>ML058337.1:0-673004 GCA_003013855.2 Liriodendron chinense | reverse complement strand
GACCCTTGTTTGTGCTCGCAGGTATCCCGGCCTTGAGAAAACCGAACTTGAAAGGGGGGATCAACGAAAAATCGTAAAAGTGTACAAGGTGCCTATTGGTGATAGGCACGTCGAGACTTGCTTGTCTCCATCACGTCTTGCAGCAGCGGGCTTAATACCCGTAAGAGAAGTCGAGATGACGCAGGTCGGAGAAAAAAGAGGTATGCTGCCCCGGTTGAAGGGCACGAGCTCCAAGAGATAGAAGAAAACATCTGCTGGTCCATCTCACCCATCCACCGAAAAGGGTAGCGATCAGCCTGCTCCTCTCGCGAGCAAGGCGGGGGCTCCAGCAGGGCCCGCTATTCCTTCACTGGTGGTCATACCCGGGCCGCCAGTGATTAATATCGTTGACAATTCCCCAGATGGGGTAGGGTCCAGCTGCCCCCCAGTTGAAGAGGCTCGTGAGCACACGGAGCCTCGAGAGATGGCTCCTGCCCGCGAGCTGGTTCCTGCTAGCGAGCAGGGACCTGCTCGCGAGACGATGGCCCCTCCTCGCGAGCCGTCTGGGCTGGTCGTTGCCCAACCTTCCGGCGGTGGAACATATTCTGTTCCTCGCCACCTCCACCCCATCTGTAAATTCCTTTTTGAGAATGTCCCGCCTCAATCCTTCGGCTCTCTTCCCGAGCCAGGCCCCGAGAGCCTCTTCCTTGAGGCAGGGATGAGGATGGCTCAGGTAGAACCTCCTAGCCCAAAACTTTATTATTTTGGGGTTTCTTAAGTATTACTTCTCACCCCTCTTTTTGTTTGCAGGGACTAGACCTCATCTTGCGGACGAAGCGAGACATCGTCGCCGCTCGCCGCGTAATAGACGAGGCAGATGAAAAAAGGATTGCTTTGGAGAAGGCGGTCCAGGGACGAGATCAACTCCTCAAATCCCGTGAGGCCGTGATTTCCAAGAAAGATGAGGAGATAAAAATCCTCATAGAGAAAGTCCAGGTGTTGACCGAAAGGTACCAAGCTTTGGACAATAAATTCGCGAAACTCGCCGACTTGAAGGAGAAGGCGGAGAGAGAGAAGGAGATCTTTCGCCAAGACAAGATCTCACTGGAGGAGCGACTTGCGGAGGCTAGGTCGCAGCTCAAGGAGGCCTACGACAACCTGACCAAGGAGCGCAACGCTCTCGCGCAGCTTAAGGACGACTCGATCCACTGGGACGAGGAGAGAGTCGCCCTTGGAAAATGCTCTCGGAAGGTCCTCGGGCAGTTTCCGAGTTCCGTTCTTCGCAGCAATATGACGACGAAAGGTACGAGTCGTATGATGCTGGTCGCGACTTTGCTCTAAGAGTAGTGCAACGAATGATCCCATCCTTTGATATGGGGGAGTTTGGTCGAGTCGCGACCATCATAGATGCCGAAGAGCAGGCTGCTGCTGAGAACGAGGTGACTGAAGCCACTCAGGTTGAAGGAGCTCTAGAAATGGGCCCTGAAATTGAGAGCGCAGCTCCTCCTCCAAGGGATTGATTTTCTTTGTTTTCCTCTCTTGTATTCGTGAATGGATATTGTAAACATTTATCATTAATGAGAAAATATTTTTGAAAGTATTGTCCTCGTTTGCCTTTTCCTTTTCACGCAATGAATGCCTTCTCGTTTTTGTTTACTTTCTTTTCCATGTACTGAATGCCTTGTTGCAACGAGAATGTGCTCAATCCGGGGGTTCATTGCGACCAAACCGATTGAGATCCCCAAGTTGGCTTCATATTGACTCATCAGTGAATGCGAACCCTTAATCCGAGCACGAGTTACGCTGCTCGCAATTAGGATGTATGGCGAACTGTGGTGCTCGCGATTAAGGTGTATGACTGTGATTCGAGCTCGAGCTACGGTGCTCGCATTCCGGAGTGCGATCCCTCCTCTCACCAGTCGTGAGCAACTAACTCATGAAAATGAATTAGACTCAATCCGGGGGTCATACGACCGTGTCCGCGTTGAGATAGACTGATCTATCGATTGAGATTTTAATTCTACCAAGGGCAGAAGGTTAGTCAAGAGATGGTATTCATTCTCTTCGAGGCTGTTCAGGTCCATGTAAATGGAGAAGCAACCAACTAGTAATGATTTCAGTCCTACCAAAGGTAGGCAATTGGCCAAGAGGATGTGTAAGCACTCTCTTCAGGGCTATTCAGGTCCATATAAATGGAGTAGCGGCCAAAAGATATCTTTCACTTTATTCATAAAACGCTATAATAAACTACATCGAATCTAGGGGTAGTATCGTAGCAAATGCTCCACGTGCCAAGGGCGACGTACAGGCTTCCCTTGCATGTCTTCAAGATAATAAGTACCGGGTCGCACAACCCTAATAACCTGATACGGGCCTTCCCAATTCGGATCCAATGAACGAACAGGAACTCCAAGATTTTGCCTTAGGACCAAATCTCCGAACTGGAAGGATCTAGGTCGAACCTTCGCATTCCGATAACGAGCAATACGTTGTTGATATGCCGCCACTCGTACTTGGGAAGCATTTCTTCGCTCTTCCAAGAGATCGAGATGAAGTCGGAGGTTTTCCTGATTGCTCGCGGGATCATACTGTTCGATCCGATATGAGGGCACTTGAATTTCCACTGGTACTACTGCGTCAACACCAAATGCTAAGGAGAAAGGAGTTTCACCTGTTGATGTACAAGCCGTGGTTCTATAGGCCCATAACACCTCTGGTAGAAGTTCTGGCCACACCCCTTTACATTCACCTAGCTTGGTCTTTAAATGATGCTTTATGATTTTATTCACTGCCTCGACCTGCCCATTCGCCTGAGGATGATATGGAGAAGTGCGGAGATTACGTATCTTCCATTTGTCGCAAAATTCATCAAAGGCTGCGTTGTCGAACTGCGTTCCGTTATCGGTAATTATAGTATGAGGAAGTCCGAAGCGACATATGATATTTCTTCACATAAACTTAGTAGTTTGTTTTTCAGTAATTTTGGCTAATGGTTCTGCCTCGGCCCATTTGGTGAAATAATCAACCGCCACGATCGCGAACCTATTCTGTCCCTTTCCCATAGGTAAGGGCCCGATGATATCGATCCCCCACTGAGCAAAAGGCCAAGGGCTGTCGACTGGGGTCATCCGCTCAGACGGTACACGAGGTATAGGTTGATATCGTTGACACTTGTCGCATTTTTTAGAAAATTCGATGGCGTCTGCTTTCATAGTAGGCCAATAATATCCTTGCCTCATCGCTTTATATGCTAGAGATCGCCCCCTGGGATGGTTACCACATGCCCCCTGGTGTACTTCATCTAGAACACGATGTGCTTCTTCTGGATGAAGACACCTTAAATAAGGCAAGGAGAAGCTTTTTCGCAACAAGATTCCATCTTGTAAGGTGTACCTGGCAGCTCGAAGCCGAATTTGTCTTGTAGCTTTCTTGTCTTCTGGTAGGTATCCATCTCTGAGATAAAGGATGATAGGATCCATCCAGCATGGAGACGATTGTACCGATATAACTTGCTCGAGAGTCACTTGGTCGATACTCAAATGCTGACGGTGCTCGATGGGGATCGAATGTGATAGCTCCGATTCCGGTGCAGAAGCGAGTTTTGCCAAGGAATCGACAAGTTGGTTCTGCTCGCGAGGGATATGAAATATTTTATAAGTCTTCAGTTTAGCGAGCAGGATGAGGACACGAGACTTGTATAAGGCCATTCTTTCTTCTTTGGTTTCGAATTCGCCAAGAACTTGGTTGACAATGAGCTGGGAGTCGCTATGAATTATCAAATTCTGGACTGCGAGGACAACGGCTAGCTCGAGGCCAACAATCAGGGCCTCATATTCTGCCCCATTATTGGAGATGCGTGATTCGAAACGCAGAGCATATTGAAAATGCGACCCGTCGGGAGCCACTAAAATCAGGCCCGCTCCACTGCCAGTGGCCCGCGACGACCCGTCCACGAAGAGAGACCAAGGAGGCTGGTCACTGGTCATGACATTATCTTCAGAAGAATACGTAAATTCAGCGATGAAGTCAGCCACGGCCTGGCCCTTGACTGCTGTCCTAGGACAGAATGAGATATCATGCTCACTGATCTCGACCGCCCATTTAGTCAAGCGTCCTGAAGCCTCAGGTTTTTGAAGGACTTGGCGTAGTGGATGATTTGTTGGTACTAAAATAGCATGGGCTTGAAAGTATGGTCGCAATTTTCGAGCCGCAGTGACTAAGGCTAGGGCCAGTTTCTCCATATCAGAATACCTAGTTTCTGCATCGACCATTGCTCTACTGACATAATAAACAGGCCTTTGCACCCCGAAATCTTCTCTTATTAAAGCAGCGCTAACGGCCGTAGAAGACACAGATAAATAAAGAATGAGTTGCTCATGTGCTACAGGTTTAGATAGAATGGGGGGAGCGCTCATGTATCGCTTCAGTTGTTGAAAAGCTTCTTCACACTGAGGTGTCCACTTCCAATCAGATTTGGCCGTTGCACGAAGGAATTTGAAGAAGGGCAAGCACTTGTCAGACGCTCGCGAGATGAACCTGTTCAATGATGCGATGCGACCAGCCAGACGCTGGACGTCCTTCAGAGTAATGGGGGATTTCATCTCTATCAATGCTTTAATCTTTTCGGGATTTGCCTCAATTCCACGTTGGCCAACCATGAACCCAAGAAACTTCCCTGCAGACACTCCAAACGCGCATTTTTCTGGGTTCAATTTCATTTGATACTTCCTCATTAGATCAAAGGCTTCTCGAAGATCAGAAATGTGGTCATCTTCAACGATGCTTTTCACGAGCATGTCGTCAACATATACTTCCATATTCTTACCGATTTGAGAAGCGAATATTTTGTTGACAAGACGTTGATAAGTGGCCCCTGCATTTTTAAGACCGAACGGCATTACCTGGTAGCAATATAGTCCTCGATCTGTGATGAAGGCAGTGTGCTGGCTATCAGGTGGATGCATCACAATCTGATTGTAACCAGAATAGGCATCCATAAAGCTGAGGAGAGCATGTCCAGCTGTTGAATCGACCAACTGGTCGATTCGTAGTGTCGGGAAGCTATCTTTGGGACATGCTTTGTTCAAGTCTGAATAGTCGACGCACATCCTCCATTTGCCATTAGCTTTCCGGACGAGAACTACGTTTGCGACCCACTGTGGGTAGTCAACTTCTTTTATGAAATTAGCCGCGACCAGCTTCTCAACTTCAGTTTTGATCGCCATTTGTCTTTCTGCAGTAAAGGCACGTCGACGCTGATGTACGGGTTTATGCTTCGGGTCAAGGTTGAGACGATGTGCGATGACATTGGGATCGATGCCTGGCATATCTTTATGAGACCAAGCAAACACGTCCTGGTATTCAGTGAGGAAACGGATCAAATCTTCACGGTGGATAATGTTTAAGGAGGAACCGATGTACACGATCTTAGACGGGTCGTCTTCGGTCAAGCGGATCGCCACTGTTTCCTCCCCTGGAGTTCCTAATTTCAGAGCATTTTCTCTTGGATCCAACGCGGTGGCGGGAACGTCGGATGAACCTTGAACTATTTTCATGACAGGTGTCGCTTGAGCCTTCTTTCGATCTTGGAGGGCTATCTGGTAACAGGACCGTGCCTCCTGCTGACTTCCTCGCACGACCCCGATGCCATTTGGGGTCGGAAATTTAACACACAGATATGAAGGGTGCAAGGCCGCTCCAACCTTAGTCAGAGACGGTCGCCCCAAAATGGCATTATATGCTGATTTTCGATCCACGACGAGGAAGTTTACAAAGACGGTGGTCTTCGCTGGACTCTCTCCAAAAGTAACTGGGAGATCGATGCTTCCTTCGGGTGTTACTACCTCTCCTCCAAAGCCGACGAGGGGGGTCGATACTGGCTTAAGGAGGCTTCTGGATAGTGCCATTTTGTTGAAAGCCTCCAGGTACAGAATGTCGGCTGAGCTACCTGTATCCACCATAATCCGATGAGTCAGATAATTTGATACCTTCAATGTGACTACGATAGAATCTTCATGAGGGAAGTGGATTCCCACTGCATCTTCGAGGGTGAAAGAAATTGGAGGATGGCTTGCTTTTGGTGAGCTGGACGTCTGTTCCAGCCAATAGATTTGCTAGGGTTCTTTGGACGCCTTCCGAGCGTATGCTTTTCTTGAAGCTTGAGAGTCACCCCCACAAGCTGGTCCCCCGACGATAGTGCGAATTTCTCCCGTGGGCTCAGCGTCCTCTTGATCGGTTTGATGATGAGACGGTTCCTTTTGGCGAGATGAGGTCTTCGCCCTTTCTGGTGATCGATTCTTACGAGCAACATAATCCTGGAGATGGTCTTTTCGAATAAGGGCTTCGATATGGTCTCGTAGAGAGATGCAGTCCTGGGTCATATGCCCGTGATCTTTGTGGAAGTAACAGAACTTACTCTTATCTCTCTTCTCGGGATTGGATTTGATCTTTGCAGGCCACTTCACATATGGCTTGTGTTTTATCTCCATTAGAACCTTTTCAGGAGACCGATTAAGAGGAGTGTAATTATTATACTTACCAGAGTAAGGCTTCCTGGGAGAACGATCGCGCTGATCACGACGGTATTTCTTATCTGTAGAAGTTTCTTCTGGCTTGCGTTTCTTACTTTGTACTCTATGGCGTGTCAATGCGACTTCTTCTGCATTGATATATTTCTGAGCTTTGGCTTGGAATTCCGCCATAGTTTTCGGCGGGCTTTTATCTAAGGCAAACCTGAATTTCTCGCTCGTTATTCCAGCGATGAGGGCTGTGAGACCCTTTTCTTCAGTGTAACCCTCAGTTTGAACGGCTTCGGCAGTGAACCGTACTGTGAACTCTTTTATTGTCTCCCCATGTTGCTGTTTCAGATTCATCAGATGGGAGGCTGGCTTCTTAATGCAAATACTTCCCATGAATTGAGAAAGAAATATCTCCGATAATTGGGAAAAGGAACTGATGGAACGAGGCCTTAACCCCCGAAACCACGTACGAGCTGCATCCTTCAATGTCAGGGGAAAAGCCCTACACATGATTTCCGAACCATGTCCCTCCAACTCCATGAGGGACCTATATGTTTCCAGATGTTCCAGAGGATCACCAATTCCTGTGTACGGAGCGATAACAGGTGCTCGATACTTTCTGGGTAACGGGGCTTCCATGACCTCGCTGGCGAAGGGAGATTCAGATTGACGTATCGCCGCCATGACGGTCGATGGCCGATTTGCCTGGTATCGCTGCTCCATGACATCAAAACGATCTTGGATTCTTTTGAGATCTCCTTCCCATGATAGGGTATAGCTAGATGTTTCAGCGGTGGAACCTTGCGGTTGAGGTTGTCGAGACGAACTGGAATGTATAGAATGTGGAGACGGCACAGGGGGATGGCCGCCAAGTGGTGGGGCCTGTGGTCCGTCCATAGAATGTCTGGAAGCTACCGGTATGGGTTGCGGTGGTAACCCTTCGGAGGGTTGTCTTTGCGGTTCGGGGAAGTGCTGATCAAGCCGATTTGACAGCGCTTGGACTCCGGCGTTTAGAGTTAGGAGAGTGTTTCCGAGGAAACGTAGGACATCATCTTGATTTCCAGAGGCTTCCAATAATGGGTTTGTTGACGGCATATTCGGGGCTCCTTGAGGGATATTCGTCGGAGCAGGTGGAAGGACAGGTACGGATTCCGTCTCATCAGGCGGAGGTGGTGCCTGTCTTGAAGTTGAAGGATGAACAGCCTTTTTAGGAGGCATCGCCGAAGGAGTTTTATCGATGGTTAGCACGATTGATTTTGATGATCAAGTCGTTCCCACAGACGGCGCCAAACTGTTAATGTCAGATTTTGTAACGAGATCCTCTGGCTTTTCTCCTTCACTCCAACAGGGATTTCCACCACCAGACCTGAAGCAAGACAGCAAATAAGGGTGGCTGGGGACCAGCCGTTAGCCCTCCGATGCTTAAGTTAGGCCACAGTAAGAAGAGAAGCCAAGCATAACGGGACCAAGATTGAATGATGTGTGCGTACCTGCTCTTAATGAAGCCACCTCTATATATAGATCTGAGGCAATCCAGTTTATTACGTAAGATGTTGAAATCCCGCTGATGTCGCATACGATACTGAGATCTTGCTAATTTCGTGGGATAAGATCCTATCTTTTGAGTCAGATCCAACTCAATGACTTATTTCAACAATCACGCCCTTTGATAGCAATCCCTTGAGATCCGGATCCATTTAGAGAAGATAAGCTCAAAAACCGACCTATACGGGCTGCCAGTAAGCGTGGTGATAGCGCTGATGTGTCATGATAAACTGGAGGTCGTAGTTGGAGTCATAGCTTCCGAAAAGGAAGGAGACGCCCGTAGTTGGAGTCATAGCTTCCGAAAAGGAAGGAGACGCCCGTAGTTGGAGTCATAGCTTCCGAAAAGGAAGGAGACCCCGACGAGTCGGGGACCACCGAACTGGATATGGCCCTGCTTGGTGTCGCAGAGGGATTGGACAAACTGCTCGACGGGAATCGGGTGCTAGTACTGAAGGCTAAGAGATATTTCCACAGGAAAGCTGCTCGCATATTAAAATGTGGTCGCGAGTCCAAGTACACACTTAGATGTAACGTCTTTCAACGACTTGTGAGAAGGTCTGCTCGCGAATCTAGTTTTCCGTATTTGACTATCTATGACTCTCGATCAGATGATCTCGAGAGTCGAATGGACGTCCCGCACTTATCCAATATTCGACTCTCGATCAGACGATCTCGAGAGTCGAATGGACGTCCCGCATTTATCCATTCTTAGACTCCCGAGCTTACGATCTCGAGAGTCGAACCCGCACTCCACTTTTACCAGTTCTGCCACTCTTGATCAGATGATCTCGAGGGCCAAATGAGCATTTCCACGTGAAATCTTATCTCCACCATTTTACCTATAACACCTGTATGATCCGAGGAATTGGAGTGCGCTCTAGTACTATGATCTTCATGTAGGGACTTCCTACCAAAGTTCTACTTTTCTGAATTTCTGTAATATGTATGGATTGTGCATATGATTTGAATCAAGTTCAAATCATGATCTAGCCTTGTCTTGTGACAGGACTTGAGGATGGTTATGATTGTGAACTGAACCTTTTGGAATGGGGAATGACCTATGCAATTGAGCATGCTCAGCTCAGCCTACATTGAGTGAATCCTATGCATTGAACTTACATATGATAGATTGTTTGGTTTAACAACTCTACCATCCGGCTAGATAGATCTTAATATCGATTCTAGTTGAGAAAGTGTGAAACCATAGCGAATTATGCATCTAAGGAGAGCTATAAGTGGATCCTTGATGCTCTAGTTATTTTTTCATTATCAAATTTTCTATTTTATGTTTAAAACCAATTTCACAAACCTCTTTGATTCTAATTATTAGGATAGTTGGAATTGTTTTACTTCCTTCCCTGTGGATCGACCTCGGTCTTACTGAGATTATTACTACTTCGCAACCCTACACTTGGGGAAGCGAACACCTAACCTCCTACAGCTAGTTTTTCTTCCTTTTCCTAGTTCTAGTTCTAGTTTTAATATGCTTTTCCTTAGCTAACCTCTTAGCTAGAGCTAGAGGTGAAATTTGTAGTTGGTTTCAATGTTTTAATTCTTTTATTTCAAGTACCTTTTTCTTAATTTTGGATTTTGAACTTCTAGTTTGAATAAAGTTTGGATTTTTAGATGAATAGTTCACCTGAGCAGATTTTAGAGTTTTACTCGCATAGTAAATCACATAGGGCTTCTTCTCTTTTCTTTGACCTAACACTGCCCCAATCGCATAGTCACTTGCGTCGCACATGATTTTAAAAGGAAAGCTCAAATCGGGTGGTTGCATTATGGGATCGCTAGTTAACATGCCTTTGACCTTGATGAAAGATTTTTGGCATTCCTCACTCCATTGAAAGCGAGTTTCCTTTTAAAGAAGGTTGTATAAAGGACGAGAGATTAGATTAAACTCCTTTATAAAGCTTTTGTAAAATCTGGCATGTCCCAAGAAAGATCGCACATCACGAATGCTCCTAGGTGGTGGAAGGTTAGAGATAAGATCAATTTTGGCTTCGTCCACTTTGATTCCATTAAACGAAATAATGTATCCAAGTATTCACTCCCCAAGTATAGGGTTGTGAAGTAGTAATAATTCGGAAAGACCGAGTATAGTTCCCACAGAGATTTATGTATGGTTATTCTCAGAATTTATCTAAAACAACTTATAATTAAGATCCTATTAAAAACTAAAGCTGAAAAATAGTGATTTAAAGTAAAATAGTAATTATGAGAGGTAATAACAATCTAAAAAGGCACTAGAGCGCCAAGAATCCACTTTTGATAGTTTTCAATGCATCAACACAACTAGGTCTCTCACTACACAATCGGAATCAAATTTATATCTCTATCCGATTGGAATATAGAGCTGTTCAATCAACAATTATCTAAAACAGTTGCTTGTTCGTTGATTCGATTCCCACAACAATGCCCAGGCCTTGGGCACACTCAATTGTATAGTCCAATCCTAGTTCCAATAGGTTAAGATCACAATCATAGCTTTCATCAAAACTTGTCACTTGACTTGATTACAACTCATGATTCGAACTTCAATTAAATAAAAAATCAATCAACAAACATCTATCTCAGATTATAACAAAAGATAGGAACTTTAGTTTGAATGAGTTCCCACATGAAGATCGTGCCATTGTACACAAGGCAATCAAAGGGTCTACCATGCCCGAAGTCAATGATAGATCAATGAACTACACAAGCATAAACAATGCCAAAAAGGTAAGCTATTATGTTAGATTCACTAAGAAGCACATGAGCCCGGAGTCATTAAGAGATCAAAGCAAAATCTGAACTAGTACTTGATTCAAACTCACATAAAACTAAATTCTTCAATTAAAACATGAAAAAGAAATCTAGATTGTATCAATGCATAAAAAATGAATCAAAAGGTTCACCTCTTAGCCCTAGCTAGAAGGTTTTAGTTCATCTCTAACACCCTTGAACTAAAAACTCAGAAAACATAAAAACTAAAAGAAAAACTATGAAAACGTGAAGTAGAATCCGTCTCCCAAGCCTCCTTGTTGTTCTCCACGTCCTCGCATGCTTGGGTATGAAGAGGAGAGGTCCTTTTATAGGTATCGGACTCCAATTGAGAAGAACCTTTGAGAAATTTCGCAAAAATAACGTTTTGCGCAACAAATATTTGAACTTGAAAAACAAGCTCTATTACTCTGCCGACCAGTCGTGAAACATCCAAAACAGTCCAGCAAGCTTTGAAATTTTCACCCCTTCTGTTGAACCTCCAATTTATACATTGCATTATACATTACATGACATGGTTTGCATGATTTTCATGACTTAAAGGCCCATCTAACACATGTTTTGTGATTATAGGGATGAGAGCGGACTTCATTCAATTAGGGATTAAAAGAAAGCTTTTGGAGCCATTGGATGAAGGATGAAAGAGGACCAAAGAAAGAAGAAAGCAAGGAGAAGAGAAAGAAGGAAAAAAGAGGAGAAAAGAAAGAAAGATGAACAAGTTGAAGAAAGCCCGACCGATCTTGACCGGTTGGCCAAGGAAACCAGACCGGTCTTGACCGGTCGGCCACACACGCTGTTCACATTGAAGACCAGACCGACCGATCTTGACCGGTCGGCCATGTGCACTGGACAAGGCAAAAGACATACCGACCGGTCTTGACCGGTCGGCTATGCACGCTGTCCATCTTGTTAAAACAAGCCCGACCAGTCTTGACCGGTCGGCTGCACTCCCTGGATGGTTGAAAAGGCCAGTCCGACCGGTCTAGACCGGTCGGCTCTGCGTAAACTGAGTCCTTTCTAAATCAGGACTCCGAAAACTGCTGCGCACTGCGTAACCTTTCGCAGATTCTGGATGTTTCCGACGCAAGGGAGGTTTCTTACTATAAAAGGACACCTAGGGGCTCTTCCTAGGTCATCATAGAAGCTAAGGGACGTGGTTTTGGAGAGAGGAAGCTGTCGTGGAGCGTCTGCAACTCTTCTATTTCCGGTTTTTCTAGTTTTATGCTTTTATTAAGAGTTTTTAGTTGAAGCATGAATATGCTCGGCTAGAACCTCTCAACTAAGGCTGAGAGGTGAAGCTTGTAGCCAATTCCATGTTGGATTCAGTTTAATTCAAGTTATTTCAATTCAAGTTTGATTTTTTCTCATGTTCTAGTTTCTTAAAGTGGTAGTTTGAGATGTTTTATGAGAGTTCATGTGCTCCGGACATGAGTTCCTTGCAATTCTCTGAGATTATCATATAATGCTTGTTTAGATTCGAATTATAGTAACCCTTGAGCAGGCCATAGTCCATAGGCATGGCTGTTACTCCGCAGGCTATGGTTTTGAATTCTACATTGTTTGAATGGGACTAGAACTTGGAAGTTCAACTTGATTTGGATTGAATGTGTGTGAATGCTTTATTTTCCAACTAGATGAGAGATAGGACTTCAAATCTAGTTGTGTTCTCTACTTGGATTGATTGAATTGACATGGGATTGCTACAAGTGGATCCTTGAATGCCTTAGTACTTTGAATTACTGATTTTCTATTAAAGCTACTGTTTTAGTTAATTACCCAATTAATCTGATTTTCTTCCAAAAACTGAGTTGCTGGAGTAGTTTGGAGATTGTTTCTATTTCCCTGTGGATCGACCTCGGTCTTACCGAACTTTATTACTACATCGCAGCCTTACACTTGAGGCGAGCGAACACCTTCTCTGTTGAGTGCTCGACCAGTCTGATGACCATTCTAAATAACAGTTGACCCGTCTTAATTGGTCCAGTGAGTTTAGGCAGCAAGGGGAGGTCTCTGTTGAATCACCGATCGGTCAGACGACCGGTCGTGTGCCTTGGCTGACCGGTCTGACGACCGTTCTTTAGTGCAGTTTTCTGCACTTCTTTCTTCTCTCCTTCTCTTTCTCCATTGCTTCTTTCTTCGATCCTTTTGTACTTGATTCCTTGATCTTTAATGTATGCAAAGTGACTCTTTTAACCATGAATCAGTGAAATCTCCATCTCGTTCCTAAAATCACAAATCATGCATTAAAGTAATCTTTTAAACATGTAAACCATGCATAATATGTGATGAATTGGGATTAGCATATGCACAATTCAGAGCTCAATACACCCCCCAACCAACATTTTGCTATTCCCGAGCAAAACATGCGTGAAACAAATTCAATTCTAAAAAAAACCCAACTCTCCTTTGGAAACTATGCTTCTATAAACTCCAAGACACACAAGTACAAAACGCAGAGAAAATTAGTAATAGAAATTGAAATCTTAAACTCCCTCAACATAATAAGTGTTCATATAGAATTCCCGCTGATTGAATGATAAATAGAAGAATTTGAACAAATTCAACCTAGTGTGCATAGTGAATGTTCATCTCATGACTTTCGGGGATTATCTTCTTCATAAATCAACTAAACTATGGATCTAAAAGTGTATAGATCAACAACAAGTCTATGACAGGAATTTGTCTTACCGTCCTTCCGACGGCTTTCACACTATGTCCCATTTCCGACTTTAGTTACCGGTAGACCATCCCCCGGTTGGTAATAAGTAGCCCTTTTCAAAATTTTCCACCATATTCTCAATTATTCCCATATTTTCATCCTTCATTTCCTTTTCATACACATTAGATAGGATTTTTAGAAATCCATATCTTTCATTATTTTCCCATGGACAAGGATGGACAAAGTACCCCGGCTTGGTTACTCAACACCTTAAATCTAAGCCTAGCCAATCCACAAATCCACATAATCCTTTCAAACCATGAGAATCGTGTAACATGAACTATGTGCACAAGTGTTCAAACATTCTATCAATCATATAAATAGGGGAATTCGAATATAAAACTATCATGTTATAAGTCTTTTAAGAGTTTCAAAGTTATATCAATTGGTTTCTCATCCTTTCATACTTATGACATCCCAAGTGCATAGAAATAAAGTTTTCTAAAAGAGTTTTGAATTTGCAGAAAAATTAAAAAAAAATCAAAAATTTCTACAAACATTGCTCGAAATATCACAAATTGCTAGATTCATATAGGAATCTCACCCCCCAATCAAACTTTACATTGTCCTCAATGCAAGAAAATATACAATGAATGCAACACATGTGAGCAATGACAAAATAAAGGGAAGTGAGAAAGAGAGATATCACCTGAGAAATACATTGCATTAAGATTGGCTTTTAGAGATGGATTACTTCACAACTAAATCTACTGATCAAAACAAATCCTAATGCAATCTAATTCTAAATAGTCCTCCGTCAGACTAGGAGATTAAGCCCAACAACTCATCCAAAACCATAAAGTCGAGCAGAATCATTAGATAGATCAAAAGATTTCACAGTAATGTCATCCATGGTCCTACTTTACAATATACACGTGTGTGAATGATCATGATAAGCCACTGAAAATCCAAAAGAATTTCGACGGGTTCCTTATTGTTGCCACCACATGTATAAGAAGAGACATCATCATATATATCAGAAAAAATGTGTCTCCATTCAGATTCTCCTGGGCATTGATATTACAAGTATGGATCATCCCAGGGTTGGTAGAGTTCGGTATGCATGATCCATAGAGGTGTGGGAATATGAATAGATTTCTCAGCACAACAAAGTGTTGTTTCCACATCCTCCTCTCGGCTAATGTCATATTCCCATATTGACTCTAAAAGTTCAACTACATCCCCTATCATATCAACATTCTTATCAAGAGAGTAGGTCACATCTTCTTCTAAGTGACCGGAGTAAAGAGGTGAGAGGGACTCATCTTCCACAATTGAATTGATCATGTTTATTTCCTGGACCTCCTCATCTTCATCCTCTTGTTGGTTGTTAATATTGAAAGCATTTAACTCAATCGTCATATTGCCAGAAGACATTTATACGACCCCACTCCTACAATTGATGATAGCGTTTGATGTAGCTAGGAATGGGTGGCCAAGTATGACAGGAATTTGAGTGCCAATATTAACCATGGGTCGTGTGTCCAAGACAATAAAGTCCACCGGATAGTAGACCTTGTCAACTTGGACAAGAACGTCCTCAATCACCCCTCTCGGAATACGAATCGATCGGTCAGCGAGTTGTGATATGGTTTTGGTAGGTATTAATTCACCTAAACCTAATTGTTCATAGACCGAGAAGGGGATTAAGTTCACACCTGCCCCTAGATCGAGTAAAGCGTGCTTCACCTGATAGTCACTAATTATGCATGATATTGTCGGACTACCAAGATCTTCATATTTCTTGGGCATCCTGTGATTTACAATGGCGCTTACATTCTCTATCAAAAATGCCTTCTTCTGCACATGTATTTTTTTTTAACCGTGCAAAGGTCCTTTAGAAACTTGGCATATGATGGCATTTGTTTAATGGCATCCAACAATGGGATGTTGATTTAACTTGCTTAAAAACCTCCAAAAATTTCTGATATTTATCTTGAGGTTTAGTTGAAATCAATCGTTGGGGGAACGGAGCAACGGGCCTATATTCTTTTACTGGTTCTTTTTCTTGTGAGGTGGTGTTAGGTCCATCATCCTCTTTGAAAAATACCGGATCATTAGGTGTTGAGGCCTTCACTGGGTCAAATTTTTCAATAATTTTACCACTTCTAAGAGTGGTGATGGACTTAACATGTTCCATGTGTTGGCTAGAGGAACTAGCAATACTTATTTCGCATTGTGATTTCAAATTAGGTAGGGGTTGGGCTAGAAGAGTCCCTTCCCTTGCGTTTAAGCGAGCCTTGATTTCCTCCACCGAATTTTTAAACTCAAGCATTATCGTATGGTTCGATTGGTTTATTTGAACTTGGCCTTCCATGAACGCTTTCAATGTATCCTCTATAGGCATTTGAGGTGGGGCCATAGGAAATTGCATTGAGGGCCCCTTTTAAGGGTTACTTTGGTAAACCGTGCGTCCATTCGCCCAATTGAAGTTAGGATTGTTTCTCCAACTAAAATTGTACATGTTTGGATTTGGAGTACTAAAAGGTCATTGATAACTATTCAAGGCATTCGATTGTTCATATAAAAGTTCTCGAAACCCAGGAATTGTTGACAATCCCCCGTTTAATGTACATTCGAAGCACAAATACCGCAAACAGTTTCAACAGCCCCCCTTTGTTGGGTTGTGTCCACTTTCCTTATTTACATCACTTCGACCTTTCGTGTGAGTTAGCCACTCTAGAACTTAGATCATCTTCTTCATTCAAGACGTAAATTCCTCCATTTTCCTTGGCTTAGGACTGTTTTGAACTTGTCGGCTTAGATGTATCCCATGATTGTGTGTTTTCAACCAACATATCAAAATAGTCCCACGCTTCCTCTATTTCCTTGTTCTTGAACTCTTCATTGCACATCATCTCCACAAATTGGTGCATGGTTGAGTTTAGTTCATCATAGAAGAAACTAATCAGCCTCCACTATTTGTAGCCATGATGTAGGCATGCATTTAATAGCTCATTATACCTTTCCCAACATTGAAAAAAGGTTTCATCTTCTTTTTGGGCAAAGTTCATTATGGCCCTTTTCAGCGCATTGGTTCGATGAGCTGGGAAGAATTTTTTAAGAAACTCCCGAGTCATCTTAACCCATGTCCCAATAGACCTTGGCCTTACGGAATGTAGCCATAATTTGGCCTTCTCTTTCAAGGAAAAGGGGACCAATTTGAGTTTTACGGTATCCTTGGTTACATTATCATAGTTTATTGTGGCAATAACCTCTTCGAACTCCTTAATGTATAGATAAGCGCTTTCGGAGTCGAGTCCTTAGAATTTGGGAAGAAGTTGGATCAACCCCGGTTTAAAATCAATATTTCCCACATTGTGAGGGAAAATTATGCAAGAGGTGGTACTCGTCCTAGCGGGTTGTAAATAGTCACGTAAAGTCCTAGGTTAAGGTGCATCCCCCACTTCATTCTCATCCAATTTAGTAAAGCTTTGGGCTTGATTTTAATTAGCTCCTTGATTGGGTTGATTTTCAGCCATCTCTCTAGCAATTTCAGGAAGATTTTGACGTTTTCTAGCACGATGCTCTCTATCAATCCCTTCAACAATTACTCCGTCACTTAACAATCTCCAAGTGTGATCACGAACCCACTTGGGCATGAACCACTCAACACAATCCTAAAATCTAAATCTACTTCTACAAGCAAAAATCCGAAACTATCTATAGCAAGAGGGGTTAGAGAGATAGAACCTGAATTATAGATCTATGTTAGAATCCTGCAAAATCAAAACAAAGTAAGTTAGTATTTTGAATTTAAAAGAAAACCTATCCTAGGAAGCAAAAAAAATCCTAAACCTATCTTAAAACAATTTCAACTAAAAGTTATCTCAAAAAATTCTAAAAATACCGCATAGAGATCCCCGACAACGGCGCCAAAAACTTATTCACTCCCCAAGTATAAGGTTACGAAGTAGTAATAATTCGGAAAGACCGAGTTGAAAGTGCGGTTTTCACCGCTAGTAGAGATACTTGGAGATATGTCTATGGACCTAGAGGGGGGGGGTGAATAGGACCTTTTGAAAATTCTTTTCGCCTACTTATGCAATTCAACAAGTTTAAGCTAGGTAAGCAAGAACACCTTGGCTTCCAAGCCTTGGTGGGTCCAATCACAAGACTAGCAAAAGTTAAGCAATAACCAACCCTAGTCTAAGCATGCATAGGAAGGAAATGATTCAACTAATTAAGCTACTAACCTATGCACCTTGTGTAGACTTATGAGATTGGATCAATGAGCTCAAGTCTACACAAGTAGTGAAGGTACATCTTGTGCAAGGATGCCTACAAAGTGCCTAGCATGCATTCATATCAATCATTCATAATTAAGCAATTAAACTAACAATGCAAAGATATCAATGTGCTCAATAACAATCACAAACACAAGGATGTATAGTGGTTCGACTACGTGTCTACTCCACTCCCGGTTCAAGTACTCAACCCCTTTGAGCACACCGGCATTCACTATCGGAGGTTTTAAATGAGGTTCACCTCTCAACCTTTACACACGGAGGTTTTATCGGTTCACCTCTCAACCGTATCCGGAGTTTTAGTCATAGGCTAACTCTCAACCTTATCGCACGTTTACTCCCGTGTCGGAGGCTCCCCCTTGGAGACTTAATTTAGGCCCGACTGACGGACCAAGGAACGGCTAACGTCCCTAAGGCGAGTTGACAAACAAACTCTAAAATGGACTCTCAAATGAGACAACTTACTTGTCGGATGAGCCCCTTGTTTAGCGCCGGATTGGGTTGCTTGATTTCCGCTCTCCCGTGCTTCAATCAGCTTCCCTTTGCTCCCTCGATCGTGCCGCCGTTGCGTTGCCAATACCTCAGCCACATTCGATCAAACACCTTGCATGCGATGCCTTGAAATGCCCAAGGTGCTAGGAGGATGGGTGAATCTCATACATGGGATGTGTAGGTTGTTCCAACTAGGAGATTCACCTAGAGAGTCTTCTAGAGGTCTTGGACAAAGGATATACCTATGTGGAATAGTGTCACACCTCTAGATTTGAGAGAGGAATCAAGTCATCTCTTGATAGCATTTGAATGCCCATACTTGTGTTTAAAACACAAGGGATATGACTTGAAAACCTCCTCTTTGAGGCCCCAAAAGATGTACAAGATAAGTGTGGAATGGGCTCTCAAAAACTTCTCTCACTTTGCCCAAGAATGGAGCACCATATATATAGAAAAGAGGGCTCCAACGGCTCTAAAACGGGCAGAAAACGGTCATAAACGACCTGACCCGACCGGTCATGACCGGTCGGAGTCCCCTGCCACAAGCACAGGCCATATACACTGGCCGACCGGTCATGACCGGTCGGCCCCCTTTGCTGGACAGCCAAGATGCCCCAGGCCGACCGGTCATGACCGGTCGGCGCCTTCTGCTGGATGAAGGAAATCCTCCAGGCCGACCGGTCATGACCGGTCGGCCATACTTGCTGGACCACAACACCTGTGAAGGCCGACCGGTCATGACCGGTCGGCTGGCCATTTGTAAATGCAGCAGGGCTGCTGGCCGACCGGTCATGACCGGTCGGACCAGCCTGGTTCTCCCCTCCATAAAGCTGAACTCCTCATGATTCAGCTTGGTGTTTTAGGCCAAGGTTAGGGTGATCAAAAGGGACACCTAGGGCCTATCAATGATGACTAAAAGGTTCTAAATATGGTCAAGGTCATCAAGGATACAAAGGGGATAGGTTTTGGTCGAGGTTAAGGCACCAAGGCATCTCATATACCTGAATCTTCTTCCTTGATGCGGCTGGATGTCTTGAGTCTTCGGTCTTCGTCTTCTTTGGGCTCCACCGACACTAGACTCACTGACGTAAGTGATTGACAAACAAGGTGCACTAGTATGCCACGGAAAAGTGCACTAACACGAGTATCATTCCCACAGATATTTATGTATGGGCATTCCCAGAATTTATTTAAAACAACTTATAATTAAGGTCATATTAAAAACTAAAGCTGAAAAATAGTGATTTGAAGTAAAATAGTGATTACGAGAGGTAATAACAATCTAAAAAGGCACTAAAGCACCAAGAATCCACTTTGGATAGTTTTCAATGCATCAACACAACTAGGTCTCTCACTACACAATCGGAATCAAATTTATATCTCTATCCGATTGGAATATAGAGCTGTTCAATCAACAATTATCTAAAACAGTTGCTTGTTCGTTGATTCGATTCCCACAACAATGCCCAGGCCTTGGGCACACTCAATTGTATAGGCCAATCCTAGTTCCAATAGGTTAAGATCACAATCGTACCTTTTATCAAATCCTGTCACTACACTTGATTACAACTCATGATTCGAACTTCAATTAAATCAAAAATCAATCAACAAACATCTATCTTAGATTATAACAAAAGATAGGAACTTTAGTTTGAATGAATTCCCACATGAAGATCGTGCCATTGTACACAAGGCAATCAAAGGGTCTACCATGCCTGGAGTCAATGATAGATCAATGAACTACATAAGCATAAACAATGCCAAAAAGGTAAGCTATTACGTTAGATTTACTAAGAAGCACATGAGCCTGGAGTCATCAAGAGATCAAAGCAAAATCTGAACTAGTACTTGATTCAAACTCACATAAAACTAAAATTTTCAATTAAAACATGAAAAGAAAACCTAGATTGTATCAATGCATCAAAAACGAATCAAAAGGTTCACCTCTTAGCCCTAACTAGAAGGTTTTAGTTCATCTCTAACATCCTTGAACTAAAAACTTAGAAAACATAAAAACTAGAAGAAAAACTATGAAAACTTGAAGTAGAATCCGTCTCCCAAGCCTCCTTGTTGTTCTCCACGTCCTCGCATGCTTGGGTATGAAGAGGAGAGGTCCTTTTATAAGTTTCGGACTCCAATTGTGAAGAACCTTCGAGAAATCCTGCAAAAATAACGCCTTGCGCAACAAATTTCGAAACTTGAAAAACAAACTCTGTTACGCTGTCGACCAGTCGGATGACCAGTCTGAACCCATGGAAGACCAGTCTGACGACTAGTCGTAAAACATCCAAAGCAGTCCAGCAAGCTTTGGAATTTTCACCCCTTCTCTGTTGAGTGCTCGACTGGTCTGACGACCGGTCTGAATAACAGTCGACCGGTCAAACGACCGATCTCAATTGGTCCAGTGAGTTTGGGCAGCAAGGGGAGGTCTTTGTTGAATCATTGACCGTCCGAACGACCGGTCGTATGCCTTAGCTGACTGGTCTGACGACTGGTCTTCAATGCAGTTTTCTGCACTCCTTTCTTCTCTCCTTCTCTTTCTCCCTTGCTTCTTTCTTCGATCCTTTTGTACTTAATTCCTTGATCTTTAATGTATGCAAAGTGACTCTTTTAACCATGAATCAGTGAAATCTCCATCTCGTTCCTACATTCACAAATCATGCATTAGAGTAGTCTTTTAAATATGTAAATCATGCATAATATGTGATGAATTAGGATTAGAATATGCACAATTCAGAGCTCAACACCAAGTATTATCCCCTTCTGAACCATGAAGTGACATTTCTCCTAATTTAGCATAAGGTTATTTTCTTCACATCCTTTCAAAATAAATTTTAAGTGTGCAAGGCACTCATCAAAGGTATGGCAAAAAACAGAGAAGTCATCCATGAAGACCTCGAAGAATTGCCTCACTATATTGGAAAAGATACTCAACATGCATCGCTGAAAGGTGGCAATGGCATTATATAGTTCGAATGACATCCTTAGGTAAGCGAAAGTGTTAAAGGGACAAATTGTTCACAGCCCCAAGTGCAGGGTCGTGATATAGTAATAATCTCGGTGAGACCAAGGTTGATCCACGGAGAAGGAATTTAGGTTCAAACACTCTAAGGATATCTAAGATCTGAAATTAACTAATTAAACTAAATTGGAATTGATTTTGAAGATAGATGAATTTAGGTTTAAAGGAAAAATAATAAAAACTAATACTAGAGCATCAAGGATCCACTTCTAGTTATTAACAATGTTAATTGAATTGATTGGATTAACTACTCAATTAGAATTAGATTTTCATCTTATCTAGCTAGAATATGGAGCGATTAAATCATAATATCAATCTAAGATAACTAGAATATTCATCAACATAGTTCCCCCTTTACAAACTCAGGTATTGGGCGTATGGAATTCAATTCCTTGAACTATACAGACAAATCCTTCTTCAAATCAAGTAAATCATAATCATGGTCTTCCTCTAATCTTGTCAGTAGATTAAAGGTTGAACCATAATCTTAACTTTAATCAAACTATAATTAACAAATAATTCCATCCATCTCAGATTCATATAAAAGATAAGAACTTTGGTTTTGAAACAATTCCCACGTTAAGAATCATGTTTAAGAGTACAGCGAATTCAAAGCATCTACCATGCCCATAGTCTATGGTAGATCAATGAACTTTATAGGTCTAAATAATGCAAAACAAGTAAGTAAATAGATTTAGAACCTCTAAGCATTCAATAAGCCCGGAGTCATCAAGAGATCAAAGAAGAATTAGAATTAAAACTTTATTCAAACTAAAATCAAACCATGATCATTAATAAAATTAAAATTCGAATAAAAAGAACTAGAACGTGTTCGCTCGCCTCAAGTGCAAAGCTGCGATATAGTAATAATCTCGGTAAGACTGAGGTCGATCCACAGGGAAGAAGGTAAACAATTCAAAGTATCCTAAACACTAGAATCTTAAAAGGGGTTTATGAAATCGGCTTTAAACATGAAAAAGAAAATTTTGATAATAAGGAATAACTAGAGCATCAAGGATCCACTTATAGCTCTCATCAATGTATAATTCGTATAGGTCTCTCAATTACTCAACTAGAATCGAAATCAAATCCTATCTAGCCGAATTATAAAGCGGTTATATTATCAAAACAATCTGTTACATGTGTTGTTTATCGACATGACTCCCTCAATTCAAGTTAGGACTTGAGTACACTCAATTGCATAGGTCAATCCTAGTTTCAATAGATTAAGATCACAACTATGATAATCATCAAACCCTGTCACAAAACTTAACTAATACCATGGTTTTAACTTGATTCAAATCACATAAATAAACAATACATGTTTTAGAATTTCTAAAAAAGATAGAACTTTGGTTTGAAGTTCCCAGATGAAGATCCAAGTCTAGAGTGTCTTGAATCCGATTCCTCGGAGCGTACAGGTCTAGAACTTACAAAACAACTAAGTAGTAAAGCATAATTATTCCAAGCATCCATAAGTCATCATAAGATTAAGAAAAACCAACTTCAACTCCATTCAAACTTAAGCAAACCATTGTTCAATATTAAACTCGAACTTAAAACCTCAAAATGAATTAAACCATCTAAGAAAACTATAAGCTTCACCTCTTAGCCCTAGTTAAGAGATTAACTAATGAAAAGTAAAAAAACAAACTATAACTAGAAGAAGAAGAAGAAAACTAGTTGTAGGAGGCTAGGAAGCCTCCTAGGTCTTGAATCATTTGCCCCCCATGTTGTTAGATGCTTTATGGAGAGAGTGGAGGTGGCGTTTTATAAGAGAAATTAAAGTTGGAAAGTTCTGAATTTGGAAGTCTCCTTGCGCAGTCAAGACGCTGGCCGGCCGGCCGAAGGCGCACAAAATCCCACACCATTGTCTAGACGTTAGAGTGTACAGGCCGACCTACCAGCCGGCCGGCCGGCCGGTCAATGGGTCGGTGTTGAGCTCTTAATTGTGCATATTCTAACCCCAATTCATCACTCATTATGCAAGGTTTTCACGATTTATAGACTAATCTAATGCATGAAATTGTGATTGTAGGATGAGAGAGAGGTTCCATTAAATGAAGACTTAAAGAAGCCGTTTACAAGCATAGAAGATCAAATGGGCTAAGCGTCAAAGGATGAGAGAAAGAAGCTAGAGAAAAGAAGAAAGAAAGCAGAAGAAGGTGCCCACGACCGGTCGTCCAAGGTCAAGGACCGGTCGTCCGACCGGTCCGATCACTCAACAGAGGGGACCTAGAGGCCACAACTCTCTGGACTGTTCACGACCGGTCGTGCGACCGGTCGTCCACTGCTGCGACCGGTCAAACGACCGGTCCTTGAATTAACTTTTTGGGTTGAAAATCCTCAGAACTCTCTGGACGATTTTGGCATTTTTGAGACCGGTCGTGCAACGGGTCGTCTGCGTAATGAGGCGTGTTCTACAAGTCTCGATTTTCTCTACACACTGCGTAAGCTTACACAATTTCTGGAAGATTCTGATGTTGTGGAGCCTCTCTATTATAAAAGAACACCTAGGGATAGTTCCTAGGGTATCTTAGAAGAGTTTGAGCAAGGTGGGAGGCGGGGAAGTGGATTTCGGAGTTCCACAACTCCTCCTATTTTGTTTATTGTTTTCATGTTTTTCTTAGTTGTTTCATGTTTCCTTGGATCATGAACGGCTAAACCTCTTAGCTAGGGCTAAGAGGTGAAGCTTGTAGTCAATCTAAGATGTTTCAATTCGTTTAAAGTTGGTTTTAAGATTAGATTTCATGTTTATGAACAATGGTTTGAAGTTTAATTCAAGTTCTAAGTAGTTTTTCTTAGTCTTATGATGACTCATGGATGTTTGAAAGAATTGCTTGAGTTCTTAATGGTTGTATGCTAGTCTAGACCTATATGATCTGAGGAATTGGAGTACGCTCTAGTACTATGATCTTCATGTGGGAACTTCCTACCAAAGTTCTACTTTTCGAGATTTTTGTTGTATGGTGGACTGTGTATGTGATTTGAATCAAGTTCAAGTCATGATCTGGCTTTGTCTTGTGACAGGCCTTAGTGATGGTTATGATTATGAACTTAGTCTATTGGAATTGGGATTGACCTATGCAATTGAGCATGCTCATCCTAGCTTGCATTGAGTGAATCATATACATTGATTTTGCATATGGCAGATTGTTGGTTTTAACAGCTCTATCATCCGATTAGATAAGATCTTACATTCGATTCTAGTTGAGAAAGTGAGAAACCACAGCGAATTGAGCATCAAGGATTGCTACAAGTGGATCCTTGAACCCCTAGTGCCTTTATTTAATTGATTACTTCAGTTTAAGTTTAAAATTGTTGTTTACATCAATCTCCTACAAATCTGGTTGTTAGCTTCTCAATAGAAACTATTGGAAGTGTTTGTGAATTCCTACATAAGTCCCTGTGGATCGACCTCGGTCTTACCGAGATTATTACTACATCGCAACCCTAAACTTGGGGAAGCGAACAAGTTTTTGGCGCCGTTGCCGGGGACTTTGACGGTTTTTCACAAATTTCTGAAAATAGTATCTATTTAGGATTTTTAGGAAAAGTACTAACTTAATTTGTTTTGTTTGATTTGTTTTCTTTTACAGGGATTTCTAGGAAGCTGAAGAAGACATAAGGACCTTAAGTGCTAAATCAGGTTTTATCCTTCTAAACCTTACTCTTCTTCTTCTCCTATTCATTCCTATCATATTCATCTCTTGTAGAGTGGGTGGAGACTCCTTTTGGATCTCTGATAGGTAGGCCTTGTGCCACCTGGATTCCTATTGGTCGGCTCTGTCATCTTGGATCACCTTGTGCTCAGAGATTTCTCTTCTCACCTCTACTCCTCTTTCTTCTTTTTCTGCACTTTTCTCAAAAGATTCAAAGAGTGGGTGGGGAGTTTTCTGAACCCCTATTGACCAGGAAAAACCGATCTCTATCCTTGCTTCTGGCCTAGCCATTGCAAGACACCTTGTGCTTCGGTCTTAGGGAAGAGTAAAGAAAGGAAGGAAGAATTCTTCTTTCTTTTTTGTTTCATTCTCTTAGGATTTTGCATGCCACATTGGGCTCGGAATTCCAATAACCGACTCATTAGTGAAGAGGGAATAGTTGATGGGATTGACAGAGAACCACGTGCTAGGAGACAACTAACTTCTCCAATTTGTTTGAAAATATGGCTGCAAATCAACCTAATCCAATGGAAAATCCTAATCTGGGCTAAAACCAAACCGAAACTGGGGGAGAATGTGGTTGAGAATGTTCCCCGACCAAGAACATTACGTGATTACTTGCAACCAGCAAGAGCGAGCACTCCCTCATACATAATCTTTCCACAAAATGCAGGGAATGTAGATTTGAAACTGGGAGTAATCCAACTCCTCCCAAAATTTCATGGATTAGACAGTGAAAGTGCCTATCAACACCTTAAGGAGTTTGATGAGGTAATAACTACCATGCACTTTGCTAATGTTACTGATGATGTGGTAAGACTTAAATTATTTCCTTTTACTCTTAAAGATAAAGCTAAAGGTTGGC
Organism: Liriodendron chinense; assembly: GCA_003013855.2. Taxonomy (NCBI): domain Eukaryota; kingdom Viridiplantae; phylum Streptophyta; class Magnoliopsida; order Magnoliales; family Magnoliaceae; genus Liriodendron; species Liriodendron chinense. Next base: position 647,192 of record ML058337.1, on the reverse strand, counting down.
TTCATGCATTAAGGCCAAGATTAATTGCTGCATGGACTGATATGCATAGGGAATTCATAAAAAAATTCTTCCCTACTCACAAAACGAACATGTTGAGGCGCCTTATCATGAACTTTGCCCAAAAGCAAGATGAGACCTTCTACCAATGTTGGGAGAGATTTAAGGACTTGTTAAATGCATGCCCACATCATGGCTATGAAATTTGGTGGGTTATAAGCTTTTTCTATGATGGACTAACTTCACCCATGCGCCAATTTGTAGAGATGATATGTAATGGGGAGTTCATGAACAAGGAAGCCGATGAAGCATGGAACTATTTGGAGGAAGTAGTTGAGAATGCACAATCTTGGGATACATCTAAACTAGCAAATTCCAAGACTAGCCAACAAAGAGAAAGAGGAGGAATTTATGTCTTATCAGAAGAGGATAGTATAAGTGCATGGGTGGCTAGACTCACAAGAAAAGTTAAAGCCATGGAATTAAGGAAAGGAGAGACGATTAACCCTAATGACGTTGAAACTGTTTGTGGAATTTGTGTCGGAAATCAACATGCAACACAAGATTGTCCCACAATTTCAGCGATTCAGGACATCTTATAAGAACAATCAAATGACATAAACAGTTATCAACGGCAATTTGGTGCTCCAAACTCAAACACGTTTAATGCTAATTGGAAGAACCATCCCAACTTCAGTTGGAGGAATGGACCCACTGCGAATGCAAACAATATCCTTTAAGCTCAACCTATACTAGGCCCATCTCTAATCATTACGCCAAAAGTTACACTAGAGGAGATGTTGGGTGCATTTGTATCAGTTCAAGCTGAGTATAACAAGACTAATTCTCTGAAAATAGATTGGTTCATGCAAGAGCAATTGAAATTCAATCAAAATTCAACTCAAGCCATCAATGAATTGAAAACCTCAATGGCTAGAGTTGAATCTCACCTCAGTGTTAGGGAGAAAGGCACACTTCCTGCCGAACCACTTCCTAACCCAAGAACCCGATTTGAGATACAAGATGCAAGCTCATCCTCCCAACATACGGAGCATGTTCAAGCTATCACCACTTTGAGAAGTGGAAAAATAGTTGATAAATCTAATCCGGTGAAGGGCCCAAAGCCTAAGGATCCAGAAAATTTTAAAGAGGATGATAGCTCAAACAACACTCCACAAAAGAAAGAATCGGAAAGGCAATACAACCCAGTTGCTCCGTTTCCCCAAAAGTTGATTTCACCCAAACCCTTAGACAAAAATATGGAAATATTAAAGGTGTTCAAGCAAGTGAATGAAATTGCAGTCGAGTAGTCTAACACGACACCCTATGCATACAAGTGCGGAAGCTTAAAGAGCAACTAGAATTATGGCTAAACCTATAGGAGGGGGTGATTAGGACCTTTTTAAAACTCTTTTCGCCTACTTAAACAATTCAACAAATTAAACTACGTAAGCGATTAACACTTCGGCTTCCAAGCCTAAGTGGGTCCAATCAAGAGACTAGCAAATGATAAGTGCAATCAGCAAGCTAATCTAAACAACTCATGTAGACTATAGAGGATGGATCAAGAAAAGCTCAAGTCAACATGAGGTAGTCAAAGTACATCTTGTGAGTGTGGATGTGTCTATTAAGTGCCTAGCATGCATTCCTAACTAAGCATTCATAATTAACCAATTTAAACACAATGCATAAAGAGAAATGTGCTCAAGAACAATCACAACACAAGGATGTATAGTGGTTCGACTACTTGTCTACTCCACTCCCGGTTCAAGTACTCAACCCCTTTGAGCACACCGGCATTCACTGGGGAGTTTAAATCTGGTTCCTCCCAACCAAGGTGTTTTAATTCGGATCCACCCAACCAGGGAGTTTACAGGTTCCTCCCAACCTACATGTTTGCACCCGTGTTGGTGGCTCCCCCTTGGAGACTCTATTTAGGCCTGACTAATGTGCCAAGGAATGGCTGACGTCCCTAGATTTTAGGCCCAACTAATAAGCCAAGGATCGGCTAACGACCCTAAGTCGAGTTTGTCAAACAAAATCTACACTCAACTCCCACAGGGAATTGAGTGGATAGACTCCTAACAAGACAACCTTACTTGTCGGATTGAGCCCCTTTAGTAGCGCCGCTTCGGGTTGCTTCTTCTCAGCTCTCCCGTGCTTGAATCAGCTCCCCTTGTGCTCCCCCGATCTTTAACGCCGCCGCTTTGCCAAGGCTTCAGCTCCAAGATCAGCTACCTGCATGTGATGCTCCATTGGAGATGCCCAAGGTGCTAGGGAATGGTGAAACCTCTACAAATGGTAGGAAATGGGTTTCCTAGAGGAATACACCTATTTGGACTCCTAGGTAGTGTTTAGACAAGGGATTTAACTATCATCAAGGTGTCTAAACCCAAGGAATCAAGAGGGAACAAGTCCATTCTCAAGATGTCATTGAATGGCCCAAGCTTGTGATGAAAACACAAGGAGAATAACTTGCTTTGGGTTTGGAATAGAGCCTCTAATGATCTCTAGCAATGGTGGCTTCTATCTCCTCAAAATCCCCTCACTTGGCTCAAAAACGAATCCCCCTCTTTAAATAGATTTTCTTCCAACAGTAAAAAATTGGGCATATTCGCGCATCTCTGATTGATCAGAAAAAGGTCCGATTGATCGTAGACCAGTCCGATTGATCGGATTTTAGTCCAGAGAATTCTCTGGAGGATATTCCGATTGATTGGAACATGGTCCGATTGATCGGACTGACCCCTTCCGATGGATCGAAAGCCTTTCGATTGATCGAAAATATGTACCAGTGTGTTTTCAAGGTTGCTAGAACAATTTTCGATTGATCGGAACTTCTGTTCGATTGATCGGAGTCCTATCGGAGCCAACGTCCGATTGATCGAAGATCAATCGAAAACTGCTGTTTGAGCTGTTTTAATTACAGCAGCTTCCACCTCTTTAATTAGTCTAACTTATCATGTTTTTCATAGAGTTCTAAGACTAATGATGATGACTAAAGATATACCTAGTTGGCCCAAGTCATTTAAGAGGTTGTGGGTTAGGTTTTGGTCAAGGTTGAGGCACACCAAGGCATCACTTTTACCTGTTTCTTCTTCCTTGATGCAGCAGGGCCACTTGAGTCTTCGGTCTTCGTCTTCATTAAGCTCAACCGACATTAGACCCACTGACTTAAGTGATTGACAAACAAGGTGCACTAGTATGCCATAGAAAAGTGCACTAACAGTGAAGATCAACATTTCATTGTTGGATGCCATAAAGCAAATACCATCCTAGGCCAAATTTCTAAAGGAATTGTGCACAGTCAAAAGGAAACACAATGTTCACAACAAAGTACTTTTGACTGAGAATTTGAGCGCTATCATCAAACAAGAGGTGCCCCACAAATACAAGGATCCAGGTAGTCCAACCATCTCATGCATCATAGGAGACTACCGGATTAAACAAGCCTTACTTGACTTGGGGGCAAGTGTGAACCTCATTCCATACTCGGTTTAAGAACAACTTGGGTTAGGTGAATTGAAACCCACCAAAACCACACTCCAACTTGCTGATAGATCCATTCGTATACCGAGAGGAATGATTGAGGATGTTCTAGTCCAAGTTGATAAATTCTACTACCCAGTAGACTTTATTATCTTGGATACACATCCCGTGATAGGTACCGGTGCTCAAATTCCCGTCATACTTGGCCATCCTTTTCTAGCTACTTTAAATGCAATTATCAATTATAGAAACGTGCTTGTACAAATGTCCTTTGGAAACATGACACTTGAGCTGAATATATTTCATCTATGCAAACAACCACGAGAAGTTGATGAGGAGATCCACGAGATAAACTTGATTGAATCATTCGTTGAGGAAACTTTCCCCTTGTCATTATATTCCGACCCTTTGGAGGCATGTGTGGCCCATTCTCATGAGATAAATGATGACACAATACGAGAGATGGATGCCATTTTAGATGTGATGTCGGTGCTTGATAACAAAAGATGGAGGGCCCTATTTGGGCCTTTACCCGTAAATGAGAACAAAGCCCTCCCATTCAATATCAAGGCACCAACACTCGACCTAAAACCATTACCAAGTGAGCTGAAATATGTCTATTTAGGTCGAGATGAGACATATCCGGTGGTGATTTCTTCCCACTTAGATGAGGAACAAGAGAGTAGGCTAATGGCCACTCTATTAGAGCACAAGAGTGCCATTGGGTGGTTGATTGCGGATCTCAAAGGCATAGACCCACTGATTTGTACTCATCGCATACATCTTGAGGAGAATTCGAAGACATCTAGGCAACCACAAAGACGACTCAATCCAAACATGAAGGATGTGGTTAAGGCCGAAGTGGTAAAAATATTGGATGTGGGTATTATCTACCCAATATCCGATAGTCAATGGGTGAGTCCAACTCAAGTGGTACCTAAGAAATCCGTAATCACCATCGTAGTCAATGCCAATAATGAACTCATACTAACCAGAGTCACTACCAGTTGGAGAATGTGCATTGATTACAGAAAGCTAAACACTGTCACAAGGAAAGACCACTTCCCCCTACCGTTTGTTGATCAAATTTTAGAAAGGTTAGCAGGTCATTCCAATTTTTGCTTCCTTGATGGCTATTCAGGGTACAACCAAATAGAAATCGCCCATGAAGACCAAGAAAAGACTACATTTACATGCCCATTTGGCACTTTCGCCTATCGACGAATGCCAGTTTGGACTATGTAATGCCCCTGCCACCTTTCAGCATTGTATGATGAGTATCTTTTCTGATATGGTGGGGTCAATTCTCGAAGTCTTCATGGATGACTTTTCAGTATTTAGTTGTAGCTTTGATGAGTGCCTTGAGCACTTGAAATCTGTGCTGAAAAGATGTGAAGAGAAGAACCTTGTATTGAATTGGGAAAAGTGTCACTTTATAGTTCAAAAGGGGATTGTACTTGGTCACATCGTTTCACAAAATGGAATCGAGTTGGACAAAGCGAAAATCGATCTTATTTCTAACCTTCCGCCACCCAATAGCATACGCGATGTGCAGTCCTTTTTGGGACACGCAGGATTTTATAGACGATTCATAAAGGACTTCAGTTCACTCTCAAGTCTTTTATGTAACCTACTTCAAAAGGAGAATTCCTTCGAGTGGAATCAAGAATGTCAAAAGGCCTTTACCACACTTAAAGGTATGTTGACATGTGCTCCCATAATACAACCACCTGATTGGAGCCTTCCTTTTGAAATTATGTGCGATGCAAGCGACTATGCTATTGGGGCCGTGCTAGGCCAAAAAAAAGAGAAGAAGCCATGTGTCATCTACTATGCAAGTAGAACTTTAAACTCAGCCGAAGCAAACTACACTACTACAGAAAAAGAACTTTTAGCCGTAGTTTATGCCTTGGACAAGTTTAGGTCCTACTTGATTGGATCCAAGATCATCATATTTACTAACCATGCCGCACTTAAGTACCTTCTCTCTAAGAAGGATGCTAAACCGCGGTTGTTGAGATGGATCCTTCTACTCCAGGAATTTGACATAGAGATACGTAATAAGAAAGGAGTAGAAAATGTAGTGGCTGACCACCTATCTCGACTTGTTCTCACTGATTCCCCTGAAACGACCTCGATTAATGACATGTTCCCTGATGAACAACTTTTTGCTATTTCCCAATTGCCATGGTATGTGGACATTTCTATCTTGCTACAGGTACAATTCCTACACATTGGAAAAAGCAAGATAAGGATAAATTCTTCACTGAGGTGTGAAAATTCCTATGGTACGACCCATACTTATTCAAGTATTGTCCCAATCAAATCATAAGGAGATGTGTGCCAGATGATGAACAACAAAGTATCATCTCTTTCTGTCATTCTCAGGCATGTGGTGGCCACTTTTGGCTAAAAAGACCACAGCCAAAATTCTGCAATGTGAGTTTTATTGGCCCACTATGTTTAAAGACACACATGAGTTTTGCAAAACATGTGAACCTTGTCAGAAATTAGGAGGAATCTCCCGTAGAAATATGATGCCACTCAATCCCATCTTAATAATAAAAAAAAATTTATTGTTGGGGCATCGATTTCATGGCTCCATTCCCATCTTCTTTTGGAAACGCATACATCTTGCTTGCCGTTGACTATGTATCCAAATGGGTCAAGGCCATCCCTTGCCAGAATAATGACCATAAAACAGTCATTCGCTTCTTAAAAGAGAATATTCTTTTCCGATTTGGTACACCTCGAGTCATCATAAGTGATGGAGGGTCTCACTTTTGTAATCGTCCATTTGAAACCTTAATGAAGAAATATAGGCGTAACACACAAAGTGAGCACTCCCTATCACCCACAAACTAGTGGACAAGCTGAGATATCCAATAGGGAGATTAAACATATTTTAGAGAAAACGGTGAACCCCGATCGCAAGGATTGGTCGCTTCGACTTACCGATGCGCTTTGGGCTCACCGTACCGCTTTTAAGACCCCTATTGGAATGTCTCCCTATAGACTTGTCTATGGGAAGGCTTGTCACTTGCCTGTGGAGTTGGAACATAGGGCGTATTGGGCAATTAAGAAGATGAATTTTGATTCTGACAAGGCGAGCTCGTTATACAAACTACAATTGAATGAACTTGCAGAAATCCGGAACGAAGCATATGAGAATGCGAGAATTTACAAGGACAAGATGAAGGTGTTCCATGATAAGCACATTCTTCCTAAGACATTCACAATCAATCAAAAGGTCCTTCTGTATAACTCTCGCCTACATTTATTTTCGGGAAAATTGCGATCTCGATGGACCAGTCCTTACATTGTGCAAAATGTCTGCCCATATGGGACCGTCGAGCTGTTAAATCCAAGAACGACAACATATTTAAGGCGAATGGTCAGCGATTAAAGTCATTCTTTGAGAAGTTTCCTTCAGAAGGTATGTCCATACCTTTGACTGATCCTGTGTATCAGGATGATTGATCTCCTAGTCTGATGGAGGTATAGAGTAGTTAGGATTAGGATTTGGTTGCTTTTGTTTATTTTTCATAGGTTTGTTAGAAGAGGAAGAATTCCACTTTTCACTCTCTCAGGTACTATCATTCCTCACTCCCTTTGATTTTCAAATTGCTCTCATGTTTTGCTCATTGCACATCTTTTACATTGAGGACAACGCAAGATTTGGTTGGGGGGTGTAGGATCACTTGGATGAATTCAGCGTTTTGTAACATTTCGAGCAATTATGTAGAAATTTTTCTATTTTTCTAAAATACAAAACTCCTTTTGAAAACTTTGTTTCTATGCATTCAAGATGATATGAGCATAAGAGGAGGAGAAATGAAGTGTATGAGGTTGTAAGTCTTGAACTTCTCATAGCATAATGGTTTTATATGTGAATTCTCCTAGTTATGTGATTGATAGAAAATTTGAACACCTTTACACCTAGTTCACATTACACGAATTTCATGAGTTGAAACAATTATGTGATTTGTGGATTAGCTAGACTTTGATTTAAAGTGTTGGGAAACCAAGCCAGGGTACTTTGTCCATCCTTGTCATGGGAAAATAACGAAAGATATGGATTTCTAAAAATCTTATCTAATTTAAAAGAAAAAGGAAAAGGAAGGATGAAATTGGGAATGATGGAAAAATGGTGGAAATTTTCGATTAGGGCTACCTATTACCAACCGAGGGATGGTCTACCCGTAACCAAAGCCGGAAATGGGACGTAATGTGAAAGTCGTCGGAAGGACGGTACGGCAAATTCCTGTCATTGGCTTGTTGTTGCTCTATATATCTTAAGATCTATAGTCTAGTTGATCTGTGAAGAAGATAATCCTGAAAACTCATGAGATGAACCTTCACAATGCACACTAGGTTGAATTTGTTCAAGTTCTTCTATTTGTCAAACAATCAGCGGGAATTTCATATGGATTATGTTTTGAGAGTTTACGGTTTCAACCTCTATCACCTAATTTCTCTAACTCTTACACTTGTGTAGCTTGGGATGTATAGAAGAATGTTTTCTAAAGGAGAGTTGGGGTTGGAGAATGAAATTGCTTTCAAGCATGTTTTCCTCGGGACTAACAAAATGCTTGTTGGGGGGTGTGTTGAGCTCTTAATTGTGCATATTCTAACCCCTATTCATCACTCATTATGCAAGGTTTTCACGATTTATAGACTAATCTAATGCATGAAATTGTGATTGTAGGATGAGACAGAGGTTTCATTAAATGGAGACTTAAAGAAGCCGTTTACAAGCATAGAAGATCAAAGGGGCTAAGCGTCAAAGGATGAAAGAAAGAAGTCAGAAAAAAAGAAGAAAGAAAGCAGAAGAAAGTGCCCACGACCCGTCGTCCAAGGTTAAGGACCGGTCGTCTGACCGGTTCGATCACTTAATAGAGGGGACCTAGAGGCCACAACTCTCTGGACTGTTCACGACCGGTCGTACGACCGATCCTTGAATTAATTTTTTGGGTTGAAAATCCCCAAAACTCACTGGACGATTTTGGCGTTTTTGAGACCGGTCGTCTGCGTAATGAGGCGTGTTCTACAAGTCCCGATTTTCTCTGCGCACTGCGTAAGCCTACGCAATTTCTGGAAGATTCTGATGTTGCGGAGCCTCCCTACTATAAAAGGACACCTAGGGATTGTTCTAGGGTATCTTAGAAGAGTTCAAGCAAGGTGGGAGGCGGGGAAGGGGATTTCGGAGCTCCACAACTTCTCCTAGTTTGTTTACTGTTTTCATATTTTTCTTAGTTGTTTCATGTTTCCTTGGATCATGAACGGCTAAACCTCTTAGCTAGGGCTAAGAGGTGAAGCTTGTAGTCAATCTAAGATGTTTCAATTCATTTAAAGTTGGTTTTAAGATTAGATTTCATGTTTATGAACAATGGTTTGAAGTTTAATTCAAGTTAATAGTAGTTTTTCTTAGTCTTATGATGACTCATGGATGTTTGGAAGAATTGCTTGAGTTCTTAATTGTTGTATGCTAGTCTAGACCTATATGATTCGAGGAATTGGAGTACGCTCTAGTACTATGATCTTCATGTGGGAACTTCCTACCAAAGTTCTACTTTTCAGGATTTTTGTTGTATGGTGGACTGTGTATGTGATTTGAATCAAGTTCAAGTCATGATCTAGTTTTGTCTTGTGACAGGCCTTAGTGATGGTTATGATTATGAACTTAGTCTATTGGAATTGGGATTGACCTATGCAATTGAGCATGCTCATCCTAGCTTGCATTGAGTGAATCATATACATTGATTTTACATATGGCAGATTGTTGGTTTTAACAACTCTATCATCCGATTAGATAAGATCTTACTTTCGATTCTAGTTGAGAAAGTGAGAAACCACAGCGAATTGAGCTCCAAGGATTGCTACAAGTGGATCCTTGAACCCCTAGTGCCTTTATTTAATTGATTACTTCAGTTTAAGTTTAAAATTGCCGTTTACATCAATCTCCTACAAATCTGGTTGTTAGCTTCTTAATAGAAACTATTGGAAGTGTTTGTGAATTCCTACATAAGTCCCTGTGGATCGACCTCGGTCTTACCGAGATTATTACTACATCGCAACCTTACACTTGGGGAAGCGAACAGTTGGCCTTGACAAAAATCTTCTAGCAAAAATGTTGTTTCTGGAGGGTTTGGCCGGCCAGCCGGTGGGTCTGTAAATTTGTGAGTTTTTCAGTTTTTCTTCCTCCATCTCTATTGCATTTTTTCTCTACTTCTTGTCCTTTGTTCCTTTGATCTTCATAGTATGTAAGAAGTGTCTTTAAGCATCATACAAGTGAAATCTCTCTCGCATCCTACAAACACAAAACCATGTATTAGATTAGTCTTTAAATCATAAGAAACATGTATAATGAGTAATGAATTTGGGTTAGAATATGCACAATTCAGAGCTCAACAGAACGTACACTAATAAACTAGAAGTATCACCTCTCAGCTCTAGCTGAGAGTTAACTTAAGAAAAACATTAAAAACTTGAACTAGAAAAGGAAGAAGAACTAGAAGAAGAGAGGCTTGGAGCCTCCTTGCTCTTAATCTCCTTGCTCCCCACATCCATGATTGCCTAGAAGAGAAGAGAGCTCCCATATTTATAATGCAGACAGGAAGACAGCAACAGATCTGATTTTACTTTGCTTGATACAGGATAACCAACGGTCTCATTTCTTTGAAATTTGAAATGTAGTTTCATTTGCACATGCATGTCCTCATGAATGGTTTAGATCTCTCAAATTATCTCTTAGTGGCCAAAAAATTAGAACAGTGATTACCTCTCCAATTCAGACACATGCAAAATTAGTCATCTTGTGATCAACGGTACGAAGTGTACAAAGGTCAAATTTGTCTCAAATTTAGAAATGTAGTTGAAACTTCCTCCTCTACATGATATATGGTTTAGATTGTCCAAAACTATCCCAGAATGTGGTCCAAAAATATAAACATTTAGGGCATTTTTCAAACTCTGCACAAACGAAATCTTTCAGGACTGTTCATCTTCCTTCCACTGGTACATTCAATCCACACATTAGATTGACATGAAATTTATGATTTTGCAGATATCGATGTGATCTTTAAGATGGTCAGCTTAGATTCTTTATATCATTAGTGGTGGGCCACCTAGACCTTTTTTAAGCTAAGTCAGTCAATTCGGAGCTCGGATTGATGTGAAACTTGTTGGGTTTTTTCGGCGTCGAGCTTTTCTTCGACATGGACGGAATAGATTTTCAAAACTCATCAAAGTGGGCCCCACTGAATTGGTCTGAAAATTAAAAAAAATGAAAACAACTTTCTATTTCTATTTTCTGGTTGAAATTCCAAAATGAAAACATTTTGTTTCTAATTTTTTTCTCTTTCTTATTTCTTGCTGGACACACATGTGGGTTGTCTCCACTGCTGGACACGTTCAAAGTTGTTCAACAACTAAGATGTTTTGCATCAACTATTACTGGATGATGGACGGTTAGATTTCTGCTGGACTTTAACTGAAGGCTACTGAACACTCATCAACTGCTTTGGAGGTCCTCTGCTGCTGGTCAGCCATTGATGGGCATGGAAGAAAAGGATCTGCTGAGAAGGGACACTACTTGGATGGCTGAGATCGCAGCATCAACTGGGAGTGGAGGTGTAGCAGGTGGACATTGGACTAGCTACTATAGAAGAGGCTGTTGCTTGCGTTGTTGCTGGCTGGCTCATGAAAGATGAGTTGAGGCTGCACGTTACTGAACGTGTGATGAATCTGCGGGAGCTGATGGTTGATTAAATGGCTGAAGATGGTGGGTGTTAGATGTTGCAGCTCCTGTGATGACCATTGATGGAGATCGACGGTGGATGTTGATGGGACCCATAATTCTTAAAACTCTAGTTATTGATTTGTAGATGGACGAATAAAGTTGTTGCACGCTGGAACTTAGGGAGTGCTTGTTGCACATGGGAAGCTGCTTCTGCCCATTGAATCTGGAATGGTTGTTGATCTCCTGTCGCAGGTTGGATGGTCCTTATTGTCCATTTGTTCCCTATTGAGCTCTTTTCATTCACATCTCTCATTTTCTCCTATAATCACAAAAACACATTAAAGTCAGTCTTTAAGCACATTGTTTTATGTAATTAAACTATGGAATTGGGGATAAATATGCACAATTCAAGGCTTAACAAAAGTAAAAGTGGTTTTCTCTTTATCTTCTAGAGTTATCTCTATATGGTTGTAATCGAATACCCATTCGAGAAGCAATATTAGGAATGACCTGCTAGCCTTCCAAGGATTTGATAAAAAAGAGCAAAAGGAAGTGGTCTTTCCTAGTGACAATGTTAACCTTCCTGTAGTCAATGCACATTCTCCAACCAATAGTGACTCTCATTGGAATGAGTTCATTATTCACATTAGATATGATGGTGATTTTAGACTTCTTGGGCACCAACTGAGTTAGACTCACCCATTGGTTATTGGATATTGGGTAGATGATACCCACATCCAATAGCTTTAACACTTCGCCCTTTACCATCTCTTTCATGTTTAGATTTAAAAGGCATTGTGGTTGCCTAGATGTTTTCGCATTCTCCTCTAAGTGTATGCGATGAGGGCAAATCACCGGGGGTTTATGCCCTTGAGATCCATAATTATCTATCCAAGGGCATTCTTGTGTTCTGTGAGAGTAGAAATCAACTTACTCTCTTGTTCCTCATTCAAGTGGGAAGGGGAAGAAATTATCACTGGATATGTCTCATCTTTACCTAAGTATGCATATTTGGGCTCAACTGGTAAAGGTTTTAGGTCAAGCTTTGGTGCCTTAACACTATACGGTAGAGGCTTTAAGTTAGTTGAGGGTAATGGTTTAAATTGTGACCTCTACTGGTTAGTTTCAAGAATCGGACACCGCATCTAGTAAGGCATCCATCTCCCTAATCATATCATCTTCTATATCAAGGGAGTGGGCCAATCACGCTTCTAAGTAATCGGGGTACAAAGTTATGAGGGACTTATCTTCCACGAATGCATCTATCAAGTTAATTTAGTGGACTCCTCATCACCATCCTCTTGTCGTTTGCATATATTAAAAACATTCAGCTCAAGCGTCATGTTTCTAAATAACGTCCTCATAACCTGTTCTTACAATTAATTATAACATTTGATGTGGCTAGGAACGGGCAACCAAGTATGAAAGGAATTTGAGTGCTAGCATTAATGACGGATTATGTGTCCAAGACAATAACAGTCTACCGGGTAGTAGAATTTATCAACTTAGACAAGCACATCCTCTATCACTCCTCTCGATATATGGATCGAATGATCAGCAGGTTGAAGTGTGGTTTTGGTGGGTTTTAATTCACCTAGACCTAATTGTTCGTAAATCGAGTAGGGGATCAAATTTACACTTGCCCCTACATTAACAAAGCTTGCTCAATCCGGTAGTCTCCAATCACACATGATATGGTTGGGCTATCGGGATCCTTATATATCTGGGGTACATCCTGTTTAATGATGGCACTCACTTTCTTTTTTAAACATATTTTCTTTTGTACATTGTGCTTCCTTTTGACCGTACAAAGGTCCTTTAAAAACTTGGCGTATGACAGTATTTGTTTTATAACATCCAACAAGGGAATGTTGATATTCACCTATTTAAAAACTTCTAAGATATCTTGATTGGTGTTCAGAGGTTTGGGCGGAATAAATCTTTGGGAAAATGGACCCACAAGCTTATCTACTTTCTCTAATTCTTTCTCATGTGAAGTGGAGCTAGGTTCGTCATCTCCCTTAGGATTTATTGTTAGTGCACTTTTATGTGGCATACTAGTGCACCTTATTTGTCAATCACGTATGTCAATGTATTGTAATGTCGGTTGAGCCTTGGCAAGATGAAGACCAAAGATTCAAGTGGACCAAAAGTATCAAAGAAGAAGAAAAAATAAAAGAGATGCCTTGGTGATCCTAACCCTTTGAACCAAAACACCCAAAATCTCTTAAATAACTTAGATCAACTAAGAATATCCTTACTTATCCTTATTAGCCTTAGATCACATAGATAAATATGATAAATTAGGCTAATTAAAGAGGTGGAAGTTACTGTAAACAAATCAGCCCAAACAATAATTTTCGATTGGACTTCGATCAATCGGAAATTGATTTTCCGATCGATCGGACATCTTATCCAGCAACCTGATGAAATCACTGGACTGATATTCCGATTGATTGTAACTGTTCCGATCAATCGAAGTAGCCATTATTTGCCCGTTTTATGACCATTGAAGATTTTTCTTTAAATACAGGTGATGCGGTTTTTATGCTAATGAGGGAGATTTTAAGGAGATAAAAGCTACCATTGTTAAAGACCATTAGAGACTCTATTCCTAACCCATTATAAGTCATTCTTCTTATAATTCATCACAAGCTTGGGGCATTCAATGCTCAAATGAGAATAGACTTGTTCCCTCTTGATTTCTAGGAGTTTAGACACCTTGATCATAGTTAAATCCTATGTCTAAATACCACCTAGAAATCCAAATAGGTGTATTCCTCTAGGAAACTCATTTCCTACCATTTGTAGAGGATTCACCACCTCTTAGCACCTTCGGCATCTCTAATGGAGCATCACATGCAAGGAGCTGATCTTAGAACTGAAGCCTTAGCAAAGGGGCGACATCAAAGATCAAGGGAGCACAAGGGGAACTGATTCGAGCACGGGAGAGTAAGAAGAAGAAATCCGAAGCGATGCTACAACTGAGCTCAAATCCAACAAGTGAGTTGTCTTTTGTAAGAGTTCATCCACTCTTTTTCCAGTAGAGATTGAGTGTAGAGTTTGTTTGTCAAACTTGAATTTACGTTCGTTTGTTGATCCTTGGCTTATTAGTTGAGCCTAAAAGTCTAGGGACATTTGTCGTTCCTTGACACGTTTGTCAAGCCTAAATTTCAGGGACGTTTGTCGTTCCTTGGCACGTTTGTCAGACCTAAACAAGTCTCCAAGGGGAGCCACCGACACTGATATAAATGTGTATGTTGGGAGGAACCTATAAACTCTCCGATTTTGTGGATCCGATTTAAAACACCTTGGTTGAGAGGAACCAGATTTAAACTCCCTAGTGAATGTTTGTTGAGCCATGAATTGTGTATATCTGAACCCCGATTCATAGCATAACTCCATATCTTAAGTTGTTAAAGTTAAAGACTTATGCTTGTTTTTATGTTTGTAGGTAAAAGAGAGGATGTCATGGATTTATTGTTAATTTAAAGGATTTGGAGTGATTAGAAGACCAAGCTTTGATGAGCCAAAGAAGTGAAGAAAAAGCCCTAGAGAAATCAAGTTAACGACCTCAACTGGCCAAAAAAATCAAAGTGTTGAACTGCAGGGCCAGAAAAGTAAGATGTAGAAAGTTCAAAAAATGGCCCTGAAATATTACTGGAGAGAAATTCTGATCAATCGGAATTAGTTCCGATCGATCGGAACATCAATTGAAAATTAATTCCAATCGATCAAAAAATCAAAATTTCAAGACTAAAAACTTCTGCACTCCCTGGACAAAATTTTTGATCGATCGAAATAGTTCCGATCGATCGAAACATCAATCGAAAATAGTTCTAATTGATTGAAGTATCAATCGAAACTGTCTATAGCTGCGTAAATCCTTACACAAATTTGAGGCAGTGGAAGACTTTTTCTATAAAAGGGCACATCTACTCTCTTCCTAAGGCATCATAGAAGGACATTGAAGTCATAGGGAGGTGGAGAGGATCGTCGTGGAGCATTCACAACTCCTTCAACTAGGGATTTTTATAGATTTCTATGCTTTCAAGTAGTTTTTCTTTGTTTTTAGTTCAAGTATGACAATGCTTGGCCAAAACCTCTTAGCTAGGGCTAAGAGGTGAAGTTTGTAGCTAGTTTCAATGTTCAATTTGTTTATTTCAAGTACTCTTACTTTGAGTTTGAATTTTTAAGTTCTAATTCAAATAAAGTCGATATTTTTAGAACTTTTATGAGAGTTCATGTACTTCGGATATGAGTTCCTTACAATTCTTTAAGATTATCATTATGGTTTGATTAGATTCGAATTGTAGTAACCCGAATTGTAGTAACCCTAGATCATGCCATAATCTCTTGGTATGACTGTTACTCCGAAGGCTACAAGTTTGAATTTCACATGCTTAATTAGAATTAAAACTCTGATTTTTCATATTTAAGTGGGACATGTTTGTGCTTAAATGTTATATCTTCCAATTAGATGAGAGATATAACTTTGATTCTAATTGTGTTGTGCTTGGATGAATGGATGGCATTAGACTACTACAAATGGATCCTTGATGCTCTAGTTCTTCTCAATTCTCATATTTTTCCTGTTTTATGTTTAAAATTGATTTCATAAACCCTTTTATATTCTAGTTATTAGGATAGTTCGAATTGTTTACCTCTTCCCCTGTGGATCGACCTCGGTCTCACCGAGATTTATAACTACATCGTAGCCTTGCACTTGAGGCGAGTGAACAATGTTGGTGTGCTCAAAGGGGTTTAGTACTTGAACCGGGAGTAGAGTAGACCCAAAGTTAAACCAATATACATTGTTGTGTTTGTGATTGTATTTGAACATATTTCTTATTATGCATTGTGTTTAATTGTTTAATTATAAATGCTTAATTAGAATGTATGTTATGCACTAGATAGGCACATCCACACACACAAGACGTACTTTCACTTCTTGAGTAAACTTGAGCTTATATGTTCCATTCTCATATAGTCTACTTGAGTTACATAGATTAGGTGTTTGATTAGCTTAATCATTTATTAATCTACGCTTGATTAGACTAGGTTGTTAATTGCTTTAATCATATGCTAGTCTTGTCATTGGACCCACTTAGGCTTGGAAGCTGAAGTGTTCTTACTTACTTAGTTTATATTGTTAAACTGTTTAAGTAGATGAAAAAAATTTAAAAAGGTCATAATCACCCCCCTTTAGGACTTAGCCATAATTCTAATTGCTCCACTCTTACCTTCTGCACGTATACATAGGTGTCGTATTAGACTACCAACGTAATTTCATTTATCGGATGCTTAGGCCTTACGGCCTTCGCCGAATTAGACATTTGAATTGTTTTACCACTCCTAAGGGTAGTGATGGACTTAGCATGCTCCATAGTGTTGGGAAGATGAGCTAGGCTAACCAATCTCAAATTGGGTTTTGGGATTAGTAAGAGGTTAGGCAGGAAGTGTGCCCTTCTCCCCAATATTTAAATGAGATTCAACCCTCTCAATCGATATTTCGAGATCGTTGATTGATTGTGATGTGACTTGGTTGAATCTGGATTTTTCTTGCATAAACCCATCTAATTTTTTATAATTACTCTTTAAGTTGTACAAATGCTCCCAACATCTCCTCGAGGGTAGCATTAGCTATGATCATAATAGATGGCCTCGCCAAAGGTTGTGGATTGTTGTTTGTATTTGCAGTCGGTCCATTCCTCCAACTAATATTGGAATGGTTACTCCAAGTAGAATTATACATGTTTGAAATAGGATCACTAAATGGACGTTGATAGTTGTTTATGACATTCAATTGCTCATGTAATAGTTCTTCAAACGCAGGAATTGTAGGACATTCTTATGTCACGTGAACATTGCTAGCACAAATTCCACAAATGTTCTCAAAATTCTCATTAGGTTTAACTGCCTCTAACTTCTTTAAGTCCATGGCCTTAACTTTTCTTATGAGACTAGCCACTCTAGCATTGACATCGTCCTCCTCCCTTAAAACATACATTCTTACCATTTTCCTTAAATTGGGTTGATTTGAGATTTGTTGGCTTATATGTATTCCATGATTGTGTGTTTTCTGTCAATATGTCAAAATAATCCTACGCTTTATTGGGTTCTTTGTTCATGAATTCTCCCATTACACATCATCTCTACGAATTAGCACTTGGGTGAAGTCAGTCCATCATAGAAAAAGCTCATTACTTGCCAAGTTTCATATCCATGATGTGGGCATGCATTAAGAAGTTCTTTAAATCTCTCCCAATACTAAAAGAAAGTTTCTTCCTCTTTTTGGGAGAAATTTATTATGGTCTGCCTCAATATATTTGTCTTATGAACCGGGAAGAATGTTTTAAGGAACTCTTGGGTCATCTCAGCCCATGTACCGATAAATCTTGGCCTTAAAGAGTAAAGCCATGACTTAACCATTTCTTTTAAGGAAAATGGAAATAATTTCAGCCTTAGAGTATCATCGAACATATTAACAAAGTGCAATATAGCTACAATCTCATCAAATTGTTTGAGATGTAGATATGGACTTTCATAATCAAGTCCATGAAATTTAGGAATGAGTTGGATCACTCCCGGTTTGAAAGTTCACATTCCTTGCATTGTGTAGAAAGATCATGCAGTAAGGGGTGCTCACTCTGGCAAGGTTGAAGATAGTCACGTAAAGTTCTACCTTAAGGAACGTTATCCACTTCATTCTCACCTATTTCAGTTTGGTTATCAGCCTGAACATGTTGATTTTGTTAATTAGCTCATTGGTTGGGTTGATTCTCAGCCATATCCTCAGAATTTTTAAAAGATCTTAGGTGTTTTCGAAAACTGCGGTGTATAGACAATTTGTCAACTGGTCCTCCTTCACTTAACAAACGGAGAATGTGATCACAGACCCACCTAGGCATGAACCACTCAAACTACACTAGTTCTAAATGTACCTCTACTATTATATATAAAAAAAGGTTATGAAATAAACTAAAGTAAGGGGATTTAGAAGGATAGTACCCGATTAGCAACCTAGGTTAGATTCTTACAAAACTAGAACAAAACTAAACAAAGTGATTTAGTATTCTAAATTTAAGAAAAAAATCTAACCTAAACAATCATAAACTAAATCCTATCTTAAAACAATCCTAACTCTAAATTATTTCAGAAAAAACAAACCATTGAAATCATCGACACGGCGCCAAAAACTTGTTCGCCAGCCCCAAGTATAAGGCCGTGATGTAGTAATTATTCGGTTAAGACCGAGATCGTTCCTTAGGAACTTATATGGGTGAAATTATAAAATAATCTAAAATTAGAACTAGAATTAAAAATTAAATCTAAAATTCGGATTTAAACAAGGGATTTTCCCACTTAACCACCTACCTTTTAGGATATTTTCAAATAAACGCATGCTGTTAAAATATTTAAAGCAAAACACCTAAGGTTTGCACCGTTAGACATACAGCCGCCTGCCATCAAATACCGTTAAGGTTATATGGGTTTATGAACTGTATTTTTTAAAAGGACAAAATCACCCTAGTTCTGTTTCATTAGATCAAGCCATCTCCTTCCCTCTTATTCGGTGAAATATCACTGGAGCCCTCTCCTCTGATCAAAACACCCGACGTAGGAATCTTTCTATAGCCCACCTAAATGCTCATTAGAGCATCCAACCTGTTGATAAGTGTTCGCTCGCCTTAAGTGCAAGGCTACGATGTAGTAATAATTCTCGGTAAGACCGAGGTCGATCCACAGGGAAAGAGGTAAATAATTCTAACTACTTTAATAACTTATTTCTAAGAAGATTTTGGAAAACAGTTTGTAAAAACTAAATAAGAAATCTGAGAAATAAGAAAGACTAGAGCATCAAGGATCCTCTTCTAGTCTTAACCATGCTCAATCCAATAATTCGATCCTATCACAACTGGAATCGAGAATCTATGTCTATCCAACCAGGAGATATAACAATTAAAGCTCATAAACAATCTGGAATAGATGGGTGTTTACTGATTTGGTTCCCTCAATAAAGTTCAGGCCCTGGGCACACTCAATTGTATAAGCCAAGCCACTTTCCAATCTAGTTGAGATTCACAACCATAGCTTTCATCGAATCCTGTCACTAGACTTGACTACGACCAATGATTTAAACTCTAATTAAACCAAGTTCAATATGCAACAAACCTATCTCAAACTCTACAAAAGATACATGAACTTTTCATCATAGTTCTAATAGAGATTCCACTGTTTTGATCCATGGAGAACTCGAATCAAAAGCTTCCATCAATCAACAACTCATAAACCAATCTGATTAATCTCAGAAATCGAACAAGAACTCAAGTACTTGGCACACAAACTCCCTAAATCATCTAAAACTATCAACTTTATTCAAACCATAATGAATTAGTTTAATACTTAAAGCATAAACTGAAATTAATGTATCAAAGCATGATTAAAAACAAAGAAGATTCACCTCTCAGCTCTAGTTGAGAGTTAACTAGAAGAAAGCATAGAAAAACTAGAACTAGAACTAAGAAAAGAAAGAAAAACTAGCTGTAGGAGGCCAGGAACCCTCCCAGTACTTGAACTCCTTGCTTCCCACGTCCTTGACTACCTTGAATAAAAGAGAACACCTCCTTTTATAATACAAGCAACAGTACAACAACATAACAGATTTTGTTTCGCTTCAGTACGGCTTAACCAATGATTGGATTGCCTTCAAATTTGATTTGTACCTTCCCTAGAACTTGATCTTTCTCATAGATGGTTTTAGATTTTTAAGATTATCTTCTGAATGGGCCCACCAATTAGATCAGCGACCACCTCTCAAAATCACGCAATTCGGGTACCTCCAGAACCAGTCATCTTACTTTCAACGCTACGGAGTGTAAAAAGGTCGGATTGATCTCAAATTTGAAACATTAGTAGAAAGCTTCCTCCTCTTGATGATAGATGGATTAGATTGTCCAAATCAATTCCAAAATTGGGTGTGAAAATTAGAACACTTAGGCCTTTTTATAAAATCTACGAAGTTGAAATCTTTCCAGATGGTCCATCTTTCTTAAACTGGTACGATCAAACCACACATTCTTTTGACTTGAAACTTTGGGGTTATTCATATATAGATGTGATCTAGAAGATGGTCAAATTAGATTTTACATATCATCAATGATGGGTCACCTGGACAATTCCAGAGTTGAGCAGAGAAAGTAGGAAACTTTCTAGACAACTCGTATTGGTTTGGCCGCCACGGTCAATCTGTAGCTCCGATCGACACGAAACCACTTGGGTTTTTTCAGTGTTGAGCTAATATTCAACATGGATAGATTAGATTTGCAATAATCTGTTAGTGCACTTTTTCGTGACATACTAGTGCACCTTGTTTGTCAATCACTTACGTCTGTGAGTCTAGTGTCGTTTGAGCCCAATGAAGACGAAGACCGAAGACTCAAGACGTCCAGCCGCATCAAGGAAGAAGTTTCAGGTAAAAGTGATGCCTTGGTGCCTTAACCTCGACCAAAACCCAACCCCTTTGTATCTTTGATGACCTTGACCATATTAGGAATCCTTTAGGCATCATAGATAGGCCCTAGGTGTCCCATTTAATCACCCTAACCTTGGCCAAAATGGATTGGCTGAATCCAGTAGAGTTCAGCAAAATAGAGAGGGGATCCAAGCTGGTCCGACCGGTCATGACCGGTCGGCCAGCAGCCCTGCTGCATTTTCAAAAGGCCAGCCGACCGATCATGACCGGTCGACCTTCTCAACTCATGGAGGTCAGCAGGTGTGGCCGACCGATCATGACCGGTCGGCATGGTGTTCTTCAGCCATCCAGCAAGAGGGCCCGACCAGTCATGACCGGTCGGCCTGGATCATCTGGCCAGTCCAGCGAGGGGGTCCGACCATTCATGACCGGTCGGCCTATGTATTTGGGCTATGCTTCAGCGAGGGGGTCCGACCGGTCATGACCGATCGGGACAGGTCGGCTCATAGCCATTTTATGACCGTTGGAGCCAATTTTTTATATATATGAGGCTCCGTTTTTGGGCATTTAAAGAGGGATTTTTGAGGGAGTAAAGCCACCATTGAAGGAGATCTTTTGAGGCTCATTCCTTGACCTATGCAAGGCATCCTCCTTGTGCTTTAACACAAGATTAGAGCATTCCAAGCTCATGAAGAAGATGACCTTCATCCCCTCTTGATCTCTAGAGTTTGGAAGCTTCTTGATTGGCAAATCCCAGTCCAAAACTCGAAGACGAGATCGTTTTAGGTAAGAGACTCTAGGCAACCCATTCCCACTAAGTTGTAGAGCTCTCAAACCCATCCTCCTAGCACCTTGGGCAGTTTAAAGGCATCGCAAGCAAGGTGTTTGATCGAATGTGGCTGAGGCATTGGCGACGCAACAGCGACACGATCGTGGGAGCAAGGGAAGCTGATTGAAGCACGGGAGAGCGGAGATCAAGCAACCCAATCCGGTGCTAAACAAGGGGCTCATCCGACAAGTAGGTTGTCTTATTTGAGAGCACATTTTAGAGTTTGTTTTTTGAACTCGACCTAGGGACGTTAGTCGTTCCTTGGCCCGTCAGCCGGGCCTAAACTAAGTCTCCAAGGGGGAGCCTCCGACACGGGAGTAAACGTGCGATTAGGTTGAGAGTTAGCCTATGTCTAAAACTCCGGATACGGTTGAGAGGTGAACCGATAAAACCTCCGTGTAAAGGTTGAGAGGTGAACCTCATTTAAAACCTCCGATAGTGAATGCCGGTGTGCTCAAAGGGGTTGAGTACTTGAACCGGGAGTGGAGTAGACAAGTAGTCGAACCACTATACATCCTTGTGTTTGTGATTATTCTTGAGCACATTATATCTTTGCATTGTTAGTTTAATTGCTTAATTATGAATGCTTGATAGGAATGCATGCTAGGCACTTTTTAGGCATCCTCACACAAGATGTACCTTCACTGCTTGTGTAGACATGAGCTCATTGATCCACTCTCATAAGTCTACACAAGTGGCATAGGTTAGAAGCTTAATTAGTTGAATCATTTTCTTACCTATGCTTGCTTAGACTAGAATTGTTTATTGTTTAACCTTTTGCTAATCTTTTGATTGGACCCACCTAGGCTTGGAAGCCAAAGTGTTCTTGCTCACTTAGCTTAATTTGTTGAATTGTGTAAGTAGGCAAAAAGATTTTAAAAAGGTCCTATTCACCCCCCCCTCTAGGTCCATAGACATATCTCCGAGTATCTCTACAAGCGGTAAAACCACAATTTCAATTGGTATCAGAGCGAGGTTCCTCCGGTCAGGTTTAAAAACCCGGAGTGAGATCCTAAGAGAAACTTGAAAATATGTCTAGAGAGGACTCTTCATCCGTCACTAAGCCTCCTTTCTTTGATGGGTCAAACTATCCATATTGGAAAGCCTGAATGCGCATCTTCTTGGAATCCATTGATTCGGATGTGAGGGACATGGTTGATTTTGGATATGAACCCCCAATGGATATTATTTCTAAGGAGCGTGAACCGGATGTTCTCAGGCCAAAAGATAAGGCAATGTGGACTGCTCATGAAAAAGCTCAATGTATTAATAATGCCAAAGGCCTGAATGCCATTTTTTGTTCAGTATCTAAAGAAGAATTTGGTCGGATTCAAAACTGTACAACTAGTAAACAGGCATGGGATATTCTTGAAGTAACCCATGAAGGTACAAATGTTGTTAAAAATTCCAAACTTCAGCGCCTCTCTACTCTATTTGAAAATATTACTATGGAGGAGGATGAAACGTTTACTAAATTTTATACCAAACTGAACAAAATCACAAATGATATGTGGGGCTTAGGGGATCCGGTTCCGGAACATAGGCTTTATAGGAAAATTCTGAGATCTCTTCCGGAACGGTTCTCTTCTAAAGTCACCACCATTGAAGAGTGTAGGGATCTAAATACAATGAAAGTTGAAGAACTCATAGGTTCCCTACAAACCTTTGAGCTAGGCTTTAAAGCCCCCTCTAGAAAGAAAAACATCGCTTTTAAGTCCTCTCACAAACATAAGAAAATCAAAAGTGAGTAGGAGGAAGATAGCGATGATGAGGATGATGAGGAAGAGAAATTGAACAAAAAATTCAAGAGATTCCTCAAATTTGATAGAGGGAATAGCCGTGACAAGAAGGACAAGAAGGGTGATAAACGTAAAGGAAAATCATCCATATCCTCATCCGTTCGTTGTTACGGTTGAGGTCGTCGTGGCCATATTGCCCCGGAATGTCCGGAAGGGCCTAAACCGAAAGGTAAAAAGGCTATGGCTGCTACTTGGGATGATACGGAGGAGTCCGAATCTGGTGACTCCGCTTGTGATGAGAGCCAACATAAAGATCTTGCTCTCTCGGCCTCCACCTTGACCCCTTTACCAGCTTATCTAAGAGGGGATCCCAACCGCTATCTCTTCTAGGAGGAGGAGTTCCCAACCCCTCACCTCATGCCACATTCTATGAGGGTGTTGTGGAATTTTGCTACCCTTTGGCTTTTTAATCTCAACATGGTTAGTGAGGGTAGCTAGTTATGTTTTTATAGAAAAATCTGAGGATTTCAGCCTCATTTCTGTGTTTATGGGCAAATCAGAGGTTTCAAGCCTCATTCGCCCAGATTTGATGATTTAGCCTTGCTTTTAATTAATACATTTGTTTGCTAGATTGTCATCCTGCTTAGATTAGCAAATCATCTTGAGTTTTATGCTTCATTATATGCTAATCTTTGCTTTATATTGGTCTTGATATACCAATAGGGGAGGTTGGTTGATTGGGCTATAAGCCCTTTGTGCTTTCAATGCCAATGTATATTCTTGACCAATGTTGCATGATTAACTATGTCTAGTTAGTTACATTTCTATTGTTAATCATGTTTTCTTAGCATGCTCCATGTATTTATGATTCATGCACCCTATACTCTCCTTGCTAGCATGTGCTTATAGTTATAATTGTTAGCCTTTTTTATATATCATTAAGGGGGAGAGAATAGTTTGTCAATTGCTAACAAAAAGGGGGAGAAAGATCAAATCCCACCAAAACTAGTTTGTTATGTTTTGTGTTGCAAGGATTGACAGGTTGTGGGGGAGCAAATTGAAGAGGAGCTGCTTAGTTTATCATGTCAAGAGTCCTATATTTAATTCATTATCATTGTAATATCTTGAACATGTAATTTGTTTTGGTAGGTTAAGTTTTTGTAAGTAATTGACAAAGGGGGAGATTGTTAGTGCACTTTTCCGTGACATACTAGTGCACCTTGTTTGTCAATCACTTACGTCTGTGAGTCTAGTGTCGTTTGAGCCCAATGAAGACGAAGACCGAAGACTCAAGACGTCCAGCCGCATCAAGGAAGAAGTTTAAGGTAAAAGTGATGCATTGGTGCCTTAACCTCGACCAAAACCCAACCCCTTTGTATCTTTGATGACCTTGACCATATTAGGAATCCTTTAGGCATCATAGATAGGCCCTAGGTGTCCCATTTGATCACCCTAACCTTGGCCAAAATGGATTGGCTGAATCCAGTAGAGTTCAGCAAAATAGAGAGGGGATCCAAGCTGGTCCGACCGGTCATGACCGGTCGGCCAGCAGCCCTGCTGCATTTTCAAAAGGCCAGCCGACCGGTCATGACCGGTCGGCCTTCTCAACTCATGGAGGTCAGCAGGTGTGGCCGACCGATCATGACCGGTCGGCATGGTGTTCTTCAGCCATCCAGCAAGAGGGCCCGACCAGTCATGACCGGTCGGCCTGGATCATCTGGCCAGTCCAGCGAGGGGGTCCGACCGGTCATGATCGTCGGCCTATGTATTTGGGCTATGCTTCAGCGAGGGGGTCCGACCGGTCATGACCGATCGGGACAGGTCGGCTCATAGCCATTTTATGACCGTTGGAGCCACTTTTCTATATATATGAGGCTCCGTTTTTTGGCATTTAAAGAGGGATTTTTGAGGGAGTAAAGCCACCATTGAAGGAGATCTTTTGAGGCTCATTCCTTGACCTATGCAAGGCATCCTCCTTGTGCTTTAACACAAGATTAGAGCATTCCAAGCTCATGAAGAAGATGACCTTCATCCCCTCTTGATCTCTAGAGTTTGGAAGCTTCTTGATTGGCAAATCCCAGTCCAAAACTCGAAGACGAGATCGTTGTAGGTAAGAGACTCTAGGCAACCCATTCCCACTAAGTTGTAGAGCTCTCAAACCCATCCTCCTAGCACCTTGGGCAGTTCAAAGGCATCGCAAGCAAGGTGTTTGATCGAATGTGGCTGAGGCATTGGCGACGCAACGGCGACACGATCGTGGGAGCAAGGGAAGCTGATTGAAGCACGGGAGAGCGGAGATCAAGCAACCCAATCCGGTGCTAAACAAGGGGCTCATCCGACAAGTAGGTTGTCTTATTTGAGAGTCCATTTTAGAGTTTGTTTTTTGACCTCGACCTAGGGACGTTAGTCGTTCCTTGGCCCATCAGCCGGGCCTAAACTAAGTCTCCAAGGGGGAGCCTCCGACACGGGAGTAAACGTGCGATTAGGTTGAGAGTTAGCCTATGTCTAAAACTCTGGATACGGTTGAGAGGTGAACCGATAAAACCTCCGTGTAAAGGTTGAGAGGTGAACCTCATTTAAAACCTCCGATAGTGAATGCCGGTGTGCTCAAAGGGGTTGAGTACTTGAACCGGGAGTGGAGTAGACAAGTAGTCGAACCACTATACATCCTTGTGTTTGTGATTACTCTTGAGCACATTATATCTTTGCATTGTTAGTTTAATTGCTTAATTATGAATGCTTGATAGGAATGCATGCTAGGCACTTTTTAGGCATCCTCACACAAGATGTACCTTCACTGCTTGTGTAGACATGAGCTCATTGATCCACTCTCATAAGTCTACACAAGTGGCATAGGTTAGAAGCTTAATTAGTTGAATCATTTTCTTACCTATGCTTGCTTAGACTAGAATTGTTTATTGCTTAACCTTTTTCTAGTCTTTTGATTGGACCCACCTAGGCTTGGAAGCCGAAGTGTTCTTGCTTACTTAGCTTAATTTGTTGAATTGTGTAAGTAGGCAAAAAGATTTTAAAAAGGTCCTATTCACCCCCCCTCTAGGTCCATAGACATATCTCCGAGTATCTCTACAAGCGGTAAAACCGCAATTTCATAATCATCAATATGGGTCCCACAAACTGGGCCAAAAAACCAAAAATGGGACTTCCTGCTGTTTGAAATCTGAAAATCAGAAATTGCATGGCCAATAGATCTTGACCGGTCGGACAGGGCTGGCCGACCGATCTTGACCGATCTGGCCCATCTGGGCCTTGGTCCAGCGTGCTCTGGAGATGGCTGCTTGAGTGGCCGACCGCTCTTGACCAATCGGACCTCTTCAATGCCCTTGTTTTCATCTTCTTTCCTTCTCTTTTGTCTTGCTCCATTCCTTCTCATCTTTAGCCTTTCTTCCTTAGGCTTCAATGATGTTTAGGAAGGTACTTTTAACATCAAAATCACAAGGTCTCTCTCTCTCATTCCTACATTCACAAAAGCATGTATTAGATGAAACTTTTAGACATAAAAATCATGTAATATGTGTGATGAAAATGGGTCAAAATGTATATAATTGATGACTCAACAATAAGGCCATAAATGTCCGGAAGAAGGGAAGACGCAACACAATACCAGCGAGAGCGACTTGCTGCAACCCCGGAACCAACGATGTGGTGCGCCCCTGACGATGCCCGCCTTAATGTATACAATGTATATCCATGCCGTCCATATGTTTTTCCAACTTATTTTAGGGAGTAATCCCAAAAATAAAGAAGATAAAATTTTCAGGTGGACCACACCATAGGAAACAATGGTTGTTGATCGCCTACCATAAAAAACTTCCTTGGGTCCACTGTAATTACTTTTGACCATCCAATGTCTTGATAATGTCACAAAGACTTAAATGAAGTGGAAAACTAAATATCATCTTGATCCAAAACTTTCGTGGCTTACAAAAGCCTTTTAATGGTCAATAACCACTGATTCATGTGGTGTGGTCCACCTGAAATTTTCATGTTTGTCATTTTTTTATGACACCCTAAAATAAACTATAAAAATAGATGGACGTCATGGATATACATTTCATACATTGAGGTGGGCCCTACCGTCAAGGTCTCACCCACATCGCTGGCTCCTGGGTTGCTAGCTAGTGACCAGTCGTGCTCCAATATACCCTTGACTAAATCGGATTGTATACTAACGCTTTTATCCTACGTAGTAAACTCTATGGGGCCCACCGTGATTTTATGTGGTTTATTCATGCCATTTATCCGGGTTTCGAGCTCATTTTAGGGTTGAGCCCAAAATTGAAGCATGTTCAAAACTCTAAGTAGACCACACCATAGGAAATCGTGGAAATAATGATTTCTACCGTTGAAACCTTTCTAGGGCCCACAGTGATGTTTATTTGTCATCTAACCTGTTCACAAGATTATACAGACATGGAGGAAGGGAAAAAAATACCAGCTTGATCCAAAACTTCTACAGCCCTAAAGAATTTTTCAATGGTAGATATCCAATTCACACCTTTTCTTGTGGTATGGTCCACTTGAGCTTTGGATATACTTCATTTTTTGGCTCAAGCCCTAAAATTATCTAATAAAACGAATGGATGGAGTGGATAAAATACATAAATCATGATGGCCCCCACACAGTTTACTCGTAATGCAATCGGCTTCCCAACCCGAACTTGTACGCTACACAAGTTTCACAACCACTGTTAGAAACTTCCTAGAGCACACCCTGGTGTTTATCAGGGCCATCCAATCTGTTGATAAGGCCACATAAACACGAACAAAGGGACGACACAAAATCAGCTTGATTCGAACTTCTATGGCCCCAACCTTGTTTTAATGGCAGGTGCTCCATCACCAACTTTTCCTTTGGTGTGGTCCACCTTCACTTTAGATCTATCGCATTTTTAGGCTCATGGCCTAAAATGAGATTGCAAAATGGATGGACGGTGCCGATCACACATGTACATAAAGGTGGCCCCATAAAATCTTCCATACGCCTGCCCTTGAAATAGGGTGTAATAGTAAAAATTAAAGAGTGTAAGGGAAAATCCATCATTTAGATGCACCAACAACCCAAATCTGTCTTTCAACATTAGTAAATGTGTAAGAGACGGTTTTTTCTCCATATTTGTAAACCTTTGGCAGTTTGCTTTAAGTATTTTGAAAGCATACATTTATTTAGAAATAACGTAAAAGACAGGCGGTTATACGGGAAAATCCCTTTAAACAAAGTAATAGTGAAAAAACTAAATTTATGAAAAGTTAACAATAACTAAAAGACACCAAAGCACCAAGGATCCATTCATAGTTATTCACAATGTCTAATTTACTTGATTCGATTGATAACTCAACTAGAATCGAAGTCATATCCTATCCAGCCGGATAATAGAGTGATTAAATCATATTTAAAAGATTCAAAACAAATTAGAACTTAAATTGAATTAGTTCTCTCTTTAAGAACCAAGTTATGGATTGTGGAAAATCAAAAGTATCTGCCATGCCCGTAGTCTACGATAGATTAATGAATTTTACAGATCAATCTCTTGCAAAACATGTAAGTAACTAATCTCAGCCTTCCTAAGCATCCAATGAACCCAGAGTCATCACTAGCTCAAAGTAGAACTAAAATTGGAACATTATTCAAACTAATATTAATCAATAGTTCAACATTAAAACCCAAAATTCAAATCTGAAGTAAACTCGAATATTAAAAACGAACTACAAGCTTCCCCTCTTAACTAAGGCTAAGAGAATTAGCTCATCCCTACCATGAATGAACTAAAACTCTTCAAAAATAAAACCAAAACTCAACATAGAACTCTTCCACCGACGAATCTCTTTGATCCTTCACGTCTTAGATGCCCTGAGAAGCTTGAGAGACACCTTTTTATATAGTAAAATTGGCCACTGCCTCTTGAAATTGCGTAAAACTTTTGCACCGACATCACTTGTCAGCTAGCCAAAATTGGGTGTCGCCCAGTCGATAGGGCAGTTACTAGCCCAGCAACTGAATTTCAAAATATGGATAGAAGTTCGGCCAGACAATAATGTCAAATTCTGTCCAGCAAGTTCAACTCAAAACTCTAGTTTTTTGCCTTAATTCGGCCAGTCGGCCAAAGTCAGTTGCCGACCGATATTGGTGTCGACAGGCTAATTTCTGCTGTCTTTTTTAGCTTTCAACTATGACATTCCTTTCTTCCATTTCTTCTTTCTTTCTATCTTTGGCTTGACTTAGCTGGCCTTCCTCATTTCTTTAAATGTACACAATTAAATTCTATTCTCTCCATTCTCTTTAAATTCCCTACAATCATAAAAACACACTTAAGTTACTTCATTAAACACAATGATCCATGTAAATGTAGTATGGAATTGGGGATAAATATGCACAATTCTAGGTTCAACATCCAGCCCAGGTCAACCTAGCCTAGTCCAAGCTTACTCACTTGAGCAATTAAAATCCAAATCCAAGTCATTCAATCCAACCCTTGTGATAAAACAGTCCACCCTTCCACCCTAGCTCGATCAACCTCATCCAAACTTATATTAGCATTATGTAACATCCACTCCCTTCTCAACTCCCTTCTTACCTTATCCATCAACATTACATTACATACATTTGAGTATCCAGTCGACTCGAATGTATGCTCTGCAGGTTGTTGAGATAACAAATCCTGCCAATTAAAAACTCGGGTTAACTGGTTATTCGACCACTTCGTCAAGTTGGTGAGTAGGGATAAATTTATCTTACCCAAACCATTGTTTATCATGGGCATCGCATTATCACCGCATTACACATGCTATTACATTCATTACTGCGCAAGAACTAATCACAACCCCTAATAGCTCGCCTAGTCCTTATGTTGGAGGACCATCATTGACATTTGATCAACTGGTATCAACTAATCCTAAAAGAGTGTGTGTGTGTGTGTGATCTAACTTTTTCAAGTTTGTTCTTTGATTTTAAAAATTGTACATGATTGTATTCAAGGGATCTTGGGATCAGGATTTTAATTTTGAATTTGGAGAAAATAATATTCCGCTGTGCAATTGAATGAAATTTCATCATTTTTTATATTGATGGCATATTTATAAAAATAACTCCAGCTATGATGCAAGTTACAGTACTTTTACTTCTGACCGATCTTTTCTTTGTACCTGGTACGCAAGTCCAACCCCCATACTCATTTGCTATTGCCTGTTTCAGAGTACTTAGATTACTTCCCTTTTCCACGTCCCTTTAATCTCCACGGTCCTCTTGTAAGGATGTGAACTTGAATTTTTAGTCATAGGATTGGGCTTACTTTGAGTAATCAAGGCTAGGGCTGCTAACGGGCTAAGTCTGAGTTGGCATCGGCCAGATTTTGAACTATCCAGTCTAAGCCTAACAGGCCGATCGAGCCTATTCAAATTTTTCATTTTGCTTAGCCTGAGCTTGGCTGGTTGACAGCCCTACCTATAATGCTAGGTTGGGGCAGAGCTGGCCCTGTAAGAAAGATGAGTGGATTAAAGGTTTCAAATTATTCTATCTATGAAAATTTTCTCAGTTCATGACGAGTCCCATTATAGAAATAGTTTTTGCGTTGAAACATGATCCGAAACCGAGGACCCAAGTGTCTTCAAGTGCCTTCCAAACAAACATTCTTTTTTACATAATAGTAGCCCATTTAATGATTGGACTAGGCCAACAGGCAGGCCGGGCATTCATCCTTAGCCCAACCATAGCCTAGAGTGGAGTCCAGGCATTAGATTTCAAGCCCAAGTTTGGCTATTGAGCTCAGCTTAGCGGCAAAACCTTGTCCTGTAGGCCAGATGCTTCTGAGCGGGCGCGGATTAGGTACTTCGCCCAGCCGTCCCAAGCTCGGGCTCTGACGGCCATGGTGATGTATGGATATTATCCACACCGTCCATGAGTTTTTTCATGTCATTTTAGTGCAAGGCCCCAAAAATGAGACAGATCCAAGGTTCATGTGGGCCACACCACAGGAAGCAGAGGTGCCAATGATTTCCACCGTTGAAACCTTCCTAGGGCCCACCATGATGTTTATTTGACATCCAACCTATTCATAAGATCATAAAGATCTGGATGAAAGGAAAACACAAATATCATCTTGATCCAAAACTCCCTGTGGCGCCCAAGAAGTTTTCAACGGTCAGAGTTTAATACCAATTCCATGGTCCAAGTGAGCTTGGATCTGTTTCATTTTTGGGCCCATGACCTAAAATGGCATGAAACCATGCATGGACGGTGTGGATAATATCCATACATCACGTTGGCCCTCAGAGGCCTAGCCTGTCCCGAGCTCGGGACGGCGGGGGGAAGTAATTGTCCGTAGCCTGTCACATGGCCCTCATGTGGCTTGTTGGCTTAAAAACAAATAGTTAGAGAGAGAAATACAGCAATTGTCCATATTCAATGAAGAAAAGCAATGACCGGTCCATGGTCGGTCACACCAGGCCACAGTTTCCATGCGTGGACAACTGAAACACGGCTCCACTTGCAACTGGTGTGAAGCTGGTGTACTATGCACTTTCTCTGGCTGAGGATCATATGGTCCCCCGACCGAAGATATTCTTGTAAATTCTTTGCTGTAAAAAGGTGGTGTCATGTGTTAATGATCCAAAAGCTTTATTTCATGGGTCTCACTGTGGATGGATGATGGCAAAATAATATTAAGGAATGGAAGTTGGCCCACAAAAGAACGGTTAAAGGAAATGGTTAACATTTAAAGAACAGGGCTAAATGATCAAATTAAGGGTTGAAATAAGTGAAAGTAACTTTTTTTATTGACCTAGGGTATCCCCTCACCTTCTCTAAGGGATGGGACTAATCCCTACCCTACGAGGACACGCAAACCCCGCAATTCACGTGTGCTGAGTAAGTGCATAGGAGAGGAATCGATTCATACCTGTGGTGAGCAAATTAATCCATGGCACCACCCATGTTATAACTTACGAAGAAAAAAAAAAAGTGGACATGTATTGCAGCAAACCAATCTTTTTGACGTCTGTATCCTATTTGTTGCAATAGATTATTTATAAATTTCATAAAATAAAAAATTTAAAAAATAGAAATCTTGCCATTTTCTTATAGATAAGGCCATTTAGGTTTATCTAGACCGTTGAAATCATGGGAACATCATGCATACTGAATTCCTAGAATTATTAGAAATCATCGACCGTGTTTTGCCAGCCCCTGATATCTTTTTTTGTCATCCGTCCACTTTTAGGTTATTGATCTAAGTTTTCTAATCATCCAACCATGGTGGTTGCCACTAAATCCCAAGTCCGCAATATTTCCCACCACATCAACCGTGAGGTCTCCAAAAAAATTGGGCCCAACATGCACGGGTTTGTAAATCAGGACCCTACTCACGAACTCATGCTCTTACATACAGTAGTTCGTTTTGCGTGCATGGGTTTCAGGATCCAGCATGTTTGCCAGCAACTAGGGCCCACATGCTGAAATAAGACTATGATCTAAACCGTTCATATTATTATTATTATACATAAGTAGGCTATTGTTTCATAATCACTCTTCGTTAATGATCCTAGCCTTTGACTTCTGGAGTTGAATGCGGGCTATTGAAATTTAGTTGTCATAGCTCTAAATTCATCTAAAGATAGTTACAGTCATGATCACCTGACATTCAGCAGGTGGGCCCCAATGGATGGCCACACATGCTGGATCCTGAGTACTCTTTCATGGGGGAGAGAGAGGAGAGATATGTAGACCTCCTCAGGAGCACATGAGTGAAAAATCTCATTCTGTCTGCGCTTCGTTAGATGAGCTGGCAGAGGCACTGTAGTGAATGTGAGCGATCGAGGATTGCATACCTGGTTGTGTTACCTTGCAAAGTTTGCTGGTAAAAAGATGCAAGTTTACTGGTAAAAAGAAAAAGATAAATCTCATTAATTTCTCGGACAGATTTTCAAGTTCGCACGTTATTCATGAACGCCTCTCTCTCTCTCTAACCCACTCCTTACGCCTCTCTCTCTCTCTCTCTAACCCACTCCTTGCTCTCTTCCCTTTTCGATATCTCTCTCTTCTCATGTTGTTGAACATGTTACTTACCTAGTGTGTATAAAATGATTTATTTTAATTGTGAAATAAAATTTTCTTTTAAATTGTAATAGTTTGGCGATAAAATTGTGAAAAACAGAAAAGAATGTTGAGATTTTGAAATTATCAAGATATTATCATTTAATCAAAATGTTGCCAAAATATCACAATAAAAATCTTTGCCATATTTGTTGCGGTGGTTGGGAGTTAAGAGTACATGACATCCAACTTTTAGGTAGGGGTGCGCTAAGATTGGCCTTAACTAGAGCTATAAACAAACCAAGCCCGGTCGAAAGAGCGGCTCGGATTGGTTTGAAAAAGCTCGGCTTGGATTGGTTTGAATAGAAGTTCAAACTAAACCAAGCCTTGGAGTTAAGCTCATTTAAAAAAAACAAACCAAACTCAAGCTAGGGCAGTACTGGCTCGGCTCGGCTTGATTCAACTCAGTTTGATTCGGCCCATAGATTGTATGCACACTCTTTCCTATAGTGTGATCCACTTGAGCTTTGGATATGATTCAATTTCGAGATCTTGTCCTAAAATGATATGTAAAAATGGATGGACGGCATGGATAATACATATACATGACAACATGGATAATACATATATATGAATGAACATTGTTTCATGTGGTTTGGTCCACTTGAGCTTTGGATGTTATTCAATTTTGGATCATGTCCTAAAATGATATGTAAAAACAGATGGACGACGTGGATAATACATATAGATGACGGTGGGCCCATAAAATTTACTCGGTATGCTAAAGCAAGATTCGCATTGGCTAGTATAACCTTAACTACACCCAATAAAAAAAGAGCCGCCACTTGTTTGAACTCCGCTCGACTCAATTTGAAATTTTCGACCAAACTGATACCGACCTAAACCAAATTTTTCTAGAGAAAACCAAACACGGGCCGCATGGGTTGACCCAAAACCCAAACCAGGCCGATACACAAATTGGGGTGGCACAAAACCAACCAAACTCAAACTAGGGTTAACTCAGCCCGGCCTAGATCGTTGCCCACCTCTAGCCTTAACTTAGCCTTGAAGCCCTAATTGTGGCCTAAGCGTAGCCCTAGCTCAAACCCAGCTTGGTGCAACTGGGCTAAAGAGGCTCGAGCTCTAGCCTTGGCCCTTGAGGACCAAGCTAGGATAGGGTCCGGATCGATTCAACCTAGGGTCACCCCTGAAATTAGTTAAAGTGAAAATAAAATGTGATGCCAAAGCTGCCGAATCCAAATAAAATTGTGCATGGAAAGGTTCTGGTAGATCATTACCCTTTTATAATATTGTTATAAAATATAAGAGAGGAGAGGGAAAGACTTTTCATTGATTGTATTCCCCAATAAGGAGGAGGCATGCTTATTTATAGGTTAAGCTTAACCTCCGTGCTAAACTCTTTTACCAATATGGGATCAGGTATTCAATACAAAGTACAACTCTCTTACATGGACATTCACTTAATAATATTATTTACAACACTCCCCCTTGGATGTCCACCATTTAATGACAGATGCCTTATTAAAACCTTGCTAAGGAAAACCCAATGGGAAAAAACCAAAGCAAAGGAAAAAGAATACAACATTCATCAGGATCATTGAATTGGCGATTGACATAAACAACGCGGCCTCATTAAAACCTTGACTAGGAAAACCCAGTGAGACAAAACATAGAAAAGGAAAAGGAGTACAGCGAACATCTTTCCTAAGTATCATGCTTCAAGATGCTCCCTAATTAGTTACTCCCCCTAATGTTGGTAAGCCACAAATTTTTTGCTTATTGAGTCGACGCATTCCAATATCACACACAAACTTTTGAAAAGTTGACTTTGGCAAGACTTGGTGAAGAGGTTTGCTAGATTATCATAGGAGTGGATCTGCTTGACTTTGATTTCATAACTCTTATGGAGTTCATATGTGAAGAAGAACTTTCGGTGAGATATGCCTAGTTTTATCTACCTTGATGTAACTTTCTTGGATTTGAGTTATGCATGCACCATTGTCTTCATAGATAGTGGTAGGAACATCTGTCGTTTGAGACAATTTACAAGTGCTTTGGATACGCTGAACCAATGATCCCAACCAAATACATTCTCTACTTGTTTCATGTAGTGCTAGTATTTCTACATGGTTGGAAGAAGTAGCTACCAGGTTTTGTTTAGTAGATCTCCATGAGATATCAGCATTGCTACTAATAAAAACATAACATGTCTGTAATTGTCCCTTATGAGGATCGGATAAGTAACCTGCATCTGCATAATCAACTAGATGTTGACCATTAGATTTATGATTTGAATAAAATAATTACATATCAGTCGTTCCGCGTAGGTATCTCATAATATGTTTGATACCAGTCTAATGCCTACGAGTTGGAGCAAAACTATATGTTGCCAAAAGATTTACTAAAAATGCAATGTCCGGTCTCGTACATTCTGCTAAGTATAGTAGTGCACCAACAACACTCAAATATAGGACTTCTAGTCCAAGAATTGTCTCATCATTCTCTTTAGAAGGATATGGATCTTTCTTAATATCCAAAGATCGGACGACCAAAGGCATACTGAGAGGGTATGCTTTATACATGTTAAATTGCTTTAGGACATTTTCAGTATCTTTGACTGGTGGACCAATATTCCGCCAGAACTGTGCTCAATCTGCAGGCCGAGACAGTACTTAGTTTCCCAAAGGTCTTTCATTTCGAATTCTTTCTTTAGGTATTCAGCAATTTTGTGGAGCTATTCAAGAAGCCCAATTAAATTCATATCATCAACATAAACTATCACAATGGCAAATCCTTTTTCATATTTCTTTATAAAACACATGGGCAAATGTGATTATTTTGGCTTGCATGAAAAGAAAAGAGAAGAACAAAGAGGAGAAAAGCCTTACCTCTTTTAATCGTTTAGAAGAG
Organism: Liriodendron chinense; assembly: GCA_003013855.2. Taxonomy (NCBI): domain Eukaryota; kingdom Viridiplantae; phylum Streptophyta; class Magnoliopsida; order Magnoliales; family Magnoliaceae; genus Liriodendron; species Liriodendron chinense. The sequence goes on along the minus strand of ML058337.1, from coordinate 610,946 downwards.
AAAATAGTAGTTAAAGCTCAGTTGGTTAGAGCTTGGTGCGCCTATAGCTCAGTTTGTTAGAATCTCTTACTGATGAAGAATATAAAATATAAGAGAGAGGAGAGGAAAAGACTTTTCATTAATTATATTCCCCAACAAGGAGGAGGTATGCTTATTTATAGGTTAAGCTTAACCTTTGTACTAAACTCTTTTACCGAAATGGGATCAGGTATTCAATACAAAGTAGAACTTTCTTACGTGGACATTTACTTAATAATATTATTTACAACATATATATTATTATATATATGGAGTTATTTTATACTTCGGTTGTGTACGACACTTGCTATACAAGAACTCAGAAATTGTACACGAGAAAATTTTATTCAAATGAAAATCGAGTAAACTGTAGGACCTACTATTTTTATGTCACATTCTGCTAATATGATTGGTCGAAAATTCTAACCACTAATTTTGTAGACACTTGCTTGCTGAAATAGGGTGAAATTACGCCTTTCGGATTAACACACTTGTCAAAGGCGCTTGCATGTACGGAAGCAATAGAGCGGAGCAACTAGAATTATGGCTAAGTCCTAAAGGGGGGGTGATTAGAACTTTTTCAAAATTCTTTTCGCCTACTTAAACAGTTCAACAATATAAACTAAATAAGCAAAAACACTTCGGCTTCCAAGCCTAAGTAGGTCCAATCACGAGACTAGCATATGATGTGCAATAAACAACCTAGTCTAAGCATGTATAGATTAACGTATGATTAAATTAATCAAGCACTTAATCTATGCAACATAAGTAGACTATATAAGAATGGATCATAAAGCTCAAGTCTACTCAAGTAAGTAAAAGTACATATTTTGTGTGTGGATGTATCTATCAAGTCCCTAGCATACATTCTACTTAAGCATTCATAATTAAACAATTAAACACAATGCATAACAAGAAATATGCTCAAATACAATCACAAACACAACGATGTATAGTGGTTCGACTTTGAGTCCTACTCCACTCCCAGGTTTAAGTACTCAACCCCTTTGAGCACACCATCATTCACTAGGGAGTTTAAATCAGGTTCCTCTCAACCTAGGTATTTTAACTCGGATCCACCCCACCGGGGAGTTTACAAGTTCCTCCCAACCTACACGTTCACACCCGTGTTGGTGGCTCTCCTTGGAGACTTGTTTAAGCCCGAAAAACATACCAATGACCGACAAACTCCCCTAGACTTAGGCCCGACAAATGTGTCAAAGATTGCCTAACAACCTTGAAATTTAGGCCCGACAGGTCTGTTAAGGAACGACAAACGTTTACGCTCAACTAACAAGCCAAGGATCGACAAACGAACCTAGTTCGAGTTTAAAAACAAACTCTACACTCAATTTTCACCAAAAAAAGAGTGGATGGACTCAACACAAATTGATAACCTTACTTGTCAATTTAAACCCCGTTGATGCGCCACTTCGGGTTGCTTCTTCTTACTCCTGTACTTGAATCATTTCCCCTTGTGCTCCCTGAATCGTTGATGCCGTTGCGTCATCAATGCTCCAGCTCAAAGATCAGTCACCTTGCATATGATGCTTCGACGAAGATGCCCAAGGTGCTAAGAGGTGGTGAATCATCTACAAATGGTAGAAAATGGGTTTCCTAGAGGAATACACCTATTTGGATTCCTTAGTAGTGTTTAGACAATGGATTTACCAATCATCAAGGTGTCTAAATTCCTAAGAATCAAGAGGGAATAAGTCCATTTTCATTTGAGCATTGAATGTCTTAAGCTTGTGATGAATCATAAGGAGAATGGCTTGCAATGGGTTAGGATTAGAGCTCCTAATGGTATGCAATAGTGGTAACTTCTAACTCCTCAAAATCTCTCTCTTTAGCCCAAAAATGAATGCCCCTCGCTTTTATAGAAAATTCTCCAATGGTAAAAAATGGGCAAATTCGCTTATCTCCGATTGATCAAATATTTGTCCAATTGATTGAAATCTGTCTGGGAAACTTTTAAAATTCTCTGGAATAAATTCTGATTGATCGGAACATGGTCCTGATTGATCTGAGGGACCACATCCGATTGATCAAAGGAACAGTCCGATTGATCGAAAATCTGTCCAGTGAGTTTTGGAATTTCCCTGGACCAAATTTTAATTGATCGAACATTGTCTGATTGATCGGAGTCCCATCGGAACTGATGTCCGATTGATCGGAGATCCATTGGAAACTGCTATTTGGGCTGGTTGTTTACAACAGCCTCACCTCTTAAATTAGCCTAACTTATCATTTTTTTAAGTGTTCTAACTAATAAGGATGACTAAAGGTATTCTTAGTTGGTCCAAATCATCTAAGAGGATTTGGGTGTTTTGGATCAAAGGGTTAGGGTCACCAAGGCATCTCATTTACCTGTTCTTTTTCCTTGATGCTTCTGGTCCACTTGAATCTTCAGTCTTCAGCTTGTCAAGGCTCGACCGATATTACAATACAAAGACCCACATGATTGACAAATAAGGTGCACTAGTATGCCACAAAAAAGTGCACTAACATGGGATAGTTGAAACTTTTTATTTTTAATCATCCAATAAATGTCCAAATCAAATAAGTACTATTTCATGAAATCTCGAAATTGGAATCCACAATTTGGACAATTTAATTTAAATTATTTGTATGTAAAAGTATGTTATTCCAAGTAATTTATAAGTTCCTATGTATCAGCGACAACACTCTACCAGAGTATTAATACCAATTTATGTATATATACTATATACATTAGAGCCTCAAAAACACTTTGGGCTATTTGTTGTTTGCCCAGGCCCAACCCAGCTTGGACAACGGGCCTAGATTTTTGCCCAAGCCCAGCCTTTATGCCATGTTTAGGGGCCAAGAATAGACCATTCAGGGTTTAGCTACGCCCATTGTCACCTCCTATTTTTAGGTTTTTCTTTTCTCCTTTCTTAGAGAGTTTAAGAAGGGCTTCTTTTAGGAATTTTGTTTTACTCTTAGGTTTCAAAATCTTATGTGTGTGTAGACACACACACACACACACACACACACACACACACACACACACAACACCCAAAACCAAAAGATGCTAGCAATTTTCACAAAAGCTCAGCCGATTGAGTGATCATGTTAAAACCCCAATCCAATAATTATGAATTAAAGGGCAATCCAACTAAATAGTTGTTTGGGAAATTGTAAATAGAGGTAAATGCAATCCATTTCACATTTACTCCCATTTCAAGTTTAAATGACTTAGTTATGTTAAAATGGGAGTAAATGAAATGCATTAAAATCCAAATATTTTATTAGGATGAGAGTAAATGGGAAGGATTGAAATGCATTGATGGGACTAAATTAAATGCACTGAGATCCAAATACTCTATTTTGATGGGAGTAAATGGGAAGAATTTTTCAATACATTCATGGGAACAGATGATCAGCTTTAATATTCTAAATCAATATGTGTGTGTTTATTATATTTAATAGTAAACATATGCATTACAATCAAGCAACTTGCCAATATTTTATTTTAATTTCTCTCATTTCCCCATTTACTCCCATCCAAATAGCTTGTTTGGTTTTTCAATTACAATGGTAAATGGTTGTAAATGCATAATTATTATTTACTCTTGTAATTGTGTACTGACATTACTTACATTTGATTGTAATGATGATTTGGCTACATTGTTTGTTTCACTAAGAAATCACCGTAAAAAAGGCAGTTTTATAATGTGAAAATATAATGATTAGAATTTACTTTACCTACTTCCTTTACAGGTGTATTTGATTCTTGATTTACAAACTATAATTTATGTTTAAACAAAAACTTGAAAATAATGATGATGACTCATTTACTTTACATTTCATATGAAATTAGAAAACCAAACAACCTCTGACCTAACATATGGAGTTTTTAAATATTGTCTTAGCGAAGGTATGTAACCTTTGGGATTCACTTATAGAAATAACCAAAAAGATTTGATGTAGCAAGGCGATCCCCTAGCCGAGGACATGGTCAAACCAAAAGAAGGGACAAAAGAATTCACAAAGTTCAAAGCTGAGATGCAGTAAAATCAACACCATCGGGTGCCCGACCGTCCATGATCAGATGCCCAACCATCGACCGAAAAAGTCCGGCAAGCTTTAAAGCCCGGTAAGACAATTTCGGACGCCCGACCAAGTCGTTATTGGGGGCCCGACCAATGTCATCGGACGCCCGAACCTCACGCATCGGGCACCCAAAAATCAACTAGAATTTAGTCCAACTCTCTGAACGTTTTTTAAGGTCACCGGGCGCCCGACCTTGCACTAATCCGTTGCGTCGTTTTACGTAAATTTTTTAATTTACTTCTGATTTTTGCATAGTTTGTTTCCTTTTTCAACTAGGATTCGATTCTTTTCTTACGAATCTAGAGTTTTCTAGGGTTAGTTTTTCTATTTAAACTCTTTTTAATTTATTATTATCATAAATTATTACCTTTTTAGTCAATAAAGCTTGCTTTTTTACCACTTTTGGCTTGTGGATTTGAGTTTATTCTTCATGGATTTGAAGAGAGGTCTCGTGGATTTGAGATATCCCCTCGTGGATTCGAGGAAGATCAGTTGAGGAGTTTCGATAGTTCTGAAATTCAAAATAGTTATCCCTGTGAGAGAGACGGTGCTCGATCTCACTCGCCCGATTATGCCAAGTTGGTATTAAAGCGAGGAACAACCTCGAGTGATGGCTTCTAGCGACAATCGTGGCAAAAATCTCGTTGACAGTGATCAGGGGATCCAGTACTTGGCAGAGAGTATGGAACTCCTCCTGAGATCGGTAGAGACATCTATGCAAGGGCTACGAGAGTCTCTCAATCAGATCGCTGTGGCCTTGGCCTAGCAACAAGTTTCGGTGGGTGTCCAGCCACCTGCAGTGGAAATTCAAAACAACCTAGTGATCCGTTCGGCCCTCCCTGGCAGCGAATCGGCGACTGAATCATGCGAATTCGAATAGCAGCAACGACGATGCCGAGAATATCCTTGCGAGAGCGCAAGCGTGTGGTAATGATCATAGAGATCGTCACGATTATAGTTGTAGAAGTAAGGGAGAGCTCCCTACTTTCAATGGTATGCTTAGCATAGAAGAATTTTTGGATTGCCTAGCGAAAGTAGAGAATTTTTTCTATTACATGAAAGTTTCAGAGGATCAAAAAGTTAAACTTGTTGTGTACAAGTTAAAGTCGGGTGCATCGGCTTGGTGGGAGCAATTGCAACTCTCCCAAACCCAACAAAACAAGTTACCCATCTGGTCATGGCCCCGAATGCGACAACTCCTTCGATCGCGCTTCCTACCTCGTGATTATGAGCAAGTCTTATTCCAGCAGTACCAAAATTTCCAACAGGGCAATCGGACCGTAGAAGAATATGCCGCCAAGTTCAATCGTTTGGCTACCTGTAACGATTTATCGGAAACAGATGCGCAGAGGATCTCAAGGTTTATTGGTGATTTAAGGGCTAATGTCCTCCAAGATCGTGTCTAGATGTTACCAATTTGGACCATGGAGAGGCCCTATATTATGTTAATCGCACGAAAACTCTATATGCGCGCCCCTCTTCCTCTACCCCGATCATTACGACAACCCCCACTCAAGGCACATCTTCAGATCAACAACAGGCCACTGCAAGTGTTGCACGTGCAATGGGAAGTGGTCCTGTGAGACCACAACGTTCAGCCATTGTGCCGGTCCAAGCAAGATTCTGAATCCTTACGACCGACCGTGGCCCGATCATTGTTTCAAATGTGGACAGTCAAGCCACCTCTCAAACGTATGCCATTAAAGGCCTGCAACTAATGTAGTTATCACCTCAGAAGAAGTACAAGATGATGAAGAAAATCAAGATGTTGAACAAATCGAGAATGACAAGGAAGGTACTAATTGGATCTCGAGAGATTAGGGAGTATCCGAGATCAGAGATAATCACCTGTACATGTCGTAAAATCTAAATCTCATCAACACAATTTCTTCCGCTCCAGTTGCATGGTGGCAGGGAAGGTTTGTGTTGTAATCATTGATGGTGGTAATTATGAAAAATAGTATCACGGACCATGGTTGAGAAGCTAAAACTCAAGATCACGTCGCATCCCGCACCATACATGATTGGCTGGATTCAGAAGGACAGTACAACGCCAGTCATGAAATAATGTATTGTCGCCTTCGCGATTGGCAAAACTTACAGAGACCAAGTATTATGTGACGTCGTTGACATGGATGCATGCCACATGATACTTGGACGACTGTGGCAATTTGATCAGGATGCCGTACATAAGGGTCGTGACAACACGACCACATTCATCAAAGATGGAACGAAGATCATCCTCACCTCTGCAGCCCCAAGTGAAGACAACCGCACGACCAAGGGAGAAGGACAATCTGTTCTTGTTTTACGTAGCAAGGCGGAGAAGCTTCAAGGGAGAAAGCGAAACTCGAGGTTGAGTTTCTTTCAAAAGGGGGCGATTGATGTAGCGAGGCAATCCCTTGGCCGAGGACAAGGTCGAACCAAAAGAAGGGACAAAAGAACCCGCAGGGTTCAAAGGCGAGATGTAGCAAAATTGACACCATTGGGCGCCTGATCGTCCATTGTCAAACGTTCGACCATCGACTGAAAAGGTCCAACAAGCTTTGAAGCCCGGCAGGACAATTTCGAACACCTGACTAACGTCATCGGACGCTCAACCCTCACGCATCGAGTGCCCGAAAATCAACTGGAATTTAGTCCAACTCTCTGGACTGTTTTGAAGGTCACCGAACGCCTAACCCTACACGAATCTATTATGCCATTTTGCACGAATTTTCTAATTTACTTTCGATTTTTGCATAGTTTATTTTACTAGGATTCTTTTCTTACGAATCTAGGGTTTTCTAGGGTTAGTTTTATTTATTTAAACTCTCTTTAATTTATTTTTATCATGAATTATTACCCTTTTATCAATAAAGCTTAATTTTTATCACTTTTGGCTTGTGAATTCGAGTTTATTCTTCGTGGATTCGAAGAGAGGTCTCGTGGATTCAAGGAAAATCAGTTGAGGAGTCTTAATAATTTTAAAATTCAGAATAGTTATCCCCGTGAGAGAGACGGTGCTGAATCTGACCTGCCCAGTTGCACCAAGATTCTACCATTGGGATCCACCTCACAAACGACTAGGAAGATTTAGCCTCTATGCTAAGGAGGACAAGCCGACTCAAAACCTAGAACATTTTTTCTTGGGAATACGTCTAAGCTTGCTCAGCTATAAGGAGCGCGAGACACTTGAGCATTTATGAACATAGCTCATGTTTCAAGAAGCGTATTGCATTCTGCCTCCCCTGACAATAATCCATCCAAGTAGGTCTTTGTGGGGACCACCCTGATGAATGGGTTTTATCCACACCGTCCATTTATTTTTCCAAATCATTTAAGGCATGAAACAAAAAAAATAAGGCATATCCAAGGCTCCAGTTGACCACAGCACAGGAAGCAACAAGATAATGACGCCCTACCATTGCAACCTTTGTAGTGCCCACCGGGATGTTTATTTGCCATCTAACCTGCTCACAAGGTCATGTAGAGCTTGATCCAAAACTTTGTGGCTCCAAACAACTTTTTTTTATGGTGGGTGTTCAATCACCATTGTGTGGTCCACCTGAGCCTTGGATCTGCCCCATTTGTTGGTTCATACCTTAAAATGATATGGCAAAATGGATGGTCGGTTGGATAAACCCATATATCATGGGCACTACCTAGCTTCTGAGCGCTGTAACTTCGTGCTACAGGGTGTCGCATGCAATCTGCGTCCCTTCGATCTCGTTTATTAATATACCACGTTGGTACATGTGCCACACTGGTCATCGAAAGCAGTATCTCAACGGAGTCGGATTGCGTTTTGCGTCTATACTGAGCTGTGGAGGGGCCCACTGTAATGTATCTGTTTATCCACTCCGTCCATTCCGTTTCTAAGATCAGGCCAACCATATGAGACTAAGAATGAGGCAAGTCCAATGGTTAGATCGACCACACCACATACTGAGCTCAGGTTACATTAAATGCACCAAGCATTAATGCAAGTTGCAATAAATGCAAGAGTCATTTCTGGCGTGGTCGATCTGACCATTAGACCTGCTTCATTCTTGGTCTCATATGGTCGGCCTGATCTTAGAAATGGAATGGACGAAGTGGATAAATAGATACATCAAGGTGGGCCCCTCCACAGCTCGGTATGAGGAAGGACGCAATCCGACTCCCATCTCAACATCATGCGGGAAAAAAAAAAATAGGACAATTTTACAAAGCAATATCTCAATAATATGATACTTACATGGTGATAGCTTTTATAGTTACGTTTTCATTAACCCACCTCATTAATCATAGGCGCGAATTAGGTATTACCCCAGGAACAGCTTAGTGGGTGTTACCCCTACCGTATGGCCCACAAGGATGATATTTTGTATACACACACCGTCCATCTATTTCTAAAGCTCATTTTAAGATGTGGTTCCAAAAATTATGCAGATCCAAATCTCAAGTGGACCATACCACTAGAAACAATGTGATCCAGTGCTCCACCATTAAAAATTCCAAAGAGCCCATTGTAAGGTTTAAGTAATGTTTATTTGCAATCCAAGCTCCTGATAATGTCAATAAGGTTTTGATGAAGGAAAATATAAAGATAAGATTGATCCAAAACTTTTGTGGTCAACAAAATGTTTTTAATGATTATTTATCACTGTTTCCAGTGGTATAGTCCACCTGAGATTTGGATCTTCTTGGGGTTTTGGATCACATCCTAAAATGATATGCAAAAACAGATAGACTCCATCGAGGTATAAAAAAAATACATCAAGATGGGCCCCACACGATTAGGGTAACACCCACTAAGCTGTTCTTGGGGTAACACCTAATTCGTGCCCTTTAATCAAGTTGTTGTCAAACAGTTACCTTTTGTTGGCATAGTGGTTTGACAAAAATGTTCCCCAATGAGTGAGGTTACTTGATGAGAATTAAATGGGTAGGTATATGTAAACATCAAATGACGTGTTATTATTAAAAGAAATTCTAAAAAGGGAAAAAGACTCACTCGACTAGTGCAAGATGGAAACAGAGAGGCGGCTACTGTCGGTGGGAGCAATGTTAGGGCCCAGCTTAATGCCCACCATAATGTTTATTTTCCAATCAACTTGTTGATTACGTCCTACATAAAATCAAAGAGAAATTTTCCTCTATGGACCTTAGTTTTGACCAATCAGCTAAAATAGACCTCTGGAAAGCTTATGTTCCCATTTTAAACTTCATTTTTTTAATACCCTTGTGAATTCAATGAGTACTCGTTGAAACTCAACGAGTGCTCGTTGAATTTCAATAAGTACTCGTTGAATTTGCAAGGGTATTTTTGTTCAGAAAAGTACATCCGTCCAATTGGAGTTTAGAATGAAAAGGTAAAATTTTTGGAGATTTATTTTGGCTAGTCTGTCAATATTGAGGTCTACATCGAGAATTTCTCGAAAACAAATATGAGCTTCATTCAAAACTTTTGTGGCCCAAATGAAGTTTTAAATGGTGGGCGTTCATCACCACTGTTTCCTACGGTGTTGTCCACCTAAGATTTGAATATATCTTTCAATTAAGGTAATGCCTTAAAATGATCTGGTAACATAGACAGGCCGCGCGAATTAAACATATACATCGTATCATGACGGGATCCACGGACCAGAGCACCGTATGCATGGTCTAGGTTAAAGGCACCGGTTTTGGTGTCTTTCACCGACGCGGATTGCATTTGGAAGCTCCTATTGTTGAAAATGGTGTAGGGCCCACAGAGATGCTCGTCACAGATCCACTCCGTCCATCGGTTTTGCAAGACCTCAATAGGAAAGGAATCTAAAGATCACCACATTAAAAGGTGGGAACCGAAACATCCACTGTTGTAAACTTCTTGGACCGACCATTATGTTTATCTGCTATCCAAACTGCTCTAGAGTTATTACCACTCAGACAAACTGTAGGCACAAATATCATCCAGATACAAAACTTCCATGGCACCCACAAAGTTTCCAATGTTGGGTCTCCAATTCCCGTTGTTTGGTATGGTGTGGCCCACATGAGTTTTGGATCTGCATGATTTTTAGACTCTTGTACTATTGTTATCTTGCAAAATTGATGAACAGAGTGAATTTATTACCGGAATCTCTGTGGGCCCCACACACCATCCCACCACATGAACTACCCCGAGCACAGGCAATCCGCGTAGCTTTCTGGATTACGTAGGCCTGGCTTCACCCAACACGGCCCTTATTGCGGGCCCACCTTGATGTATGTATTGTATATTCATGCCGTCCATCCATTTTGCCAGCAACTTTTAGGGCACGAACCCAAAAATAGGGCTCTCAAAGGAGCGGGTCAGATCCGAGATCCAATTCGCTCCGAATCCATTTAATGCGGATTTGGATCTTAAAATAAGTCCAATTAGTTAAACGGACCGGATTAAAAATAGGTCCGATTGCTTAAATGGACCGGATATGGATTCACAAGAACATATCCGAGTTCGATTCGAATCCGATTAAGATCCGACTCATTGTCACCTTACTGTATATGTTATATTCATGCTGACCATCCGTTTTACAAATTATTTTAGGCCATGTCAACCATACCATAGTAAATAGTGAGATTTGCATCATTTTTCTACTAAATTAAATATATCATATTGTATATTTTATATCATATATTTTTTTAGATTTGTAACGGGGTGGATTCGGACCTAGATTCAACCCGAATCCGATGGTTATATGGATTTTGGATCGGAAATGGATCTAACAATTTATAAATGGATGGGATATGGATATCACCTTTTGGATCCGAGTTGGATCCGAATCCGATCGGAATCCATTTACAGATATATGGACTTGGAGTCGGATCCAACTGGATCTGATCTAGATCCGACCCATTGAGAGCCCTACCCAAAAATTAAGCAGATTCAAATCTCATCCGAGCCATGCCATTGGAAATTACAGTGTTGATTTAATGCCCACCATTAAAAACTTCCTCGGCCCCCTCTAATGGACACCATAATGTTTCTTTTCCATCCATCCTTCTCATAAGGACACACAGACCACCCAAACTGTTGGTGAGGATATATAGATCTGAATGAAGGGAAAAAGGAAATATTAACTTAATACGAAACTTTTGTATCCCACAATAAGTTTTTAATGGTGGGCGTTCATCACAACTGTTTCCTACGGTGTGGTCCACCTGAGATTTAGATCAATCTTAGTTTTGGGCTCATGTCTAAGATAATCTGGCAAATTGGATGGACGGTGCGGATTAAACACATACATTATAATGAGTCCCACGGTGCACTGTACATAATTCACGTCTCATTATTGCTATGTACGCGTTTGAAAGCTGAAGGTAATTCCACCAAGTAGCTGTAAATAGCTCACATGCATTTAAGTCCAATTCAACATTCATTAATGAGGTAGTTTAAGGAAAACTTACTTAAAAAAGGTACCAAAATGTAAATATCACATTAATAAGGTACCATTTTGTAAAATTCACAAAATATGGATCATGATCTGTTCGTCATATGCTCATCGCTTTCCCACTAATAAAAAAGACACGACTCTCCTCAACTACAAAATCCAAAACCAGAAAATCAATGTGACGTGTTATCCATATTTGTATGTGGTGGACCTCTTATTTTTTGAAATGTTTCCACCGCATCTTTATTTTAAGTGATATTTCCACCCATCCAAACAATCTCTGCTGTTATAAAAAAAAAAAGGGAGGGGAGGGGGGGGGGGGGGGGATTCCAACTCTCTGTATTCCAAAGTTTCCTGTTTGTTATTGAAATAATGGCGAGTGCATCCCTTCTCGCTGCGGCTGCCAAACGGTATCCCTTCCAACTCTCAGACCCTCTACTTTACTTTAAATGGATTATTGACTTTTTTATTTTTTATTTTTTCTTTTATGCTCGTTTACATGTCATCCGTTGGCAAAGAAGCTGGCTGGAAGCGGAAAGCCAACCACTTCTAAAACAACTTCTTCTTCTTCTTCTTCTTCTTCTTCTTTTTTTTTCCATGGTTTTAATACTCAATCCAAGCAGAGTCGGACCACGTTGGAACAATCTGGTTCAACATCCACAGTCACGTTCTTGATTCGCTTGGGGTGGAGTGGAGGAGTCTATAGGACCAGCTTTATGCATGTGTGTGATCGACACCATTCATCCATTTTGACATGAGCCCAACAATAAGGTAGATTGGAATTGCAATTGGGCCCTAAGAAGGTTTCAAAAGTGGCCAATCTTTATATCATAAGATGAATACGCCTGGTGTGGTCCACTCAAGCATTGGATTGGCAAATTTTTTGAGTCATGCACTAAAATCATCCCGAAAAGCTGATGTACAGCACATGTTTTTCCCCAGCACCGTGGCGTACCCATTTAAGTTCCGACCCAAGGATGGGGAGCCGCCGTTCTGGATATGCGACATGTGGGCGATGTGATATTTGAATCACCAGACCAACTGCACCGCAATTGGTGCCCTTATGATGTTTTGGAGAAATCCATCCTGTCCATCCATTTTATCAGCTCTTGTTAATACATGAGACAAAAATTCAAGTGGATATGAAACTCAAGTGGTCCATGTGACTGTAAATAGTATATAGGGGCTCCCTACAGTTCAAACGTTTTTGGGCTGACTATGATGTTTATATGCAATCCAAACCATATATTCATAAAGTAGCCCAACCTTCATAACCCCATTCTCATTGGGGTGAACCAAAAGAACAAAAATATTAGCCTAATCCAAAGATTTTGTGGCCTTATGAAACTTTTAATGATGGGCGTATAATCTCCACTATTTTGTTTCATGTAGACCACGTGAGTACTAGATATATACATGACTCATTTTAGGAGTCTTGTCCTAAAATGATCTAGTAAAGCTGATAGACGGCTTAAATTTTTTACAAACACCATGGTGGGCCGTACCTGGCTTTTGACCCAAGGGGGAGTGGAGTAGATGTGACCCCAGCTTCACCAAACACGATCCTGATAGTGGGGCCGACCTTGATGCATGTATTGCATATCCACGTCGTCCAAAAGTTTTGTGGCCTGCAAGACGTTTTTAATGGCCAATCGTCCGTGTGTAGATCACAATGAAAATGGTGGGTCCCACAAACAGGATGACAAGGGTCATGTCTCTCAGCTCATAAGGTGGGCTGCACCACTGATATCAACTGGACAACCAGTGGTCTGACTTTAACATACAGGTGTGGACCACCTAGCGAGAAGATCAGCCCACTCTTTTAGAAGGGTGGTCTTCACAGGGGGGCCCACCGTTTTAGGACACCGATATCCTGTGTAGTTCACATCTATGCGTGGAAGATGGTACCGTACGTACCACAAGGTATATTGCCTACATGTTATCATTTCCCACCTAACCGACAGAAGTGATCTAAGATATAAAATCAGTTTTGGCATTTTGCATCATTGACCACTGATATGGGTTGTATCGGCCAGTATGGGGCTGTTTCTGGCCGATGCAAGCCGATTCAAGCCGTTCACTCATGGTATACGGGGTATGCATACCAGCTTTAGGATGATACTTTTAAACTTTTGGGTTGGATCCAATCATCAGTGAGACCTGATGGGGTTTTACTTGTTAGGAGTGAGGGGAGAATTGAATGGGGTCATGGGTCGATTGACCACTATGGTGAACTTTTAGGATGTTTTTGGGCAGTTTCAGGTGACTGAACATGCGAACACATGGTCGTCGGGCGACCAAGGAGTAGTTGGGCGATGTTGATCGACCGATTGATTAACTGATGGCTTGCATAGTTTAGCACATTTTATTTCTAATTCGGGCTTAAGTTATATATAAACACTATTTTGTGGGATTAGGGTTAACCTAAGACATTTTAGAGAAAAAGAGAGAGTTTGGAGAAAGACAGAAGAAGTTCAGATAGAAGAGGGAGAGAGAGATAAAGATAGAGAGAGAGAGAGAGAGAGAGAGAGAGAGAGAGAAGTCCAAGTCCATGAAGATTATCCACGTCATTGGCCTCACTTCATAGCCTCTTCAAGGACAGTTTCAGAGGATTTCTCAATCCTCTGTGGTGAGATATCTTCATTGCTTATTCTCTTTTACTGTAATCTTCCATAGGGTTGAAGATATTGGATCCAAGTGTTGTAATAAACTCGTGATCGCTATGAAATATGTTTTACATAGTGGATTTGTTGATTGGACTAAGTCACGTGGGTTTTACCTCTACCATTAGAGGATTTTCCATGTAAATTTTGTTGTGCATTATGTGGTGATTATGTTTGTTCATCTTAGATATTTGAGATTGTTTCATACAACTTAAATATTCCATAATTTTGTGTGTTGGGTCAGGATCGTGAGATCCAACGACTTGTGTATCTTTCTCCAACAAAAGTGGTATCAGAGTGCACAGTTTGAAGAATGGACTATGTATTGTTTGAATTATAAAGAGTGACTTAACAAGGATGATCAACTTGAATAGGTCCAATTGGCCCATCTGGAAAGCTAAGATGGAAGATCTGCTTTATTGCAAGGATTCATATGCATTGATTGATGGTGATACTACCAAGCCAGCGCATATGTCCACTAAGGATTGGAAGAAGCTAGACCATAAGGCAATGAAACAGAGGTTGGATGATAGTGTATTCCACCACGTGTCCACTAAGACCTCTACCGCTAGTGGCTCTAATCACATAGGGATCGGGTGACTTCGAGAGATCAAGTTGGGTCCAAGCGCCCTGAAATTCGGTGTTTCTCTCAGAGATCTCTCTAGATAGTTTTGCCCATTATCGAAAGCCCAACAGTACCTGGTCAGGCAGCCAAAAGTGTCTGGTTGGGCGCTCGACGGTAGCGCTCTCAATGGGTCAGATCTAGATTGGATCCAGTTGGATCCAACTCTAAGTTTAAAAATTTGTAGCCGAATTCGGATCGGCTTTGGATCCGACTCAGATCCAAAAAGGTGATATCCATATCCGACCCACTTATAAATAGCCAGATCCATTTCCAATCCAAAAATCCTTATAGCCATCGGATTCGAGTTGGATCTAGGTCTGAATCCACCACATCACAAATCGAACAAATATATAATATAATATATTTAATTTAACAGTAAAATGGTGTAAATCCATCCTTATAGCCATCGGATTCGAGTTGGATCTAGGTCTAAATCTACCACATCACAAATCTAACAAATATATAATATAATATATTTAATTTAACAGTAAAATGGTGTAAATCCCATTATTTACTATGGTATAGTCGACTTGAGATTAACATGTCTCATTTTTTGGACATGGCCTAAAATAATCTGAAAATTGAATAGTCGACGTGGATATAACATGTATAATAAGGTGGGTCATTCACCCCCAAAAAGGGCGTCCACCTCTCTATTCACATATGCTGGGCGGCAGCGTCCTTTGACAAGGATTGTTCCAGCGTCTCAACTTTTTTTTAATCCTTGGCCAAGTGGGGTCTAGGTATGGATGATCTGCTCCGTTCATTAGCTCGGTCAGCCCATGAAGAGCCCAAAGAACCCTATATTGGGTAGCTTTTGTTGGCATGTACACATCACAGTGGGCCTGGAATGGTTTCAATGATGCACACACAACTTCAATGTTCCTTAATTTATAGGCCACCTAAGATCTAGATCTTCACCAAATTCAAGCCCATAGCCTTAAATGATCTGTCAGAATGGATGAACGGTATGGATGTAACATATACATTGTGATAGCCCCATAAGTCGGCCCTAAGAACACTTTTCTCAA
This sequence comes from Liriodendron chinense, assembly GCA_003013855.2. Lineage (NCBI taxonomy): Eukaryota > Viridiplantae > Streptophyta > Magnoliopsida > Magnoliales > Magnoliaceae > Liriodendron > Liriodendron chinense. The sequence goes on along the minus strand of ML058337.1, from coordinate 595,156 downwards.
AAGGGTTCAGTGGAAGCATGCAATAATGAGGATCCTATCGAATCTCACTACTAGATCCTGATCCGACCCGAATATGATTCAGATTTATTTTTGTGAATTCAAGTCCGGTCCATTTACTTAATCAGACCTATTTTAAGATCTAACTCTGCATTATATGGATTTGGAGCGAATCGGATCTCGGATTAGACCCGCTCCATTGAGAGCCCTACCTGACGATGCGCGAACTGCGAATACGCATTTTTCTATTTTGGCTTTATCTCTTGTGAAGTACTATATAATTGCTTCCAAATCGATATTAGGTCATCCTAATAGAGTTCACACACATCTACGGTGAGAGAGAGAGGAAAAGAAGAAGAGAAGAAGAGAAAGAGAGAGATGGGAATATCGTAGAGAAGATGCTTTTGCTCGTGATGCTTCATCCACGCAGTAGAAAATGTATTGGTTTCTCCTAGGTCCTCAGATCAGTGAGATCTCTCAGTTTTTCATTCTTTTTGTTTGTTATATGCTCGTGTGTGGGTGAAGATTGATTGAATTGTGCTTGTGATCGCTGTATAATAGCCTTTTACATAGTGGATTGTTGATCTGGACGAGGTCTCGTAGTTTTAACCTCTGTTGAGGGTTTTTCATGTAAAAATCTCGTGTTAATGTGGTTTTTGTGTGATTGTGTTTTCCGCATTATCATATCTCATAATTCACGGTAGTTGGGGTGCGAGATCCTGAAGTTTTATGCAACACACCCAACATTCTTGATATCGTGGGACCCACCATCAATAGCAATGAACAGCCACCCAAAAACCTCCAAAAATCATGTGGGACCTGTTGGTATGGGCCAGCACCCCAACTGTGAATGAACTGTTACACCGACATATATCGATCTCCCAACTTGGCTATAAAACTATTGTTCCGCCTTTGGCTAAAAGCTTAAGCTTTTAGCTCAACTGATTAGAATAGTAGGACCATGGTCCTAACAAGTGGTATTAGAGCCTGATATGTCGAGGGTTCAAGTCGAAGCGGGTGGTGGCGCTTGGGGGGGGGTTGGTATGGGCCACTCCAACTATGAATGAACCATTACATCGACATATATCGATCCTACGACTTGGCTATAAAACTATTATTCCGCCTGTGGCTAAAAGCTTCTCAATTGGTTGGAATAATAGTGCCGAGGTCCTAATAGGGCCCACATGATGGTTTGATTGGATTGATACAGTGAGTGTTTCATTTTCATAGAGTGACCCTTGGTGTTTGGATGCGAGGTACATCATGCCCCTAAGCCTGAGGCCACTAGTTGCATGAGCCTTTCATCTACAATTAGTTGCGTCGCAATTGGCACGACCGGGTTGGATTGCTCTTGAGGGCATCTCATTTCAACTGTCGTTAGTTTCAAACCCACGGGCCCATTTGACTACTCGAATGACTTGAATTTTAGGCTCGGACATACAAATGAACGACTTGATGCAAGTGACACATTGCTGTGAACGTCAAGGCCTGTGTTTTGATGGCCACTTTTGTGAGTAGAAATGCATTTGCAAATAGTTAGTTGGGTTTCAACTCGTGGCTCATTGATAGACACTGCGTTTCAACACTGAGGCCAGCGGTTTGAGTGCCCGTGTTGTGTGTATAAAATAATAATAGTAAATAATAATGATGATAGTGAGTTAGTTTAGGGTGGAAGCTTTGGTGTTAGACTTTTAAGAGTTTCAACATGAGGTCATGGGTTCGAGTACTCATTTTAGTAGAAAAAAGTCATTGCGGAGTGTGAAGGTTAGGTGGCCCATTTTGTTTAGAAAGTATTTGAAATTTCCATTTTAAAGTTTATAGCATCGTTCAAATCAAGCCTTTCACCTTTGACATCAGTCCAACCAACCCGTTGATCATATTGGCTTAGTCGGACGATAACGGAGGCTAGCTAGATCCAAAATCTTGTAGGCCCACCAATGATTTCGGTTCAAAAGAGCTGATGAAAATGTGGATGACATGCACTAATCCATCGTGTGAACTGAACAGTTATCAAACTAAAAGAGGGAGATTTAACTTACATGATTAGGTAAAACACTTTCATGAAATAAAAAGATTTGATATGATTAATTAGAAGTTTAAAATACTACAAATTCAATCGATCTGTTTTAGAATGAAAATATAAAAATGTTTTCATGTAATCAAACGGGGATACTTACAAAGTAGTGTAATATTATTTTATAAAGATAACCAGAGAAACTTCATGCAATTTGATGCAACCCTCGTACAGTATTTGAAATTTCTTTCTATTTTTTCATACCAAGTTTTCTCTTACACAATACATTATGGCCATGCTCGGTAGACTAGAAGGGAAGGTTGCACTAATCACCGGCGGTGCAAGCGGCATCGGCGCGCAGACTGCAAGACTATTCCATCGCCATGGGGCCAAAGTAATCATCGCTGACATCCAGGACGAACTGGGCCACTCGATCAGCAAAGAACTGGGCCCCACAGATACCTCCTTCATCCACTGTGACGTACAGGACGAGGCCCATGTCCGCAATGCTGTCGATAGTGCAATCGCTAGATTCGGGAAGCTTGACATCATGTTCAACAATGCAGGCACTGTGGACCCACTCAAACCAAACATCGTCGACAATGAGAAGGCGGACTTTGAGAGGGTCCTAAGCATCAATGTAACGGGCGCCTTCTTGGGCACCAAGCATGCGGCCCGTGTCATGGCCCCAGCCTGCCGCGGAAGCATAATCATAACAGCAAGTGTTTCTTCGGTCGCTGGTGGGGCCACCACCCATGCATACACATGCTCCAAGCATGCGGTGGTGGGGCTCGCGAAGAATGCTGCTGTTGAGCTCGGGCGGTATGGCATTCGTGTGAACTGTGTGTCACCATACGTGGTGGGGACACCGTTAGCTAAGAACTTCTTCAAGATGGAGGATACAGCGAGTGTCTACTCAAACCTTAAGGGGGTTGTGCTGAAGACAGAAGACATTGCAGAAGCTGCACTTTATTTAGGCAGTGATGAGTCAAGGTACGTGAGTGGGCACAACCTCGTAGTGGATGGGGGTTTCACCATCACTAATCCTGAGTTGTGTATCTTTAAGTAGGAAATCAGTACCACTAAAACAGTAGACCCCACCATGAAGATCACCCTCGTCAAAAATCAGGCTGGACCCACAAAGTAGGTGAATCACACTTGTATGTGGAGTCAGACCTTCGTTTGCCTATTTATTAATTCCAACAGCCCATAGGCCTGGTTTTTGTGCCAGATGATCTTTTTGCCAGGGCCCACCTTCTTTATGGTACTGATGTCAGTGCTTTTTTGGCCGTTAATAAGTTGTGTTGTGCTACTGCAGATGTGGCATATATGTACTTAAATCTAAGCCTATTAAATAGTGGATCCTGTTCTATATGGGGCACAGGCCTAGAACTTAATTAATTGGATGATCCTATCATAAGATTAATGGACATGTCTATGTTGAATTTGAACCGTCGAATATTTTAGTTTTACACTATGCTCTTTTAAAGAGTATCAATGTTTCTTGGAGAGGAGAGGGAATACGAGGTACAAGATCTGTCTCAATGGTCGTGCGTGTGGTGAACCCACTGCCGACATGCCCTCACCCAATAAATTTGGAAATTAGTCCATTTGTGCCAATCATGCATGAGAAAGATCGACGGTCGGAAAAAGGTGCAGACGATAATCAGTAGTGGCACACAGAGATGCAAGTGTAGCCGCACAATGGATGCAGGGATTGGGTACTACCCGACCTAGCTAGAGACGGACGGTCCTGGCAGGGGCTCTGTGGGGCCACCGTGATTTAAGTATTTTATCGGCACTTAGAATTTATTTTGAAAAAAAAAACATTTTACCTTATAAGCCCAAACATGAGGCAGATTTAATGCTCAAGTGAACTACACCGCAGGAAACAGAGGGAATTAAATCCCTACCAGTGAACTGTACCACAGGAAATAGAGGGAATTAAATCCCTACCGCTGACAACCTCTTGGGGGCTACAAAAGTCTTAAACCTAGCTGATATTTATTTATTCCTTTCATCTAGGTCTACCAATTTATGAACTCGTTGGATGGCAAATAAACATCACAACAGACCGTAGGAATGTTTCAATGGTGGTGATTACTGTCACCACTGCTTACTATGGTGTGGTCCACTTGACCCTTTAATCTGCTTTCATTTTGGGCTCATGCCACAAAATGATCTTTCAAAATGGACAGGCGGATTGGATAAAACACATATATCACGGTTGCCTTAAAGAGCTCTTGATAGGACGGTCCGTCTCTAGTTAGTCTTGATGGTTCCCAATCCGCGCCCGTGACTTAGGGACGCGGATTGCGTCCGACTCCTGGTGGGACCTTTAAGTGTCCGACCAAATCTGTGTAGGCACCCACCATCAGGTATCCGTTAATCCACATTGTCCATCCATTTTCTAAGATTAATTTAAGAAACGATCCTAAAATTGAGGAAGATCTAACGCTCAAGTAGGCCACACCGAATAGTAAGGGGATGTGGGTGACGTCATCACTACAGCGCGTTACCGTAGTGATGATGTCAGCAGGTTCCATGCATTATTTGGTGTGGCCTACTTGAGCGTTGGATCTTCCTCACTTTAAGGGTCATATCTTAAAATAATCTTAGAAAATAGATGGACGGCGTTGATTAATGGATACCTGACCGTAGGATCATATCTTAAAATAATCTTAGAAAATAGATAGACGGCTTTGATTAACGGATACCTGACCGTGGGCTCCTTCACAGATTTGGTCGGACACTTACAGGTGGGTCGGACGCAATCCGCGTTAGTAACGTAGTAGCTTGGTGGGACCCACCTGATGAAAGGCCTCATGTGGATCCTCGGTCTGGGGTTCCTACTGTTTGGGCTCGTGCCTGAACTGGAGATCTAGATGTTAGGTAGTGGACGGCCTGATCCTTAAGGCTAATTCCTTTGCAATAATTTTACCATGTATTTTTGTTTAAAAATGCTTTTTAAGTTTTAAGATGCCACCAGCATAGGGCTATCCCCAGATCCACCAAGGTTGATGAATCCTTAAATGTGAGGCCCACGGTGATATATGTGTCTTACATCTACGCCATTTATTTATTTTAACAGCTCATTTTATAGCACCATTCTATAGACACCCTACCTTGGATCAATAAGCTCGTTGAAGGTTGGACCAATCTCATTTGATTCAATGGCTAATCATAAGCTCAAACTTCAGTCCTAAACCATAGTCCAATGGGCATTTGGCATCTTTACTAATAAGAGCTTTTTAGCTTGTTTCTTAAAAAATAAGCTTTTAGACCATTTGGTTAAAGTCTAATCAATGTACTTATTTATTTGAAACAGAGCTTATTCAGATTAAGTGAGGTAGACATTTTGGACTAATTTTTGGGCAAGTAATTCTCATCTTACCCTTTTCTCTTCTCTTTACAATTTTTTCATTGTAAGCCCACATGATAAATGACCCATAGTGAAGGTGGGCCCCACATGATGAATGGCCCATATCAAAAGTGGGCCTAATAATGCATGGTCACATCAAATGTGAGCCCCACATGATGGATGGCCTACTTAAAAGTATGGCCCAACATGATGAACAATCAACATCAAGTGGGCCCTACCTGATGGATGGTCCACATCAAAGGTGGGACCCACATGATGGATCATGGATATTGAATGTGGGACCACATGATGGAAGGTTGACATTTAAGGTGGGCCCACTGTTGAGACACGAAAAATGAAGAAACAAAAGGAAGAAAAAAGAATTGAGGAAGATTAAAAGAGAAAACAAATGAAAAGAAGAAAAGTGCAAAAGATGTGCACTTGCTGCGAGTTGCGTAAAGCACGTATTGGGATGACCACTCTTGACGCGAAAATGACCACAAATGCCTATAAATACCTCCCTTGGGGTCTTCATTTGGCACTTAATTCTGAAGTTCAGAGCTCCAGAGGTTCTCAGAGGTACAGAGCTAGCGGACCTCGAGCTCTCTTATTGTCGGGTCAAACGCACGAAGTGTGGACCCCGAGGACAAAAGATGAACGAGGGGGAGATACTGCCGGATTGAAGAAAGCGAAGAGAGAAGACTAGAAGAATCGATCAGGAGGATGCTTGTCGCAGGATCACGTAAAGCTCTCCAGAAGATACTTGTTCTTTACTTTTGTGAAGGATACATGAAGGCTTCCGAGTATTTGTTTCCTTTCCAGGCAGATGGATAAATTCCAGGATGCTTTGTCTAGGCTATTTCCCTATCATTGAGATAGGATGAAATAAGAATGTGGCGAAGCTTTGTCAAAATCACTTTCTGAATATACTTCATTTTAGCATAATGTACAATCTCTTCTAGAATTAAGGGATGATATAAACATGGAATGTACTGAAGAACTCAGTAAATGAATAAAATAAATGACAAATGCTCTTCTATTTCTCTTGTCTAATATTGGAATATGATTCTGATTTCCCCCACATACACAAAGGCAATTTTTTGGTGTAAACAAAATGGCGACTCCACTGGTGATCGAACCCAGAATCTTTGGTTTCACAAACAAAAGATTATGAGAAATATTTTTTATTATAAGAAATGTATATGGGGGAAATCAGAGTCATATTCCAATATTAGACAAAAGATTATGAGAAAAGCATTTGTCATCTTTTGGCGCTGTATAGCGCCAAAATGGTGACTCTGCTGGGGAAAACTGTAAAAGAGTTATATTCTAATATTGATAAAAGATTATGAGAAAAGCATTCGTCATTTTTTGGTGCTGTATAACGCCAAAATGACGATTCTCAACGGGAACATTCCAACCTTCTCTAGAATAAATTGTACAATTGAACGTCTCAAATAACTAATTATCATTATTTTTAAATGGCAGGTACATTACATCCTTTAATCAAACCTCAACCAAATGACAATCAAATTTTATATCAATGACTTTTTCAACTTATAAAATCGCCTTCAATTTCATGACGGGAGGAGGATTAGATGTCTTCTACGACAGTCCAAGCATGAGCAAGAAATATCGGACGAAGACAACTTAGAATATAGCAATTAAAGTGAATGCTATGGTAATTTCCACTTCGCCTGTTGCAACAGAAGACAAAAGCAGATGGGTGATAGTACAGTAAAAAAGAAAGTACAGACCATCTAAAGCTTATGTCAAAACCACAGTTAAGGGAACTTATTCTTGAACATGCCAAAGACCTATTACCCGAAGCATGGCCAAACAAATTCCAGCTATGGCCCCTCCATCCCTATATCTAGGAGAAGAAGGAACACATTTCGCCGAAAAAGATTTTCCTGCACTCCCCGTATCCCTTACCATACAAAGAAATGTGAATCGAATCCTCGTGCCATATCAGCTTTTTCCAACGGAAAAGTCAAAGATAGATCCATTGAAACCGTATCAAAGCAAACCGAACATACTGAATCTATCAACTCCTCGCGATGCAGTAGTCACGAGTTGAGAGGAAGTTCAATATCACACACCCCTTCGACTACTGCCTCATTTATTTCCTCAGAAATAAGGACATCTGGAGGAAGAGCTTCTGTACTAGTAGCTGAAACGAGTCATGCTGGACAATCGATGGAAATGCGTTTTGAAGAAATGGCACGAACGCAAGCGGTTCTAATGGAGGAGTGCAGGAATATGCAAGAAGCCTTAGCTATGATAGCTCACAATGTGCCTCAGAATGTTGCTCTTTAAAATGTAGCCCCCATGAAAAATGTGGAACATCCAGCCGAAGGGACACAACCACCTCAGGCCATGTCACATGGATCTATACCAATGACAAATAATGGAATGGCAACAAAGGAAATGCGACAGATTATTGCTAAAACGGTCTGACTGGAATGAGAAAGAATACATAAAGAACGCTTTCAGTATAAGATGTCATATCTACGAGAAGTCAATGATATTCCTTTCCAATAGGCTTTAAATGCCCTGAATTTCAAAAGTTTAATGGAAAAATTTCACCAGAAGAACATATGATGCATTTCATCATTGCATTGGGAAGCTACACTATCATGCCGCAATATTGTTTACGATTATTTGGTGCAACTCTAACTGAAAAAGCTTTTAAATGGTACGCTACCTTAGCCGCAAGAACCATACGCACATGGGAACAAATGCAGGAAGCTTTTCTGACAAGCTTCTTTTTTATTGAAAGAGAAGTGAGTCTGACAGAACTCGCAGCGGTACAATAAAGGGAATCAGAATCTGTCGACAAGTTTATTCCGCAGCTGGAGAACTTTAAGCACGTCATGCAAATATCTCTTCGGAGAAGCCGAACAGGTGGAAATGTGTATTAGATGTATGGAACCAGAAATTGCATTTGTACTTACAGGAGCGAAAATACACACATTCTGAGAATTGGCTACAAGAGTTCATGCTCTGAAAAGTTATGATTAAAAAGGTGCCTGCATTCCGCACAGAATCAACACGGCGAATCTCTAGTAAGTCTTCAGCAAACGTCGCAGATAAAGCTAAGAACAAAAAAGAATTCTGGGACAAACCAAGAGATAACAGAATCAAATGACAAAAGATATAAATGGTTTAACCGTCGAGAAGATTATTCTTTTTCAAATGAAAATATTGTCCCAATGATGAACCAATTGGTTGCAGCAGGAACTATTGAATTATCGTCATTAAAACGACCAGAAGAGGCAGATAAAACAAAGGACATATTACTGCCACTATCATCGCATGATAGGACATCCTACTCATAGGTGTTATTCTGTTAAGGCTATTCTCCAACGGATGATCGACGGAGGAGAAATAGTCATGGGAAAAGAAAAGGACAAAGAAAAGAAAGCAATTATAAATGTTGTGTCTGCAGTAAGCATGAAACAACGGCATAAATCATCTTCAGTACTCCTTTCAGGACGATTCAATCCAAAAGTTGAGGAACGGGAAATACAGTTAGCACATTACATGGCAATAATCGCTGTATTGGAAGAATCAGAAAATGCAAATAACTCGTTTAATGATAAATGAATAAAAATTAACATAATAACATTGAGATTAGGAAAACGACTACGACAGAAACCTTAGAAAGAATCGCATAGGTATGTTCTCGATCAAGCCTGTAGCGAAGAGAAGGGGGTGAAAATGTTGATAAATCATCATGACTAGATGGATCATCGACAAAAGGTGTTATGTACGATGTCGTTAGTCATCTAAAAAGAATTCTAGCCAAACTGAACATTTACAATGCCTTAAAATTATCCAAAAGCTTCCGGCAAGACCTAATTTAAGCTTTAATCAATGATAATATATGAGAGGCTTTGATAACAAAAATGGAAGCAACGAGCACAAATGATAATGAGGATAAGAGCTGGAACGCAGTGATAGAAAAAGCCGAAGCAGCTTATTGTATGTCGACAATAACCTTCACAGAGGATGATATGATGTTAGGTGAAAATTAGCATAATCGACCGCTTATAGTTACAGGATATATCAATGACAGGCAGATAAAGCACATCACGATTGATAATAGGTTTGCTGTGAACTTGATATTGTTAAATATGCTCTCCAAGTTAAGATAGAAGTGACAGCACCTGTGGACAAGCAATATGATGATACACGGGTTTAACCGAGATGGACAGAAAGCACTGGGCACGATTATCATGTTGCTAGAGATTGAGAATTTGATCACCAAGGTGACTTGTCATGTGATTAATGTAGTAACAACATACAATATGTTGCTCAGGAGGCCATGGATACACAAATACGGAATCATTCCTTCCACATTGCATCAGTGCTTCAAATATTGTCAGGAAGGTGTGCAGTACAGAATTTCAGCGGATAAGAAACCATACACAATCGCAAAATCGTTTTTTGCAGATGCGCGATATTATGAATCATTCGCTAATGAAGAACATGAAGGTGAAAAGAACTCACATAAAGAAAAAAAATGCCGCAAGAAGAAAAGAAAAGGCCTAAAGCAAAATGATTTTACTTTGTGCCAAGAAACATGCGACAACCAAGACAACTGCCATTGGTCATATTTTTTGTGAAATAAGCAGAAACCCTTCAGGCAAATTTCACTATGCCAACACCAAAATTAAAACAAGCAGACATTTTCCCAAATGACCTCGAGAATTTCGAGTGTCAGAAAAAATGGAATAGGCTCCTATATTATTTTACTCTGCATGAGTAAAAAATGCCGAAGAACAGAATGAGGTACCAATACAGATGAGGAAACCTGCAAAACTGGACCCAAAAGAATTAGGACGATACAGTCCAGTAAGTAGAAGAATAATGCAGTCAATGGTTTCGATTGTGAAGATCCAATCGGCCTAAACAATGGTAAAGGAATATCATAGCCCGTTATAATTCATAGGCGCAAAAATTTATTAGGATTGGGAGCATCATTGGAGTCTGCACAGGGAAATATGGTCAGCAAAGTGGCCCAAATCAGCCCTATAGAACAAACAAACCCATCAAAAGAAAAAAAAAATATTGAGCTTGAAAAAGCCCCAATACAATTAGAAGATGGAGGTCAACCAACGATTGACCAATTACGTGAAATAAATCTGGGGACAGAAGAGGAAAGGCGAGTTACATATATCAGTACAGGTTTGACATAAGAGTAAACTAAAAGATATTCTCAGGTGTTGAAAGACAATAAAGATGTGTTCGCATGGACGTATGCTAAAATACCGGGACTAGAACCAACAGTGGCAATGCATAGACTTAATATTGCCAAAGAAAAGAAACTGGTCAAGCAAGCTCAACGACGCTTCCATCCAAACATTCTGCTACGAATAAAAGAAGAAGTGAATAAGCTCATTAAGGTAGGATTCTTTAGAGAAGTCAAGTATCCTAAATGGATATCAAATATTATTTTGGTTAAGAAGAAAAATGGACAAATAGGAGTATGTGTTGACTTCAGAAATCTGAATGAAGCTTGTCCTAAGGATAATTTTCCCTAAACACTTCGAAAGAGGCTCTATCTACGACTGATTACACTCAAAATGGACGTGCCCTGTATGTTCTATGCGACAGACGTCCCCGCAAAATTTTGGACTCCATTAAGATAGATAAGCACAACTGTGGCCTGATTTGGCAATTAGGGCCTTTCGGCTTCGAAAGTGGCTCGAAGGCTTCGAAACGTCTTTATCGGACTCCAATCCATCTTAAAATCAACGGAGAGACTTTCCCATCCTGTACGTCCCACCGAGGAAAATTTCGGACTCCACCTGCGTTGGAATCCGTGCTTACTTGCGGTTTTGGAGTTTCATACCAATCTTCTGAAAGATACCTAAACACTTCAGAAAAGGCTATATCTGCGACTAATTATGCACAAAAATGACGTGCACAATATGTTATCGGCGACAGACATCCCCACGAAATTTTGGACTCCATTGAGATCGATAAGCACAACTATGATCTGATTCGGCAATCAGGGCCTTTCGACTTTGAAAGTGGCTCGAAGGCTTCAAAACATCTTTATCGGAGTCCGGTCTATCTCAAAACTGACGTGAAGACTCTCCAATCCTGTACGTGTCGCCAAGGGAAATTTCGGACTTCACCTGCATCGAAATCGATGCTTACTTGCAATTTTAGAGCTTCGTACCAATCTTCCGAAAGCGACCTAATCACTTCAAAATAGGCTCTATCTACGACCGATTCTGCTCAAAATTGACATGGACGGTATATTGTCTGTGACAGACATGCCCGTAAAAATTCGGACTCCATCCGGATCCAAATGCACAAGTATGGCCTGATCCGGCAATCATTGCCTCTCGGCTCCAAAAGAGGCCCGAGGGCCTCGGAACGACTTTATCGGAGTCTAGTTTGGCTTGAAACTGACGTGGAGACTCTCCCATACTGGTTGTGCTGCCAAGGGAAATATCAAACTCCACCTACGTTGGAATCCACGCTCGCAGTTTTGAAATTTCATACCAATCTTCCGAAAGTCACCTAAACACTTTAGAAGTGCTCTTTTCAGGGACCGATTCTGCTCGAAACCAACATGGAGCATGAAATTGCGTCGGGTAGCCTAACACGACACCCTACGCATACGCGTGCGGAAGCTTGAGGAGCAACTAGAATTATGGCTGAACCTATAGGAGGGGGGTGAAAAGGACCTTTTTAAAATTATTTTCGCCTACTTAAACAATTCAACAAATTAAGCTACGTAAGCGATAACACTTCGGCTTCCAAGCCTAAGTGGGTCCAATCAAAAGACTAGCATATGATAAAAGCTATAAACAACCTAGTCTAAACAAGCATAGATTAATAAAATGATTAAGCTAATGAAGAACCTAATCTATGCTACTCAAATAGACTTGAGTGAGGATGGATCAAGAAGTTCAAGTCTACTTGAGGTAGTGAAAGTACATCTTGTGAGTGTGGATGTGCCTATCAAGTGCCTAGCATACATTCCTAACTAAGCATTCATAATTAATCAATTAAACATAATGCATAAAGAGAAATGTGCTCAAGAACAATCACAAACACAACGATGTATAGTGGTTCGACTACTTGTCTACTCCACTCCCGGTTCAAGTACTCAACCCCTTTGAGCACACCGGCATTCACTGGGGAGTTTAAATCTGGTTCCTCCCAACCAAGGTGTTTTAACTCGGATCCACCCAACCGGGGAGTTTACAGGTTCCTCCCAACCTACACGTTTGCACCCGTGTTGGTGGCTCCCCCTTGGAGACTTTGTTTTAGGCCCGACTGACGTGCCAAGGAACGGCTGACGTCCCTAGAGTTTAGGCCCAACTAATAGGCCAAGGATCGACTAACGACCCCGGGGCGAGTTTGTCAAACAAACTCTACACTCAACTCCCACAGGGAATTGAGTGGATGGACTCTTAACAAGACAACCTACTTGTCGGATTGAGTCCCTTTTTCAGCGCCGCTTCGGGTTGCTTCTTCTCGCTCTCCCGTGCTTGAATCAGCTCCCCTTGTGATCCCCCAATCTTTGACGCCGTTGCTTTGCCAAGGCTTCAGCTCCAAGATCAGCTACCTTGCATGTGATGCTCCATTGGAGATGCCCAAGGTGCTAGGGAATGGTGAAACCTCTACAAATGGTAGGAAATGGGTTTCCTAGAGGAATGCACCTAAATGGACTCCTAGGTAGTGTTTAGACAAAGGATTTAACTATCATCAAGGTGTCTAAACCCTAGGAATCAAGAGGGAACAAGTCCTATTCTCAAGATGCCATTGAATGGCCCAAGCTTGTGATGAAAACACAAGAAGAATGGCTTGCTATAGGTTTGGGATAGAGCCTCTAATGATCTCTAGCAATGGTGGCTTCTATCTCCTCAAAATTCCCTCTCTTAGCTCAAAAAATGAATCCCCCTTTTAAATAGATTTTCTTCCAACGGTAAAAAAACGGGCAGATTCGTGCATCTCCGATTGATCGGAAGAAGTGTCCGATTGATCGGAGACCTGTCCGATTGATCGGAGACAAGTCCGATTGATCGGAAATCTATCCAGTGAAGTCTCTGGAAGATATTCCGATTGATCGGAACACTGTCCGATTGATCGGACGGACCCCTTCCGATTGATCGGAAGACTGTCCGATTGATCGGAAATATGTCCAGTGGATTTTCAAGGTTGCTGGAAAAATTTCCGATTGATCGGAGATTCTGTCCGATTGATCGGAGATTCTGTCCGATTGATCGGAGCTTCTGTCCGATTGATCGGAGTCCTATCGGAGCCACTGTCCGATTGATCGGAGTCCTATCGGAACACCTATCGGAAACTGCTGTTTGAGCCTTTTTTATTGCAGCAGCTTCCACCTCTTAAATTAGTCTATCTTATCATGTTTTTCATGGAGTTCTAAGACTAATAATGATGACTAAGGGTATACCTAGTTGGTGCAAGTCATCTAAGAGGTTATGGGTTAGGTTTTGGTCAAGGTTAAGGCACACCAAGGCATCACATTTACCTGTTTCTTCTTCCTTGATGCAGCAGGGCCACTTGAGTCTTCGGTCTTCATCTTCATTAAGCTCAACCGACACTAGACCCATTGACCTAAGTAATTGACAAACAAGGTGCACTAGTATGCCATAGAAAAGTGCACTAACAATCTCCCCCTTTGTCAATTACTTACAAAAACCTAACCTACTAAAACAAATACATGTACAAGAGATTACATTGATATGAAATAAAATACAGGACTCTTGACATGCCTAAACTAAGCTGCTCCTCTTCAGATTGCTCCCCCATAACCTGTCAATCCCTGCATCACAAAACATAGCAAACTAGTTTTGGTGGGACTTGATCTTTCTCCCCCTTTTTGTTAGCAATTGACAAACTATTCTCTCCCCCTTAATGATATATCAATTAAGATTAAGGTAAGAGAAGATAGTATGTCGCAGTTATAACTATAAGCACATGCTAACTAGAGAGAGTATAGGGTGCATGAACATAAAATCATGGAGCATGCTAAAGAACATGATTAACAAGAAAATGTAACTATCTAAGCATAGTTAATCATGCTAAATTGGTCATCTATGATATACACTAAGCATTAAAGCTCAAGGGCTTATAGCCCAATCAACCAACCTCCCCTATTGGTATATCAAGACCAATACTAAGCAAAGATTAGCATACAATGAAGCATAAAACTCAAGATGATTAGCTAATCTAAGCATGGTGATAATCTAGCAAGCAAATATATCAATTAAAAGCAAGGCTAAATTATCAAAATTTGGGCTCATGAGGCTTGAATCCTCTGATTTGCCCATACACACAGAAATGAGGCTGAAATCCTCAGATTTACCTATATAAGCATAATATGGTCTCCTAAGGTCACCTAACCTAGATCACAACCCCCTTAGGTATGATAAATAGGACCCAACATGCTTGTTGGGAGGGAATTCATCTATCCTAGATTTTCTCCCTTAGGTTCATTCCAAGTTGGAGAGCAATGAACGGTAGGGGATATGACAATAGTTCCTACCCTAGTAATTGTTGACCTCAACTAATCATTTTACTTATAGTTCAACATGAGGCAACATAGATTCTCCTTTTTGGTTAGACATGATGCTAGTGCTCCGGTATCGGATCTTACTCTAGACGGTTACGTCCTTGAAGAGCAACCCGCTCTGATACCAACTGAAATTGCGTCGGGTAGCCTAACACGACACCCTACGCATACGCGTGCGGAAGCTTGAGGAGCAACTAGAATTATGGCTGAACCTATAGGAGGGGGGTGAAAAGGACCTTTTTAAAATTATTTTCGCCTACTTAAACAATTCAACAAATTAAGCTACGTAAGCGATAACACTTCGGCTTCCAAGCCTAAGTGGGTCCAATCAAAAGACTAGCATATGATAAAAGCTATAAACAACCTAGTCTAAACAAGCATAGATTAATAAAATGATTAAGCTAATGAAGAACCTAATCTATGCTACTCAAATAGACTTGAGTGAGGATGGATCAAGAAGTTCAAGTCTACTTGAGGTAGTGAAAGTACATCTTGTGAGTGTGGATGTGCCTATCAAGTGCCTAGCATACATTCCTAACTAAGCATTCATAATTAATCAATTAAACATAATGCATAAAGAGAAATGTGCTCAAGAACAATCACAAACACAACGATGTATAGTGGTTCGACTACTTGTCTACTCCACTCCCGGTTCAAGTACTCAACCCCTTTGAGCACACCGGCATTCACTGGGGAGTTTAAATCTGGTTCCTCCCAACCAAGGTGTTTTAACTCGGATCCACCCAACCGGGGAGTTTACAGGTTCCTCCCAACCTACACGTTTGCACCCGTGTTGGTGGCTCCCCCTTGGAGACTTTGTTTTAGGCCCGACTGACGTGCCAAGGAACGGCTGACGTCCCTAGAGTTTAGGCCCAACTAATAGGCCAAGGATCGACTAACGACCCCGGGGCGAGTTTGTCAAACAAACTCTACACTCAACTCCCACAGGGAATTGAGTGGATGGACTCTTAACAAGACAACCTACTTGTCGGATTGAGCCCCTTTTTCAGCGCCGCTTCGGGTTGCTTCTTCTCGCTCTCCCGTGCTTGAATCAGCTCCCCTTGTGATCCCCCAATCTTTGACGCCGTTGCTTTGCCAAGGCTTCAGCTCCAAGATCAGCTACCTTGCATGTGATGCTCCATTGGAGATGCCCAAGGTGCTAGGGAATGGTGAAACCTCTACAAATGGTAGGAAATGGGTTTCCTAGAGGAATGCACCTAAATGGACTCCTAGGTAGTGTTTAGACAAAGGATTTAACTATCATCAAGGTGTCTAAACCCTAGGAATCAAGAGGGAACAAGTCCTATTCTCAAGATGCCATTGAATGGCCCAAGCTTGTGATGAAAACACAAGGAGAATGGCTTGCTATAGGTTTGGGATAGAGCCTCTAATGATCTCTAGCAATGGTGGCTTCTATCTCCTCAAAATTCCCTCTCTTAGCTCAAAAAACGAATCCCCCTTTTAAATAGATTTTCTTCCAACGGTAAAAAAACGGGCAGATTCGTGCATCTCCGATTGATCGGAAGAAGTGTCCGATTGATCGGAGACCTGTCCGATTGATCGGAGACAAGTCCGATTGATCGGAAATCTATCCAGTGAAGTCTCTGGAAGATATTCCGATTGATCGGAACACTGTCCGATTGATCGGACGGACCCCTTCCGATTGATCGGAAGACTGTCCGATTGATCGGAAATATGTCCAGTGGATTTTCAAGGTTGCTGGAAAAATTTCCGATTGATCGGAGATTCTGTCCGATTGATCGGAGCTTCTGTCCGATTGATCGGAGTCCTATCGGAGCCACTGTCCGATTGATCGGAGTCCTATCGGAACACCTATCGGAAACTTCTGTTTGAGCCTTTTTTATTGCAGCAGCTTCCACCTCTTAAATTAGTCTATCTTATCATGTTTTTCATGGAGTTCTAAGACTAATAATGATGACTAAGGGTATACCTAGTTGCTGCAAGTCATCTAAGAGGTTATGGGTTAGGTTTTGGTCAAGGTTAAGGCACACCAAGGCATCACATTTACCTGTTTCTTCTTCCTTAATGCAGCAGGGCCACTTGAGTCTTCGGTCTTCATCTTCATTAAGCTCAACCGGCACTAGACCCATTGACCTAAGTAATTGACAAACAAGGTGCACTAGTATGCCATAGAAAAGTGCACTAACAGAGCATCCCGGGGATTTGATAGTCGTCTTGAAAAAACTTTTGAATCCATTGGGATCCTATTCCACATTTTGCACTCAAGCGTCAGAATTCATGGATTTACAACGTACCATCAGAGTGGGCCCCACTATTTGGCCAACTATGAATGTATGTGGTTTTGTCCAACCTATTCATAACTTAACACAGACATGAAACGAATGGAAAACATGAATATCTGCTTGATTGAAAACTTCTGGGGCCCCTAGAAGTTTTAAATGGTAGGCGTTCAATCTCCACTTTTTCTTTGGTGGGGTCCACTCCAGATTTGGATTTGGTTCATAATTTAAATGATGCCTTAAAATGATATCTCCAATTGGATGAACGGTGTGGATACACCATATACATATCATGGTGGGGCCACAAACATCAACCTATCAGTAGCTAATCCACCTCGCAACGGGCGCAGATCGGCTCTCTATGGGCCCCAACATGATATATGTGTTTTATCCACGCCGTACATCCATTTCTCCATATGATTTTAAGATACTAAACCAAAAAATCGGATAGATCAAAATCTCAAGTGGACCACACCAAAGGAAAATAGTAGGGATTGAACATCCATAGTTGGAAATTTTTTGGGGGCCACATTAGTTTAGGGTCCACCATGATGTTTATTTGAGATCCAACCTGTTCATAAGCTAACACAGACACTAATGAAGGAAAAAAACAAATATCAGCTTGATCTAAAACTTCTGTGGCCCTAGAAGTTTTTAATCAATCTCTACTGTTTTCTGTAGTGGGGTCCACTCCAACTTTGGACCTGACTCATTCTTTAGCTCATGCCCTATAATTATCTCTCCAAATGGATGGACGGTGTGGATACAATACATACATCATGGTGGGTCTCACAAAACATGGTGACATCACTTTAGTAGCGAGTGTCGCTACTCAACCTATCAGTACCTAATCCGTGTCCGCTAGGGGGAGCGGATTGGGTGGATCCCTAGATCCACCGAGGTCTGTGGATCCCTAATTGTGGGGCCTACTATGATGTATGTGCCTTACATCCACACTGTCCATCCATTTTGAAAGCTCATTTTAGGCATGACCCCAAAAATTAAGAAGATCCAAATCTTAAGTGGACCACACTACAAAAATAGTCATGATTGAATCTCCACAATTAAAAACTTCATGGGGCCACCGGAATGTTTATTTGCCATCCAACCTGTTGATAAGGTCAAAATGACCTGGATGAAGAGACTACAAAAATATCAACTTGATCCAAAACTATTGTGGCCCATGAGAAGTTTTTAATGGTCAATTCCCACTGTTTTCTGTATTATGGCCCACCTGAGATTTGGATCTGTTTCATTTTTGGTAAGATGCCCTAAAATAAGTTTTAAAAATGGATGGACGGCATGGATACAAGGAAAATGCATCACAGTGGACCCCATGGTCAGGGATCCACCCACCTCCGTGGATATGGGATCCACCTAAGCCCTGCACGTCTGCGTGGGAAGCGTATTGCGCACGGACGCGGATTGCGTACTGAGTAACTCCGCACGCTAGCGTGCGGAGTAAACTCTGTGGGGCCCACAGTGATTTACGCATTTTATCCACTCCGTCCATCCATTGTAACAGAGAATTTTAGGTATGTTGCCAAAAAATGAAGCATATAAAAATCTAAAGTGGACCACACCACAAGAAAAGTGTGAACTGAATGTCTACCATTGAAAGATTCTTGGAGGACACAGAAGTTTTGGATCAAGCTGATATTTGTTTTTTCCCTTCATCCATATCCATGTGATCTTATGAACAGGTTGGATGACAAATAAACAACACTGTACGGCCTGGGAAGGTTTCAACGGTGGAAATCATTATTCCCACTGTTTCCCTTGGCATGATCCACTTGAGATTTGCATATGCTTAAATTTTGGGCTCAACCACTAAAATGAGCTGGAAAAACATATGGACGGAATAGATGAAGCATATACATTCTATGTGGGCCCAACTGAGTTTACTCCGCACGATAAGAGCGTGCGGAGTTACTCCGCATGCAATCCGATTCCATTGCGCACTGCGTAAACTCTACGGGCTCCACCGTGATATATGCATTTTATCCCCTTCTATCATCCATTTTAACATATAATTTTATCTCTTGAGAAAAAAAGATGAAGCTTGTAAAAAGCTTTAGTGGACCACACTAAAGGAAACAATGTGAATTGAACACATTGAACTTGTACCGTTGAAAAATTCTTGGGGGCTATAAAAGATTTGGATCAAGCTTATATTTGTTTTTTTCCCCTTCATCAATGTCTGCGTGATCTTGTGAATAGGTTGAATGACAAATCAACACCACTGCAGGCCCTAAAAAGGTTTCAACGGTTGAAATCATAATACCCACTGTTTCCTATGGTATTGTCAACCTGAGTTTTGAAGATGCTTCAATTTTGGTTTCAACCCCTTAAATAAGCCGGAAAAGGGGATGGGCGGTGTAGATAAATCATATACATTTGCAGTGGGCCCAACCGAATTTACTCAATACAATAAGAGCGTATTGAGTAACTTGATCAGGACGCAATCCGATTTCGTCCGCGTGATGGGAGCGGATTAGGTGAGACCCTGGATCCACCGAGGTGGGTGGAACCCCTGACTGTGGGACCCACCGTAATGTATCTGACGGGCGCGGATTTCCTGCGAAAGCCTTGCGCAGGAATTTCCTGCGCTGGGAACCAAGGTGGGCCCACAGTAATGTGTTTTGATAAATCCACACCGTCCATCCATTTTGGGAGCTCATTTTAGGATATCAAAACAAAAATGAACCCGATCCAAGACTCTAAGTGGGCCTAAAACGTGAGATTTGAACGTCCACAGTTGAAATATTTGTGGAGCCATAGAGTTTCAAATCAGGATAATATTTGTTTTTCCAGTTCATCCCAGTAGTAGTGACGTTATGAACGGTATGGATGTCATATAAAAATCACTGTAGACCCAGGGAGGTTTCAACAGTAGTTATTTACCTACCCACATTTTCTTTTAGTGAGGCCCACTTGAGTCTTGGATCCGGTTCATTTTTGTTTTTTGTGTCCTAAAATGAGCTCCCAAAACGGATGGACGGGGTGGATTTACATATAAAAAAAAATTCACTGTAGGCCCACCTTAGTTCCCAGCGCAGGAAATTTGTAGGAAATCCCCGTATCCGACCACCGTAATCCATCCAAATTGGAAGCTCATTTTAGAGCACGAAATAAATGAAGCAAATCCAAATCACAGATGGACCATAGTACAGAAAACAGTGGTAATTGACCATTAAAAACTTCTCACGGGTTATAAAAAACTTGGATAAAGATGATATTTGTGTGGTCTCTCCATCTAGGTATTCGTGAACTTATCAACGGGTTGGATGGAAAATAAACATTTCGGTGCAATCCATGAAGTTTTTAATGGTGGGATTTAATCACAGACTGTTTTCTGTGGCGTGGTTCACCTGAGATTTGAGGAAGCTTCATTTTTTGGATCATGCCCTAAAATGAGCTTTCAAAATAGTTGGACGGTGTGGATTTAAGGCAAATACATCACTGTGATCCCCACAGTCAGGGTTCAACCACCTCAGCGGATTCGGGGTCTCACCTAATCCGCTCCTGCGTGGGAGGAAATGGATCGTCAAACAACTCAGTTGTATGTGCCTTAAATCCACGCCATTGTATGCCTGATTGTGGGGACCACATTAACGTACTTACCTTAAATCCACACTGCCCATAGGTTTTGAAAGATCATTTTAGGGCAGTTAGCAAAAATAAAACATATCTAAATCTTATGTGGACCACACCATAGGAAATAGTGATGATTGACTATTAAAAACTTCTTGTGAGCCACAAAAGTATTGGATCAATCTGATAGTTTTGGATACACACAACCCATAGCCTACAAAAACAGACAGACGGTTTAGATATACAGAAAATACGTCATCGACAACCACGCACAGTGAGGGAACGCCAACTGGGGTGTTACCCAAGTGACATCGGACTAGGCCGTAACTTAGCAACTCACTGGCCTTGAAGCATGTATGGCCCACAGGAATTTTTCGAATGATCTGTACCATTCATTCAACTGTAAGAATAAAAATATGACTTGTATAAAAAAATGGAATATATATAATGATCAGATGGACCACAACAACATCAATTCATAGCACATTTATTTAATGGTAAAAAAAAAAGAATTCACTGCTGAGACCAACCTACTAGTCATATCAACCTCAATTTTTTCCGCCATGATAAAAAAAGAGGCGAAAATATTAATAGACGGTAAAGATTGTTGAGCTTGATGAAGATGAGACCCAGGAAGGTCGGGTCATGTCCACCTTTAAATGGCCATTTATAACTGTTTGAAATGGTGTGGTCCATCGAAGATATATATTGACTTAATGTTTGAGACTAGGTTCTAACATGAGATTAGAAAATGGGAGGACGGTTTAGATGTTTAAAAAACAATGTAATGAGCAACTGCACATGGTGACTAGAACACCGACTGGGGTGTTACCAGTGTAACCTGGACTATGTTGTAACCTAGCAACTCGCTGGCCTTGAGGCATGTATGGCCATCAAGCGTTTTTCTAATGATTTGTTCCGTCGAATCAACTGCACGGATTAAACTATGACTTGTATAAAAAGATGGAATATATATTGTGATCATGTGGACCACGATAGCATCATTTCATAGAATATTCGTTTAATGGTCCAACATGAATCCACTTCTGGGACCAACCTACTAGTCATATCGACCTCAAGTTTGTTTCCGTAAAAAATAGAGACTAAAAAAAAATAGATGGACAGTCTTGATCGATGAGATTGATGACTATGGGCTCCATGAATGTCGGGTCACACCCACCTTTAAATGGCCATTAACAATTGTTTCTAATTCTGTGGTCCACCAAATATATTGATCAACTTAATATTTCCTAATAAGTACTTAAATGGGATGAAAAAAATGGACAAATGGTTTAGATCTACAAAAAAGACATCATGAACGACCGTACACGGTGCGGCAACACAAATTGCGGTGTTACCCGGGTAACACTGGACTGACCAGCGTAACCTAGCAACTCCTGGCATTAATGCATATATGCCCCACAAGTGTTTTTTTTTTATGATCTGTTCCGTCCATTCAACTGAAATGATTAAAATATTATATTCATAAAAAAATGGGGCATTTATAATAATCTTGTGGACGACAATAGCATCAATTTTTAGCCTATTTGTTTAATGGTAAAAAAATGACCAGACTTTTGGGACCAGACTACTGGTCATTTCACCCTTATTTTTTCTCTAGTTATGAAAGATGACATGAGCATTAGGATGGACAGTTCTAATCGATGAAATTGTTGAAAGTGGGCCCCATTTCACGCTTGTGAGGGGCAATGTCAAACGGAGTATACTCTCAATGGCGCGAGTACACTTGCATCGTTGTGAGTATGTTTTTTGCAAGAAAAAGACCATAATGCCCCATCTGCAATTTAAGCATATCCTACGTGCGCTTGTAGTAGGACCGGCCCCATTTTTTTAATTAAGAAAAGGGTTTGAGTGACAATGTGGTTACAACGCTGGACATGTCCAAAGCTTATGACAGGCTTGAACGGCCTTCCTTATAAGTCAAAGTACTTAACAAATTTGGAATATCAACCCAGTGGAGTCAAACGATCGAGAATCGTTGGAAAAGCAGCTGGTTTTAGCTTTTAGTCAATGGCAGGGTAGTATGATTTTTCAATCATTGTGGGCCTTGGACAAAGTAACCCCATCTCTACAATCCTGAAGGAATCCTCAACTAAGGTATAGTTAGTATTGTGTGCCCTGAAATAATGATCATAATCTTGGTCCTAGATGACCACCTATGTTTGATAAATACTGCCGATGCTATCTTAATGCATGGATAACTTCAACTATTCATGATCAAATTTAGTACAGTAAATAAGAACGTAGCTCTATTCACACCATTAAATCCTCTCACATGGCTTGCTAGGCTATTGCATGCAAAGTTTATTACTCCAAAGAACATATATAAATTTGGATTGGTTTCCAATATCAGCAGTGAATGTCACAAAGAGTGTGAAACGTGCACATAATCCAAGTTTATTAATTTTTTTTCAATGTAGTCAAATAAGCTATCTCAATCACTGATGTTGAGATAGTTGATTTGATGTGATGGCTGGCATGGACTATGGGCTCTTCTCTTTCCTTTGTGCTCTTTTTTTTTTCCTGTTCTGTTTTTAGTTTGTTTTTTTCTTTTCCTTTACGCCTAGGGTATGGGTTGCTTCTTATTCTTCTTCTTCTTTTTAATTTTGAGTTCGCCTTATTTGCTGTATTTTTTCACGCTTTGCTAAGTAATAAGAGAGTGTTGCTCGCTTACTTTCCAAAACAAAAAAGTAATTTTTGTTTGGAATAGAGACGCCAGCAGTGGAAGTCGAACAACACCACAACAGAATATATGATCAAACGAGAAACACAATGCAATCACACCACACAAGCATTCAATCACAAGAGAATCTGATTTTACGTGGAAAAACCCCTCAATGGGTAAAAACCACGGCACAAAGCGATCCACTATGATTCCAGAAGATTATAGAGACTGACAGCTCACAAGCAAGGAAAAATAGAGAAAACCCAAGCTTTCTCTCTCTCAAAACACTCTCTCATCTTCCTAACACACTTAGGAAACCTTGGATACCTTAGGATTTTACTCTTAATCATGGATTCATGCCATATATATAGCAACTAACCCGGAATTAAAAACATTTTACGCACTACCATGTAATAGCGTAAGAAAACGCGTGCACATCCGACCGGTCAGAGGACATAAAAAATAGTCCAGGGAAAAATCACATAGAAATTGCACATCTGCCTCACCTCAGGCCCGTCGCTTGACCGGTTGTTGACACCCCACCTTCGGCTACACTGTTGGTAGAGATAGCTGGAAGAATGGAGGACCATACCCCCAAATCCCAAATCCAAACTCAGCCAAACTCACCCTTGTAAGCCCCAATCCATAGCCCAACCCAGTCAACCCAGTCCTAAACATTAGCCTGAAAAACCCCCCATAAGAAAAGCCAGTCAAAAAATCCTAAAAAAGTCAAAGTCATTTAGTCAACCCACTGAGTCAACCCGCTGAGTCAACCCGCTGAGTCAACTCGTCGAGTCAAAACACCGAGTCAAACCGTCGAGTCAACCCGCTGAGTCAAGTCACCGAGTCGACCCGCTGAGTCAACTCACTGAGTCAACCCACCGAGCCAAACAGCAGCCACGAGGGAGCGACCGTACCTCGCTGGAAACCGAGGAACGGCCGTACGGGCGGCCCACAGCGGGCCGCCCAAAATTATTTACGAGCCCTGCCACTGCCCGCTGCTATAAATACCCCCCTCCCCTTCTCATTTCAACACAGCAACCGGCCAGAGAGAGTCCGTCCATTCGAGTTTCCTTCTCCACCCCTTAGCCCATTTTTCCACCAAGGAGAGCCCGAGTGAGGAGAGCTTAACCCTAGTCCAGCCCAGCCTGACCACTGGTCTAAGTCTCCCAAGCCATCCAAGTCCTGATCCAGCCACTCGAAACCAACCCTTGCGACACCTCCGTCCATCCAGGTGTTGCACTTATGCTAGATGCAAATGAGATGATGCTAGATGCAAATGAGATGATACTTTTCTTCCAACCCCCCTGCTTCACTGCAAGCACCTTGATTATTCAAGCACACTGCATACGTCTTATATTAAGCACTTGTCAGTTCGAGCGTATGCTCTAGGCTTGCCCGTTGTTGGAACCTGCCCATCAAAAACTCTTACTGTTCAGACCTGCATTCATGCTTCACTATAAAGCAACTTGATTATTCAAACACACTGCATACGTCTTATATTAAGCACCTGTCAGTTCGAGCGTATGCTCTGGGCTTGCCCGTTGTTGGAACATGCCCATCAGAAACTCTTACTGTTCAGACCCGCATTCATGCATCATGTCATCTATGAGAATGTACGAGGATTAAAACAAACTTTCAAGTATTAATTCGATTCTGTGAAGTAGAGACCGTATGTAACACCCCGTATTTTTAGTATAAATTTATTTATTTATCAATTTATTTACATATTTATTTAATTATTTGACATTAAATAAACCCCACGTTTTAAGTAAACTAATTTTCCACGTTCCATTTAGGCTGAAACTTTAGGAGAACTCTGTTAGACCCAAAATAACCGTACATGTCAAATTTCGGCCCTTAGATCATAGTACAAATGTCCCGATCAGAAAATAGCCAATAAATGGCCCACCTCAACTCAGAATTGTTCCACATTTGACGTCAACGGTTATTTTCATCTCACCGACCTATTGGACGGAGCAAAAAAAAACTTCGATCCATCATAGTGGACCCCACCTGTCAAGCCCGAGCGTTAGGCACGTTCCGTACGTAACTTACGTAAAGAGGTTTTTCTTCTTCTCTTCCTTCTTCTTCGGCGGAAGTTGTTACAACGTCCGTCCGCTGCCATATTGGTGACCCACACCGTCCTCCAGGATGGGCCCCACAACCAGATCCATTCCGCTCATTTGTTTTGTACTCCACCAAAACCCATGCCACCAAAGTTTTGCTACTTTTCTCGATCCATACGGCCCGCTACACTCTCACCATTAAAAGCCATTGCTTTCAAAAATGATATAGATCAGGGCCGTTCCTTTGCATGAGGGCCTGGGATTGAAACCACGACTTCTTATGGACCCTACCTTCCTCTTGGACGGTCTACATGAGACATAGGTCGTTAGAGGAGGACCCACTACTTTCCTTCTCCAATTAGGAAACCAATCCCATTTTACGTTGGGAAACCAATCCCATTTTACGTTGCATCTCCCAACCCCATTTTACGTTGCATCTCGGGGTTCCATATATGGCTCCCCCAGACGTCCTCTACTCTATAGAAAACCCTAAGAAAGAGAGAGAAAGATCGACAGTAGAGAGAAAGAGAGAGAAATCGAAAGTAAAGAGAGAGAGATCGTGGGAGGAGAGAGAGAGAGGAGAACCTACGTTCTCTTGTTGTTGCTTCTACGTTGCTATTCCTTTTCTTTCTGGATCTGCTGTTGAGAAGTGGTAAGTCACATCTATTTCCTAGATTTATCCCTACTCTCTAACCATAGATGGAGATCTAATCGTAGGCGATCATTTGTGAAGATGAGATCCTAACCATGTAATCTATGTTAAACATGTTAGGGTTGAACTTAGGAGGATTTTCACGACTCTAACAATATCTCGAATCTACCAATATTAGAGGTAAGGATTTCCTTCAAAGTATAGCCACAATAATATTAATTTATTTAACCATCTTATGCATAATATAGGGAGTTTTTGCTACGTTGTTATATGTGATCTATGATTATTGAATCTTTCCATGTGAATATGAGTTGATGTATGGAATGCTTTAATAAACTCTTGCTGAATTTTTATTTGATATGAACCATAATGTGTGATGTGTGTTTTGAAAGTGAAATCATGACATTATACATGCCTACATGAGATATATGTGAAGTTCATGCTTAAGAAATGATGTTTATATGCTTATGGTATGTATGATGAATAGAGTGTTATGTGATACGGGATTACTCATGCGGATGTTTAATCAGTGGAAGCTCTTTGTCCCATAAGTAATATAATTGTACGTTAAAGAGGATTGAACCATGAGGATTGTGTTGAATGGAACAATTTGGCAAAGCCATATGAATGTATTGTTGGTCAGTTGCCAACGGATCTAAAAGTGAATGTTTGAGATGAATCCTTAAGAAATTGTCGATATTTGCATGCCATGTGCTTTGTCTTGACTATGATGTGTACGTCCTTTCACGGTTGGCCCCCGTTGAAGGAAAACGACTATTCTACGTTATGATGAACCGTGGGATGGGGTAAAGAGCGACCGTTGATCTTAAACATCATTAAATTGACTGTATGTTAAATTACTTAAATAAATATGAAACTAATCATGCATGCACGGGACCCGACTTGGTGGGTCAGCCCTGCGGGCGCTACGACGCTAGCTTATGGTAGAGTGGTGGGTTGCTATCACCTCCATTGGCTGGGTTTGTTGACATGAAGTTGTGGAATTACCCGCTTCATCGTGGACTCTGGTGACTAGTGACTAGTGAGAAGAGTTGGATTAAGTCCCGTCTCATTAGTCAGGGTGCCTTAGCCAGAGCATGCATATCATGCATTGCATTAAAACAAGATTTTTCATGTGTGTTTTGAATTGGGTATGCTCTTTGTGTTTAAATATTGTTGTACTATTCTTGGTGGGCGACCCCTTACTGAGTTGATCGCGAGCAACTCACATCCTTCTGGGACGGTGTCTTTAAAACACCATTCCAGACATTGCAGGTAACGATCCAGTAGATGAGGCCGATTTACAAGGTGAGGAGTATGAAGGCTCATGGCAGACGACGAAGCCGAAGTAGCATGAAGATGTTTTTTATTATTTCATAATTAGAGTTTTGATTTCCCTTGATTATATGTAATAAGTCTCTCAGAGGGACACTAGCTAAAACATTGATTTGGACATGATTTCTTTTCATACATTTGATTGAGAATCTAGATGTAGAAAGTTATGGAATAAGAACATTAATTTTCCGTCGTTATGATATGAATGCCACACATGTATGTGTTTATGGGTGAATGTGTGAAAACGCAACCCTAACATATATGAGTAAACACTCAAAAATTGGCCAATCGTGTCATCCACGAGAGTCTAAATTTTGGGGCGTTACACCGTACTTCGGTACGGGCAGTGTGTGGGGTGCTTAACCTCTTCTCACCCTGTAACCGTGATCCCTTACCTTGAATCTCTGGCCGCAGATCAAAAGGAGTCATTTTAGAGGAAGGAATCTTCGGATCCGCTTCTCTAACGTTTCTACGGGGTCTAGCCGACTGTAGATTCGAAGTAATTGGCTAGTGGCGACTCTGGTCTTATATAAACTCATTTAAACACATCCATCTCAACACGACAATCAAACAAAGCCCTCGAGAACGAGGCAAGCCAGTGGCACAAACGGCGATTCGCACTCACTCATCATCCTCTCCTTCTTTTCCCGAAAAGGGAAGGGACGAGAACGTCGTGTGGGAGAGCGAAAACGGCGAGGGTCCACACCGGTCTAAGCCCCCTGCAGACCTGTCACTCGACAAGTCTAGGGTGAGTGAAAATAGTCTAGCAGCCTTTGTTGTGCATCAGGCAAAAGGGCAGATCGATCGCCCGACCGGTCTGAGAACCCAAGCCTTACACAGTTTGAAGGCTCTCCAACAATCTCCACTGAGGCTTCAAAAGTTGAATCAAACCATCATTGCTTCATCATCTCATCTTCATCATAGCTCCACCGCTTCTCGTGCCTCAATCAACCCTAACTTTGCACTTTCACGCCATTTTTCGCTCTTCTCATGTGGCCCTTGAGCACTTGCCACATACGAGCAATCGTGAATCTCGTTACTGTTCTCGCAGGTCCACCGTGAATTGTGCTCCCAATTAACTTGTAAAGATGGCCACACCTCTGTGCCTTCATCCACACAAGTGCCCCCTTTAACACTTTATAACAACGATCGCGGCTGATGAATACACACCCTTTCACCTCGAGTGCACCAAGAGAAATCACATTCATCTTCATTTTGAGGACATGCTTCACATCTTCCAGGACTCGTTCAATCTCATCGAACATCCTAATGCGCACCGTACCAATACCCACCACCTTATGAGCGTAGCCATCGCCCACAAACATCGATTCACCACCATACTCCCTGTATGTCATGAATGAACTCCGGTCAACATAAACGTAACATGAAGCCCCTGAATCTAGGATCCACTCTCTACCGTGAGATCTCTTGCTGGATACAGTTAGAACTTCATAAAGATCGCCACCGTACTCTATGGTATTGACTCCCTCTCCAGAAGAATTTACATACCTCTCTTGATTCAACTTGGGATTCTGGCAATCCCCTCTCATGTGGCCTTTCTGACCACAACTCCAGCACTTCACCTTAACTTTCCCTTTTCCCTTAGCTTTAGATTCCGATTTCGAATATCCTCCACCATACTCAAAATTTCTTCCCCTCATAATCAGTGCCTCTGAGGAAGAACGAGAACCCACGTCACCGCTTTTCTTTCTCATTACCTTCGACTGAAGGGTTGAGATAACAGTCTCGATGTTGATGGTCTCCCTCCTTACGCACACAATGTCCTTGAATGACTCATATGAATCTGGAAGAGAATTTAACAGGATGCATACTTGATATTTATCCTTCATCGGCTGATCTATCTCCACCAACTTGCAAATTAACTGATTGAACATGCTTAAGTAGTCCTTTACATCCGTCCCCTCGGCCATCCTCAAGGTGAACAACTACATCAACAGATACATACGATTCTCTAGAGAGTTCTTGGCATAGACCTTCTTTAACTTCGCCATTGTATCAGCAGCTGTCTTCTCCTTCGTGACGTGATAGAGGACATCATCCATAAGGCTTAACAGAATCAAGGTTTTAGCCTTCTTGTCGAGCTTCGTCTACTCATCCTCTTTCATAGCCTCAGGTCGCTTTCCAAGAGCTTCATCAAGCCCTTACTAAACTAGGATGGATTCAACTTCCACCTTCCATAGTTCAAAGTTATTTTTGCCAGAGAACTTCTCTACATCGAACCTTGTGCTTGATCTCATCTTCTCGTCTCATATCTAAATTCTACTCCACTCCAACTTTAACTTTGATACCACTTGTTGGGAATAGGGACACCAACAGCGGAAGCAAAAGCTGAACAACACTATAATAGAATATACGATCAAACGAGAAACACAATGTAATCACACCACACAATCATTCAATCACAAGAGACAATCCAATTTTACGTGGAAAAACTCCTCAACGGGTAGAAAACGACGGCACAAAGCGATCCACTATGATTCTAGAAGATTACAGAGATTGACAACCCACAAGCAAGGAAAAATAGAGAAAATTCAAGCCTTCTCTCTCTCAAAACACTCTCCCATCTTCCTAACACACTTAGAAAACCTTGGACACCTTAGGATTTTACTCGTAATCCCGAATTCATGCCATATATATAGCAACTAACCCGAAATTAAAAACATCTTACGCACTACCGCGTAATAGCGTAAGAAAATGCGTGCACGTCCGACCGGTCGCCCAACCAGTCGGAGGACATAAAAAACAGTCCATGGAAAAATCACATAGAAATCGTACATCTGCCTCACCTCAGACCTGTCGCTCGACCGTTCTGAGCCCCCTGCAGACCTGTCGGACGACAGGTCTAGGGTGAGTGAAAATAGTCTAGCAGCCTTTGCCGTGCATCGGGCCAAATGGCAAAATGGTCGCCCAATCGGTCTGAGAACCCAAGCCTTAAACAATTTGAAGGCTCTCCAACAATTTTGATATTTCTAAAACTTTCCACTCTGGTATTTGTGATCTAAGAAAAACCAATTATGTCATTACTCTTTATATTCTAAATTACCTAATGGCATGCGATCACAAAGAGAATCCTGGACCCGATTAATGGGAGAAGCAGGGATTTGCCATGGAATAATGAAGGACAAACCAAAGGCTTGCATTCGGTGGATGGAACACGGTAACCAGTGGGAATATTGGCATCAGATCTCGTACAATATATAAAATACACTCATGGCACAAAAATGGACTGGAGGATTTCCTTGGGCGAGGAATCCCTTATAAGGCACAAATATCTTGGTTGTAGGAAATCATTTGAGGTTGCTTATATAAGACCCTTGGACTCCTCTATTTGGAGGAGGATCTTTAAAGTCCACCATCTTGTTATTAAATGTCATTTCCACCTTGCCAACTCTAGGAATAGAGTAACATTTGGATGAATATATGGGTGTCCAAGCTTCCCTCTCAATGCTACACCATGAGCTATCCTAAAGCTAATTTTAATCTCAGTCAAAGAATCAGATAGGCAAAGATGTTTGAGAAGGGCATTTGCATCCCTTCCTCTTTGAGGGGTCTTGATCAAACAAGATGGACTTCTCAATAAGGATTATGGTTATAGAAAAGCATGAATGAATGATAATCCACTCATGCCTTAGTGGTAGGCTCACAAGAGTTTCAACAAGAGGTCACGGGTTTGAGTACTCATTGTGGTATAAAAAAGCCACTGTGGTGTAAGTGTGTGAGGGGTTAGGGGTGTGAGTGCGTGTATAAAACAAAAATGGACATTAAGCGCCCAAGGGCATGTTTGGATTACAAATTAACATCATAATTTATTATAAAATGTAATGATTCCAAATTATAATACAAATCAGATGGAAATCATAAAATTTGACTGATAATTCTTGTGATAATTAAGCACAATAAACTTCTAATGATCATACTTTTACATCACTACATTGTCAAGTCAACAAGAAAAAATATCAACTGATAGGAAAAGTACACATTAAAGAGGAATTTCTGCCCGAATATAATGTAAAATTGTAATTATTAAATATTCCTTTCTCTTTCTTGTATTACATTGCATTTGACTGTTAAATTACGTGTCGAATTATTTGTATAAACAAATATCATAGAATCATTATGATGACACATTTACATCTCATTATGATGATAATCGTAACCCAAACACGCCTAAATTTATTCAATAGAATGTATCTCATTTTAAATCTTAGCTATGAGCATTGGGAAATGCTCTGGTGAGTGCTCTGGTGATTTGCACTCACATTGAAAACACGTGTGATGATGACGATTCAGTTTCGGAGAACAAGCGAAAGGTTTCATCTAGACAATAAGCTAGTGATCATGTTTGTGTGACATCTACTCTGTCCATCCATTTGTGTTGGACCCTTTTAGGATGCTACCCCATAGATCAGGCAGATACAGAATTTAAGCGGGCCAAGCGAAAGGAAAGGGTTGAGTTGGGAAATGCAAATGGACAGGGCATTTTAAATTTCACCAATAATGAGTAGTTGTATGCCTGAGCTTTGCTTTCTTTCCTTTTTTATTTATTTATTTAATGGCTTTTAGAAAACTGTTTTAGTGGACTTTTGGTTTGGTCCCAGCCAAGTTAGTCCAACCATCCCCTCGAGTCAGGCTTCTAAAGAACTATTTTAATGTATTTTTCCTCATCAAATGGGACCTTGAGGGACCCAGTTTAAAATGGTTTGATCATCAAGGGCCCATGCACAAAGGAGCTCACCCTATAATTAATTAGGGTGGAGACAATGATACCCAATGTAAAATGGTTTGATCATCATGGGCGGGCCCCACGTACAAAGAAGCTCGCTAAAATTAGGGCACTAAACCTATTGATGCTGAAAAATGGTCAACAGACGAGATGAGATGAGGTCACCTCCAACTGGCTAGTAGATGAGATGAGGTCACCTCCAACTGGCTAGTAGACGAGATGAGGTCACCTCAAACTTGGACGGATGGATGCAACTGATCTCCTGCAGGTATGTGGTCTAGGTCTGGACTGAAGGTTTCCTAGATCCTGTAAAGCACAAAGGAAAGGCTAAGGGGGGTGGCTAGGGTCCAGCCGTTCGCCCTCCGATGCCTAAGTTAGCTGGATCTTCAAAGATTAAATATCTCTCTTTTGATAAGTTTTTGTCTCGTACCTTGATAATGAAGAGGACGCGTCCATTTATAGACTTAGGTCGCAGGGCCATATTCCTTTTAGGGAAACGTGATTTCCATAGAATAATAACTGAGCTTCCGAGATCTTAGGGCTTCCCTATAACACCCGGAGGATTTTAATCCTTAATTACCGATTCCCGATTCTCCGAACATTCCTCCTAATATCTCGGTGCGAACCTAAGATCACGAGATCGTTGTGCACGAAGTCAGCTCGTCGCAAGGACGAGGTCAATTCTTAGAGACTGTCCAGAAATATACCCTCATCAGGTCGGTTGATACCGACCTATTTTCAGGTCTATAGTGATCGGTTCAGCTCTGATAGGTCAGCTCAGTTCAGACCTCAAGTCGGCTCTTTACCCGTAACAGAAGCCCCCTTACTCTCAAGTCTAGCTCGTCTGGCTCGAGAGTAACTTGACAAAAAGGGTTTGCTGACCTGGTTGCTTTTAGCACTTTAGTAGTTGTAACGCCGCCGTTTCGATGGGCCGGAAAGTGGCATTAAACGCATCGTTTGAAATATCGAGGAGTCATCATTCTTTTGTACGGCGTGACAACGCCTGTATGGTTTAGCTGAACGGGGTGTCACCACGTGTCTCCTCAGGCGTCACTTTTCGTATTACCAAGTAAAGACTTGCTACATGACGCTTTCGTATTAAATACGGTGGGACCCAGGTGGGACCCATGGGCCCTCAAGTATATAACTCTGGACTTAGAGAGAAATCAGAAACTTCCACTCTTCTTGCCTTTCGGATCTTCCGGTCTTCTGAACTTCCGGAATTCTGTTTCCTTCCTTTTTCTTCCGATCTTCCCTCTTCAAACCGGCGTGCCAGCACTCTGGTACGCTCCCTTTCTTGTTTTTCGAAGAACTCTTCCTTTTAATTAGCCCCTCTCTTCTCCTCTTTTTTTTTATTTTAAAATTTCAGAGTCAGAGACTTCATGCTCTGAAGCGATCCTTAAGGTGAGGTTTAACGACCTCGAGTCTGATTTACCTCTCATGTGCCGTGAGGAGGTGAATCCCGGAGAGTCTGATTTTGGGGCGAGGGCGGCTGATGTCGCTGATGAGGGAGAATCTGAACTTCCCGGGTCAGCTGCCGGTAGTGCGACGGCTCACAGAGACCCTTTTGAGCTAGACTCTGTAGTCTCGCAGATTACCCAGAACTAGCTGGATGCTGCGAAGGAGATATACAAAATCCCTGATTTTATAGAGTTTAGGGTACCCAACCGAGCTGACAGGCCGAGCCGACCTAGGGCTGGGGAGGTGGTAGTTTCCTTGATGCATCTAGAAGCTGGGCTGAGGTTGCCTTTGCATCCTTTTGTGCGAGAGGTCCTTAGTGTCCTAGGCCTTTCTCCGAGTCAGTTGCAGCCAAATGCTTGGAGTTGTATGGTTAGATGCTACATATTGTGGCAAAGACTAGGGAACAAAGAGCTGACCTCGAACGAGCTTTTTTCGATATACATTCTTAAGTCTTTGGGAGGCCAAGGGCTTTATTATTTTTCTTCACTACCGGGTCAGGGCGGCTCGCTGGTTACCGGCTTGTCATCTTCCACTAAAACTTGGAAGAAGAAGTGGTTCTTCATGTCAGGGCAGTTGGGAGTGTACGCCGGACAAGCCTCAACCTTTGAGCTTCAAAGTCCGAGATGACTTTGCTCTGCCAGGTCGGATGTCATTTCGACCTACCTGAATTTTCGAAATCTTTGGCTTTTTCTTGTATCTTTTGACGTATACTCGTCTGTTTTTACAATTTCGGCAACTATTCGGGTGGCCTTATCTGCTGCTCAAGAGAGACAAATCCGGAAAGCACGAGTCCTTTCCGTTGAGGAGAGGGATTTCCATCAGCTGATTACCCTCAACTCCATTCTTGAATTAGGTTGGTAGGTTGAAGTAACAACGTTGGTGACCTGCTTGCTTTTTACTTCCCCCTCTTTTTGTCTGACCCTTGTTTTTTTTTTTTTTTGTCTGTTGGGACAGACATGGCTCTGAAGGCGGTCTTTAAGAGTCGCAAGATTCCAGCCCGGTTCCTTGATCGCGGACAGAGCTCCGCTAAGCCTCCAAGGAAAAGGGTGGCTACCACTGAGGCCCAAAGGCAGCCACGATTGCCTCAGTCTTTCGTGTGCGGGTCCGGACAGCCTCTCGGCTCGAGCTCTTCCCTAGTCAGGGTTGAGCCCTTAGCTACCCAGCCGCCAACTGCCGATGCTCCGGTCATGGACGTTCCGGATATGTCCGACTCACGGGCTGAGCCGGCAGTCCTCCATCCTGCGCCTCACATCAGTTCTTCCGGCACCCCTACTCAATCTGTTGAAGATGGCTTCGGTCAGCCTTCTGCTGGTGCCGGCCCATCTTGTCCTCCTCAGCCACGGGCC
The DNA here is from genome assembly GCA_003013855.2 of Liriodendron chinense. Taxonomy (NCBI): domain Eukaryota; kingdom Viridiplantae; phylum Streptophyta; class Magnoliopsida; order Magnoliales; family Magnoliaceae; genus Liriodendron; species Liriodendron chinense. The sequence goes on along the minus strand of ML058337.1, from coordinate 560,071 downwards.
TCTTCGGCTGCTCCTGTTGGGCATGCTGAGCAACGGGAGGACCAGGTCGAGATGCCTCCCCTAATGGAGCAGTACTCGTCCTGGATCGATGGTGTTAACACGTATATGCGCGTCAACCACAGCATCCCACAGGACTTGAAACCATAGCCAATTCTGATCCAGATCAGATGGTCGGGGTCGCGATAGAAAGCAGCCTTAGGGTAATCTACCCCCTTTTCTTTGTGCATCTTTGGTACTCTTGACTTCCGTACTAACCGTGGTTATTTTTCTTTATAGGATTCGGCCTCGCTGATAATGATTCGCCAGGTAATGGCTGAGCGAAATCATTAGATGCAAAAAGCTCTGGTTGCCGCGTCCTCCTGGAAGACGAAGACCGAGGCCGTGAAGACCGAGCTAAAAAGGTGTTTGCTTCAGTTGAAAGATGCTCAGCCCGAGCTGAAGTCTACCCAGTCCTGAGATGAAGGTCGCGCAATCGGACCTAGAGGTGTCTCAGGCACAAGCTTAGTCTTTGGAGGAGGCCCTGAAGGAGGCTGCTGCCAAAGCCCAATCGGATGAGAACAAAGCCGAATCCCTCGAAGCTGCCTTGAAGACGGCTGAGGAGGAGAAGGTGAATCTGACCGGGCTTCTAAAGGAGGTTCAACTGAAATCTCTGGCGGAGGTCAATGGATTGAAGACCAAGATGGAGAAGTTGAATGCGGTTTCTGAGGAGCTATATAACCACGGCTTCCAGGAGTGCAGACGCCTCGTGCTCAAGCATTTCCCCAACCTCGACCTCACTCCCGTGGACGAGGATGAAGACAAAGATAACGTTCAGACCAGGGATGCTGGGGTCGATCCGTTAGAGACCAGAAAGGAATGAGAAGGGATACCTTCTCTGATTTTTTTTTTTTTTTGAAAATGTATACACAAACTTCATTTTATATATATATATATATATATATATATATATATATATATATATATATATATATATATATATCCTTCTGAGGTAAATTTTGGTGATTCATTCGTGGTATTTGTTTCGTTTTGTGTGTGAATGAACAAAAATTTCTTTAAGTAGCTCGTATGACCAGGTCGCATAACTTCTGATTAGGTTGTCCAGAATTTTTTTTTTGGGTCACTTTTGTTATACATACAACCTTATGGCTTTGTGTTCACTCTGACTTTATGGTCGAGTTCGTGTTGTCGAGCCAACCTAGTGTTGGAATATCTTAATGACCGAGCTAACCCATTGCTTCGTGCGGCTTAACGAATCTAATCGCACGATTTCATGATCGAACTTAGATCGCTTTTGCCAGAGGCGAGCTACGCATTGAAAAAACGATCTCGAAAGAATTTTATTGGATTATCGTCTCGAAATATAAACTTCGTATTACTCGATGGTCTGGTCTGTTCATGGATAGTAGATCTTGAGATGATCAGCGTTCCATGGATGAGGGAGGGGTCTACCCTCCATGTTTTCGAGCCAGTAAGTGCCGGGACGACGCGAGCTGAGCACCATGTATGGTCCTTCCAATTGGGGCCGAACACGCCGGTTTTTTCTTTGGCATCTTTCCTTACTTTTTTAAGGACGAGGTCACCGACTCGGAACCGTCGTTATTTTACCCGAGAGTTGTAGTATCGCCGAACTCTCTGCTGGTATGCTGCCACTCGTACTTGGGAAGCCTCTCTCACCTCGTCAAGTAGGTCTAGATTCATCCGTAGCTGATCTTCGTTTTGATCGGGTTGATGGTGGCTCGTCCGATTTGTGGGCATTCCGACCTCTACTGGTATGACAGCCTCGGCTCCAAAAGCTAAAGAGAAAGGTGTTTCTCCTGTGGTTGACCGAGCTGTGGTTCGGTAGGCCCAGAGTACTTCGGGGAGCTCTTCGGCCCAGGCACCTTTCTTCTCTCCGAGCTTCAATTTGAGGTGGTTTTTTATGATTTTGTTGATTGCTTCGACCTAACCATTGGACTGCGGGTAATGGGGGGAGGAATACACATTTTTTATGCCCAAACCGCTGTAAAATTTACGAAATCTTTCATCGTCGAACTGTCGCCCATTGTCTGTGATTATAGTATTAGGAATCCCAAACCGACACACAATCGTCTTCCAAATGAAGTCCATCAGTTTTTCCTTCTGTGATGGTAGCTAGTGGTTCTGCTTCCGCCCACTTCGTGAAGTAGTCGACGACGACGATTGCATACTTCATTTGCCCTTTACCTGTCGGAAGATGACCAATGATGTCAACTCCCCACTGAGCGAATGACCATGGTCCTGACATGGGAGTGAGCTCTTCAGGCAGTAGGCGGGGGATTGGGGCAAATCGTTGGCACCCGTCGCATCTTTTAACGATCTCTCGGCATCTTGCTGGATAGTAGGTCAATAATACCCCTGTCGGATTACTTTCTGCGCAAGTGCTCGGTTCCCGGAATGATTGCCACAGTTTCCGAAGTGGATTTCGCGTAGTACGTAATTGGCTTCCTCTGGCCCTACACAACGTAGACATAGGAGGGAAAACCCCTTTTTATAGAGGACTCCATCGATCAACGTATACCGAGCCGATCTATAGCGGATCCGCTGAGCTTCTTTTAGTCTTCGGGCAGCTCGCCTAGTCGCAAAAATTGGATGATGGGATCCATCCAACTTAGAGCTGTCGAAATCGGATAAGCCTCAGCTGACTCGTTTGAAGATATGCTTCGTTGGAGGAGGAACTCGATGGGTATCGTCCTGTTGAGCTCATCATCCACCGATGATGCTAGTTTCGCGAGGGAGTCTGCATTCGTATTTTGATCTCTCGGGACCTGAATGATTTCGTACTGATCGAAGCGGGACAGTAGCTCTTGAGTTTTCGCAAGGTACAGCCGACATTTTACTTCCCTTTGCTTGATACTCTGTGGTCACCTGCCCAACCACCAGCTGCGAATCGCTGTGTACTCTCACTGCCCTGATCCCTATCTCGAAGGCGAGGCGAAGACTGGCTAGGAGGGCCTCGTATTCAGCCTCATCATTTAAAGCTCGGAACCCAAATCGAAGTGCATATTGAACTTTGACTCCATCCGGAGAGGACAAGACGAGGCCGGCCCCGCTGCCTTGCGAATTGGAAGATCCATCGACATACAGCGACCAAACGAGTGCAGTGCGGTTGTTCTCTGGACATCGATCGAGTTTGTTGTCGCACTGAATTTTGTGGGGCTCAGTTAGTTCAACGATGAAGTCGGCCACGGCTTGACCCTTACTTACCGTGCGAGGCCGATACTGTATGTCGAATTCGCTGACCTCAACGACCCATTTGACGAGCCGACCCGAGGTCTCTGGCTTTTGTAATACTTGCTGTAGCGGTTGATCGGTTAGCACAGTTATCGGGTGCGCTTGGAAGTATGGCCTCAATCTTCTGGGCGAGGTGATTAATGCCAAGGCTAGCTTCTCAATTTTAGGATATCGCGTCTCCAAGTTAAGCAGGGCTTTGCTGACATACTAAACGGGTCTTTGCGTTCCTCCGTCGTCCTGAATCAACGCCGAACTGACCGCTGCTGGTGAAACCGCTAAGTACAAGAGCAGTTCTTCCCCGTGCATGGGTTTGGACAGCAGAGGTGGAGAGCCGAGATAGGCTTTTAGCTCGACGAGAGCTTGCTCGCATTCTGAGGTCCAGGTCATCTCTTTACATTTGCGCACCCATTTGAAAAGGGAAGACATCGATTCGTAGCTCTTGAGACGAACCTGTTGAGTACCGCGATCCTTCCTGTGAGACGCTGGACTTCCTTCATAGTGCTAGGTGAGCTCATGTTGATAAGGGCTTGTATTTTTTCGGGATTGGCTTTGATCCCTCGTTGGTTTACCATGAAACCGAGGAATTTTCCCGAGCTTACTCCAAAAGCACACTTGTCGGGGTTGAGTTTCATTTGATATTTCCTCAGTATGTTAAACGTAATACGGAGATCGTCGACATGATCTTCCGACTGCTTGCTTTTAACGAGCATGTCATCCACGTATACTTCCATAATCTTGCCGAGCTGATCCGCGAACATCTTGTTAACCAGGCGTTGATAGGTCGCTCCGGCATTTTTGAGCCCGAAGGGCATCACCTTATAGCAATAGAGGCCTCGATTTGTGATAAATGCAGTCTTTTGCCTGTCGGGAGCATGCATCTGGATTTGGTTGTATCCGGAGTAAGCGTCCATAAAACTGAGGAGCTCATGTCCTGAAGTTGCATCGGCGAACTGATCTATCCTGGGCAGCGGGAAGCTATAGGACAGGCTTTGTTCAGGTCGGTGTAATCACACAGACTCTCAATTTCCCGTTTGCTTTTTTGACTTGGACTACATTAGCCAGCCAATCCAGATAACGTATCTCTTGGATAAATCCTGCCTTGCGCAGGTTCTGCACTTCTTCTTCAATCACCATGTATCTTACTGTGTTGAATGAACGTCTTTTTTGACAGACCGATTTGAAGGTCGGATCGACGTTAAGCCAATGGACCATCACCTCCGGACAGATTCTGGGCATATCTTCATGGGACCATGGGAAGACATCTACATGTTCCTTCAAAAAGGCAGTTAGTCTCTCTCGCACGTCATTCTTCTGCTGCGATCCGATCTTAATAACCCGGGTTGGATCGGACCCTGATAAGGGAATGTCGGCTAGTTTCTTGGCAGGTGACCTACGCTCCCTTTCTTCTTCTCTCGGGTCCAGGGGGCAGTGTGAGAGACAGTTGATATCATGTTCTTACTTTTTCCCCGTAGGCAGAGCTCGTAGCAATGACGAGCTTCCTGTTGATCTCCTTTAACTAGACCGACCCCTTCGTCAGTTTCGAACTTCATCGCCAGGTGGTAGATAGAAACAGCAACTTTGAGAACTCGTCGAGTAGGTCGGCCGATGATAGCGTTATAAGCGGAAGGGGTGTCTATGACAAGGAAATCAACCATAATCATTTTCTGGTTAGGTTCTTCCCCTGTTGTGACTGGAAGAGTTATCTCCCCTTCAGGCATGACGCTATCTCCTATAAATCCGATCAAAGCTGTTTTGACCGCCCTTAATTTGGATCGGTCGATCTTCATTTTTTGAAAGCTGAAGCGTACAAAATGTCAGCTGAGCTTCCCGTGTCAACCATCATCATGTGGAGTCTTTTGTTGGCAACCACCATCGAAATGACAAGGTGGGTGTATAACTCCTCGGGCATCTTCTTCGGTAAATGTTATTGCATGCGAGGTGACCTTCGCGACCTTCGAAGGTCGGCTGGTGATAATTACTGAGGGTCCTGGTTGGGACGTTCTTCCTTGCCGTATATAGTTTTTGCGGGAGTTACCGGAATCCCCGGTGGTCGGCCCACCAAAGATCACGTGGATTTCTTCCACAGGGTTATTGGTGTTCTGCTCTTTAGTCTGATCTGCAACTCAATCTACAGCCCTGTGGTCCTCCTGACGCTGAGAAATGTAGTCTTTTAAGAATCCCTGCTGAATGAGGGTCTCTATCTGTCGCTTCAGGTCGAAGCGGTCCACAGTGTTGTGACCATGGTCTTTGTGATATAAGCAGTACCTCGATTTTGACCTTCTGTTAGGGTCGGTCTTTATCTTTGCGGGTCGTTCGAACACGTGCTTGCCTTTTTCTGCCAAGTACACTTATTCGATGGTTTTGTTGAGCGGCGTGTACCTCTCGAACCGTGGTGTTGGGGGTTTGATTCCTCAGGTTGAATTGTTCCGAGCCGGTGACCTTCGGTCCGACCTGTGCTTCTTTGAGCCACTTCTTTCATGACGATCCTTATTTCTGGTCGATGGTCTGTGTGCATTGACCAATTCCTCAGCTTGATGTGTTTGGCAGCCCGATCTAAGAATTCTGCCACGGACTGAGGCGGCTCTTCCCCGATGAACTAAAGGAACTTTCAGTCGCGCAGTCCTTCAATCATGGTGTGGAGCAATACGTCTTGTGAAAGATTTTCGACTTGTACGGCCTCGGCATTGAAACATGCGAGGTAGTCTTTCAACGACTCGTCCTCTTTTTGCTTGACTGCGGCGAGATGAGTTGAGTGTTTCCTCGGGTCGGTGCTTCCGATGAATTGAGTAGCGAAGGCTCTGCTCAATTGGGAGAACGAGCTGATTGACCTTGGTTTCAAGTTGCGAAACCAAGTCCACGCCGAGCTCGTTAGTGACAACGGGAAGGCTTTACACATAATGTGTCCACTGACCTCGAAGAGCTCCATTTGGACTTTGAAATTTTCTAGATGTTCTGCCAGATCACCTATCCCGGAATATTGTTTCAACTAAGGAATTTTAAATCCTCTGGAGAGGGGTTCTTCACGAATCTCGTCGGTGAACGGTGACTCAGATGAATCAACTAGTACATCCACTGCAATAGGTGCTCGAGCCCATTGTGCTCTTTGGATATCGCCTACTTGTTTATGGAGTTCTTTTAGCTCGGCTTCTAGCGGGTTTATATTGTCATCCATTCGATCAATGTCATCATGGTCGGCCCGTTCATGCTCTAGACGAGCCAACCTTCTTTCTTCGAGCTTGTGACTTAGGTCGTTTGCAGGCAAGTCTGCTGCTGACCGAGACTTTGCTCCGGTCGCTCGGCTAGCAACCTCGTGCTCTTCGACCGGAGTCAGCCCCTGAGAATGTTGTGGTGGCTGAGTTTGATAAGAGCGTTGGGATTGTTGGGGCTGAGGACGAGACCATTGAGGTTCGTTGTGGTCTCTATAATCTGAAGTTGTTGGGTGAACCAGACCGGTTAAGAGGGCCATAATTTCGTCTAGCCTTCGATCTACGTAGCCAAATCGTTCATTAACGCCTCCCAACCTTTGGGCAACCCCTCCCACTTGCTCTTCGAGAATGGACAATCTGATCCCTCGATTGTGAGATCTCTGTTGTCTCCCCTGTTGAGTAAAACGGGAAGAGTTTCCACCGAGCTGGATGGCGGGGGTGTTGGGAATAGGTCCTTCGTCCTCGGCATGTGGAGCGTCTGAAGGTCCGGCGATTACGGGTGCCTTCCCTTTATATTTGCTTTTTCTAGCCATGACAAGGACGTCGGGATTGCCTTAAGCGTTTGGGTGAGAACATGGCTTTCCTATCAAAAGAAAGTATATATGATTTCCCACAGACGGCGCCAATCTATTGATGCTGAAAAATGGTCAACAGACGAGACGAGACGAGGTCACCTCTAACTGGATAGTAGATGAGATGAGGTGACGTCCAACTTGGACGGATGGATGCAACTGATCTCCTGCAGGTATGCGGTCTGGATCTGGACTGAAGGTTTCCTAGATCCTGTAGAGCACAAAGGAAAGGCTAAGGGGGGTGGCTGGGGTCCGGCCATTAGCCCTTCGATGCCCAAGTTAGCTGGATCTTGAAAGATTAAATATCTCTCTTTTGATCAGTTTTTTGTCTCGTACCTTGATAATGAAGAGGACGCGTCCATTTATAAACTTAGGTTGCATGGCTATATTCCTTTTGGGGAAACGTGATTTCCGTAGAATAATAACTGAGCTTTCGAGTTCTTAGGGCTTTCCTGTAATAGCCAGAGGATTTTAATCCTTAATTACCAATTCCCGATTCTCCGAACCTTCCTCCTAATATCTCGGTGAGAACCTAAGATCATGGGATCGTTGTGCGCGAAGTCAGCTCGTTGCAAGGCCGAGGTCGGTTCTTGGAGACAGTCTAAAAATATACCCTCATCAGTTCGGTTGATACCGACCTATTTTCAGGTCATCGGTTCAGCTTTGATAGGTCAACCCAGTTCAGACCTTAGGTCGGGTCTTTAGCCCGTAACAGTATCCATATTACTGCAATAGGAGCGGTACACAGTGAGTGATTGCAACTGCTCAGTGACTAGGCCACTTGAGGGGTGATACAATGCTTGGCCTGACAGTTTCTACCGCACACACTAATTTTTAGTTTTTAGAGGCGTGGATGGTGGTCCAGCAATCCAAACCGTCAATATGACAAGCCCCGCCCAAACGTCTACCAGATTGGAAGATCTCGGCCATCGAATTAATGGTCTTTTTATTTTTTGGTTGAATGTGGATTACAAATTACCATAGTAATTTATTGTAAAATGTAATTATTCCAAAATACAATACAAATCAGATGGAAATTAGAAAATTGGATTGATAATTCCTGTGTTTGGATCATCATGATAAACTTCTAATAATCATACTTTTACAGCACTACATTGTCAAGTCAACAAGAAAAAACGTCAACCAATAGGAAAAGTACACTGATGTGGGTTTAGAAAGAGGAATTTTCACCTTAATACAATGTAAAATTGTAATTATTAAATATTCTTTCATCTTTCTTGTATTACATTTGCATTTGACTGTTAAATCACATGCCAAATTATTTGTATAAACGAATACAGTAGAATCATAATGATGACACTTTTACATCTTATTATGATGATAATTGTAATCCAAACAGCCCTAAATTTATTCAATTGGACATATCTCATTTTAAATCTTAGATATGAGAATTGGGAAACGCTCCAGAGACTTGCACTCTCATTGGAAACATACGTGATGACGACGACTCAGTTATGGAGAACAAGCAATGGGACTCAGTTTTGGAGAACAAGCAATGGGTTTCATCTGGACAATAAGCTAGTGCAACATAAAAGCCATGTGGAGTCCACCCTCATATCTGTGTGACATCCTTTCTGTCCATCCATTTGTGCTGGACCCTTTTAGGATGTGACCCCATAGATCAGGCAAATACAAAAATTTAATTAAAGTGGCCCAAATGAAAAGGAAACGGTCGAGATGGACAAAGCATTTTAAATTTCACCAACAATAGCGAGTTGTATGCCTGGGCTTTCTTTTTTTTTTTTTTCTTTTTTTCCTTTTTTTAAATGGCTTTTAGAAAACTGTTTTAGTGGACTTTTGGTTCAACCCAGGACCCTAGCCTGCGGACCAAGGTTTAGTCCCAGCGAAGTTAGTCCAACCATCCCCTCTAGTCAGGCTTCTAAAGGACTGTTTTAGTGTAGTTTTCCTCATCAAATGGGGACCCAATTTAAAATGGCTTGATCATCAAGGTTGGGCCCATGCACAAAGGAGCTCACCCTATAATTAATTAGGGTGGAGACAATGATACACAACGTAAAATGGTATGATCATCATGGGTGTGCCCCACGTACAAAGAAGCTCACTAAAATTAGGGCACTGGACCCAAATTCCTGCAATAGGAGCGGTGCGCAGTGAGTGATAGCAACTGCTCGGTAAGACAGTAACTAGGGCCAGCCTCACTAAAATTGAAGGTTGATACAATGCTTGGCCTTACAGTTTCTACTGTACACACTAATTTTCAGTTTTTAGAGGCGTGGATGGTGGTTCAGCAATCCAAACCATCAATATGACAAGCCCCACCCAAATGTCTACTACATTGGAAGATCTCAGCCGTCAAGTCAATGGTCTTTTTATTTTTTGGTTGAATGTGGATTGTAGCTATATTTCTCATCCGCATACGTTTTGTCCACTAATTGAAGGATTATATCTCACCATCAACCAGATTTCTGGTGCATAGGTTTGAAAGTGTGGCTGACCATGTTGACAGTTTGGATCACCGGACCATGTGCTCCACTTAGAAATATGGGCAAAGTACCTGTCCAAGAAGCATCCCATCCATTCAATGACAGAATAGGTATAAGTAGAAACTGGAGGATTCTGAGGTGAAGTGTATCGATTAAATGGTTATATTGATTTCCTGCCAAAACCTTTCCAGGAAGTTCCTACACTGGAACCTAGGTGGGCCCATCATGATTTTTGTGAGAAATCCACCCTGTCCACCCGTTCTATGAGCTCATTTTAAGACATGAGACCAAAAATGAGCCGGATCCAAGATTCAAGTGGGCTGAAAACGTGAGGGTTGAATCTCCACAGTTGAAATATTCATGGGGCCACAAAAGTTTTGAATCAGCTAATATTTGTGTTTTCGGTTCATCCTAGTAAGAATGACGTTATGAATTGCATGGATGGCCTATAAACATCACTGTAGACCCAGGAAGGTTTCAACTATAGGAATTTCCTAACCACCTTTTCCTTGAGTTTAGTGCTGCTCACTTGATTCTTGCTTATTTTTTCTTAGAATGTACTAAAATAAATTTAAATAACGGATGGACATGGTAGATTTCTCACAGACGTCACGATAGGTTCCAGCGCAGTGACTTAATTGCCAATGCAAAAATTTGCGTCCGTGGGCCATCATGGTGTATATTTTATATCCACTCCATCCATCTATTAGGAGAGATCATTTCAAGGCATAAGACAAAGAAGGAGGTAGATCTAAAGCTGGAGTGGACTCCACCACAGAAAACAAAGGATATTGAACGCCTACGGTTGAAAACTTTTAGGAACTACAAAAGTTTTCTATCAAGCTGATATTTGTGTTTTCCCTTTTTCATGTCTGTCTTTACTTATGAATACTATCTCAAATAAACATCATGGTTGACACTTGTCCACTGTTTTTTTTTTTTGTAGTGTGGTCTACTTGGGCTTTGGATTTATCTCTTTTTTTTTTGGCTTATGCCTTAAAATGATCTCTCAAATGGATGGACAGTATGAATAAACTACATACATCAGGGTGGGCCTCACAAAACATGGTGACGTCACTCCAGCGAGGACCACTCCAAGTAGGTCCACCTCTCTGAGGATTACTATTTACGTTGGTGCTCCCGCGGTGTACCTTAGCGGTCCTCTTTTCTCCTTTTTTTGCCTTCTTCCCTCCATATCTATCCGAACTGAAATTCCCTCCTTCCCTCCTTCCCTCGTTTTCTGCTCTCGCCCTTTTTCATCGTCTCTCTTTCTCTTTCCTCCCAAATTCCAGATCTCAATCTTCTCATCTCTCTCCGATCAAATCAAAGGAAGCATCTAGACCTCTCTACCCCGTCCTCCACCAAGAAATGGACGGCTGGACTTTGATCTCGATTTTCATTTCTGGATACTGAGCATTTCGGATTCTATGTCCGGCGGTGGCAGCCGGGCTTCAGATCTCCCATTCAAGCGGTACCTTCCGTTCTCATCGGCAAAGCCCCCGTTCGTGTTGCCGGATGATTACCACCGGTTTTCCTCTGGTGATGACCGCCACACGGCAGATGAGGAAAACGAAGCGCTTGTTGTGAAACCGACGGTGAGTAGTGATCTTCTTTTCTCGAATTATGATGAAATCCAAGATGAATGCAGCAGTGCAGAGATTAGTTCTCTTTTCAGTTATCCCTTGAGCGTTAAGCACAGATTAGACATGCGGAACACTAGCCCATGATCTGGACCATTTGGCTGGTGGGGCCCATCATTGATCTTTCATGGTAGAAAAGGCTCACCAAAATGGTGATGTTAACCATCTGAATAGCTTCCTACATATGGGCTTTTGAAAAGGGTATCTGTAATAGTCAGCATTGATCAATAAAGGCCCACCAATCAAATGTTAGGGATTCTCTGATCTGAGTTGGTGTCTGCACAGTGGCCCACACACAGTGAGGCCCTCCTAATGTACAGCCAAGATCGTCACCAGATTCAACTCCAAAAGACTAAAGAACCTTTACCAAACTGCAGATGAGTAATAGCAATGCATACACAAGTGCTTCACAATTTCCATGTTGTGAAGAAAGAGAAACCATACATTTGTTATGACCATAGTGAAGACATAATCCTTGCCAACTGTGCAATGAAAGGCAATAACTGACAGCGTCCCTGCTAATGACAAATGTGTAGCTGTCAAATTCCTTTTCTGCCTCCATGATCTCCCTCATTTAATATTGAGGATTATGATTTTAATGAAAAAACACTGGGCTTCGCGAGATTCTACCTGAATTCATCTGTAGCACCTTGTGTGGGGGCCCACCTATTCAATAGATGCAAAATATTCTCAAAATCCTGAATCTCATCATCATTCAAGTTCTTTCTAAAAGCCGACATCATTCCACTTGATTCTCAATTCCAAAGTAGAACTAGGACAATGTTACCTCTCTTCTAGAAATAACCTGGTACAACCAAGGAAGTGATTAACATAGAGCATTGTTAGTTGGAGAATCCTTCTAACTAGGTGCCGCTCCAGCTTTGAATTGCTCTTTGAACTCTTGCTTCTACTCCCACTTCTCTACCCATGTATACTTCTTTACATTTTGAAACAGGCGCTTACCTGCTCCCACACCCGAATCTGTTGCCGCTTTGTGCAACTATTCACTGTCTCTACACCCTGTCTTCCAAAAACTGAATCTACAAGCATTCCCCAACTTCCCTCATGATTCCCTTAGAGGAAGCCTATTCCATTCAAAAGATCACTTTCCATAATCCCAGCCCTCAATATAGAGACGCAGCCTTGGTACCATGTGCATTGCGAACTTCTTGCCATTTAACAGGATGAAAATTGTGTCTGTATTCTGTTGATTTTGCAAAATCTTTCTATGGGAAATCCCAATGGATAGTCTTCAATCTTTGAATGATATTAGCCGGATATTGGAAAAGACAAAGTATTGGATAATGCTGCATTTATGAGAGTTATTCACCCCGAATGACATACCTTCTCTTCCACCTTGATAGCAGCTCTTTCAACTTCCACATCCATGAATAGTTTAGTGACTTTCCAATATAAAGGGGGAGGCCTAGATATGATTATAGGAGTTTTCCAACTCTACATCTAAGCGTTCTAGCTAGACTGCCGATTTTATTCTTGAAGATTAATTCTCAAGATTTCACCATTTTGGAGATTAATCTTTTACTAATACTGCTTCAAAATATCTTAGGACCTTTCTCAGATTCTGCACCTTTTGGCCATCAGCATCAATGAACAAAATCACACCATCTACAAACTATAAATGAGAGATCTGGAATTCTGCATTTGTGCTTTTTCAACCCCCATTTATTAACCCTTAGCTTTTCCAACATCTTAGTGTTTTTGCCACCATCATAAAGAGAAGGGAGAGAGAGAATAGCCCTGCATTAAACCCCTTGAGCCCTCGAAAAATCCTTTAGGGGACCAGGGATCTGTTAATTCAAATGGAAAAGAATGGTGAGCCAACACCAAGGTTGACCGACTCACCGAGTCCACTCGGCACTTGCCCTAGTCAACCCATTTTTTAAGCCATACTGAGTAAAAATAAGCGCAAACTTGGTGGGGGTGAAAATTGGACACCACTCAGGCGAGTTTGACTGAGTTTTTGAGTGACTAGGTGACTCGTCCAAGTGACAAAACTGGGCGAGTCATGGCGATTTGTGGGATATGTATTTTTATTTTTTTGAGAAGCAACAAAAATTTATTAAAAGGCAAGCCAAAAGAGAACAAACAGAAAACAACGAAAAGGGAAAAGACACTGAGATTTTTTTTTTTTTTTTTTGAAAAAAAAAAAAAAACTAACAATCCACTCATTTGCCTAATAGAAATGGTTAAAATCAAGGATGGAAGATAAGTGGGAATTAGCTATGCATGGATGGGCAGATCATAATCATCTCAGACTGCATCGCGATTGGGGACCACGATTGCATAGATGGCATGGATGATCTTAGGAACCTAGCCCAATGGAGTTGGGAGCAAACAGATGGAGATTTCACACCTGCAGCAACCATGTCGAACGGTTGTGATTAAAAGATTGCTTCCCTGTCTGGAGTCTCTGGACCCAACTCACACTGCAAGGAAATGGAATTTTTAGAATAGAAATAAAAGTTCTCCTCTATTTTTAGGGTTTTGTAATTGAAGGTTTATACGATACTCAGGTTGCATATGACTCAGACGCCCAGAAATGGTAAACAAGGCACATATTACTCAAATTAAATCAAATTGTGGAACCCACTGTCTCCAAGTATTGAAGTATGACCATTGGATACTTTTCATTTTTAACCGTCCATTGTGTCCACAATCCAAGTCTGTCAGATAAATAAGTGCAATTTTTTTGTTTATGATGCATCTAAACTGGAACCATTATTTAGACAGTTTAATTTGACTTGTATGCCACACTTGTGATTTCTAGGTATTTTTTAAGTGCCTGTGTATCATCTACATTACTCTGCCAGAGTATCAAGCTTTTCTCACACATGGCATCTAAATAATTCAAGTGGAACTGTCCAAAAATGGGTGCCAATTTAATGTACCATGAACCAAGAATTATGTTTATTTATCTGCCTATCAAATTAGCGGATATTTATTGGGTGGTTAACATATAGATATATTCAATGGTCTTATTTGAACAATTAAGTTTCCACTGATCAAAGATTTAGGATTGTTTATACAATAGGATTTTGGATGGTAACATAGTCACACTGATTCTCACAACCTAGTCAGTTTAATTTGGTTTCATTTTTTTGAGTTTTTTTTTTTCCACACGTACTCACACACCCCACACATGCCTGCGCACTCACACCACAATGGGTTCTCGAACCCATGACCTCATGTTGTAACTCTTGTGAGTCTACCATTGAACCATAGGGTCGCAGGCATACCATTTCTATGTTTTGAATAGCGTCCGTATCATAGTGGTTGTGTTCGTAGCGTAGTTACGACGCTACACAGCGTTAGAAAATTGCATAAATCCCTTGTAGCGTAAGCTAAAGGGTCGTAGCATATGTAGCATACGCGTGGCGTAGGTAGCGTGGTAGTGTATGTGTAATGTATGTAGCGTGCTCGTAGCCTATATAGCATACGCTACGCTTTTTTATTTTATTTTATAGATGATAATTGTTTTTTTTTTTTTTTCCTGTCCTTAATAACCTCAATTTGTGGGATTTTAACTTCTTTTCATACTTGTGACTTGTGGTTTCAATTAAATATATTAATTAAAGCGGTTTGCTTAGAAGGTTGATGATGTGGACTTTTGATAAATGATAATTAATAAGGTGTTTGAGCAATGCTTATACTTGAATTTTTTTTTTCAAATGATTCATATTTGAAGCATATATATTTTTTTTCTTACTATTTATCATATTTTTCCTATTTTTAAATTAAAAATAGAAGTACCGTGTAGCTTACGTTACCTATGCTACATACTACAGAGGGTTGAACGCTACACAACACGCTACCGCTATTTAAAACACCGTTTCTACCTGCCAAGCGCCATATGCCACCAGAGTATAAAATAACTTTTCAAGAGACTATTCTGCTCCTTCTCTCATGTTCTCCCTCTAAAAACTCTCTCTTTACTCATCAAGCAATTAACTATTTTTAATATTTAGCTATAATGTTTATAATTATATAATTATTTGAATATAAAAAGTGACTTGCCTGGATCGTCGCATTGACCCACCTGAGTCAAGTTTTGAGTCCTGAGTTTGGCAACCTTGGCCGACACATTGCTGTATCCACCTCTCCTGTCTTACTCCAAAACCCGTTCTTCTAATCATATAAATGAGAAATTCCAGTCCACGTGGCAATATACCTTCTCCATATTTAGCTTACAAATGATTTCAGGGCATCCCTCCTGAGATTTGGAGTCCATGCGCTTGTGCACCATGAGAGCCCCGTCGAGAATTTCCCTCATACGCAAGTGCCCGTTGCAAACCTGAGATCATCCTTCTGAGAACCTTCCTCAACTTTGTTCCAAGATCATTTGATAGATAAGGGATCTTGATGAGTCTGGAGCCTAAATTCTTTCAGACTTTTAACTCCTTCCCTTGGATGATGAAGGACACCCCCATTTCCTTTAATATTTTCCCAGTTTTTCAAAACTCTGTAACTATGCTAAGTAGATCACCTGACCTTTTACCAAAATAACTGAAAGGAAGCAATTACAAAGAAATTTGTGCTCGTGGCTTTCTCTTCACATATCTGAAAGGCCTATCTTCACCTCCTCCCCAATCATGCATTACAGCCAATCTGCCTCCTCATTTGAAATCTCATCAAAGAACAAATTGTGTAGCCTTTGACTGTCCCAATCCTCTTCCTATAGCAATTTCTGACTAGTACTTCAAAATTGAATCATAGATGTCTTCCCACCCTTCACCTTAAAATCGTCCACCACTTGTTATGGATTCTGTTACTTCTTTTATTATTTGCTATCCATGAAATATTTGGTGTTTTTACTCTCTTCTCAATCAAAACGCTTTAGACCTTTGTCTTCATTTGATCTCTTCTTCCTGAAATTAAGCTTAAGCCCATCCCCAAGCATTTATTCTTCCTCAAAAAGATTCCTAACTTCCTCATCCTTACTATGGTCGTGAGGCTCCTCATGGAGGACATTTTGCTTATGGTGATGATCGAGGTGGTTGTTGGCGACACACCCCCTTTCAGCATTCTGTTTGTGGTCTGGTCGTTCTCAATTTAGCCATACTTAAAGACCCATACCACCCATCTATAGTTTGCATGGAGTGACGATAGATTTGGGTGTGGGATCAGGGAAGTGTCTGTTTCAAAATGTAAACAAATGCAAATGGGTAGGGAGCAATAGTGGGAGTGAAAGACCAAAGCATGTTCAAAGCAGGAGCGACGCCTAATTAGAAGGGTTCTGCAACTAAGTACCCACCATGCAATCATCTGGATGTGCCTTTTGCCTGCCTCAACCAACTGGTCCTGGTCGAGTCATCTACCAATATGTGGCTGAAAGAAACTGTTGCGCTTACCTGTTATGCTCATATTTCTTGAGCGTATCAGATTGAGTATCTTTTGCAGGTCGTAACTTCACATTTTCCAACTACTCATATTGGTATGCTAACACTACATGACATTCTTGAATCAGACCACAGTATATTTTCTTTTTTCTTTCAGCTTGTTAATAATCAGTAGGG
Organism: Liriodendron chinense; assembly: GCA_003013855.2. Taxonomy (NCBI): domain Eukaryota; kingdom Viridiplantae; phylum Streptophyta; class Magnoliopsida; order Magnoliales; family Magnoliaceae; genus Liriodendron; species Liriodendron chinense. The sequence continues at coordinate 543,405 of ML058337.1, read as the reverse complement.
TCAACTTCTGGGCTGGCATAATAATGAAGGGAACTTCTATGTATCAAATAAAGGGACATGCTTTTAGCTAGGGCACCATCTGCACCTTGCTAGCTACATGCACCTACTTCAATGTGGAACGTGATTGGGAAGTCCTGTAGAAAAGACATTGACTTCTCTTCACAAAGCTTATTGTGGTTCCATTGATAGAAAAATTGATGTTGGTTTCTCTCCATCAAACGGCCAACATTATAAACTCCCTGTTATGTAATCTAACAAACAAGCCAACTCTTCATTATTTATGGTTCCTTGTGACTTATGTAGCCCATCACCTATTTGATCAACTTTTGGCTTCTGGTTTTGTACACGATTTGTTGATGATTATAGTCCTCACTCCTTGATATAGCCTCCATAATGAACATCAGATGGCTTCAGGTGCTTTCTCATATTTATGCATACTGTTGGAAACATGTTTGATGTATGAATCAAGAATTTTCATTGTGATGGTAGAGTGCTTATTTTTAAAATGATTGTTATGTTCCTTGCTAACAATGGTATTACTTGTTAGAGAGTACAATACCTTCTCTAGCATGAGGCGTCACATGCATATAAATGGTAAGACACCTTATGCGTGAGCTGAATGTTCTATATTTCTATTGGATGAGGTATACTTAGTTGTCTTGTTTTATAGTTAACGAATATAAAGTACAAAGCATGAAGTGCCAATGTTCATTTCCTATATATACAGGAGGCATGTACTAGTAGTATGGATGAATAAACGACAGTGTTTCCTGTCTTGCTAGAGATTGAGATTTCTCTGTGGTAGACGGACGCCAGAAATGCATTTCTCTATGGTGATTTGGATAGAAATCTTCATGGGGCAGCCAGCTGGTTTCATCAGCCAAACATACCTAAAGTACATCTGCAAGTTGAAGAAGGCCTCATATGGCCTGAAGCAGGCTCCAACAGTGTGGTACAGAAAGATTGTAAAATTTCTGGTATTCTGTGGTAGAGGGATCTCAGAAATGCATTTCTCTATAGTGATTTGGATATAGAATCTTTACAAATAACCAGCTTGGTTCTTGACCAATGGTACTCAAAGTGCATGTGTCAGTTAAAAAATGCATTTTATGGCTTGTAGAAAGCTCCAAGAGCATGGTATGGAAAGATTGTATACTTTTTGGTCTTATGTGGTTACCGAGTGTGTGCAGCTGATTCCGATTTGTTTGTGAAGCAGACAAATGGAGAATTCTCAATAATTTTTAGTATACGAGATGATCTCATTGTTGCAGGAGATGATTTTGAGGAGAACATATGTTTGATTTGAGATGAAGGAATTCAATGAGCTGAAGCACTTTCTTGGTTTGGAAGTGGAAAAAATGAGCAAGGAATCTTCTTGTGCCAGAGAAGATATGCTACGGATAGAAGATATGCTATGAATTTGTTAAGCAAGTTCAGGATGACGAACTGCAAATCAATTGCTTCCTGGATAGAAGCAAATCTGAAGCTGAAAGCAAGCATTGGGATAAACTGGAAGATGCTTGTATGTATCTTCAGTGGGTTAGTAGTCTGGTATATCTCACCATTATCAGGTCACAAATCACACTTCTAGCAGGCGTCATTAGCCAGTTCATGACTTCAGGCAGAATCTGAGGAAGCCCCATTTATAAGCAATTTGTCGAATTTTGAGATATCTGCGGTGCACAATGAGGTATTGACTCTGCACAAGGTAGGAGTTACTCTTGTGTTAGTTGGATTTTCTGATGCTAATTGGGTTTGAGGTCCTTCCAGTCACAAATTGACCACCGAATACGCTTTTAGTTTTGGAATTGGTGTGGTTTCTTGGTGTGGCAAGAAATAATTAACAATGGCGTGGGCATCAATAGAGATAGAGTTTTTTACTTTGAGTAGCGACGATGGAAATGTAAAATTGTTCTTGGCTAATGGAGGTGGTTAGAGATGTTGATGAAGATGTAATAACCATTGAAGATTCCTGTTTGGATTAAACTAGGGGAATGCAACGCAAGGGAAAGCAAAATTGTGAACAAAAGTGGGAGGTAAACTGACATCAGCTCTAGGGGAAGCAAACCCTTTGCACTTGTTGGTCTTGCTAAAGAAAAGTCTTTGAAAATGCTTTTCATTGGCAGTTGCAGCTGTTTGGATTTCAATCTCATAAATGGAAACAATTTTCCCTCCAAAATTGCCATTTAAAACGTCACATTACAGGCAAACTATTTTCCCTCCATTTGACTTTTTGAAAAAAAAAAAAAAAGTTGTACTCTCTCGTTGAGGAGAGAAAAGCAAATGCAAATACTTTTCTGCAGTATCCGTTGCTTGCCAAACAGTGCAAATGTTTTGTCAATGCAAACTGGTTGCATTCCTCACTATGCATTCTATCGAAATAGGCCCTCATTGTGATAATTAGAGTGTGATTCGTCTTGCAGCAAATCCAATGTTCCATGCAAGGACGAAGAACATCAAAAGTGCACAGGTTGGACATGGTAGGACACCTCATGTATGATGTGTATATTCGAGGTTCACTTAGTCATTTATGATGTGTATATTCGAGGTTCACTTAGTTGTCATATTTTATAATATGTCCAGTGCAAAGCATGAGTAATGTAGGGGCATTTTCACACCAGGCTCGAGTGGGGTAGCTTGTGTGATGCGGGGGCACACTCGGGGTGGGCGATCCGTGTGAGGCGGGTGGCTCGTGTGATGCGAGGCCCATGTGAAGTGGTGCCCACGAACGAGGGTTCGGCCGAGGTCTTGGCCTGTGTGAAGCAGGAGCCTGGGCTATGAGATAAAGGGATTGATTTGCCACGTTCTATCAGTTCGAGCTTTTAGAGCAAGTGGTTAGTCTTCCTACATCAACTGAGTGGACCCTCTGATCGAGGGTGTGGATCGATCATGTTCGCGAGAGAGATGGACCGTGAGAAGATTAAGAGAACCACCAGAAAAATGGGCGAAGACAGACTCTGTCGACCGGTCGCACCCTCTGGTCGAACGGTCGAAATTCGGCCAAAAAGCAGCCCGTGCTTGTTGGATTGTTTTGAGCCCCGGGCTACTGATCGCCAGTGGCCGACAATCGGTCGCGGCTCATCAGCGACCGGTCGACAGGCGTTATACACTTCCGCGTGATTTTAGATTTGTTTCCGTTTTTTAGTGATTTCTTTCCTATTCTTTCTAGGATTCTTTTCTTTTTTCGCAAGTTAAGGTTTGATACGAAATCAAGGGTTTTTAGGATTTGGTTTATTTTTATTTAAGCATGATTAAACTCGTTTGTTGGGGATTCTCTGTTTGATTAATGAAAATTGAGATTTTACTCACTTGCTCTTCGTGGATTTGAAGATATGTCTTGTGAATTCGAGATGTCCCCTCGTGGATTTGAGGAAGATCGGTTGAGGAGTCCCGATAGATCCGTGGATTCAGATAAATTATCTTGTAAGAAAGACGGTGCTCGATCTCATCCCATCTACACTTTGCCAAAAGTGGTATCAGAGCAGGATATCTCGTGTTCGAGACTTCTCACCGAGGGTGATTAGTGCAGGGGCATTTTCACACCGGGCTCAAGTGGGACAGCCTGTGTGATGCGGGGGCCACTCGGGGTGGGCGATCCGTATGAGGGGGATGGTCCATGTGAGGCGGATGACCCGTGTGAGGCGGGTGGCTTGTGTGATGCGAGGCCGATGTGAAGTGGGGCCCACAAAGGAGGGTTCGGCCGAGGGCCTATCCTGTGTGAAGCAGGAGCCTGGGCTATGAGATAAAGGGATTGATTTGCCACACTCTATCAGTTTGAGCTTTTAGAGCAAGTGATTGGTCGTCCTTCATCAATGCATGCCAATGTTCATTAATTATATAAATGGGTGGCATGTAACTATTGTTGTATGAATGAACAAACGAGGGAGTGTTTTGTCTCTTGCTTGAGATTGAGATTGAGATTTCTCTCCTAAATCCTTGATTAAGACGATCACCATCCTACATTGCTTAGCACTTCTCATTCCCTTATATGACTCAACAAAATGAGATATCTAATAGGAAACATAGAACATGTGAGACTCGCTTAGTTCTTTTCTTTCAAAGAAGCAAGATACTCAAAACAACGTGGCTAGATGTTTTCTCCATGGCCTTCTATCTGATCAAAATCACATATCTACTCCTGTTCTCAACAATTGGTCATTCTATTAGCTACTTTTTCGGCCACAACATGGGTGTGCTTTACTTCACATCTTTGTTCATGCATTCTACTCTTATATGACAGTTTAAATCTAACAACTTCGCTCTCATGGGGCTGCTTATAAGGGCTACAGAGGCCTTTGCTGCTGGTAAACTGCTGTTTTTTTGACATGTTTTTGATGAGTAAACATTTCCAATCCACAAGAATCCTTCGAAAAGCCACATCTCTGTCCTTTTGCAGATTCCCTATTTGACCTTGGTACGTCTGTAACATCCCTGCCTCTTTAAGTTTATGCCAGGTTATGTCATCAAGTCATGAATTCACCTAAATCATCGCAACACAGTACCCTTTACGCAACCATCCACTTCTTGTGCCATCAATGTCCTACTATCCTCTCCAAGATTTGTACACAGGGTAACTACCACACCTCGACATCATCTCCATAAAGAGAGCATCAAGCTCTCCTGACCTTCGGTGCCTCATAGGTGCTGTCTACCTATTCCAGATCTGTGAAAGACCCCAAATTGCGTTCTGCAATGGATGGAGAACATGTCTCGCTTCCTCTCACTTCCTCATATTCAACATGACATTTAGTTTCCTGTTCTTATCATACAGATGTTGTAGGCGGCAAATGGGTATAAACTCAAGTGACGGGCATATAGTTCTGCTGAATTGTTCCAAACTCGATAGAATCCTTCATAAACCAGCTTTCATTCACACTATTCTCCGTAGCGATCACTTACCAATGGCCAATACGAAAGTTGGATGTCAAGAATGCATTTCTTTGCGGCTTACTAGGCTTTAGGATGCAAGATGGACATATTATGTTTGTTGGTTGGTGGCTTGGGATTGGAGCTTGGTTCACTGGCTTGGATTTGGGTGTGAGAGCTTGGAAGCGTCTATTTCAAAATTTTAGCATGTATAAATAGCTAGGAGGCAAGAGCGAAAGCGTGAGACCAAAGCACAATACGAAGCAGGAGTGGCACCTGATGGGAAGGGACATGCAACTAAGGTCCATGTTCACCTATTCTTTGTAGAATCGATTAGTCCCATTGCTATATGTTGATGAGTTCACACCTCACAAGAAATGATGACTCATTGATATCATCTATTATCTCTATTTTGACTATCAGTTCACTATGTAGGACCTGTGTTCTCTGCATTATTTTTGAATATAGAATCTGTTGGTGATTTTCATGGTATCTTTCTTTCTCAGATTAATCATACAGTGGATCTTTTTTCGATGTATAAGGTTATATTCATAGATGCTAGCCTGTTTCTATACCTATTGTCCCTAGAACCATGCTCAGTGTATCCGATGGTGATCCTATCATTATTGCATCATTGTGGGTAATTACAATATCTCAATCTCACTCGATCAGATCTGTCCTAAAGCTATCAATCAAGTGTTCTGGTTTGTGCATGCTACTATTACAATCCACTTTATAGTTGTCTGGAGAATCCTCTGCTATTTAAAGGGTACCGTGGGTTATAGATGCTACAATCTTCCTGATTCCATCATTATCAAAAGTGAGAATAGTTATGTTGATTGGTTGGCAATCTTGATGATGGACAATTGAGGATCAACAACTGACTATTCTGTCCACCTTGGTTGGGAATTGGGATCTCATTTCTTTGCATGCTAAGAAGCATCTTACTGTTTTCTATCAGTGTTAAGGTTTAAATACTGATCTTTAGCTTTCACAACTGATGACCCTACCTAGGTGTGCTTTCTATGCAACAACTTGGGCATACCTCTTTTGTCACTGGCACTCTCTTTTGTGATGATATTGGTGCAGATATGGCTTCAATTCGTCCTTCATGTGCGAACCAAACACAAAAAAGGCCATCACTTGGTTTGAGAGAGCTTCTGTCGGTGATGTGAAGGATCACTATGTAACATGGTACCATCAACTTAATGTCATCTTCACCAATAAATAAGTTGACTGTCTATTCCCAAAAGACACTCAACTTGAGGGGGATGTTAAGAAATTATCTGTATTATTGATAAAATATGTGTACATTTGGAGATCTCTAGAAGAGTCCTAGGTAGACTGGAGGAGTTTATAAATAACTCACTCCTATACCCATTCCTCATCAAACAGTGCAATTCTTTTGTTATTTTAAACCTACCCTAGTTTTCACTTTTGCACTTGCTCCCTTACCTTGCTCTCACTCATGATTTTGAGGTGCTCACAGGGGGCGTTTGGATCGTAAGTTACTTATGCCTCAAGTAGCTTATTTTGATTTCTACTTATTAAACTGAAGTGATTAAGTAACTTTAAATAAAAAAGTTACTTGTAAGTGATTATAAACCAAACTTACTTATCTCAAATAAGTTACTTATCTACTGTTGTAAGTAGAAAAAGTAACTTATTTGGTGGTATCCAAACGGGCCCTTGGGGGTCCATAAGTTGCTTTACATAAGCTACTTATGCTTCAAGTAACTTATCTTGGTTTCTACTTATTCAATAGATAAGTATGTTTGGTAAACAACATACTTATTAGTCAGAAAGTAGAAAAGTATGTTTGGTTTCCAACATCACATAAGAACTTATTCCTCAAGTTTGTTTGGTCCACCCTTTAGATCCATTGTCAATCATGTGGGCCCAACCTTTGATGTGGACCGTTCATTATATTGGGCCCTCCTTGGCATTGTCTTCAATGTGAATTGTCCAACGTGCAGGGCCTACCTTCAATGTGGACCATCCACCTTGCGTGGCCCATCTTCTATGTGGGCTATCGTGTGGGCCCCACCTTGGATGTGGGCATTCATCATGCGGGCTCACCTTTAATGTGGACCATCCATCATGTAGGGCCCAACTTTGAAGTGGGTCTTCCATCAAGCAGGGCCTAACTTCGAAGTGGGCCATCCATCAAGTAGGGCCCGCCTTACCTTTGATGTGAACTGTCCTCATGTGGGCTGACCTTGATGTGGGTCATCTGTCATGTGGGGCCCACCTTCAATGTCCACCTCCCATCATGTGTAGCCCACCTTTGATGTGGACCGTCCATCGTGGGGGCCCACCTTGGATGTGGGCCATTCATCATCGACACCCTTGATGTGGACTGCGCATTATGTGGGACCCACCTTGATGTGGGTCATCCATCATTTGGGGCCCACCATCAAAGTAAATTGTCCATCATGTGGGGCCCACCTTCAATGTCCAATGCCCATCATGTGGAGCCCACCTTTGATGTGGACTGCCCATCGTGTGGGCCCCACCTTCAATGTGGGCTGTCGATCATGTGGGGCCCCACCTTGGATGTGGAACATTCGTGGGCAACCTTTGATGTGGATTGTCCATTATGTGGAGCCCACATTGATGTGGGTCTTCCACCATGTGGGGCCAACCTTTAATGTTATTGTCCGTCACGTGGGGCCACCTTCTGTATCCACTGCCCCTCATGTTGAGCCCACCTTTGATGTGGGGCCCCACCTTAATGTGGGTCATCCATCATGTGGGGCCCGCTTTGGATGTGGGCCATTCATCATTAGGGGCCTACCTTTGATGTGGACAATCCATTATGTGGGCCCACCTTGATTTGGGTCATCCATAATGTGGGCCCACCTTTGATGTGGACCCTCCATCGTGTGGGCCTTGAGACTAATCGCGTTGCTGCTTTAACTATTGAACCTAATCCGGTTCAAGCTCGTGCATTATGAAGCTAGGTTTAGATTGAACATCTTTAGGTCCCTTGCTTATCCGCTTGTTCATGTAAAGCAGAAAAGGTATATCCCATAAAGAGTCTTGTGATTTTTAGTCTCTAAGTTGGATGTATCAGTTGAACCCGTTGTCCTTGAAGTTTGTACCATGACTTGGATAAGATCTTTGGCATTCCTCTTGTAGGCAGCTCGCTTTCTCATATGCATCTAATGGATGAAGAAGGGCTTTGTTCTATTGTAAGGGATGTTAACTTTGTGAGCTTTGCTTCTTCTTCTGTTTTTTGGGGCTTCCCATTATCTATGCTTGGATATTCCCTGACCGCCAACTGATATAGAGAAAGGTCAGGCATGGCTAGGCTAGAAGCAGCATGTTGTGCTGAACACTTGCAATAACTGGTTCAACATGGAATGTATTTGAATTGGTTCTGCCTCAAATATGCTGGTGTTTACATGTCTGAATGTTGCGTTGCATGTACTATGTTATGCATATGCAGTTTTCTCCTAGACTTTTTTTTTGGCTTGGCATTTTGTAAAAGAAGAAGGGTAGAGATTGGAGAAGGCAACCAACACAGCCTTCTTGAGAGCAGGAATTGGAGAAGGCAACTACCACAGCCTTCTTGAACTGATCTGAAAACATGCTGGAATTGCTATGTTCATACTTTCAGAGCATTCTCTGAAAGCCTGCATTTCGCTGGATCATTTAGCTTTACATTTATTTTTCAATATGTATGATGATGATAGATAGTAACTGTTAGCCTAGCTGGTTGATGCCTTGGCGTTTCAAACAGCAGGTCTCAGGTTCGAGACAATCTCTAAAAAAAATATTTCATGTTGATTCACGTATTAAGGCTTGCAGCAACCATCCATCGGATGGAAATTATGCGAGAATTAATGGCATACTGTGCCCAATCTTCAACTTTGTGTACTGATATAAGCAGATGGATGTGCATCTTGTGCAAAAACATGCTGCATATGCGAGTGTGCAGCGTGCTAAGTAGTGTGACATAGGTGCACTTGTTTGGTGACTGCATGCATGAGTGGGCACTCTTGTTATGAAGTTTGTTCAAACCTGTTGTATTTAAGTCTCTGCATTAACTTTTAGACATTGATAGAGCAGGGTAGGGACATGCATGCACCCGAAGTTCGTGACCCTTCTGACTAGGTGCAGCTTCCCCTTCTAATTAGGTGCATCAGCTTTAGTTGCATGATCCTTCTAACAAGGTGCACCTCCTGCTTCAAATCATGCTTTGCACTCTTGCTTCTGTTTCCTACCAGTTTATACTTGGAAAACCATTTTGAAACAGATGCTTCCCTGCTCGGGTGCCCAAACTTTGTTGACACTTTGCTTCACGCTTCGTGCAACTATATCCTGGCTTATTTCTTGAAGTGTAATTCTGATGGCAATTTCTCTGTTAACTTGATATATGCTTGTCTTGAAGGATTGGCTAGAGTAGTTTGCTGGGTAATGAAATTAATCCCAAACGTACAGATGTTCCGTTCGGAAGCCTGTAACATTGCTTTCAGTTAGTGGGTTTCTAATAATCAAACATGTGCATGATTTACTTTTTTGGTAAAACTTAACGCTGGACCGATGTTCCATGTAAAACAATTTCTGCATCTCTTTAACTTGCATGTTGTTGTAAAGAAAGTCTCAAAGATTTGATTTCATCCATGAAAAGGACCCAAGCCTGGGTCAGTCAAGTACTTCACCAATCACCAATGTTTTCTACATTTTTTTTTTTTAATGTTTTGATCTTTAGAGACTTTTTGGTAACTAATGAATATGCATGTACTCTTGTCATTTCATGGACATGATGGAGTCAGTGGACCAGTTTTTGTTGTGTTTGGTTGACTCATGTACAGTTTATAAATGTTAGCTGCTTCATTAGAATCAGGTTAAGATAGTCCCAAGTTTCCAATGCCTCACTGCATTATAATTATTGTGGAATCGAGTCTTCATGAACATACACATCAAATTATTTTCTGGTTGAACTACTTTTACTCATCTTATTGGTTGAGATTTTGAAAAAATTGGTGTTGCTTGTGCAGTTGAAGCGGAAGTCTGTAACAGAAGACTGTGAAGTAGAGTCTAGTGAGTGGACCACCAGTCCTGAATATGCTGAAGTGGTTAACAGCCCCCTCCGTACACCTGTATCAGGAAAAGGAGGCAGGGTCTACAGCAGGTCAAAGGTCTCGAAGTACACTCGGTCTGGACCTCAAACACCACTGTCTAATGCTGGTGAGAAGCATTCCCCATTCAAATTATACAATTGTTTCGCATCATTACTAGATCTTTTTGAATGGATTTAAAAGCATATATTCATAGTTAGGGTAGGGTAACTGTCCAATGTTGCCTCTCATTGGTTTAAATCCTCTTTTGGTCAACATGACTGGCCTGGTATCTTTAAACATTCATCAACAAAAAGAAGAGAGATTTATAACAATAATTTTCTGTACTTCTTTTGCAGGTTCCCCTTCTAGCAATGCTCTCACCCCAGTTGGTACCTGTCGATATGACAGTTCTTTAGGTAACTGAAATGGCCATGGTTGCTCTGCAATAATTATGTTGATATACACAGATTGGATTGCTATGAATTTCTGGGTGCAATTTGATCATTGGAAGAGACCTTAAAGAATTATATCCTCACGCTTTGACTAAAGAAAATACATATAACAAGCCTTCTTCTTGCTACTGAAGTTAATGTTTTCTGTCTTTTCAGGTCTCTTAACAAAGAAGTTCATCAATTTGCTAAAACATGCAGAAGATGGTATACTTGATCTCAACAAAGCTGCTGAGACTCTGGAGGTGAGGATTTTCTATTACTAAATCATCATCACCATCATCATCTTAGTCTTCTCCAAACAATTGGGGTTGGGTGTTTTAAATGGGAGATTGGCAGAAGTTCTACATCAACCATCTTCTTTTACCCAGCCTCTGGAACCGGCCATGGTAGAGGCTCACATTAATAGATTCATATGCCAAGACGATTGCATGCCTATTATTATAACCCCCAGTCCAGCTATTATACCCACCCAAATGGTGAATGCGCAAAAGATGGTCATGGAGGGGCAGTTGCTACATGCTTCTCCATGAACACCGGGTTCCACACCTACTACCATCACCGCCAACCCAACTATTACAATGGGAGGCACGGAATATCCTTTTAATCTCATAGCCTAGTACGGTTGGGCCCCACACCAACGGGTCACCCAGGGGTCCCACACCAACGGATCATCCAGGCCCTTGGTTGAACCCTCCTATGTAGTTCCTGCACCAATGGACCTACCCCGAGTGTGCTCCCGCACCACCAACGGACCGCCCACTCAAGACCGGTGTGAAAATGCTCCCGCATTAGTAGAAGAGGACCATGTAGGGCAGTTACCAACTATTACATGCCCACCCCAAAGAGGGGTGGTTGCTAGACATTGCTGAGCACAAGGTGCGCACACATGGCTGCAGAAATAGCAGGGAGCCAATCGTTATTCTTGTACCACACACCACTCACACATGTTAACGCAGGGACGCCTACCTATTGCCCATTGACCACGGAGGGAATTTTCAAAAGCTTAAGATATAGAGCGTGCACTGCCAACCTAGCCTGCTATGCACACATGCACCATCATCAGACCAAAACTGTGAAGTACATGCTCAACTAGCTGACTAAAAAAAATAGCAAGGATCCCACCGATGCATGTTTACCAAACACCACTCACATGCCTAAGTCACACCTCACATGCAACTTTGGCCAACTATTACATGCTGCCACAGGGGGGAATTTGCGAACAGTTAAGGTCTAAAGCATGCAGTGTCAGATGCGTCAGTGGTAGACTCACAAGAGTTTTAACACGAGGTCATGGGTTCGAGTACCCATTGTGGTGTGAGTGCATGGGTGTGTGTAAAAAAAAAAAGCATGCAATGTCAGATGTGCCTGCTAAGCACACATGGCCTACGAAAATAGCACATCAACTATGTAAGAACAAAATAGTGGCAACCATTTGAGAATGGATTTTTACTTGTCAAACCAATTTCAGCATAGTTTTTAAATCCAAACATACAAAGCTGGATTGACCAATATCTCAGATATTTCATGCTGAACATATCAATAGATGAAAGTTAAAGAAATCTGGTGCATTTATTACTCCACAGCTATCCCATAAACTATTTCCAATTTGAAAATGATTGCATGGGACACATGGTCAGTTGATATCAACCAAACCAGCTTTGAATCCGGATATTGCACAAAGAAACCACAAAGTTACATCCAGATGAGAATATAAGCATTTGGAAAGACTGCAAAAAGCACAGAAAGACATAATGACAATCATGGAAACTAATCATACATTTGTGATTCTATAAAACCGCGGTTAGAAATGCTGCATAACAGCCAATACAATGGAATTAGATACGGCATAAGATGGCAGAAGACGAGAATCCATCACAACGATTTCAAAAATAAATGATTGTATAAATCAAGGAGAACATGCATATGCAGAGCCATTCATCCATAGCAAAACTAAAGAGAGACAATAGTAGATAAGCGGAAATATTGATTGACAATATCTGATTGTTTGGCATGGAGAGGGGTGGTGAATCTGAGTGCATGAGATAGGCTCAGTTCCACACAATTGAGATGAAGGAATGCAAGGAGGATGTAGCAGTGGAAGAGGAGAAGATTAACTGGTCTTTGGGTATCGGAGGAGATACTTAAAATATAGTCTTGTAGATACTCAAGAAAGATGTGCTGTGGTTGTAGAATTCTTCTTATTTTGAGAGGGAGGGAGGGAGGAGTTATTCCCACAATTAATAATTGAATGTTTAATCCATGGTCATGCAAATTAAATCCACCATGTCAAAATTTAATCCACTGGCTGATCTTCTTAAGAAAAACAAATTGACGGGTCCTAATTGGACTTGAAAATTTGAGATAGTCCTTATTGCAGATAAATTGATTCATGTCATTAGAGATCCTGTTCCCAATGCTCCTGATGATGATTCCCCTCAAGCTGCTCAGAGTGAATGTACCGTAGATGGGAAAGAGCACATGAATTGGCCGAGTGTGATCCCAATATCTATTGGGAATTTGGGATCAATATCCAACACGGCAACACCTATGATTCCAACATTGCTAGTTCGCTGATGCAGGGACATGCGATAACCTAACCCTAGATGCATGTATATTCAGTTGGAAGATATTCAAATAATAAAATTACGAAACTAACTACTTTCAATCAGAGGAAACTAACAAATCTCAACACGAAGATGAGATCCGTCCGTCTGGATCATGCCCCTTCACATAAAACCATGAAAATCGTAAAACAGGGAGGATCTAGAGATATGAGGATATCCCGGATCTAGCATAGACCAATCCACAGTCAAGTTTGGATCCAGTTCTCATGGCTAGGCATCCCTCTTTTCGATCGTACCCAAAAGGGGGGGGGGGGGGGGTTCAGAAAAGGATGAGGGATGTCGAAAATCAATGGGTTCTCATGAAGCACGAATTAGGAATCAAAAGAAGCTTACCTTTCCTCGCACCTTGAAGAAATAGAGAAGAGAAAAACGGAAACTCCGGATTGGAATCCTCAACACCCGAGAGCCAATCCTGAAACCCTAATCTCTCAAACAAAGAGGAAGAAACTCACGAATTTTCTATTCATTCAATAATTTCGAAATAGGGTTTCTTACAATATACATAAGCTACGAAAATAAAAAAAGTGCACTAAAGTGCCTAAAAACCAAAGAAATAACATAAAAACGCCTAAAGTAAATAACGACACTAAAGCGCCTAGAAACAAGGAAATAAACAGAAAAGCGTCTAAACGTAAATCCGCTCCATGGTCCAGCGGTCATGATGCTTCTGCGCGATCCTGCATCTCGCGTACTCGTAACGCGTCAGAAAATGGGCCCAATGGGCCCGGCGTCCATCCACATCAACTCGTCTGCTCCAACACTCGATCTGCGACGTCGCCTCCTCTGGTACACTCTAAAGGGTGCACCACTGATGTTCGCATCAATTCTCCCCGGGTGGGAAGAATTCACCACTAGCGAAAGTGAACTCTTGTATCGCTCAAGCATGTCTGGATCGATACGCTGTAGCTCTGTCTCGGTAATCCAGGAGTTATTTGCAATAGGCTTGTTCCTCCACTTGACTAGGAATTTCTGGTAACCCCCTAAGCGAGTAGAAACCAACTCGGAGTTCAAAATTTCCTCTATCTCGTCTCTTTTCGGTGCAGAAGGAAGAGAAGGTAAGATGGGTATAGAGAGGTCAGGCTGTGGCCAAGGTCCATATATAGGGGAGGTGTAGGAAGAAACAGGAGAATCAATGGATAGAGGTAATGGCTCGTGATAGGGAATTAGATCTTCCACATTAAATGTGGAACTGATGCCCATGATAGGAGGGATATCGACAACATAAGCGTTAGACCCCAACCTTTTCACAATTTTATGTGGGCCTATGCTATGGGCATGAAGCTTCTTCACGGATCCAGGTGGAAATCGATCAGACCTAATACGAACCTATGACGTCATCTCCAGGTTGAAATTCCCTAAATCTCCTGTGAGTGTTAGCAGAAAGTTTATAATGTTCATTACTTGAATTAATCTTCCTTCTAATCTCACCATGCAATGCATGTATATGATGGGCAAATGACTCTCCTAACTCTGAAGGACGCTGTGGGGTAGCCATAGGGATCAAATCTATGGGGGCTCGGGGTCTAAGATCTGAAACAATTTCAAATGGGCTCATTCCTGTGGACCTGTTCACTGAAGAGTTATAAGCGAACTCTGCTGTGGGAATAACAGTGTCCCAGGTCCTGTGGTGGTCTCCAACTAGACATCTCAACAAATTCTCTAGGCTACGATTCACTACCTCTGTTTGACCATCCGACTGAGGATGATATGCTGAAGAAAATTGAAGCCTCGTACCCAAAAGATGCCAGAGAGTCTTCCAAAAATAACTAGTGAACCTAGTATCTTTGTCAGACACGATGGATCTAGGTACCCCATGAAGTCGCACAACCTCCTGAAAGAATATCTTAGCAATGTGGGAGGCATCTGAGGTCTTATAACAGGGTAGGAAATGGGCCATCTTAGAAAACCGATCAATGACCACGAGTATGGAATTGTGCTTACGAATAGTCTTGGGAAGCCCAAGCACGAAATCCATACTGACATCTTGCCACGGGACATGTGGAACTGGCAAAGGAGTAGTATGAGCCTGTATTCTGTTTCCTCTGCTTTGCCAGTTGACATGTCCGAGACTGCCCTACAATCTTGGCCACATCTCGCTGGAAATTAGGCCAATGGAAACGATCAGAAACCAGGGCAACTTTTTTTATCTCTACCAAAGTGACCTGCCATCTCTCCAGCGTGAAGCTCCCATACTAGAAAATCACGGAGGGATGTGCGTGGGATGCAGAGCTTGTCCCCTCTAAAAAGATATCCGTCTGTAAGGACAAACTTAGTACTCCTCGAGGGCGGGTCACTAGACAACGATGCATAAATGGTCCCAAAGTCAAGACAAGTTGAGTACTCACCCTTGAGTTGCTCAAAGCCTGTAACTTCAACGCTCATGGACCGCAGCGTCATGACACGACGGCTAAGCGCATCAGCAAGCTTATTCTCTTTCCCGGCCTTGTGCTTAAGTACAAATGTATACTCTTGAAGCAATTGAGCCCACTTGGCATGCCTAGGGCTCAACTTCTTTTGAGAGCTCAAATATTTCAAGGCCTCATGATCAGAGAACATGGCAAATTCTTGCGGTAATAAATAATGCCGCCAATGGCGCAATGATTGTACAATCGCATAGAACTCTTTGTCGTAGGTGGAGTAGCGTTGTTTAGCCTCATTCAGTTTCTCACTGAAAAAGGCCATAGGATGTCCCTCTTGGCTTAACACTGCCCCTATGGTAAGTCCTGACGCGTCACACGCTACCTTAAAGATTTTAGAGAAGTTAGGTAGACGCATGACAGGCGCTTTCGTCATCTTCTTCTTGATTTCAGAGAAAGCCTATGTCACGGCTTTAGTCCATTGGAACTCCCCTTTTCTTATGCAATCTATAATGGGAGCCATAATAGAGCTAAATCCACGGATGAACTTACGATAGAACGTAGCTAGGCGGTGAAAGCTTCGCACGTTGTGTATATTACGCGGCTCGGGCCAATTGACAATGGCCTTGACTTTCTCAGGGTTTGCAGACATACCCTCTGACGAAATAACGAACCACAGGAAGATAACTCTGGAAGTCAAGAAGGAATACTTCTTGAGGTTCGCATAAAGCTTTTCTGCTCGCAGGGCGTTGCAGACATGCCTCAAGTGTTCAAGGTGCTGGGTAGGAGAAGTACTATAGATAAGGATATCATCGAAGTACACAACTAAGAACTTACCCATAAAGGGTCGCAGCACCTGGGTCATCACCCTCATAAATGTACTTGGAGCATTGGTTAACCCGAAGGGCATAACCAACCACTCATACAGCCCGTCCTTCGTCTTGAAGGCAGTCTTCCACTCATCTCCTGGGCGAACACGAATTTGGTGATAACCACTCTTGAGGTCAATTTTCGAGAAGATAGTAGAGGTGGCCATCATGTCAAGCATGTCATCAAGCCTCGGGATGGGAAACCGATACTTGAAAGTAATCTTGTTTATGGCTCTACTATCGACACACATGCGCCACATGCCATCTTTCTTTGGCGTAAGAAGCGCAGGCACGGCGCACGGGCTCATACTCTCATGAATAAATCCCTTCTTAAGCAATTCATCCACTTGCCTCTTCAACTCGGCATGCTCGGTGGGATTCATTCTGTAGTGAGGGAGGTTTGGTAGGGTCGCCCCTGGGACAAGATCTATCGCATGCTGAATGTCCTGCATCGGTGGGAGCTCGTCTGGAAGGTCCTCAGGGAAGACATCCCGAAACTCCTCTAGGACTGAACGAACCTCTTGGGGTAACCCTATAGCAACCTCGGGTGTACTCTCTCTAGCCAGTAAAACATACACCATAGTCCCAGCTCAACCTGGTACCCAACCAGTCAATAGAAATTGAGGTAACAATGTGGTTGGACCAAGTACTAGGACTGAGCTCTGGGTTGATTTCCGACCTGAGGTCTCGCTCCCTGCGGAGCTACTCTAGGCACAGTAGATCGAATCTCAAACCCTCTAGCAAGAGATTGGCGCACATAGTGCTCCAGTTCCTGCACCATCTGGTAAGCGTGCTCTAAGCTGGTGACCATATGAGGCATGAGCTCACGCTGGAGGTCAAGCC
The DNA here is from genome assembly GCA_003013855.2 of Liriodendron chinense. Taxonomy (NCBI): domain Eukaryota; kingdom Viridiplantae; phylum Streptophyta; class Magnoliopsida; order Magnoliales; family Magnoliaceae; genus Liriodendron; species Liriodendron chinense. The sequence goes on along the minus strand of ML058337.1, from coordinate 526,325 downwards.
TGAGGCCCATACGAAAACGAGAGAGAACCACAGCAGGGTCCTCATTTACATCGCACCTCATCATGTATTCATCGAACTTGGCGATGTATTCCGTTACCGTCATGGATCCTTGGCGCAAAGTGTGTCATTGATCCAACAACCTCTGCTTATAAGAAAGGGGAACATACTTCTCTCGCAACAGTTCTTTCATTTCAATTCAAAAGAGAACTGGCCCCTCTCTAGATCGCTCGCGGCGACGCTCCACATTTCTCCAATGTAGTTTTGCCTGGCCCACCAACTTCATCTTGGCGAATCTGACCCGCTGTGGGTCTGACAGACCGTGCCACTGAAAGAAGTGATCCATGTCTGCTAGCCAATCGGAAAAAATTTTGGGGTCTAGTCTCCCATCAAAACTAGGAGCGTCAACCTTGATGCCCTTCATGACCCTAATAACAGGGTCCTGCTCATGGTATCTCTGAGGTTGCGGATATCGCACCCCACCATGGCCCTCCCGCTGGGCGAGGAAAACAGGATCATGAATCTATGGGGGTGGTTGATGACGAGCCCCATCGTGTCCATTGCCAGGTCCACGGGCCCGACCTGCGCCCAAATCATCCCTAGGCGGATCAGGGCCCACAACTTGGGACTGATCGACTGCCCCAGTGTCGAGGGTTGCCTAAGGACCATCTAAAGTGGTGGTCTGGATGCCATCCTCTAAGCGCGTGACCCTCTCCTCTAAACGTGTGAACCTATCATCCTGATGTGCAAACTGCTGCGCGATCTCACCTCTCAAGGTTTAAAATTGTTGATCCATTCTCTTAATTAGGCCCTCCAGAGCTTTGGTAATTTGATTAGAGTCCATAGTATTATGAAGACCAAATCCACGACCAGTGCGCGTGGGCATACACCAGGAGTGATATGTGAAAGGCCCTAGATCTAGGTGCGGAAAGGTGTAAAAAGGTAAAAATCTAAATGCAGTTTTGACTATCCTAGTTCAATGCAATGCAAGCTATCCTATATGGCCTAGATCTATAGGAGGACTCAACAAAATCTAGAAAAAAAAAGGCTAACTAGACTCAACAAACTATGTCCCCTACGCAGAGTCGGACGGAAATTTTGGGTAAACCGACCTACGCTAGGAACTTTGTTCTTTGATACCAAAATTGATACAGGGACATGCGATGACCTAACCCTAGATGCATGTATATTCAGTCGGAAGGTATTCAACTAATAAAATTACGAAACTAACTACTTTCAATTAGAGGAAACTAACAAATCTCAACACGAAGATGAGATCCGCCCGTCCGGATCATGCTCCTTCACATAAAACCATGTAAAATCGTAAAACAGGGAGGATCTAGGGATCTGAGGATATCCCAGATCTAGCATAGACCAGTCCACAGTCAAGTTTGGATCCGGTTCTCATGGCTAGGCATCCCTCTTTTCGATCGTACCCAAAATGGGGGGGGGGGGGGGGGGGGGGGGGGTTCAGAAAAGGATGAGGGATGTCGAAAAGCAATGGGTTCTCATGAAGCACGAATTAGGAATAAAAAGAAGCTTACCTTTCCTCGCACCTTGAAGAAATAGAGAAGAGAAAAACGGAAACTCCGGGGTGGAATCCTCAACACCCGAGGGTCAATCTTGAAACCCTAATCTCTCAAACAAAGAGGAAGAAACTCACAAATTTTCTATTCATTCAATAATTTTGAAATAGGGTTTTTCACAGTATATATAAGCTACGAAAATAAAAAAAGTGCACTAAAGTGCCTGAAAACCAAAGAAATAACATAAAAACGCCTAAAGTAAATAATGACACTAAAGCGCCTAGAAACAAGGAAATAAACAGAAAAGCGCCTAAACGTAAATCCGCTCCATGGTCCAGCGGTCATGATGCTCCTGCGCGATCCTGCATCTCGCGTACTCGTAACGCGTCAGAAAATGGGCCCAATGGACTCGGCGTCCATCCACATCAACTCGTCTGCTCCAACACTCGATCTGCGACGTCGCGTCCTCTGGTACACTCTAAAGGGTGCACCACTGATGTCCGCATAATTCGCTCATGCCTGAGATATCTGGATGAACATATTTGCTTAAACAACCTATATGTCAACAATGATTGATGACAGGATTCTATTTTCTGGGGCCACGATTGTGAATTTCTTGATCATCCTCTGCAATTTTGTTTTTATTTTTTTTAAGCTGATTTTTCTTTTTTTACCGCAAGAAGCAGAGAATCTGGTTCTACTAATAATTAATTCTGATTTCATTATTTCTTTTTTCCGAGTTAAAACACTTTTTGTTCTCTTTAGCTTGCAGTGGACATTCCCTTTGAGAGATTGCAATTGCGGATAGTTTTACTTTGTTAAAGCATCAGGATGTGTTGTATGACCCACCTAGCCATTTTCTTTCTTCTTTTTGTTTATGTTGTAGTGTGTGTGAATGATCCAGATTCAATCTCTCTCTCTCTCTCTCTCTCTCTCAATGAAAATTCTCTAACCTGTCTCAATGAAAATACATTTTGGATTTGCTCATAGAGATAGGCCTCCTTGGTACAAGCAGTGAATACACCAATCGATTCGAATCACAAACTTGTTTGTAATTAAGGATATATATTTGAAAACCTAGGGAGGTATAGAAGATCGGTTGAGAAACCCATCTATTTAACTATCACTCGGCTAGACATATCTTATGCTGTGAGTGTGGTGAGCCAGTCTATGAGCTCTTGAGGGTACCTTGCATGAATGCAGTTGTTTAGATTTTGCGATATCTTAAAAGGACACTAGGTAAGGGGATTTTGTATAGATAGAACAATCATCTTCAGTCGTAGGTTACACTAATGCAAACTAGTTAGGTTCTTTAGCAGATAGGTGGTCTACTAAGTGGATATTATATGTTTTAGGGAAGAAATGTAGTCATGTGGAAGAGTAAGAAGTAGAGTGATGTGGCTTGATTAAGTACTGAAGCAGAATATAAAGCAATGACTCATTCTACTTACGAGTTAATGTGGATAAAGAAATTGTTGAAGGAAATAGGGTTTGCGGTGAATCCATCTATGTAGTTTTTCTATGATAATCAGACAACATCCCATTTTATAAATAATCCAGTCTAATCATGAAAGAACTAAATATATTGAGGTTGATTGGCACTTTATATGTGAGGTCTCCAATGGTGAAATCTCTACACCATATATTTGGTCTCAGGATCAACTTGATGATGTATTCACCAAGGCCCTTCCTCACAATTAATTTACATGCATATACTCCAAGCTTGACATCGATACATTTATGCTCCAGTTTGAGGGGGACTGTTAAAGCATTAGGATCAAGGAATTCCATAACGACAACAATGGTTGCGACAGCCACCGCATTTTTTTTTTGGAAAAATCTATTTTGGCCCCATAATAGACTGTTACGAGGCTGCTACGGGGCCATTACGGGCCGTTACAAGCCCTTATCGGTCAGTTTTTCCATAATGATTGTTACGACCTGTAATGCGTAATTGTTACCACCGTTAGCGTTACGTAACAACCTGTTAAGTAACTGTTTTGGAATACCTTGAAATGTGGGCTGTATAGTTGTATGGCGCACCTACCCTTTTCTTTCTTCTTATTATTTATGTTGTAGTAGCATTCCAGTTTAGGACTGATTGGGGACTTTTTCTTTTGTTACACAATGGTAATATTGTCTTTTCATTCTTTATAAAATAATATCAAAGGAGAGGGAGGGGGGACATCCAGCCCCCAGCCCCCCCCCCCTCTCTCTCTCAATACTCTTCTTTCTCTTTCTTTTCTTCTTTTAAGATAAACCTACCTATGTAATTATCATAATGCTCTTTGTTTGTATAGGTACAGAAGAGGCGGATATATGACATAACGAATGTCTTGGAAGGAATTGGACTCATAGAGAAGAAACTTAAGAACCGAATACGCTGGAAGTAATCCTAGATTTAGTTTTTAACTCACAAAACTCTCTCTCTCTCTCTCTCTCTCTCTCTCTCTCTCTCATTTCCTCTTCTTGCTTTTGCTTAGAAATTTTTCCTAGAAGGTTATTCAACACTTGGAATGTATGAGAATTTTATTTGAGAATTTTTTGATAGGGGACTTGATGTCTCAAGGCCAGGGGAGATTGATGATGGTGTCTCTGTTTTACAGGTATGTGGAGTAATTGTTAGTTTCTTTGTACAATCATACATATATAATTGAATAAAGAATGCTTCTGACAGTGCAGACTTCCAATACTCATGCTTTGATCTCTCTTATTCTTGAAGCTGCGATATGCATTGGTTATTCAAAAAACATGGGTTCCTTCACAACCTCCATCTTCTGCAAAACTAATTTATCCATGATCTCAAAATTCTGCAGATGTGATCTTGTCACCAATCAATTTCAATGTTTGATGATATGATTGTTTTGGAATGTTGGATCTAATTTGATGTTGACTTTTGATTCCTGCAGGCAGAAGTTGAAAATCTTTCCATGGACGAGCAGAAACTAGATGATCAAATAAGGTTTTGTAGTTTATTGCACCGCTAAACTATCATTGGGCTTTTCCCTATGTGTGGATTATGCTGACTTCTGCTTATTTCAGAGAAATGCAAGAAAGACTGAGGGACCTGAGTGAGGATGAAAACAATCAAAAGTAGATAATATTTTCCATTACATGTGTCAAGATTCAGCTTAGAAACAGTCGTAATCATTTTACTAACTGTTGTTTCTCTGTCTCTTTTCCTAATTTTAGGTGGCTCTTTGTGACTGAAGAAGACATCAAGGGCCTACCATGCTTACAGGTTGGTTTGTATTCTTTCCTGTAATTTGATGCACTTACAACCATGGATAAAAAGACTGGTTGTGCATGAAGATATTTTGTCTTGTGGTTTTTTGAACAAAAATATTATGAAAATACTTAGGTGTTTTCAGCAAGATTGAATATGTCACTATATTAGCATGATATTTCACTTTTTGGATAATAATAATACTTCGATTTCTCTTAATTCTTTTTATATTTTATCACTTATTGTGATCTTTTTCTACTTTTTGTTTTTTATTTGTTCTGTTTTCTGCGAGATTGTCCTGATATTTCCCAAAGAAACACCTAAAGTTCAGAAATCGCCTGAGAAATCCTATGCCATAAATAAATAAATAAATAAAAGCCGGGAATGAGATTTATCACTTTGCTTGCAACCTGCTGGTGTCATGACTGCTAATGTTACCAGTTATGGGCATGGGTGCCAGCCATGGGTTGGGCCTAGGTGTTTGGACTAGCTCAACTGCCAAATTTCCCTGTATGAGACGACACATGGCTATATTACTACTACTGCTACTGCTACTGCTACTTATGTACTTTTAACTATTTTAGTTGTTTTTTCTTTTGTATTTTCTAAGGGCTTGTTTGGATTCATGGAAAGAAAAGGAAATGAAACACCATTTCCCATGAAACTAATTTTCTATTGTTTGTAAAGACTTGTTTTGTGAGAATTGTGGTAGGAAACACCATTTCTCACTTCCTCTTTTTGTTGGAAAATTAACAAATTTGTTTTACCTCCTCTCCCACTAAGAAATAGATTTTCTCAAAATTGAAGAAAAAATGAATTTCTCAAGAGTTAAACACATATGCGCCACCTCCCATCTCCAATCGCCTCACATGTGTCCGTATCCAAATGTTCCATTGTCCATCTTCTATTTTGTCACACATGAGCCAATGCGCCACATGTGCCACCATCCATCTTCACTTGGGCCCTGCATGTACAAAGCACCTCGAATGTGCCAACTTTCCATTGCCCATCTTTTGCTGTGTCGTACATGGGCCACCATCCATCTTTCGCTTGCGCACGATATGTGCAAAGTGCCCACATGTGCCACTGTACCACATGTGCCATTGTCTATGTGCTACATGTGACACCATGCAGCACGTGCCAATTTGCCATCATCTACCTGCGAGTGCCCACATGTGTCAAATGTGCTAATGTGTCGCTTGTGTTGCATGTGCCATCATACAACTTAGCACCCCTCATGAGTCATGTGTGACACCATTAAACTTAAGCACCCACAAGTGCCATTGTCTATCTTTGAGCTTTCTAGCACCCACAAATGCCACCGTCTATCTTTGAGCTTTCCAGCACCCACAAGTGCCACTGTCTATCTTTGAGCTTTCCAGCACCCACAAGTGCCATTGTCTATCTTTGAGATTTCCATATCTATCATGCATTAATCCGACACATGCCAATAACCACCAGAATTTTTTTATTTGACCAAACAATAAATTGGAAAACATGCCCCAAATTTTCTAGAAAAATCGTATTTAAAAAAAGACATGGAAAACAAAATTTTCTTTCCCACAATTTCCTGGAAATAAGGTTTCCTGAGAAACAGTGTTTCCTTTCCCACACTTTCCTCAAATGCAAACAAGCCCTTAGTGTACAGCGGAGGCATATCCAATATGCATGCAACTTACCAGATCCAAACAAGCCCTTACTCATATTCATGTCATGTTGAATCCAACACTGCTACTAATGGATTTCAAGGATCTGGTATCATAGATGAACCATGCAAGTTACCATCTCCAAACTGTACTGACTTCTTTTAATGTATTTTCTGGTAGAATGAGACGCTCATAGCAATTAAAGCTCCCCATGGCACTACTCTAGAAGTCCCAGATCCCGATGAGGTAGGCAGATGCCAGAAAAGACTGAAATAAGTAGATTTTGAACTGTATTCTTTTGATGCATTACAAAATTTCTCCCCTTCTATGTGTAGGCTGTTGAGTATCCTCAGCGGAGATATAGAATTGTCCTAAGAAGCACCATGGGTCCAATTGATCTTTACCTTGTCAGGTAATGTTGCTTTTCTTTCTTTCATTTAATGCACGGATCTTCTTGTTTGTTTGTTTGTTTGTTCGTAATTGTGAACCAATCAACTGACTCTTGACCTCTCAAATGCCCAGAACTAGATCTGTTTAGGGATCTGAAACATGTTGTTCTGCTGAATACCTGTTTGGTTTTGCTTTCCCCCTCTTTTAGTAAATTCGAGAAGTTTGAGGAGGCAAATGATGTCGAAGCAACTCCAAGTATGCCAATCTCATCAAGTTCAGGTTCTTCTATGGCTACCGTTGCAGAGCGGAGAAGAGGGAAGGAGATGGAATTTGAGGTTCAAGATGCTCAGCAGATGTGCTCAGATCCAAATGCCTCGCAAGACTTTGTGAGTGGGATCCTGAAGATTGTCCCTTCAGATGTCGATGTAAGTGCAATGATATGTAGTCTAAGTAGCTTTTTAATTTTTGCATTGACAATTACACAGGTATTCTTACCCGCGAAAGAATCTCTTTTTCCATTCAGCAATATGGATTACAATCTCCCAAAGTTTGTAATTGGCAGTGCCTATGAATGAGACGTTCCTGTCCAGATCTTCTGGTTTCATACAGCTTCAGAGATTTTCTTTTCTTGAAGTACCAAAAATGACAGAGATATTGTTTCCAGATTTGAACAAGAAACCCATGTGTGGTTTTTTATGTGTCGATGAAATCACTCTAATAGCTTGAGATGGAGTTTGCTGATCTTACACAGACATCTCTACTTCACTACATGCAGGATCACATGCCAACATGGCATGTGTCTGTGATATCCAAGACAAACATCAGACTGGTCCCATCTTCCATGTGCCTTTGCCTGAAATCAGTCTGCTTGATTCTTAAGTGGGCTATGCAAGTACAAGTGAAAAAAAAAAAAAAAAACCACAAATGTATGGTTATAAGAAAATAGCCAATGGTTCACATTCAACATAAAATTGGCCTACCTGATTAGAGGACTGAACTGCTTTCTAGGCCGCAACACATGCATGGTGGAGCGCAATGGCATGGATCCCATGCACATGTGCCAGATCAGCAAACTTGATGTAAGTAGGCAAAATGCTTAGACACGCTGTGCTCTAGGCAACTGAAATTTTTTCTTTGTTATTTGGGGTGTTGTCGACAATCTTTTTGTACCTTTTCATGTTTTCTAGCATCTAAATTTCCATTGGTGGTTTACCATAATTCATGGATTTCGTAGTTCTAATAGAGATTTCCATTTTGTCTTGCAGGCAGATTCTGATTACTGGCTTCTATCAGATCCTGGTGTCAGCATCACAGACATGTGGAAGACTGACCGTATCCTTTCTAAAAAAAAAATGCTTCTATCAACTCTTCTCTCACATAGTCCATGCTTTGATTGTGAATGGTGAATTCCGTGACTCTGATTACTCAGCTGGGATCGAATGGGATAGGGTGGATGGACTTAACACTGAGGCATTTGCAATAGGTGATGTCATCACATCACGGCCACAGACTCCACCATCTGGTGTTATAGAAATGCCATCTGGAAATAACTCTAATTGCAGGTGAATGAGTAGTTTGGCTAAATGGAGAAACTCAGGTTTGTACTTGTTGATCAGAATCTGTGACATCTGTAGAATCCTGACCTCATGCCATTTCTGGTTCAACCAAGGAGCAATGATTCAGCTGTTCTCAACCATCGATGGTCAAGGGAATGTTTTCCTAGCTAGGTCATTATAAAATCTGTATTCTGGGAATAGATGATGACAGAGAGCTGATTCAATGTACAGTTGAGTGGTATATTTAATCATTTTATATTTTCGTTAAAAAAAAAAGAAGAAAAGAAAAAGAAGCACAAGTCCATGTATAATTCCCTGGCCTCCGCTTAGGACTCTCTCTCTCTCTCTCCTCTCTCTCTCATGTTTATGTTCTGGTAATCAGAAGAAATAAAAAGCACAAGTATTCAATTAGTGCCCATTTGAATGCGTCCAACGAGAGGCTTTCTATCTAAACGGCCATTGATCATGTGCATTTGGATGCACTTTTCAAACCCCATCTCATCTCCCTGCTTGACAAAATAGGCTTTAAATTGCTGACACAACAAAAGCCAAAATCAGGCTTGAAAACCTCTCTTTTTCAGGAATTCCCTTTGAGGAAGTGTATCCAACCCTGTAACCCCCCTATATGATTTCTTGGCCTTGGTTTTTCCCTTCGGACTCTTTTTCTAGACTGGTTCGGAAAACTGAAAAATCCAATTCGACTCGAGAGTTCAGATTGAGTTTATCAAAACCTGGAAAACCAGAAAATTAGGGTGCAATTCAGGTGGGTTGGGTGAGGGCCAACCTAAGCCTGACCCAACTTTGAGAGGACCGACCCCACAACCTGACCTGACCTGAATTCCAACCGGAACCCAAACCCCAACCAACCCAAATACATGTGACTATTTTCATTCTGATCTAATTTGACCTGAATCTGCTCAACCCAAACCCAACCTGATTTCAAATTGGGTTGGCATTTTCTGTCCAACCTGAGGACCTTTTCAACCCAACCCAACCTGACCCCATGCTCTTGTTTGGTCAATCGTTTCAGGTTGATCCAAACAAGTTGCAGCCCTACGAAAAATGCTCGATTTGACCTTTTGAGTGTTCCACATAACTCAATGAGACTCCAAAAAAAACCTTGACAAGGGTCAAAGAATTTAATTAAAACGAATTGAAATCCAATCTACTCACCATATTTTAAACCATGGTTTAGCATAAGAAATTTCCAGATTTGTGCATGCATGCTCACTTGATGCAAGTGATAGCACCCAATCAGTTCCTCTTCCTCTGGCTAAGGACTGATCAACTGATTCCAGGGTGAATAGGAATGTGAAAGTAATTTCAGTAACTTGTGTCTTTGGATGCCCCTCTGAAGGGGCGTTTGATGCCTAAATGCCGTTTTGATCCAAACATCAGTTGATGTGCATTTGGTTGCTCTTTGCGTTTGGATGCACTTGCAAACTCCATCTCATTTCCTACTCGGAAAAATAAGTGTTAAGAATCTGATTCAGTAAAAACTAATTTGATTAAATTTTGCTGACCTAAAAAGCAAGCTTGAACCTCTTTTCTGCAAACTTGCTTTTGAGGAAGTGCGTCCAAATGGCCTCAAAGCTCTGTTCATTTATATGATTTTTTGTCATTGTGATTATATTTGGCTCAAATTCAGTTGTGCATGATGTTCGTGTGTGTTGAGCATGTCAGTCCTGATAAGGCTCAAGATGAGCCAAACGCTTATAACCCTAGGTGCTGAGATAGACTAAGAGATTGAGATCCATTTGGAACGGCCATCTATCTAGCCACTATTTATGAGAGATCAAGTGATTTGCAAAGGGGTGGTTCATCCTTGTGATGAGGGTTTTTTTTTTTGCCCTTTAGACGAAAGGGCTTTCAATTAAGCATCTGATAGCTTCCATAGTTCAACAATAACAATTTAAATAAAAAGTATAATAGGACAGAAGCTGAAAGTACTTATTTATAATGAACACTTACAATCAACTTCGATAGGCACGACTATTTGTTCATCGCTCGATATGATAAACCAAGCTTCGTGGCAAGAAGGACATGGTTCAGAACAGTCATATGTTTGTTGCTCGACAAGAATCAGTCTTTGTGGCGAGACAGTCGTTAGGTGAGGGATGGTTGTCTATTTGTTACTCAGTGAAAACCGAACTTTGTGGCATGATGACTGATGAAGGATGGATCTTCGACGGTCTATTTGAAGATCTGGCTGTGAGACTAGGCATGTAACGAGAAAGTTAGATAAGTTGACAATTTGTTCAAGGATTTGATGAGAACTAAGCACGTAATGAGATGGTCAGTGATTTAATTGTTTGTTCATTGCTTCGATCAAGAAATCAAGCTTCATGGTAAGATGGACGATAGAATCACTTAACACATAGTAGGAAAGCCCCGCAACCTTTCTTTCAAAACAGAGCAATCATCCAAATGATCCAGTGGTGTGATTATGGACTTAGGGTGGAGGGATGAATAATCTAATCGGTTTATGCTTTCTGTAACATTGCGTTGGCTAGTAATGAAGGAATTAAATTAAAACTAAACTATGAGCATCCATGAGAGATGAAGGCTAGCTAGTAGTGAAGGAATTAAATTAAAACTAAATAATAAGCATCCATGAGGGATGAAGGCTAGTGAGTAGTGAAGGAATTAAATTAAAACTAAACTATGAGCATCCATGAGAGAGGAAGGATAGGCAACATTACATTGCAGAGTAGAGTTGTGTTGGATTGGCGTGGGCATGAAGCTCTTCACTTCCAACTTCATTTATAGACATGTGGGAGGGTTGCTAGTGAATAATCTTAGGAATCACTTCCCACAATTTTCATTTCAATCAATTGGCTAATTAGCAGATGTGATTGATTACATTTTATCATTAGGATCGCTCACCACAATCTTCATATAATCAACTAGCTATGGAGCAAGTATATCCAATTATATTTTTCCATGTGTAATAAACAGATCTACCACTAGCTTGCTATGCAATTGTGTGATGCATGTCTGTATGACAACTGCTTTCTCTAATTCATCTAATTGTGTGACATGTGTACCATGGTAATGACAATCTTGACTTCCCATGATCTTCCTTCCGCCGATCATATCAATTGCAAGGATCTTGCCTTGATCTCCCATATAATGATGCTGCCACATGTTGACTTCCTAGTCGTCTAATATGATAACATCAGATTAGGTGTAAACAATGCCCCCCCCCCCCCCCCCCCCCCCCCCCCCCCCCTCTTCATATTCAAGTAATGTGAAGAGATGTTATGATTTTTCCAGAGAAGTTGTGTTAGTGGTCCCCACATGATAGTTTTCCATTACTTCCACAACCGTTTTGCGCAACCTTTCAATTTAAAACCTCTTATCGATCGTATTGGTTGTGATAAAATTTAACACAAATGTCCAGTTATCAGCCCAAATTATCTGATATGGTTGTACGACCACTTATGGATCTTAAGTCATGAAGTTTACCAATATAGGAGCTAGAGGCATAGGAGGTTGCCCCCCGAACTAGGGCTATCAATAGGAGGGCCTGCGTAACGCTCCAAACTTCAAGGATCGAGTACAACCTCAATCTCTAAGATTTCGGGTACCACTTATGCTTTGCAAAAGTGTGATTTGTCGATTTTGGTTCATAGGGCATCAATGCACAAATTTAAAGTCAATTTAAATAGTAAGATAAAGACCAAATTTAAATTAAATCTGATAAACATCAATAATTTATATACTCAACTGCCAATAGTACGGGGCCCACTCAGTAGGTGGCCCCTAAATACACATGTCCTAAATAAGATCCACAGAATATATACATAAAACGAGTTCATTGCTCCAAAATAGGCAAAAGGCAACAGGGTACTCCAATTAGGCTTGGCCATCCGACAACTGAAAGTATGAGTAGTCCTTGACCAACTCCTCACCCCCCTCCTAGATCGTGTCGGTCTCTAAAGTACCTGCATCGATAGTATAATTTGGTTGGTATTTTAAAATACTGTCCTAGGTGGGAGTGAGTGATCAACTCAGTAGTACTATAATTCTAAGTTAAACATATTATTAAATCAACCAGGCTTAGGTAATGACATTACTTAAAATACACAGTAACCTAGGCTAGTTGTTTAAATGCATGGATGTCATGCTCGTGCTCATAAATATAATGCATGTCCCAGATAAATAACAACATAAAGAAAATGATGCGCTAGTTTTTAATAGTCAACCAACCACCCCACAATGCAATCATAAATATAATGCATGTCCCATGCAAATAACAACATAAAGTAAATGAAGCGCTGGTCTTTAACAGTCGACCAACCACCCCACAATGCAAGTATGAGAGTCAGCTTAGCACCAATAGGATTCGTCACCCTCACAGTTGCTCAACAGACACTATGAGGAGGCTCGTCACCACAACGTAGGCCGATAGCTCAGACACGGTATCCCATACCATTATGCCCAACCTATGAGACTTTGGTGGGATCGTATCTCACTAACGATTATAAGTGGACTTATCTCCATTAACAACGGTGGTATTCCAAATTTGTAAAGTGTGACTCAACAACAATTATTAATCTAGTAAACCAGGCATTAGAATCATCCGATTGACATAGGGGAACGCCGACCAGACTAGCATTGGGCACGAAGCAACCTATGTAGTCCAACTACTGTCGGTCGTCCGTGTTCAATCCCAATCAACCGACCCAACCTGAGGGTAGCAACCCAACCGGACCACCCTCATACTTATTTAGTTAGCCACTCTTAATCTATAAAAAATTCTTAGTCATTCTAACAGGGTAATTCATATTTATGACATCTACCAAACCATACATTAAGGTATGTTCATTCAAGCATATTTGTCATCCATTACTAATCTACTAAACCAAATAAGATCAAGTCACAATGGAATTCTAACATTTAGAATTTAAATCATTCAGGCATTTCATCAAACACTTATACTACCTACCTAAGCATATATAAATGACTGTAATGAATAAAGCAATATAAGCATTTATAACGCATGAGCCCTAGCTACATCGTATAATCATTCTCTAGCACAGTCAAGGGTCGATAAATGGAAACTTAGAAGTATAGTCCGTACCATAGGGTTAGGGTTTCTCTGTTGTCCGAGTGCTTAGGCTTAGGGTTGGTTGGAAAATTGGCAATGCCTGTGCACACATCAAGGTCAAGGTGAGATTTACATAACTAAACCTATAATAAATTGGAATGGGAGGTATGATTCATATCTTATCTCCAATTGTAAGGGGAGTCGACCTAGACAAGAGAATTGACGGGTAGGTTGTAGAAATTGCACCCGAAAGATGATGATTTCTAGTATAAGCACTCACCTCACACAAATCCCCCCCCCCCCCCCCCCCCCCCCCCCCCTCTCTCTCTCTCTCTCTCTCTCTCTCTCCCCCTAACCTTTCTCTTTATTACTCTCTATTTCTCTCTAAACCCTTAGAATTTTGAATTTGGAGAGAAATGCCCAATTTAATTCTATTTATTATTTTAGAAATTGTGCAAATGGCCCTAAGAACTTAGTTGTTGGATATTTAACCCTATGGGGATCTAATTCCACCATTTGGGGCCCACTTGGATCCATGCGGGACCATCTAGTCCATGAGATATTTGCTACAAGTGAAGATCCAACTAAGGCTACGATCGTCCACAGTTTGATTGTGGCGATCAACGGATATGACGTAATGTTTGTTCAACGATCGTCGATCATCAATTAGGGCCGCGACTTTAAGGATGTGTGCGAGGAATTATTAGAGACTATGGTCCTTAGTTCCATCGCAATCTAGCGGCTTGAAAGCCATAACTTCACGTGAGTTCGGGTGGCAGGATTCACTTAAGTTCTGAATAGTTTTTGGGTAGATTCACACATCATATGTGTTACCCCTCGGCTTTAAGTTGTGCATTTCAGCGCATAGTCTTGGCTCAATGCCTCACGAGGATCGTCAAGCCCACTAAGACAGACGTATTTCATTAATTTCGGGTTTATCGATACCCTAACGGATGACCTAGAATCTGTTAAGATAATTAGGGCATTTATAGGAATGTTTGAGTGTCGAAACTTCTTGTGTATAGTAATTAGGATTTAGGCTTGCTAAGTTCATCATCCGACGTTCATATGATTAGTGAAAACACCAATTTGGTCTTATTTATACTAATTTAGGGATTCCCATATTAGAGAGCCTCATTTATGGGATCGTACGACTTTTCTAGTAAGGTCTACTGTTATGCTTTGTCGCGTCACCACGAGCCTTAGAAATCTTACTTCTTTCTTCCAAAAATCGCATTTACAAAACTGCGCATATAGCTGGTGCTGCCTAAGAGTATTGAGGATTGCTCGTAGGTGTTCTTCATATCCCTCAAGACTCTTTAAGTACACCGGGATGTTGTCTATGAACACAACAATAAACCTATACAGGTATGGTCTAAACACTTTGTTTGTAAGGTTCATGAATACCACGGTGGCGTTAATGAGACCGAAAGGCATCGTGAGAAACTTGTAGTGCCTGAACCTTGTCTTGAAGGCGGTCTTTGACACATTTTCCATCCTAACCCTCAGTTAATTGTAATCGGATTGTAGATCTATCTTTGAAAAATACTGTGCCTCCCTCAATTGATCGAATAAGTCATCGATCCTTGGTAAAGGGGTACTTGTTCTTTACCGTCACATTGTTCAGCTTGCGGTAGTCGATACAAAGATGCGGCGAACCGTCTTTCTTCTTTAAGAACAAAGTCGGGGCTCCCCACGGTGAAACACTTGGCTAAATGAAGGTACAGTTTAGGAGTTCGTCTAATTGAATTCTCAATTCTTTCATCTCGCATGAAGGCATTCTGTATGCCAACAATGCTAT
Source organism: Liriodendron chinense (assembly GCA_003013855.2). NCBI lineage: Eukaryota > Viridiplantae > Streptophyta > Magnoliopsida > Magnoliales > Magnoliaceae > Liriodendron > Liriodendron chinense. Next base: position 511,130 of record ML058337.1, on the reverse strand, counting down.
AAGCGTAGTGCTAGTCATGAGATCAATGGCAAAGTCGATCTCGCATTGCGACAATAGTCCTGATATGACTCCAAATACTTCAACAAACTCTTGCACTATCGGGATTTCGTTCATCGATGAGCGACTACACTCTCTTCTCGAATAGTGAAACAATGAATATGGTTCTTAAAACTAACTTGTACTGGGAACACAAAAGAGTCTCCTTCAAGGTTGGGGATGGTGACTAGCCAAGTGTCACAATCAATTTCTACCTTCACTTCTGTCAACCAATCTTTGCTAATAATGATATTGTAATTGTATATGCTTACAGCGATCAAGTCAATGTACACTACCCTGCCTCCCAAGTCAATGGGACAATTATGACAGGCTCTCATGAAGTCGAAGAAAGTTCCCTTTGTCGTAGTAATTCTTCTTGCTGGTATAGAGACTATCTTTAATCCCAACTGTTTCAAAATGGCATATGATATGAAAAAGGTAGTAGCCCCGATGTCAACTAGAATAATTACAAGAGTTCTCAGGACATGAGTTTTATCTTCAAAATATGACGTCCTCGGCTTGAACGCCTCAGGGTCCTTAACGATCAAAGCATGGACTCGAGCTTGTTGTGCCCTATTTGGTGCAGGAACGATCGGCCATTGATTTGGTTGATTTGGGTGCAGAGGAGGCCGCCTAACATGTTGCAGAGGGTGGATAGCTTGTAATGTGGGACCACAATGGCACTCTGTGGTTGACGGTTGGCTATTTGAGGGGGCGTAATGCTCCTATCCCTCATCCAAGTGAAGCAAAAGGAGTCGTGTGGCCACCCTTGTTGCAGTAAGTGCACACTCGATCTGACCTGGAGGTGAGAGTTGACGGTGGGGCTCGAATCGGCGATGGCTGCTTACTAGCCGAGTATGGTTGCAAAGCGTCGAGCCTGGATCTTTGGCCCATTTGGAGTCGTGCTTAGAAGAGGCGTACCCCATCCTGATCAGAACAGAACACCTTGTTCACCAACTCAGCGTATGTAGTGATGCTTGTGTGTTTGAAACGAGTTTATATAAGACTGGAGTTGCCAGTAGCTAATTACCTTAAATCTACAATTGGTTAGATCCTGTATATATACTTAAGAGTAGGAATATGAAGATTCTTAATCCTAAGAATGACTCTTTGATATACTTTCAGAGATTCAAAGTAATGATCACGGTTACAAAGAGGGAAGGCATTAGGCACCCACTCTGCCCGTACAAATGTACAGGTTTCTACTTGTTGAGCTCTGAATTGTGCATATTTATCCCCAATTTCATAGCATAATTACATGGTTTGAATTGTTAAAGTTATTATCTTACATATGTTTCTATGCTTGTAGGTAATGGAGAGAGATCTCGTGAATTTAACGTTAAAAGGGATGATCTATGATGTTTAGAAAGGAATGCCTCAAGTGATAAAAGAGTGGAAGACTCTAATTATCGAAGATCGGAAGCCAAAAGAATAAAAAGTGCAGAAAATAAGAAAGTTCGAGCGGCCTACACTCTGGTCAGGCAATCGAAACTTAAAAGAAATAGTTGTTGAACTCTCTAGACACTTTTGAGCAAGTTTGGGCGATCGAACCATAATTGTTGGGTGCTCGACAACATGTTCGGGTGCTAGGTTGGATGATCAAAATCCATAGAATTCAGAGAGTAACTCTCTAGATATTTTTAGAAACTTTCGGGCACTAAGTTCGGGTGCCCGACGGGGAGTTCGGGTGACCGACGATCTGGTCGGGCACCTTATAACCGATGACTGTGCGAATTTACTTACGTAATTTTGAGGCAATGGTTCGATTTTTCTATATAAGGAGAGCTCTTTTCCACTTCTAATCCATCATAAAAGAGTTTCAGACGTGGTGGAGGAGGAGAGATTTAATGTGCAGCTTCTACTCCGACATTTTTGAGTTTTTCTAGTTCTAGTTCTTAGTTTTTCTAGTTTTCTTATGAGATTTAATTTAATCATGTAACATCTTGAAATTTCGACTCTTGTGGACAACACGATGGGTTGAGTTTCTGGGTGTATACTTAAGTGTGTTAGGGATATATTTCCACACGTTTACCTGTATCTCATATATTTATGGCATTCATAGCAAAATGACAAAAGTTTAATGTTCTTATTCCAAGTTTTTCTACTCTAAGTTCTCAAACATAATATCCTAAATACCATGTCAAAAGTAACATTTCACTTTCTACCTCCATGGGAGACTAATTTCATATTCGTATGAAAATAAAACTACTTAAAAGAACAAAAACAATTAAGTATAAATCATCTTCATGCCACTCCGGCTTCGTCATCCACCATTTGCTGCTACGAACCTTCATACTCTTTATCTTACAAATCAGGTTCATCTATTGGATTTTCACCTGCAACATCTGGGTTGGTATTTTAAAATACCGTTCTATGAGGGAGTGAAGTGCTTTCTTATCTAGCTTCCTCAATCAACAACCATGGATGCTCCTAGGTTAAGATCTTCATGATCTAATGACCATTTAAAAAATCTAACTTTATGGCATCGATACATACCTAAAATTATACCTACCTTTCGGAAAGATTAACAACTTACCTACCCGAGTGATCAGAATCGTGAATCTTAAGGACCAAGGGCATTATCGTAATTATTTTTAATCTAAGACTTTTAGAAAATTTAACAGTTTTACGAGGTTCTATGCATGATCCTAAGCATATCTTACAAAAGAATCTATATTGAATTCATCACGAATTATTACTTATTCATAAAACAAGTTAAAATTCTCGTTAATTGGAGATTTTACACATACTATACTTTCAAAGCCACTTCAAAAAATCTAGGGCGTTACAATCCACCCCCCTTAAAAACAAACTTCGTCCCCGAAGTTTACTCGAGGTGTGGTGGCGGGAAGTTGAAGGTATTCTTTCTCATATTATCCTCACTCTCTTATGCCGCTTTCTCATTTCCTTAGAATGACTGAGGGACTTTAATTAGGGATGATGACTTGGGTATGATGAAACTGCTCTGTCCAATCCAAAACACACACCGCCCCCTTTTATATACGATGTATTCTCTCTAAACTCAGTTTATTTCCTCTAAATCAGATAGGAATTATCTATAGGATTTGGTGACATGCAAGATTTTCAATCATTTTACCTTTTTCTCTTCATCATCTGCCCAATGGCATGATGCATGCAACGAATGTTCAAAATACTTTACCATTGGATTCAGTGAGCGAAAAAATCACTCTTGCTATACTTGTAACTTTAAAACATGTGCTCGCGATATATCTTTAGTCTTTAATTATCTTTGATCCATTCTAATGTCTATTAAGAATTTGGGGTCATTATATTTCACCCCCCTTAAAAATAAGTTTTCGTCCTAAAAAAATTAGTTCTATGAGCTTTCTGAATTCTGGCCTAACATGCTTCCATTGTGCCTCCTGATTCCTAGATGGTCTTGTTTTTAGTTGCAGATTCTTATCATCTTTGATTCCTAGTGGTACTCTTCAAGGGAAAATACTATTCAAAAGGCAAGGTAGAAGGACTAAAATTTAGAAAAACTATAAGTTAATCAACGAATTCTTTTGCCACTCTTCTACTATCTTAATCATCAAATAATATCGTCATGATCTTTAATTAAATCTTATATCCTTAGAACTAAGCTAGGTCTTTGGTTTCATCAAGGGTATTACTCTTATAGTTCCTTACTAAGTCAAGGGTATCAACCTACCATAGAGGTACTTCTCTAATCGTACGCTCAGACCCAGAGATTATCTTATAGTTGAGTGATTTAGAAGGATATTAAAGGACAAATAATTACGAAGGATGCTACTATAATATTTGGGATAACTGATCATGAGATTCATAATGGTAGATTCAGATTTGATTGAATGTGTCTACAATTGATCAGATGTATGGGTGGAGCATCAATTAAATAAGGAGATGAGTGTAGAATCAATGGGTTTCCAATAAGATAAGGTGTGATTGACTAGTCAAGTGAATAAATAGATATACGAGTAGATAAGTAAACGGCTAAATGTCCTTGATGATACCTTACTGGCTAAAGATACAATGAGAGGTTCAATGGATAAATGATATTAGGGATACTATAACCTATGTCTCATTAGATTCTAGGTAACTCCATTTCTACACCCTAGGGTTGCTTATAGGTCTATTTCACTCTTGCCATCTAACTTAGATAAGACTCACCTTACAATTTCAAGAGAATGCATAAATGTCCCAGGGTTAAAACAACAACACGATTCATATGATATCAGTATCAAGGAAGGGCGGTTTGAGTAGCTTTGGGTTCGATACTTAGATCTTCTACTCAAACTTGAGCATTAAGTTCATTAGCATCAATCCACAATTCCGAGTGTCGACCTTCAAGATTTTGAATTTAGACCCGATCGCTTGTACATTACATAAGATACGATTTCGGCCTTCCGTGTCGTTAAATAATAGTGGACTATTATGTATACTCCCAAAATACACTCATAGTAACCATTCACCCAAAACAAACAACAAAAATTAATCCATAATAAAACACACAAAAAAGCTAAGGGGTCCTACGTACTTTCGTCACTAAACATGTCGAAGATCTAGGTAGGGGTTGGTGAAGCAAACAAAAATTATAATAATTTACCTAAAATGACGTAGCGGGGCCTAAAAATTTCTAAGAGACACATAAATGAACATTATGTAAGTTTTCTATATAGTGGGCCGACTGATCAATGGTCCAGATTTGAATACAGATGCAGATTCATGTATGGACTAATTAGTGGACCCCACTACAGTCGTGATCTACAAAATTAAGAGGGGTTGCGCGTCTACACTGCCTGTGGCAGTATTGTAGTTGAACATAGATTCCTGATAGCCAAATTCGTGTGGAGCAAGGGTGGCAGTGTTTTGGTGGGTTTCAAACACTGCCACACCCACTACAAACCCTATTTAAAGGGTGCTGGGTCTCCAATTCGGGATTACACTGAAAACAACATCCATCTAAGGTTTTCTCTACAGCAATCTCAGGAAAGGAAGATCCAGATCTCAGACAGGAAATGACTCACTAAATAGGTAAGTCTTTATTCCAGTTATTCGATCTACATACTCGATGCACTGCACGGTCTATGAATTCCGTAACTAAAGATTCTTACACATAAATGAAACATTTATAAGGGCATTAGTATGCAAAACTACACTTAGATAATTGGGTTCGAGGGATTAATAAGCTATTAACTATGAAAATGTCAAATCTGAAACTCAGGACCTACAAGCACTTTCAAAATTTTCTTTCTTGACTCAGTTGTCAGTTTCCTCTGAAATTTGAAAAATAATTTGTAAGTTAGGTGGGGAACATCCCAAAAAATTTTCAGAGAAATATTTGATATATATACATACATATATATGGAATGTGCAAAATATCAAAGTACAACATCACCATTAACATCAACCGGAATGACTTCCCATTTAGATATATGAATCAGCCTAAGTTCCTAAAACCTCCACAACTGATGCATAGGATGATTCATTATTCCATAAACCTTGTTAACACTAACTTCAAACTTGTTAATGTTCCTATATTAACGTGGTAAGACAATTCATACTCTTCAGTATTGATTTCTTTACTCGTCTCCAAAATTGTGTGGAAGCCCTTCCCTTTCTCTCACAGGAGCTGGTTGTTGAGCCATGTCACTTCCAGGGACGTCCTAGCCAAGCCTTGCCCATTGTTCACTACACTTGGGTTTCGATGGAGTACACTGTTTATAAAGAACACCCTAGCTAAGCATGAATTTAAAATGTCAAATTTGTTTGAATTCTTGATGAAAGTTATGGCATTAAATTTGAAACCAGCTGCCAAACCGACTCCAACCTCCTTTTCCCAGCTAAGGATAGACAAAGGTAGCACAAAACTCCCATAAGCACAATGTAATAAAATATTGCATAAGTTGATTGTAACCAAAGGGTTAATGACAATGATCGAGTTACCAATCAATACTAAGACGATCAAATAAGGACCCATACTTTAGATAGTCTAGTTTGATTTTCTGCTACCGAATGCATAAGATCTACAATTAAAATTTAAAAAATTCGCTTTGCCTTTATCCTGACTCAGGATCCAATGTATGTCACCCAGGCTCACATGTTGAGATGGTTCAAATGATTTTAGCACACCTATATTTTTGTCACCAGAAGTTTTGTTACCAGTGTTCTAAAAACTCATCCACGGATAGCTATAGTCATGGTCATTTCTTCAGCAAAATGTTCCCACTGACCAGACCTCTGCGCTTGGAGCCCCACTGGCTGCGACACAAGCTGGACGGGATTGCCCGCCAAAGGCTTTCCAGGAACTTCGGAAAGCTAGGGGGCCACCGTTATGTTTCTGAGAAATCCACCCGTTCATCCGTTTTGCCAGATCTAGTTAGGACGTGCGCTCAAACCTGAGGCAAATCCAAAACTCAAAAGTGGGTAGGGAAATGTCTACCGTTGAAACCTCTCTGCTGTCCTCATGATGTTTATATGCCATTGGGATGAACTGAAAACATAAATACTAGTCTGAACCAAAACTTATTTAGCTTAACAAATGTTTCAACGGTAGACATTCAATCCTCTCTGTTTCCTATCGATGTGTCCACTCGAGTTTTGGATCTGCCTCTTTTTTAGCTCATGCCCTCAAATGATCTTGCAGATGGAGTGGATTTCTCATAAACATCAAGTTGGCCCTACCTAGCTTCCCGTAGCAGGAAGTTCTTGCGAAAGCCTTTGGTAGGCAATCCGCGTCCACACGGATCCTGAGCCGCGACGACTGGCAAAACGGACTCAATTCTAAGCGCCTGTGTATTATCCATCACACTCTGTCAGAGTATCAAAGTTTTTCTTATAACACACGAGCAACGCATGCGGGCTTAGAAAACCTCACTGGACTAAAATGGACTACAGCGAACTATAGTCCTCTCTCCCTCTCTGTCTCTCTCTCTCCCGATCGATGGGTTGGAGGAAGGGCCGTCCCTCGTCTCTCCAACGTTGGAACTCCACTTCCGTAGTGCCCAGCGAGCTCGAGCTCGACTTCCCCTCCACCTTCCCCATCACCAACGGCGTGGATTTCGAGCTCCTCCCTCTCGGCCACGTGTCCTACACCAGCCTCAAGGACCTCCTTCCCTCGCAAGCTGGCACCCAATCCCCGACACCTGTCAGAAACCAAAGCTTCAACGAGATCTCGATCCGCAACCGCCTCGTCAAGCAAGCCGCCTGGGCCTACCTGCAACCCACGATCGCCGCCTCCCCCCACTTCGCCGGCAGCGACTTCTTCCGCCGGATGTGGATCAGACTCGCCGGCTGCCTCGGGCACGTGATCCCAACTGTCGCGTGTGCATTCGATCGCCTCCTTCGGGCGATGCGAATTGGGTGGAGGAGCAGGAAATGGTGACGGACGTTTTAACGGTAACGGCGTTCGTTAAGACCCTCTCTTGGAAGGGTCGGTAACCGTAACGGTAGCACGTGTTAGGTGACTCTAATGTTTGATGCATAGACGAGAGTACGGTGTTTGTTTACCACCATATTTTAAGTTCTGGTGAGATGAACCATTGGTCCACTGCAACGTCCGTGTGACTTCAAAGCCGTCCATCAGTTTGAGGATGTTGCCCTAAAATGAGTCAGATCCGAAATTCAAATGGGCCACACAACAGGAAACGGTGTGGATTGAGTTCCTACCATTGCCCTAAAACCTTTTTACCGGATATTTATGTTTACCGTTGATGCTAGTGGTATTTAACTGATGAACGGGTTGGATGGCATATAAACATCATGGTGGAAGGTTTTCAACGGTGGGCATTTCCATCCCCACTGTTTCCTGTGGCGTGGTCCATGAGTTTCTTGGATCTGCCTCATATTTGGGGTCACCACCTAACATGAGCTGATGAAACTGATGGACGGAGCGGATGTCACACCTACGTTGCCGTGGGCCCCACAAAGCAGCTCTGGGTTATGGAAACTTGTGTCCCTTCTATGTGGCATACATACACATCTATACATATCATTTCAAGTGGTCGGAATTATTGTGGACGGAGCGTGGGAAGATAGTAACGTTGATTGAAGGATCCTAACCGCTCAATTGGTGGCTACCAAACGGGGGATTGGAAGCAAACCATTCGATCATTGAGAATATATGGCCCATATTTACACGGTCTGGATCTTTGCTACGTTTGTCGGTGAGCCGTAATCTAGACATATTTGTTTGTACGCGTTTTTCATGGGATGCGACTTGCGCAACCAACCAATGTGGGTGTTACCCTAACCGTGTGCGGCCCATCTTTATGTATTTGTTTTATATATCCACACCGTCCAGTCTGTTTTTCCATCTCATTTCAGGACGTGATCCAAAAACCTAAGAAGATTCAAATCTCAGGTGGACCATACCACTAGAAAACAGTGATGAATAACCATTAAAAAAAATTTGTTGGCCACAAATTTTTTTGGATCAATCTGGTCTTTATATTTTACCTTCATCCAAATCTTCTTGACTTTATCAACGGGTTGGATTGCAAATCAAAATTACTAAAACCTTACAATGGGCTCTTAGGAATTTTTAATGGTGTGGCACTCAATCACCACTGTTTCCAGTGGTATGGTCCACCTGAGATTTGGATCTGCATAAGTTTTGGAACCCCATCCTAAAATGGGTTGGAGAAACGGATGGACGGCGTGGATATGGAAAAATATCATCCATGTGGGCGGCACGGTAGGGGTAACACCCACTAAAACTGGTGTTACCCGGGTAACACTGAGCCGACAGCACGAAGTTCCTGTGGTAGGAAGCTGTGTGGGGATGACAGAGACTTCCGTGACAAATCCATTCCGTTCATCAGTTTATAAGCTTCACAATAAGATATCAATCCAAAGTTTAGGCAGATCCAAAACTTAATTGGGCCACACCACACGAAACAGCAGGAGTTGAACGCTCACCATTGGAAACTTTGTGGGAGGCACAGTAGTTTTGTATCAGAATGATATTTCTTCCTACACCTTCACTGAGGGATAATAAACCTATGAACGGTTTGGATGGCATATAAAAATTATGGTAGGCTTCGGGAAGCTTTCAGGCGGTGAACGTTTCTGTTCTCACTCTTTCGTATGGTGTGGCCCACCTGAGGTTTGGATCTGCCTGCTGTTTGGATTCCTGTGTTATTGTGATGTTTTTAAACTGATGGACGGAATGTATTTGTCACGGGCATCTCTGTGGAACCCGACCACAGGGACTTCCTTTCGCAAGGTGGGCCACAGGCAATTCGCGTCCTTCCATCGGAAGCGACTTGCCTGAAACCACTCAATGGAGATTGGCTCCCCTGTAAACGAACCTGTGGGGAGCCAACCATGATATTTGTGTTATATCCCATCCATCCATTCATTTTGTCATATCATTTTAGTACGTTAGTCGTAAACATGAGGATATCTAAAACTCAAGTGGGCCACACGAGTGAGATTCAACGCCCACCGTTCAAACCTTTGTGGGGCTCGCAAAAGTTGTGGATCGGGGTTGTTTTCCCTTCATCCAGGCGGTAATCACCTTATGAGCGGGTTGGATGGCATTTAAACATCATGGTTGGCCCAAGAACATTTCAACGGTGGATGTCTCCATCCTACTGCTTCCTGTGGTATGGCACACTTTGAGTTTTTTGGATCTCTCTCGTGCTTAGGCAGCCTCAAATGAGCTGATGAAACAGTGGACGGAGTGATATTACACAAACATGCATGTAGTGGGTCCCAACGAGCTTTGGGTTACAGGGAGCCCTCATCCTGGATTATAGGCAAGTTGCATCCTTTTTCATCCTTGTTGTGTTTTATCATTAGTTATTGTTGTTTGGGGCATGCCTATTGCATGGACGTGGCCATATTTAATTGACCCATGTGCCACTATCGGAAATGACCCACGCAAAGGATGTTTGAAAGCTGTGAAGTTGAGTGCATGCTAAACTGCACTCACCTCTGACAGCAGCATGTGGCCAATCAAATCCTGCAACACGTCCCAACACCACTTAGCTACGCACTAAACTGCACTCACCTCTGACAGCAGCATGTGGCCAATCAAATCCTGCAACACGTCCCAACACCACTTAGCTACGTGGTGTTAGGGTCACCATGCAATCCAAGGCCATTTAGGACTTGGTTTACAAATTGGCTGGATCACCCTAGATTGTAGTTCCCTCCAGTGGGGCCCCACTACTGATGGTCCATAGTGAACAGATTGAACCGCAGCCTGTGGGCCAATAACTTGGACCTTGTCTGTTTGGGCATCTATGAACTATGACCGGCTGTAACCTACTGGCCTAACAATGTAACATTTGTTGGGCTGATCTAATCTGTAATTCGCAAAGCTAATTTTCGATAAGAAATTCTGAACTTGAGAATTGTAGCATTTCAATGATGCTGCGCAAGAGGAATGATCAAGTGGGCCAGCCCATCATCATCATTGCCATCGTAGTGTTGTCCGACTTGGTTGGGTCAGCTGCACGAATCCTGTTTACAGGTCCTTTGTCATGATTGCTTAGCAGAACTTGAACGACTATCTACCTGACACCAGCTCTTGTCTGTTCAGACTGGAGCAGGCTGACGCATTATTACCAGGTGAATGTAGGACATATATCTAGTTTATATCCTAATGGCTATTATTCATTCCTCTCTTGTGCTTTGCCATTTTCTTTTAGCAATGGGAATGGACTTGGTTCCTTTGATGTAGACTCCAAGGTGTTGTTGTTGTTTAACTCAATCACATATCTTGAGGTATTGTCAATGTAAAATACAGGTTTGTCAGCTTCCGACCAAATTTCATGTATTGCTCATTCACAATAAGGGGGCATTTGGATCATACGTTACTTAAGATAAGTTACTTATGCCTTAAATAGCTTATCTTGATTTTATTAAACTGAAGTGAATAAATAGCTTTAAATAAAAAAAGCTACTTATCTACTGAAGTGATTAAGTAGTTTGATCATAAACCAAACTTATCTCAAATAAGCTACTTGTCTACTGCTGTAAGTAGAAAAAGTAACTTATTTGGTGGTATCCAAAAGGGTCCTAAAAGTAAATAAAAGCTAAAAATTGCAGAGATTTTTCCATTCCAGAGAAGGATTTCGAATGTTTATAGGGACAATCTAGTCTTGGTGTATGATATAAGCCACCGACAAGTTCTCTCGTTATGCCCTGTTTGGGGACATCTTTAATCCAAACATGAGACAGAGGCTTTGAGGATAGATAAAACCCATCTCTACCCAATATCATAAGCACGCTTGAGTTCATGTGTCTGACATCGCGTGTCTACCTGATCAGAGTTGTCCATCATGAAGGAGAGTTGTTGTATCCTGGGGGCAGAGTTGCTGGGACCCAGTGCATCAAGGATCTTCCTTGTGTGGGCAAATCTGTCCTTAAGACAGCAACTGTAACATGCCTTAGCTATCTAGATTTTATTTTCGTTAATACTTGTTTCTAAAATTCCGCTTTTCTGCTATATCTCTATATTATTAGATCCAACAGTTAACATCTGTCTTCATATGGATTCAAATCTTAACAACCTCTTGCGCTTAGTGCGATTTGGAGACTGACTGCCCTTGCATGGAGTGTTTCCTAGCAATGCAGTGATAAGGAGAAATTGGTAGGGGGTTCGGCTGTGTGGTTCGGGGTTCTTCTTAAAAGGAAGGTGCATCAGCTCTATGGTTGCATAAGCTCTTGACAAAGAGCAATGTGTTGTGGGTGCATGGTTGTATGGAGAGAGTGTCACGTGGAGTGTTACCTAGCAATGCAGTGATCAGGCGAAATATGTAGGTGGTTATGCTATGTAGGCTGGGATTCTTCCTAAAGGTGTATCAGCTCTAAAAAAAGAGCAATGTGGTGTGAGAGTGTTGCCACCCTCACATGGAGTGTTACCTAGCAATGCAATGATCAGGATAAATATGTAGGTAGTTACTGTGTAGGCTGGGATCTTCTGAAAGAAAGGTTTGTCAGCTCTCAACAAAAAGTAATGCGTTTCGAGTGCATGGTTGATTGTAGAGAGTGACAGCTTTCACACTTCTGTGGGTTGGCCATGAACTCCTGATTGCTTTTGCGATGGAGACAATGTTACCTTCTAGAAGTCTTCTTCTCTGTATGTATCTTTTCACCTTTTTTCTCTCTTACTCTTTACTAAGGATGTTTTTGTTTTTCATATTTTCCTTGCTCTCCAAGCTTCCAACCTTTCTTTGATGGCTTGCACCGATTCTTGTGCTGCAATAGTTCATGACTGGAAGCCTTTTGCAATAGCACAAGTCAAGATTCTTGGCCTTGATGTCAGGCTTGCGTTCCTAGGCCCTTCCTTATTTGACACCTATTTTCAGCCCCCTTTGGATGAAGAAATCGGGGCTTGTTTGGATAGACTGCAAACTAGGGGAAGCATTCAATTTACATTTACAAGATGGTTGCACATGCTTGCCTTCACTTTTCCTTCCTAAGCTAGGGAGTATAACCCTTTTTTTAATTTTTTTCAAAAAGTTGGATTGAGGGAAAGTAATTTTCCTTTGACATGACATTTTAAATGACAATTTTGGAAAGAAAGAAGGTTTCCCTCAATGGGATTGCAATTCAAATAGTTTCAAATGCAAAGGAAAAACATTTTTCAAGACTTTTGCAAAACAAATAGGTGAAAAGGGTTTGCTTCTCCAATGTCAGTTCACCTCCTGCTTATGTCATATGTTTAATTTGCTTTGCTTTCCCCTAATTTGTACTCTATCCAAACAGACACTCGTTAATGATGCTCGTCGTCCAAGAATTTGGGTGAAGAGGACTAATACATTGTAGGTTTGGTTGAATAAATAGGACAACTACATTGTTTGATACAAATGGTTAAAACCTCAATGTGAGGCCAGATTGGGAAACCCACAAATGAATGCCTTCACCTTTCCTTGAGATTGGTCTGTTTTCTTGTTCTTAGCAAACTGTAAGGATGGCGATCGGTTTTGGCGAATAATATGACCAAAGTTGATTGTTCTTTCTCTTAGCAAACTATAAGGATGATGATTGGCCACTTTATGGCGAACAATATGACCAAAGTCAACTGACGAGCGAGGGATGGATCCTTGGGTTTGCGTTGGTAAGGATTACTGTTGATAATGCTTCTGCTTCTACATGTCTATTTTGATTAGTCAAAAGAAAGTGCCGACCATAAGTGATCTGGTTTGCAAACCAGAAGTGGCTGTTCAAAGGGATGACAAATGGGCAACCTCCTACAAGGACCCTCCTATAGCCTCAAGAGAGGGTACCAATGAAAACTCCAAACCAGCCCCATTTTATAGCCTGTTTTAATTGGTGGAAACCAAAATGTAGATACCAAAAACCCAACATCGCACCAAAGGAAAATGTATGGAAAAGAATCCATATCAGCTTGTTTGTTTTAGCCCACGTGATTTCTGTAGAAATGTTAGAAGGTATACAGTCAGAAGGGAAAGCCATCTCCCATGTTTTTACGGAATGGTATCACCTATTTTTGGAGGAAACAGTGGAAATGAAAACGGCAGCCTGTTAGGTCAGTATCCCATGTTTTTACGGAATGGTATCACCTATTTTTGGAGGAAACAGTGGAAATGAAAACGGCAGTCTGTTAGGTGTTACTGACCGGTTGCGCTAAAAGCTCGAGTTATTAGGGAACGATAGAACAATGTATATCAGGGGGTTTGCTGACGCCTCCAACATTAGCATACGGTCCCGTCTAAAACACAGTTGAAGAAGACAATCAGTGAAGTGCTAGACAATTCCAATTCTAATTCCAATGATGAGGAAAAGGATGCTTTGAGAAAACTGACCATCCCTTCTTACTTCTAGGAGTAACCTTACAGACAGAGGTAGCGGTAAACAGTTGGTTGAGACCATCTGATGAGGTTTAGGCCCAGTTTGAACTTTGGATAGCTCATTAAGAAAGTATTAGTGATGTAGGAATGTATTATGCCAAAGGTAGTCCTTCGACTCTTCCATTCTGTTATAATTAGAAAGTGTCTAAAATGCACCAATCCATTCTATTCAGAATTTTCTAAAACCTACTTAGATTTATAATTTAAATATTAATGTTTACAAATTCTAGAGTGTTGTTTAAGTGGAATTGCAAACAACATACACCATTGTCTTCATGTCAAGGAAGGGAGACTCCCCATGAAAAATTCAAGGACATGATGGCCTCGTTCCCTCTCTTGCTCCCTTGCACCCTCCCTAACTCCTATTGGATTTTCAACTGCAACGGCTTCTTACCCTCTGGCCGAGGGTTTTATAAGGATGTATGCATCCATCTATCTGTTCGTTCAAGTCTCACCATGGGCTATTCTACTGGGTTGAAGCCTTTTGTTCATACCATCTCACAGGTTGCAGAACCTTTGCATGCATCCTGGTACCAACATTTCATTCCCTGTGCCCGGGCTTTTCTATCATCCTTGGGCCTAATCCCAAGTGCCATCCAGCTAAATCCTACAAATTTCAGGACATTGTCTGTACATCTTCCAACACCATAATGTTCTCTTAACACCTTGTGAAGGGTATGTTTGCAGTCTAACATTGCACCATCTCACCTTGAATCTCTTTGAATTTGAGTACTGAATCCTGATTTCTAGTATATGCTCGAGGCCAATGATAAGGACCCTGTATCTTGGCTGTAGGAGATGGGCCTAAAAATCATATGATAGGTGGCCCCAATGCTTTCACCGACTCTTCTCCATTTCAAGGCTACCGAAAGTCTTCGCTGGGGATGATATTGCTCTTACCACTCATGGTACTGGTACTGTAGCTCTTGAGCCATCGGACTTTCCTCAAAACATTATGCACCTCGGATGGCAAAATTATGATATCTTCAGAAGACTGCACCCATTGATTCTTCCGTCGCGGTGGGAGTGAAAAGTTAGGCAGGCCTGCCTCTCCTCAATAGCATCTGGACAGGTGGGTTGCCGAGTTTTAATTCTGTCAATAGCTTGATTATGTAGCTTCCTACAAATGAATGGATCTCCTTGCTTCAACTTGGTTAGAGTTGTGAAACATCGGATCTATTTTACCCAATTTGAAATAAAGTAGGCACGCGAAGTTTATGTTGCTGATTGAACTTATCAACTTTTTCTTATACCTCTGCTAAGTTACATTGATAATTGCCGAAGGACTTCCTATTGTGATCTTTAGTCCCGCTTCGGCGTACCAGGTACAAAGGGCGTTACTTTCTGAAGCGTCAAACCGTGTTTTTTGAGCAGTTTCAATTAAGCTTATGCTCACACATTCACTAATCAATCCTTCTAACTAATTTTATGAGTATGACATGAACATTTAAAGGTTGTCTTCCTCACATCTTGTTTAGAGATGAAAATGCGATTATAATTAAAAATGCCTGTCCTAGGTGCTGCCATTTGCTAAAGTGAATTAGCTGACGTCTGTCTTTTCGGTAGGATGATGGGGCGACTACCTCTCGGAACCGCATGGTAAGGAAACTTGGACTTGATCCTAGGTCATTCCTCAAGAGAGCAGGGACACTACCAACTTCGCTGCCAAGCTGGGTGTATTTTGAAGTGGACTTATCTGTGGTCACTTCGACCTTGAGGTCATCCAACCTTTTGCAGGTGCTGATTCCAGGCCGGGTTCTAGATAATGCTTGTTGGGTGTGTTTCACAAAACTTTAGGATCTTGCGCTCCCAAATCACTAGAACTATGGGATATGATAATGCAATAATCAAAAGCAAATCACCAACCACACGACACAAAAGATTTTTACATGAAAAACCCTCAAAGAGGTAAAAACCACGGGACCTTGTCCAGACAAACAATCTACTATCAAGAGAACCATTTACAACCTCGATCACAAGTACAACCCGCTTGGATCTAACCTTCTTCACCCATATGGGGATGTATAAATAGTAAAAGGACTAGAAACTGAGAGATCTCACCGAGCACGAGGACGTTGAAGAGCCTAGACGTCGATTGCACCATGAATTACCTTCACAAGCAAAGCCTCCTCTTCCAACAAGCTTCCTCTCTCTCTTTTTTTCCTCTCTCTCTCTCTCTCTCACTCTCACCTTGGACGTGTAGAACTCCGAATTAGGTTTGCTAATATCGATTTAGAAGCCTTCTTGTAGCCCCATGCAAGAGTTAGAGCCCGATTAGGAAATTGCATATAGTAGTCCGCGCGCGGCTGTCGACAGGTCGGCCACAACAAAAAATAGTCCAGAGAGTTTTTGTGAAAGAAACTTAATTCCAGACTTGTTTTCCGACCAGTTGGACGACCAGTTGAATTGGACAGAAAAACGTCCAGCGAACAATGCAAATTTCTGGCTAATTTCCGACCGGTCGGCTAGAGGGACGACGACCGGTCGATGACCACCAAAGGTCACCTCTCTCCTCTGACATGAGAAGGAAAACTCCAACAAATCTCCTCCTTTTCATCTCAGGAGGTGTTCACTGTTTTCAAGCCAGCTGTTGAGCTCTTAAATGTGCATATTTTAACCTCATTTCATCACTAATTATGCATGAATTACTTGTTTAAAGACTTACTCAATGCATGATTTTGTGATTGTAGGAATGAGAGAGAATCTCTGTCATTTGGAGGCTTAAAGACACTTTTTACATACCTTGAAGATCAAAGGAATAAAGGACAAAACGTGGAGCAAAGATGCAATGGATATGGAGGATGAAAAGCTGAAAAAATCAACAATTTACATGACCTCCGGTCGGCCGGCTGGCCAAAACCTCTAGAAACAGCAATTTCGCTGGAGGTTTTTTGTGAAGCCCGACCCTTAAACCGACCGGTCGGCTGGCAGGTCGGTCTATGTAAAACATTGTCCAGAGAGTTGGTATTAATTTACTTAAGCTCCGGCCGGCCGGCCGACACACAGAAACTTCTGGAAGTTCAATTTTTCCTGCACAAAAAGCAATATTTGCGGGATTTCTCGAAGGTTCTTTGCTGCTAGGGCCCAAAACCTATAAAATGGCTCCTCTACCTTGTTCCTAAGGTATCCTAGAAGATATCTACCACGGTGAGATGCGAAGAAAGATGGATCCGAAGTTCTACAACTCTCGTTTGCTAGTTTGCTTTCTAGTTCTTCATGTTTTTAGTTGATTTCATGTTTTCCTTTAGCATGGTCGGCTAAACCTCTTAGTTAGGGCTAAGAGTTGAAGCTTGTAGTGAACTTAAGATGTTTTAATTAATTTATTTATTTTTTTTAATGGTTTCAAGTTGAATTCTTAACGTTGAACAATGGTTTGTTGAGTTTTAGTGAAGTTTTAAGTAGTTTTTCTTAATCTTATGATGACTCATAGATGTTTGGAAGAATTTTCTTAGATTTTAGTTGTTTTGCAAAGTTCTAGACCTGTACGCTTTGAGGAATCAGATTCACGATGCTCTAGACTTGGTTCTTCATGTAGGAATTTTAAACAAAAAGTTATATCTTTTTTTAGAAATTCTGAATTATGTGTTTCTTGTTTGTATGATTTGAATCAAGTTCAAATCATGATATTAGTTAAGCCTAGTGATAAGGTTTGATGATTATTATGATTGTGATTTTAATCTAGTGGAACTAGGATTGGCCTATGCAATTGAGTGTGCCCAAGTCCTAACTTGAATTGAGAAAATGATGTTGATGAATAATACATGGGACAAATTGTTTTGTTGATATAGCCACTCTATAATCCAACTAGATAGGATTTGATTTTGATTTTAGTTGTGTAATTAAGAAACCACAGCAAATTATGCATCAAGGATAGCTACAAGCGGATCCTTGGCACCCTAGTGCTTATTTTATATTGTTTACATTCACTTCTAGTTAATAATTACCCATCTACATTTAATTTCTAAATCTGTTTAGTTTGATTTCAATTAAAGATTATTGAAAGTAATTTTTTGAATTCCTGAGTTAGTCCCTGTGGATCGACATCGGTCTTACCGAGCTTATTACTACATCGGAACCCTACACTTGGGGAAGCGAACAAGTTTTTGGCGCCGTTGTCGGGGACTTTGATGGTTTTTACAGAATTTATGAAAATAGTTTTTACTTGAAATTTTTAGGAGTCTTTTATTAGTACTAACTTAGTTAGTTTTGTTTTGTTTTATTTTTTGTTGCAGAAATTTCTAGGAGTTGAAGTAGTTAGCTCATATCAGGTTTTGTCCTTCTAAATTTGTCTTTTCTTCTTTTTTGTTCTTTTCTTTTTCTGAAATTGCATGCCACATTGGGTTCGGGATTTAAATAACTGATTAACCAGTGAAGGAGGGATTGTTGAGGGAATAGATATGGAACCGCGTGCTAAGAAACACTTACATTTTCAAATTTTGTCTGAAAATATAGCTGAAAATCAACCCGATCCAATGGGCAATCAAAATCTGGGCCAAAACCAAATTGAAACGGGAGAGAATGAAGTTGAGAATGTTCATCAACCGAGAACTCTACGTGATTACTTGCAACCTGCAAGAGTGAGCACTTCCTTGTGCATAATCTTTCCACATAATGCGGAAAATATTGATCTTAAATCGGGAGTAATCCAACTCCTTCCCAAATTTCATGGATTAGACAATGAAAGTGCCTATCAACATCTTAAGAAATTCGATGAGGTGATAGCCACATTGTACTTTGCAAACAGTGTCAGATGATGTTGTGCGACTTAAGTTATTTTCCTTTTCCCTTGAAGAGAAAGCTAAAGCTTGGCTTCATGCATTAAGGCCAAGATCAATTGGTACATGGACTAAAATGGCTAGGAAGTTCATAATTTTTTTTTCCTACTTATAAAACAATCATGCTGAGGCGCTTAATCATGAATTTAGCTAAAAAAGAAGACGAGACCTTCTTCCAATGTTGGGAGAGGTTCAAGGATTTGTTGAATACATGCCCACATCATGGCTACGAAAGTTGGTGGGTAATAAGGTTTTTCTATGAAGGACTGACTTCACCCATGTGTCAATTCGTAGAGATGAGTAATGGGGAATTCATGAATAAGGAAGTCGATGAAGCATGAGATTACTTTGATGTCTTGGCCGAGAATTCACAGTCTTGTGATACATCTAAACCAACAAATCCCAAGACAGGGCAGCAAAGGGAAAAATGAGAAATTTATGTCTCTCAGAAGAAGACAACATAGGTACACGTGTGGCCAGACTCACAAGAAAAGTTGAGGCATGGAATTGAAGAAAGGAGAGATAATTAATTCAAAGGAAGTTAATAATGTTTGTATAATTTGTGCCGGTAATTAACATGTAACACAGGATTGTCCTACAATTCCTGTGTTTCAAGAAGTTTTGCAAGAACAATCTAATGCCATAAATAATTATCAACGACCATTTAGTGATCCAAATTCAAACATGTATAATTCAAGTTGGAAGAACCATCCCAACTTCAGTTGGAGGGATGGGCCATCTGAGAATCCAAACAACAACCCGAAAGCTACACTTGAGGAGATGTTGGGAACTTTCGTATCAGTCCAAGCTGAATACAATAAGACTAATTCCCTGAAAATTGATGGGTTCATGCAAGAACAACTAAGATTCAACTCAAACACATCTCAAGCCATTAATGACTTGAAAACATCAATGGCTAGAGTTGAATCTCATCTTAGTGTTAGGGAGAAAGGCACACTTCCTGCCCAACCTCTCCCTAACTCAAGAACTTAATTCGAGATACAAGATCCCACGTCATCTTCCCAACAAATGGAGGATGTTCAAGCTATCACCACCTTTAGGAGTGGCAAAACCATTAATAAATCTAATCCGGTGAAGGCCCCAAAGCCTAATGATCCGAAAAATCCTAACAAGGATGATAGCTTTAACAACACTCTACAAAAGAAAGAACCAGAAAGGCATTACAAGCCGGTTGCCCCGTTCCCCCAAAGGTTGATTTCACCCAAACCTTTAGACAAAAATCTCGAAATTCTAGAGGTTTTTAAGCAAGTGAAGATCAACATTCCGTTGTTGGATGCCATAAAATAAATACCATTATATGCCAAATTTTTTAAGGAACTTTGTACGGTCAAAAGGAAACATAATGTACAGAATAAAGTACTTTTGACTGAGAACTTGAGCACCATCATCAAACAAGAGGTACCCAAAAAATACAAGAATCTGGGTAGTCCTACCATCTCATGCATCATAGGTGACTACTGGATCGAACAAGCTCCACTCGATTTGGGGGTAAGTGTTAACCTCATCCCATACTCAGTCTATGAACAACTTGGTTTAGGTGAATTGAAACCCACCAAAACTACACTCCAACTTTGCTCATAGATCTATTCGTATACCGAGAGGGATGATTGAAGATGTTCTTGTCCAAGTTGATAAATTCTATTATATAGTGGATTTTATTGTTTTGGATACACATCCGGTGATTGGTACCGGTGCTCAAATTTCCATCATACTTGGTCGCCCTTTCTTAGCCACTTCAAATGCAATTATCAATTGTAGAAACGGGTTGGTACAAATGTCATTCAGAAATATGACATTCGAGTTGAATATTTTCGATTTATGCAAACAATCATGGGATGGTGATGATAAGGTCCACTAAATAAATTTGATTGACTCGTTCGTGGAAGATATATCCCTCTTGACATTCTCCTTCGATCCCTTAGAGGCATGTTTGGCCCACTCTCATGAGATTGATGATGACATGATACGAGAGATGGATGCCATTTTAGACTCTGCGCCGATACTTGACACTAACAGATGGAAGACACCATTTGAGACTTTGCCTATAACCGAGAACAAGCTTCTTCCATCTAGTATTAAGGCTCTGAAGCTCGACTTAAAACCATTGCCTACATATTTGAAATATGTATATTTAGGTCGAGATGAGACATATCCGGTGGTGATTTCTTTCCACTTGGATAAGGAACAAGAGAGTAGGTTGATTGCTATTTTAAAACAGCACAAGAATGCCATCGGGTGGTCAATTGCGGATCTCAAAGGCATAGACCCCTTGATTTGTACTCATCACATACACCTTGAGGAGGATGCAAAAACATCTAGGCAACCACAAAGACGCCTCAATCCAAACATGTAGGAGGTGGTTAAGGCCGAGGTGTTAAAACTATTGGACATGGGTATCATTTATCTAATATCCGATAGTCAATGGGTGAGTCCAACTCAAGTCGTGCCTAAGAAATCTGGAATAACCATTGTAGCCAATGCCAACAATGAACTCGTACCAACCAGGGTCACTATCGGTTGGAGAATGTGCATTGACTACTGGAAGCTAAACACTGTCACAAGGAAAGACCACTTCCCTTTAACTTTTGTTGATCAAATCTTAGAAAGGTTAGTTGGTCATTCCCACATTTGCTTCCTTGATGGATATTCAGGGTACAACCAAATAGAGATCACCCGAGAGGACCAAGAGCAGACAATATTCACATGCCCATTCGGCACCTTTGCTTATCGAAGGATGCCAGTTTGGACTATGTAATGCCCCTGCCACCTTTCAGCGTTGCATGTTGAGTATTTTTTCTGATAGGGTAGGGAGAATTCTCAAAGTTTTCATGGACGACTTCTCCGTATTTGGTCGCGACTTTGATAAGTGCCTTGGGCACTTAAAAACTGTTTTGAAAAGGTGTGAAGACAAGAACCTTATGTTGAATTAGGAGAAATGTCACTTTATGGTTCAAAAGGGAATGATCCTGCCAAAGGAATCGAGGTGGACAAGGCTAAAGTTGATCTTATCTCTAATCTTCCACCACCCCAGAGCGTACGAGATGTGCGGTCCTTTTTAGGACATGCCGGATTCTATAGAAGATTCATCAAGGACTTTAGTACCCTCTCTTGTCCTTTATGCAACCTCCTCCAAAAGGAAAACTCATTCAAGTGGAATGAAGAATGCCAAAATACTTTTATCAAACTTAAAGATATGTTGACATGTGCGCCTATAATGCAACCACCTGATTGGAGCATTCCTTTTGAGATCATGTGTGATGCTAGTGATTATGCCATTGGGGCAGTGTTAGGCCAGAGAAAAGAGAAGAAGCCATACGTCATCTATTATGCAAGTAGAACTCTAAACTCGGCTCAAGCAAAATACACCACTATGGAAAATGAACTCTTAGACGTAGTATTTCGCTTTGGACAAGTTTAGGTCCTACTTGATCAGATCCAAGATTATAATATTTATCGATCATGTCGCGTTTAAGTACTTTCTTTCTAAGAACGATGCTAAGCTGCGCTTGTTGTGATGGATCCTCCTACTCCAAGAATTCGACATAGAAATACAAGATAAAAAGGGAATAGAAACCGCAATGGCTGACCATCTCTCACGACTTGTCCTCACCAACTCCTCTGAGACGACTACGATCAATGACATGTTCCCTGATGAACAACTTTTCAAAGTCTCCCAATTACCATGGTATGAGGACATTGCTAACTATCTTCAATAGGTACCATTCCAACACATTGAAAAAAGTAAGATAAAGATAAGTTCTTCAACGAGGTAAGAAAGTTCATGTGGGACGACTCGTACTTGATCTAATACTGTCCCGATCAGATTATAAGGAGATGTGTGTCGGATGATGAGCAACACAGTATCATCTCCTTTTGTCATTCTCAAGCATGTGGTGGCCACTTCTCGGTTAAGAAGACCACAGCTAAAATTCTGCAATGTGGGTTCTATTGGCCCACCATGTTCAAAGATACGCATGAGTTTTGTAAAACGTGTGAACCTTGTCAAAAATTAGGAGGAATATCCCGTAGAAATATGATGCCACTCAATCCCATCTTACCAATCGAAATTTTTTATTGTTGGGGCATCAATTTCATGGGCCCATTCCCATCTTCTTTTATAAATTTATACATTTTGCTTGCCGGTGATTATATTTCAAAATGGGTTGAGGCGATTCTATGCCAGAATAATGACCATAAAACAGTCATTAGATTTTTAAAAGAAAACATTCTTTTCCAGTTTGGAACTCCTCGGGTCATTATCAATGATGGAGGGTCTCACTTCTGTAACCGACCATTTGAAGCATTAATGAAGAAATATGGTGTTAATCATAAGGTGAGCACCCCCTATCACCCACAAACAAGTGGACAAGCTAAGATATCCAATTGGAAAATTAAACAATTCTAGAGAAAACAGTAAACCCTGATCGCAAGGATTGGTCACTTCGAGTCACCGATGCGCTCTGGGCTTACCGTACTGCTTTCAAGACCCCCATTGGAATGTCTCCCTATAGAATTGTCTATGGGAAAGCTTGTCACTTGTGAAATTGGAACATAGGGCATATTGGGTGATAAAGAAAATGAGTTTTGATTCTGACAAAGCAAGCTCACTACGCAAATTTCAATTGAATGAACTTGCGGAACTTCGGAATAAAGCATATGAGAATGCGAGAATTTACAAGGATAAGACGAAGGTGTTTCATAATAAGAACATCCTTCGTAAGATTTTCACGATTAATCAAAAGGTCCTTATGTATAACTCTCAGCTTCATTTATTTTTGAAAAAATTGAGGTCTCGATGGATCGGTCCCTTTATTATCAAAACTGTATATTCTTATGAGACTATCGAGTTGTTGAATCCAAGGAACGGTAACATTTTTAAAGCAAATGGTCAGTGATTAAAACCGTTCTTTGAGAACTTTTCCTCATAAGGTATGTCCATACCTCTGACTGATCTTGTGTATCAGGATACTTGATCTCCTAGTCTGATAGAGGTATAGAGTAGTTTAGGATTATGATTTTGTTGCTTTATTTGTTTTTCAGTAGGTTTGTTAGAAGGAGCTAGAATTCCAACTTTCGCTTTCTTAGGTACTCTCATTCCTCACTCCTCTCATTTTTGTCATTACTCTTATGTTATCATTACATTCACATCTTGTTACATTGAGGACAATGTAAGATTTGGTTGGGGGTGAGATTTCATCATTTAGTATTTTGTACATTTCAAGCAATCATGTAGGAAATTTTTTTAATTCTTTGCAATTTCAAAACTCTCTTGGAAAACATTGTTTCTGTGTACTTTAAATAATACGAATATAAAGGAAGAGAGATAAAGCATTATGATTTTGAAATCCTTGAATTATTTTAAATATAGTAGATTTCCGTACAAATTCCCATATTGAATGATTGATAGAAATTTTGAACATTTTGAGTCTAGCTCACATCACACGATTTTCATGATGGAGGAGATTACTAGATTTGTGGATTGATTAGACTATGATTTAAGGTGTTGAGGAATCAAGCCGGGGAATTTTGTCCATCCTTGCTCATGAGAAAATAAAATAAAAGAACGAAAGATATAGATTTCTAAAAATCCTATCTAATGTGTAAGAAAAGAAAGAAAGTTTGGTTTTTATTGAATATTTGTTAAGAAAATTTCAAAAAGGGCTATCTACTAACTAACCAGGGGAAGGTCTACCCATTACCTAGGCTGGAAACAGGAAGTAGTGTGAAAGCCGTCGAGGGAACAGTAAGGCAATTTCTTGTCATAGGCTTGTGTTAAACTGTATACTTTGGATCTTTAGTTTGATTGATTTATGAAGAAAGGAATCCTTGAAGTTCATGAAATGAGTATTCACTTTGCACACTAGATCACATCTGTTCTATATCTTCTATTTGTTAATCGATTGTTGAGAATTCTATATGGAATATTTATGGTATTTGAAGGGTTCAAGATTTCAATCTCTTTCATTGAGTTTCTCTGATATTTACACTTGTATGTCTTAGAGTTTATAGAAGAATATTTTCGGGAGAGAGATGAGTTTTAAAGGATGGGGTTGTTTCACACATGTTTTACTCGGGACTAGCAAAATGCTGGTTGGGGGGTGTGTTGAGCTCTTAAATGTGCATATTCTAACCCCGTTTCATCACTAACTATGCATGAATTACATGTTTAAAGACTTACCTAATGGATGGTTTTGTGATTGTAGGAATGAGAGAGAGTCTTCGTCATTTGGAGGCTTAAAGACACTTCTTACATACCTTGAAGATCAAAGGAATAAAGAACAAAAGGTGGAGCAAAGATGCAATGGAGATGGAGGATGAAAAGCTGAAAAAATCAACAATTTACATGACCTTCGGCCGGCTGGCCAAACCCTCTAGAAATAGCAATTTCACTGGAGGATTTTGTGAAGCTTGACCCTTAGACCGGCCGGCAGGTCGGTCTATGTAAAACATTATCTAGAGAGTTGGTATTAATTACTCAAGCTCCGGCTAGCCGGCCAGGGGGCTCCGGCCGGCCGGCCAACACACAGAAACTTTTGGAAGTCCGATTTTTCCTGAGTAAAACGCAATATTTGTGGGATTTCTCAAAGGTTCTTCACTGCTGGGGCCCAAAACCTATAAAATGACTCTTCTACCTTGTTCATAAGGTATCCTAGAAGAGATCTACTATGATGGGAGTCAGAGAAAGACGGATCTGGAGTTCTACAACTCCCATTTGCTAGTTTGCTTTCTAGTTCTTCATGTTTTTAGTTGATTTCTTGTTTTCCTTTAGCATGATCGGCTAAACCTCTTAGCAAGGGCTAAGAGGTGAAGCTTGTAGTGAACTTAAGATGTTTTAATTCATTTTTCATGGTTTTAAGTTGAATTCTTAATGTTGAACAATGGTTTGTTGAGTTTTAATGAAGTTCTAAGTAGTTTTTCTTAATCTTATGATGACTTATGAATGTTTGGAAGAATTTTCTTAGATCTTAGTTGTTTTGCAAAGTTCTAGACCTGTACGCTTCAGGGAATTGGATTCAAGACGCTTTAGACTTGGTTCTTCATGTGGGAGCTTCAAACCAAAAGTTCTATCTTTTTCCAGAAATTCTGAATTATGTGTTGCTTTTTTATATGATTTGAATCAAGTTCAAACCATGATATTAGTTAAGCCTAGTGACAGGGTTTGATGATTATTATGATTGTGATTTTAATCTATTGGAAGTAGGATTGGCTTATGCAATTGAGTGTGCCCAAGTTTTAACTTGAATTGAGGGAATCATGTTGATGAATGACACATGAGACAGATTGTTTTATTGATATAACCGCTCTATAATCCAACTGCTAGGATTTGATTTCGATTCTAGTTGTGTAATTAAGAAACCATAACGAATTATGCATAAAGGATACATACAGGTGGATCCTTGGCACCCTAGTGCTTCTTTTATATTGTTTAGATTCACTTCTAGTTAAAAATTACCCATCTACATTCAATTTTCAAATCTGTTTTGTTTGATTTCAATTAGAGACTATTGGAAGTGATTTTGTGAATTCCTGAGTTAGTCCTTGTGGATCGACCTCAGTCTTACCAAGATTATTACTACATCGCAACCCTACAGTTGAGGAAGCGAATACCAACCCGGCTTCTACAAGCCTCAATTTTGCCCTTGAGCAAAGCCTTGGTCATCATGTCTGACCCGTTATCGTCCGTGTGGACCTTCTCAAGCTGTAACACCTTCTGTTCCAAAGTATCCCTGATCTAGTGATACCGAATCTCTATGTGCTTCAACTTAGAATGCTGACTTGGATTCTTGCTTAAGTGTATCGCACTCTGGCTATCACAGTAGACCACTTGCTTCTCCTGCTTCAGGCTAAGTTCCTGTAGGAACCTCTTCATCCAAAGTATCTCCTTGCATGCTTCTATGACTACAATGTACTCGGCCTCTGTCGTGGACAACACTACGACCTTCTGTAGCTTGCTCTGCCAAGAGACCGCTCCCCCTGCAAAGTGAACATGAACCTCAATGAAGACTTCCTGGAGTCTATGTAACCTACCATATCTGCATCTATGTAACTTTTTAACACAGGTTTGCCGTCACCATAGCATAGGCTCAACCTGGATGAGCCCCTCAGATACCGAAGTATCAACTTCACTGTTGCCCAATGTTCTTTGCTAGAATTGGCAAGATACCAGCTGACAACACCAATCGCATATGCTATGTCTGGGCACGTACACAACATAACGTACATCAAACTTCCTACTGCTGAGGTGTAGGGTATCTTCTGCATCTCATCCACCTCTACCTTCGTCCTGGGACACTACTTGTCACTTAATTTGAAGTGACCATCTAGTGGAGTACTAACTAACTTCACCGCATTCATGTTGAACCGCTCTAGGACTTTCTCAATATACCACTCCTATGAGAACCAAAGCTTTCTGTTGCTTCTGTCACGAGTTATCTCCATTCCTAGGATCTGTTAAGTCAGGCCCAAGTCTTTCATTGCAAACGACTTGCCCAACTCTTGTTTCAACCTGTTAATCTTCTTGATGTCTTTTCCCATGATGAGCATGTCATCAATATACAATAGTAGAACTAAGAAATCACCATCTGAGAACTTGCGAGTAAACACACAGTGGTCCGACTCCGTTCTATCATACCCATGTTTCAACTTGAACGAGTCAAACTTTTTGTACCATTGTTGGAACTAGAGAATGGAATACGGTCACACTCTCTGAAGTGTGGTGTTTTGTTGCTCTGGGGTTCTGAGTAATAGAAACATTCGTAGACAATCACAAGCATTCACCAAAGTACACAAGAGAAGAGATATCGCGAGGCGAATTTTATTCCAGAGATCCTGAGATCTTGTACATTCCAGGCTGTGATCTGGCACGAGCCCTTAATTACATCGAATAATTGATGACCCTTGATTAGAAGGCAAAGACTAGTCAGAAGAGACCATGGTCTTAGAGTTTGTGGTTGTAGAGACCTGTATTTGTTTTGCTGTGTACTGAACCACCTTTGTGTTAGTCAGATGTCTATGTCCCATATTTTAGCCGGAGATCCGGGCTGAGATTGTCAGGGTTTATGACTGAGATGGACGACTCTGGGCCTGCGCCTGTCAATGTAGGGACAGGTGACTTCGGGAAGTCCATTCTACAGTTGTGTGTACCTGCGCAGCCCAACCGGCGGATACCGTTTGGATGGGTAGGGCATCGACTGTTGTGATGTGGCAGTTGAGAGCAATTGGTTTGTAGAGAATCGAAACTCTTTGGCATGGTTTATCGTGGTAACCATGGCCCTGCTTGTCTAGCTTTTGACTCAAATCGGATCATGCCTTTACAGTAAACATATATAATGGCATATTTGCATAGCTCTGGATGCTAGCGGCTCCTTTCCGGGAAGTTACTGCGTTCATTGCGTCGAATCTGGTCAAGCCTCAAAGACGCTTGATTCTGCTCATTTAGAGTTCCCGAAACGTTCGTTCGACCGTTCCATTGCGTCCGGAATACTCGAAATACCCAAGATAGGCTCAAGCGGGCCCTCAAAATACTTAAAATTGAGCCCGGTGCACCTGCGAACATGTTCTGTAACTGGCTGAATTTTTAGGTGCGTGGGACTTATTAAACAGGTGCGTGGGACTCCACGCACCTAAAAATTAAGTGCCGAATTTCTGATGAATTTAGGGGTGCGTGGGTCCATATTTAGGATGCGTGGGACCGAATTTACATATCTGATTTTGCTGAATTTACGGACGCGTGGGACCGAATTAATGGACGCGTGGGACACTTTTTGGGTGCGTGAGAGGCTGATGTACTTGTTCGATTTGAAGATTTTATAGATGCGTGGGGCCGAATTTACAGACGCGTGGGTCATTTTTCGGGTGCGTGGTCAAACTTGTGGGATTCAGACCTGTAGTGATGTATCTGCGATCGGAAAGGGGATTCCGATGGTCAGAAAGGTATCCCGACGACGATTCCGACGGGGATTTTGGGTTTCCGGCGGGCAGCAGCTCTCTCTCTCTCTCTTGAATCGTGCCGAATGAATGGGAGGAGGGGGTATTTATAGGTGAAGTCGGCCAATAGGAGAGCGCCACGTGCCACGCACCCGTTAAAGGTCCCCCACGCACCTGTTTATTGATGTGCGGACGTCCGAAAACATGTTCTGAAAATACTCGATTTTTTGGGTGCGTGGGACTTAATTTACGGGTGCGTGGGGCTCAACACATCTGTAATTTGATCCCTGATAATTTGGAGAATTTATGGGTGCGTGGACTCATTTTCAGGGTGCGTGGGACTCAAAACACCCTTGGTAATGAGAATCACAAAAATGTCATTTTTAAGGGTGCGTGGAACCATTTTCAGGGTGCGTGGGAGTCGAAACACCCTTGGATGGATCCCTGTTTTTGTTGATTTTTCGGGCGCGTGGGGTGTCCGAATTTGAGGGTGCGTGGACACGTAAATGTGGGCTCCATTAATTGGGTTTTGACTTTTGGAGGGTTTGTGGGGCCCGTTTCGTCGCGTAATCACTTGCACTGTTTATCATAAATAGTAATGAGGTTGCGGGCCCACTTCCGGGTGGTTCCGAACACGGTGATCGGCGGGGCCCATTGGAGAATTTAGCTAAGTAAATCCTGTATATTTTCATTTTGCGTGCACCGGAAGGCGTTCTGCGTGATTTCTTCAGAGGTATGTGATTATTTTGCTCATTTTTAGAGTCCCCACTATTTGGGACCCCAACAGATGCCCCTCCGGTGGGTCGCGACGGACGCACGATCGTTTGGTGCGACGCACCAGACTTCCTGGGTCCCACTATACATAGAGGAGACGGCCTATTCTCGTCATTTCACTGTTCCTTGCTAGACATCTCGGATCAAGCCCACGCACCCTTTTATTCTCCAACGCACCCAACAATTGTCTCCAACGCACCTTTTTAATCCGCACGCACCCGTTTATTCGAGGTAGAAATGACTTCATGGGTGCGTGGGATGCGCACGCACCCAGTAATTTGAACTTCGGATTTCTGAATGGTCTTTTTAGGGTGCGTGGGGGTCCACGCACCCTTCGTCAAACTTGGGCGGGTCTTAGTCCTTCACGCACCTTGAAATTGGATTTGAGTCGACTTTAAGGATGCGTGGGGTCTTACGCACCCAGCTAATGAATTTAGCCAAGAAACGTATTTTATGGGGTGCGTGGGATCTCACGCACCCTTCGTCGAATTTGTTGAGGGATTTTGCCCTTCACGCACCAGAAAATTGGGATTTGAATCGGCCTTAAGGGTGCGTGGAGCATTACGCACCCTGAAATACAATCTTGGCATACTTCGAATTTTGGGGTGCGTGGAGCCCCACGCACCCAGTTTATAGGACGTGTACATGTAAAATTTTGCTTTAATAATCTTTTGCGAGACTAGACATTTAAAGTGTATGAGCCCCTTGACCTCTGCCTCGCATTCGCGCACATATGATAGTTATCTTGAGGAGGCGTAGGGTCTCATAGGCTTTAAGATTTCTAGATCGCATTAGTTTAAAGGTAATCCCTAATGGTTAATTTAAGTGATGTTTCGAGCATACCTTTGCATGTCTCTTCTAGCTTTTCTGACTTCACTCGACTAGCTTCTCTTGCTTTCTCTTTCTCTTTTGTCGGACTGCCGTATCGGTTCATCAGCCTTGTTTCTTAGCAGACAATGGTCGTAACTCGTGCTTCTCTTCGTGCGGCTCGAGATTGTCTGAGGCGACTGCTGGGCTCTCTGGATCATCCCGAGACCAGGTCATCTCTCGCTGCTCAGCGCGACGAGGTGGCCGATGCCTTGGCCCAACTGGGCGCGGACTCTCGTCCTATTCTTCAAGCTATCCAGAACGTCTCACTG
This sequence comes from Liriodendron chinense, assembly GCA_003013855.2. Lineage (NCBI taxonomy): Eukaryota > Viridiplantae > Streptophyta > Magnoliopsida > Magnoliales > Magnoliaceae > Liriodendron > Liriodendron chinense. The sequence continues at coordinate 480,650 of ML058337.1, read as the reverse complement.
ATGGCCTCCATCTCTGACGAACACAAGGAGGCCATTTTTTACTTCATCGGCGACTCTTCCCTCTTGGAAGAGTTGGCGATCCTCGAGGCGGCGGAGCCTTCCCTGGCCGCTTCTTTCTTTTCTTTGTTGAGCCGGCTTCACTCCCTGAAGGAGGAGAAGAGGGAGAGCAGAGGGTTCTTAGCTTGGCTTGTCCCGCTGGCGGAGGCCGAGTTCCCGGATCGCCGTGCTGGTGTCTGGAGGATAGTCAGGGAAGCCCTACGGGAGCATGATAGGCTGGCGATCGACGTCTCCATCATGAGGAACTATGCCAATGCCGAGCACCTGAATTTTGACTTTGTGCAGCAATGCATTTCCTTCTTAATGGACCTGATTGCCAATGAGGCCCAGGTCCAGGCGAAGGTGGACGAGTTGAAAGCTCGAGTTCTTCCGCTGGTGCAGGACTGAGATCCTCGCTTACTGGTTATGGGGATGGGTCCCGGCAATTTTGTGTTATTTTACACCGATTATTAATTTTTAATTTAAACAGTTGATATAACAATCTAGACATTTGGAATTGTCTTTAGGGTTGATGAATGAATGATAATTGTATCTTTCTTCTTCCCTGCTGCTCTTCCTTGTTTGTATGTTTGTGATGATGATGTTGTGGTTGTGGTTGTTGCTTTATTTCTTTCTCTGCTGCTTCGGGTGTGCTTTGCCGGGGCTTTGATTGGCGCTCGTATTTTGTTTACCTGCCGTTTTGTATTCCTTTGGATCTTATGACTGCTTGATTGTCTTTATGCAAACATCTTCCCTTTACCCTGTATCTGAGTCTTTTACATACCGTTGCAGGTTGCAATGGCCAGCGATCCTTCACAGGCCGGTCCTTCGGGTTCACCCCAGACTCCGTCAAAGTGCAAGCGCGCCGCCGCTAAGCAGGTTTCCAGGCCATCGGCTGAGAATCCACAATGGTTCCTTCCCCCGGAGACGTTCAACTTTTACGAGTGTATCCTCACACTATCCAAGGACATACAGAAGAAAATCCTTTGTGATAGGATCGTGCCACCTCCTCCGGATAGGGGTACACAGGAGCAGTGGGATGCCTGGTACGCTCCTCTCCGGGGTTTTCGAAGTAACGGGACAACAGGTTCCGAAGAGGGGGAGGCGAGTCCGTCGATCCCTGCTCAGGCTACCAGGCGTAGTCGCCCGAAAAGGGTTGGCAAAGGCGCCAAGCAAGTGTATTTGGAGAATCAGGCTAAATCTAAATCAGATAAAATGAAGGTGGCCTGGTCTAGCGCCAAACTTGTCCACTGCGCCAGCTTGTCGTTAGAAATCCCTATACTCGGGAATACATTCGCTACTCGAAGAGTTACCAGCGGCAGCGATCTCTCCCGAGTATCGAGCCGTCCGATATCTGCAGGAACAATTCTTTCTATAGCGTCGACGCTTGGACTGTCTGGCCCGGCACCGTTCCTTAGTTGTTCTCTATCTAAGAACGGGAAGCATCAGTCACTCCTAGGCGTGAAGGACATGATTTTCTTGGAGCCGAATCACAGCCCCCATCAGCCCTTTCCCAAGCATTATTTTGAGACCCTCCGCCAGCGGTTTCATCATCTAGGGGATACTGAAGTATGGTTGACCGGGGCATTTCGAACCCGCGGCCATCTGGTCCTCCACCCGAGCTACGACGCGTGGGCGAACCGGATCTTAGAACAGCACCGGGCTACCTTACGGGCGGTGGGCTTATATAAGGCGATCGAAGCGACGTCAAGTTATTTTTGCCGAGAGCCCTGGGTATACAAGGGCTTCCTTAACCACTGGTGCTCCAGTACCAACTCCTTTCATATGCTGTGCGGAGAGATGAGCATCTCGCTCTGGGATCTTAATAGGATCGCAGGCCTCCCGATTCGTGGGAGAATCTACGACGAATGGGTCCCAAGCGACGATGAGCTGTCGCGAAAGAAGAAAGGCGTCAACGAAGGCTTCTTCTCCGAGGCCTATTATGAGTTGTTCGCAGAATTACCCCAATTTTGGGGCCTCAAAGACAAGCTCCCATTCGAGGACTGGCTAGTCTATTTCAGCCATGGCTTGAAGTAAGCGTTCTGTAATTAGTTGTACATTCCTGCTTAGTCACACTTCTTTCTTTCTGCTAACGCCTCATCCCTTCCCTTTCAGCTTGGACTACGCGGCCTATGACGAAGGCCGTGGTGATAAGGCGCTTCTGGAGAAACGGATGAGAGAGAACTTTCCTCGTCCTAACAAGCTCTCCCCCACCTACGAGCTGGCTGGTTTCCTGGCGTACTGGCTCAGCTGTGTGGCGCTTCCAAGCTCCAAGCAGGCAGATAACATCAGGGTGTCTTGTTTCGCCATTGTGGGGGCCCTGGCAAACGGTCATCGGTACGCGCTGGCTCCAGTGGTCCTATGCTCCATATATCGGGCATTCGGCTACGTTATCAGCAATAAGGAGCGCGCTGCCTACGGGATGAACTCCGCCTACTGTGGATGACACTTTTTCTCTGGTTGGCTCGGGGTGTACTTCCCCTAGGTCTATGGCGTACGGCGCGGGGATTATATCAGAGAGGGGAAGCTCCCGCTACACTTCTTTCAGAAGAAGAGGATGATCAGCCATAACCTGACCACCATCGAGGATAGGATCGCGCGGCTTGACGACGTATATTTTTATCACTTCTCCGGCACCCAGAGTGAAGAATCAGTCCTGTGCATGGATGACGATAGCGTCGACTATTACGAGCGTTCTTTCTTGATTGCGATTCGTCTTTCATCACTGCCGCTTCGTGAAGGGCTGGAGTTCTGGAGGGAACACTATTATCCAAATCGTTTTGCCCGCCAATTCGGGTATGATCAAGGGGTGTCAGCAACATTAGAACCGGTAACGCGCGAGCAGCGGGCGTATGGTGTTGGGCCCATTCATTGGAAGTGGATGTAGCGGCAACTCCTGCTGACCGGAACCGGCTGCTCCTTCATCATCCCGGGGATGCAGTGTTTTTTCGGGGCTACCTTTGGGTGGATGAGGTGGTGGGCCCACCAGTATGCGCTGGTTCGGAATAAAATGCTCGTCACTGAGCCCGTCTTCATCACACCTCCCATCGTTACGTCCACTCCTGCCAACGGACTTGGCTATGTATCAGAAAATCTTCATCAACCTGCTGTGCCGGGCACGGAGAGATTGCAGACCTCCTTGAATGTAGTGATCGACCATGAAAAGCCGGAACATACCCTGGAAGGTTGGATCGCCCATGGAGAGAGAAACGTGACAGCAGCGGGGCCAGAATTCTCGTCCCTCGGGCCCATCGATGAGTTACCCGCAGAGGGCGATGTTCTAGGAGAGGGGAATGAAGGTGGTGATGGCGAAGAGGGTGACGATGGTGATGATGTCATGGCAGAGGCAGGGGGCGATGAAGATGATACTGCCGCTGAGGGTGATGGTGGTAGGGACGGTGATGATGCTATGAGCGGAGCTGGTGGAGGTGATGAAGATGTGGGGGGCGGTGAAGGCGAAGGCTTTGATGGTGATGATGGTGATGATGATGGTGATGATGATGGTGATGACGGTGATGAGGGGGTATGGGCTGAACGCACTGGTCCTCGGGTGAAAACTGCTCCTCGTCTCCCTGCCGTTTGCGGTGGCAAGAAGATAAAGGACTTGTGGAAACTGCACAAAGCTGAGTGTCTGCGGGAGCGGCTTTCTGAAGAGGTCAGCGACGCTCCGGCCGTCAACGCAGGAGAGGCCAGGGAAGAGGGTGAGTTAAGCTCTTAAGCCAACTTGAGTGAAGGGTGCCGCACCCGGGAGAGCAACGAGAGTGAGCCTATATATGATAGATCTGTCCCTGAGGAGAACATGAGGGCAATCTTCATGGACCTGGATGATGAAGCACCTGCTGAGTCCGTCCTTCCCCCCAATCCTCCTGTGGCAGACGCTGAAGCTCAGAGCGCGGTTCCGGAAGTGATCATCGCCGCAGTGGAAGAGATCGCGGCTCCTACTATCGAGTTAAGTGCGCCCGAACCTGTTGTGGGGGCTCCTCCTTCCGCTGAGCCGTCGTTAACTGAACCCGTTGCTGAAGTTCCTCCCGTCGTTATGTCGTTATCAGCCGAGCCTGCTACTGCAGTTCCTCCTACCGTTGGGCCAGCATCTGATGCCAATATTCCCGAGGTCGTGGTGATATCTTCCCCAGAATTACCCGAACCATTGACTGAGGGGACAACAGAACCGGCCCTCGGTGTCACCCGTGCCTACTGCTTCGTCCGGCGCCCTTGCCGTTGGCATTTCTGAAGTTGCTAGTTTATCACTTGCTTCTACTGTCTTGACTGCTTCCTTTCTGATGATGATTTTCCTGTACTGACATTTACCACTCTCTGTGCCAGCAGCCGCTTCCGTCGATGCCTCAGCATCTACGGTGTTGCCAGAGGCATTCGTTTCATCCCTTTGGGGCCTATCGAGGACCAAGGCAAACCTCCTCAAGGGCCTTTTGTATGACATCGCCGACTCTTTAAGAAATGAGGATGAATGGCCTATCTCAGACGAGGCGTTGCAGGCATTAGGACTTAACGCTGCCTGGCTTGGGATTGACCTGTCTTCCATAATTGATCACGTGGCTCAGTTCAAGGAATGGGTAGCCCGAGAACGTGAGGCGAAAAGTCTCCAAGTTGACCCTTCCATCGAGGAAAAGCGTGGTCATTTGCGGTCCCTTCTCCCGAAACTAGAGTTACACGAGGCAGGGGTGGCCGTGGTGAAGAAGGACTGGCAGATTGTTGATGCAGGGTGTCGGGAGGTCGCCGCGCATTTGGCGGAGATAGACAATGAGGTGGCTCGGCTGCAAGCTGAACGCTCAATCGTCCACCTCAAATTCTCAAAGCTTAGCGGCCAAAAGGCTCGTTTGCAGTCCTCTCTTGATCAACAGGAAGCAGAGTGCAACGTTGTGAAGGCTTAAGTTGCGGAGTTGGAGCAGTCTCTCAGGGACATTCCTGACCCTGCCCAAGTTCTAGCTGAAGTTGAAACGGCGCGGAAGGCGGTCGAGGAATCTGCAGCAAACTTGTTAGACCAGTGTTTAAAAACTTTAAACAGTTGAGCTATAATGGCCTTCATTTGTATAAAAAAAAATTTTATTTTTATTTTTATATATTTTATTATTATTATTATTATTATTTTTAGAACATGTTGTAATAAATACTGTATCAATATGTATACTACTGCAGTTTTGGGTTCATGCTGTCTTTCTAGCTTATTTACAAATTTTGAGTTTTGAATGCAAACTGATTGAGTCATTTGGAAAGAGCGTCCCCCTGTCAGGACCCAAACCTGTGCTTGTGTGAGTAGGGATGCGACCGAGCCTTTGTTAAGGGCTTATCCCCTTTCTTGATGGTCTTGAAGGGCGAGGTGCCATACCTGACGTGTCTTGAGCCTTAACGACTTTCTGATACCTGTGGAAGCAAAAAGAAAAGGTAGATAATTAGTACTTCGCTCCAAACCCTATGCGGTATCATTTCTCTCGGTATTTCCTTCATTACATCATCCCTCTAATGGGGTGTTTACAAAATATAATGATAGGCTTGCGTCAAGTATAATATCTTTTCAAGAACCGACCGTTCACCAGTGTACTGATGCCCTGTCCTTTGCAATCTGTTATCCGGTAGGCTCCATTGGAGTATACTTCATCGATAATACACACCGGATCCCATTTCAGATCGAATTTACTCTTTGGGCCTTGAGCTGGTGCCGGATGTTTCATCATTAGCACCAAGTCACCTCTTTTAAACGACCTACCACTGACTCGTTTATCGTATGAAGCTGAGATTTGTTTCTGATACATTTCGAGCCTTTGCTGAGCGGCAAGTCTCTTTTCGTCCAGATCGTCCAGCTCGACCATTTTGATTTTAGCATTGTACTCAGTCGTTAAGGAGTGTCAGAGCGCGACCCGTAGTGACTCCACCTGTGTCTCCATCGGGATCACAGCTTCCGTACGGTATACCAATGAGTAGGGTGTAGCTCGAGTGGCTGTGCGGTACGTGGTCCTATATGCCCACAGTGCTTCGAGTAATCGTCTGTCCCAGTCTTTCTTATTCTCTGCCACCGTCTTCTTCAGGATTTTCACGATAGTCTTGTTGAACGCCTCGGCCAACCCATTCGCGGGAGGGTAGTAAGGCGATGAATAGCAATGCTTAATCTTGAACTTTGCGCATAGCCTATCGATAATGACATTTTTGAAGGGCGTTCCGTTGTCGATGGTGATTCTTTCGGGGATACCATGCCGGTATAATATGGAGTGGCGGATGAAACTTTCAACGTGTCTGGCTTTCACATTTTTCAAGGCGATGGCTTCAGCCTATTTAGAGAAATAATCGGTCACAGCAAGAATGTACTGGTGCCCCTGAGAGGATGGCGGATTGATCGGCCCTATCACGTCCATGCCCCAGGCGGCGAAAGGCCAAGATATTATTGATTGATGTAACTCTTTCGGTGGCGAGTGTATTATATCTGCATGTATCTGCATTGATGACACTTCTTGACGTAGTCTATCGCGTCTTTTGTCATTGTGGGCCAATAATACCCCATGTGTCGGACACGGTGATGTAAGTTCTTGCCCCCCTAGTGAGCACCGCACTCTCCTCCGTGAGCTTCTTTTAGTGTGGCGTATGCTTCACCCTGGTCCACGCAGCGTAGCAACACTCCCTCATACGAACGCTTGTAAAGGACGTCGTTCTGTATTATAAATGAACCGGCGCGTCTCCTGACCTGAGTGCGCATCTTGGGTTCTTCCGGTAAGAATCCATATTTCAAGTAGTCGACAAAGGGCCTTCTCCAGTCATTTTCTTCTGCGACTTCGAAGCAGCAGATGGGATTCACGCTCGATTCGTCGCTGCGCGACACGGTAGTCGGTAAGATCCTTCTTTCTTCGATTGTTACTTGAAGTGGGCTGCCTCCGGGATTAGCCAGAGCAGCGGCTAGGCTGGCCAATGCGTCAGCCTATACATTCTCTTGCCTTGGTATATGTGAAATGCTACCATTGTGGAACTGGTCGAACAAGGACTGCGCTTGGTGGCAAAAGGGCGACAACTCAGGTTTGTGAACCTCATATTCTGTCGTCAGCTGTCTGATGACTAACCTGGAATCACCGTAGATCTGTATTGCCTTGATACGCATCTCGAGGGCGAGTTGTAGTTCGATAATGAGGGCTTGATATTCTGCTTTGTTGTTGGTACAGGCTGGCACGATCGTAAATGAATAGGGCAGTAGATCTCCCTGCGGGCTAATAAATATAACTCCTGCTCCTGCCCTTGTGGGCCTAGAGGCTCCGTCGAAGTACATTTGCTAGAGTCGCGGTTCTTCAATTATCATAACCTGGTCGTTCGGGAGGTCACATTCCATTTCTTCGTTGCTTGGGACGGGGTGCACAGCGAGGAAATCCGCAAGCGCTTGTCCTTTAACAGCTCGGGCCGGGAGGTAAGTGATATCGAATTCAGAGAGGAGAAGGGCCCATTTCGCTAAGCGTCCAGACAGCATAGGCCGATTCATGAGGAATTTGATCGGGTCGGCCTTGGATATCAACGTTATTTGGTGCAAGAGGCAGTAATGTCTGAGTTTCTTCACGGCGAAGATGAGAGCTAGACATATCTTCTCGATCGCTGAGTAGTTAAATTCGGCCCCTACTAGCGTGCGGCTCAAATAATATAGTGCGTTTTCCTTACCTTCCTCATTTTTCTGTCTAGGAGTGCTCCTAGCGAGTTATCACCTGCTGCGATGTATAGAATCAGTGACTTTCCCTTGATTGGGGTGGCGAGGACTGGCGAATTCCCGAGCATCCCTTTTAATGAATCGAAAGCTTTCTGACAGGCGGCGTCCGATTCAAACTTGACATCTTTCTTGTTGAGGCGGGAGAACGGCTGACAACGACCAGCCAGGTTCGAAATGAACCTTCTCAAATATGCTACGCGTCCTTGGAAACTCTTCAATTGCTTCAGGTTCTTCGGGGGCGGCATTTCTATGATGGCCTTGATTTTTGCGGGATCGATTTCTATGCCCCTGTGTCTGACCATGAAGCCTAAAAATTTTCCAGACGCAACTCCGAATGCACATTTTAGTGGGTTCATATGGAGACTCTTCTTGCGCAACCGTTGGAATACTTGCCTTAGGTGCTCCCTGTGCTGCTCATGATCGGCCGATCTTACGACTAAATCATCTACATAGCATTCGACGTGTTTATGCATCATATCCTGAAATATGACGTGCATTGTGCGCTGGTATGTTGCCCCTGCGTTCTTTAATCCGAAGGGCATTACGCGATAACAGTAGATGCCGAGAGTTGTGCGGAAAGCCGTGGCTTCTTCATCTTCTGGGGCCATACGAATTTGATTGTATCCCGAATACCCATCCATGAAGGACATTACTGCATACCCTGTCGTGTTATCAATCAGCAGCTCCGGAATTGGGAAGGGAAAATCGTCCTTAGGGCAGGCTTCATTTAGATTTCAAAAATCAACACATACTCGGATTTGTCCGCTCTTCTTCTTGACCGGCACGATGTTTGAGATCCATCGGGGGTACTTCACCTCTCGAACGAACCCGGCCTGAATCAATTTCTTGACTTCTTCTTCAATCTTGGGTATAATGTCCGGATGAAATCGTCGCTGCGGTTGTTTCACCGGCTTCTTTTCCTTCATGATACTCAGCTTGTGTATGGCGATCGTCGGGCTGAGCCCGGGCATTTCTGAATATGTCCAGGCAAAGACATCCTTATTCTCCCTTAATAGCTGCAGGTACCTCTCTCTCTCTCACTTTCCAGGACGTTTCTGCTCAAGTATGTATTCCTAGGTTCTTCGGGGGTGCCCAGATTTATCTCTTCGAGTTCATCGATCGTCGGTTGCCCACCATCTTCTAGTTGCACGGGTGTGACACTTGGCTGGACAATATCGATAGGCTCCTGCGACTGAATCTCTTCTGTCGGGCCGATGGTTACCATGTTTACACTTGCCCTAGCCCCTAGACCTTCTCCGTTTTGGTATACTCGCTTATGTTCTTCAAATGGAGCCAGTAACCTCTTCTTTGTGTCTGTCCCTTGGCCGGAGAATCCCATATTCTTCATGATCTTCCAGCTGGCTCTGCTATATCTCTTCTCTTCTATCGGTCGAGGTTGGGCAAGTCCCCTTCCCTCCTCTCTTTCTTCTGATGGTACTGGTTGGCTTGGCCCTGAGTGAAACGCGATGTCTTTCTGGGTGACGTCCCTTGACGGCATGATGAATTGGCTTGGAGCTTTTGGAAATGGTTTGGTTCTTCCTATCTTGGGTACCGGCATATTGAAGCTAGGACTTGAGCACGCTCATGTCTTGATTTGAGATCAGTTTTAACACAGACTGCCCTGGCTGACGTAGATGTTGCGGTACCACATAGAACTTCTTCGTAATCGGCTGAGAGTGATTTTCTAGCTGATGTCGGGATCTCCCCTAGGCGACGGTTTGAGGCTTACTTCTTTGCACGAACTTCTCTATTCGAGGCTTTGCCCCTTGCCCCTTCTTCAATACTTCGGTCCTTTCGCTGATTTCACTGTCGTCGGCCGAGTCGTAGTACTTTGCATCGGCTAAAAATGACTCGGCTATTGTGTATGGTTTTGGATCCGCTGCTACCCTGCGTTGGACCCCGTCTCTGCTATATTTAAAACACTGGTTATATGTCGAGGGGATTATGCGATTTTGATGGAGTCAAGGCCTTCCTAGAAGGAGGTTGTATGTTGTCACTGCATCGATTACCTGACATGTCACTTTCGTTGTCAGTTCTTCGATTTCTAACATTACTGTGATTGATCCAAGCGTACGCTGACTGTCTTGATTGAAACCTTAAATCATCATGAAACTCGGGCGTAACGCTGATTGCCTGTAACCCAATCTCTGCAATGTTTTCAAGGGCATGATATTCACAGCAGACCCGTCGTCCAGCATACACCTCTTGATCTCGGTATCCCTGATTATTCCTGTGACCATTAACCGGCGATTGTGGTCCATTGATTCTATCGTGCGGTCTTCTTCTGAGAAAGTGATGGTCGAAGGATGGTTGACAGGCATGACTTGTGACACCGGCATATACCCTTCCCAAAACTTATCTGAATTATTCATTTCTTCTTCTATCTCTATTATTGTGACCTCCCTGACTTCATTGTTAAGTAAGGCGTTAATTAACATTTCCCTATACACTTTCGAGAGACATAGAGCATCGTATATGCTTAGGCGGGTAGGAACCTTTCAGTAGGTGCGACATGATGTCGTATGCCACTGGCCTAGGGTTTGGCTGACTAGTCGTAGCTTCGACAATCTTTTCTTTCGACTTTTGCATGCGAGGTCTTTCCTGTGATCTGTCAGGGGTACCGTCTTCTGGCATCTGGTTGTCTGGTCTTGGGGGAGTACGGTCAGGCATTTGCTTTCCTGAACGTACGATGACTACATCAACTTCCCTCTCCACTACTTGCGAGGTCTCTTCAGGTGATGCCTGTTCGGCAAACGACACCATTCCGCAGTGGGCCATGCTTGTCATGAGTCGTTCCTGCCCCTGCGACCTCTCTCTTCTTCCTCTTCCTCTGCTCTTCTTTCGCTTCATGAGTCTTCGTCTATTCTCAAGTCTTTTCTTGCTACTGATTAGAGTCCATGGTTCCTCCGGCTCAGGGAACGAGGTTGATCGGCTGGTTTCACCTTTTATTGGAACTGTTGAAATTGTCCCGGCTGCCTCCTTCGCTGTCTCAGGTATCTTCATGCTGATGACCCCTTGATTGATCAACCTCTGTATTCTTCCTTTTATGGAGAAGCAATCTTCTATTTGGTGGCTGATGGACCAGTGATATTTACAGTATTTAGGGTCGTTTGTTCGCCCAATTTCGTGTGGACGAATTGGCTCTGGTAGGCGTATCAAGCCTTCTTCGATCAACTGCTCCATGATTGGAACCAAATCGGCCATGTCGAATGTGTATGGACCGTTCGCCCTCTCCCTCTCGGCTATTGACACACGCTTTGGTACATAGGGCTTTTTACTCTTGTCTTGTATGTCTGCCGCCTTCACCTCTGACCCGTGATCGATAGCGGGACATTTTCGGTCTTTCTGGTCCCTACTTCTGTCGACCTGGTGAGTCTCCACTACTCTTCCTATCTCTCTTTTCTGTCTCTCGAGTCTGAAGCTTACTCGAGATGCTGCTTCCTCTACCAAGCGTGCTTTCGTCGCCAGTTCGCGAAAGGAGTTGAAGGTATTGCCTGACAAGCTATACGAGATCATCGGGTCTAGGGCCCTTAGACACATCTTCATCTGCTTGCCTTCGCTGGGTAATTCACGACATTGAGCTGCTGTAGTTCCCCATCTGTCAATGAACTTTTCAACTGGTTCCCCATTTCTCTGTCTGACCATTGCTAGATCTATCTGGGAGATCTCTCTCTCGGTGGCGAAGAACTTTGAGATGAAGGCATCTTGCATCTGCTCCCATGTTCTCACAGAGCTGGCTAGTAGCGACATGTACCATTGAAAGGCTTTCCCTGTTAAAGTAGATCCGAATAGCCGCATGCAACACTGCGGGACTGCGGACTAGTTTCCCAACGTGGTCAAGAAGTGGGTGATGTGCTCCTCCAGCGACCCTCTGCCGTCAAATTTTCCGAAGTCCGGGCATCTAAAATTGGCCAGAAATGGTACCTCCTCTATCTCTGGCGGGTATGGGACCCGATATTTATAGCTGCCTCTCCTTTCTTTCTCCTTTTCTTGCTGATCATATGGGTTATTGTTTGAGACAACTCTTCTCGTGATACAGGAGACGTGGCAAGCGGCGCACGTCCTATTGGCACGATTCTGGGCTAGACGGGTGGTTCAGGCTCGACCAAACCTTCTGCCGCGCCTTGAGATTCTTCTGCCGACTGACGGGTGGGCGACGCGGATACTTCTGGTGGCATTCTGCGCTATCAGAGTGGTCAAGGCCTCCTGAATAGCCTTCATTCGCTCGTTCGTCTCGCGGTTAGCCTCAACCAATCTGTCGATCTGATCTTGTAACAGAGGTAATTCTTCTGTCTCATAAGGTTCTTCTTCTGCCTCTGCGGCCACTTGGACCATTACTACTTGCGCCAACTGGATTTTTTGAACCGGGCTTTGTTTCTGTTCGCGGGTTGTTGCGGGCTTGGACTTTACACTCACGGGCCCAGTAGTCTTTTGTGTGGTGCGAGAGGTTTTGGACAACGGCGGGAACTGCTCAACCGTCATCGCGGGCATTGCGGGCTCAGCTGACGCAACCCTACTGCCGATAAGGGTCTTCTGCCCCTGCTTTGGCTGCCACTGTTTCCTGATCGCGGGGCGAGGTCTTGTAATGTTTGTCTTCCTGCATGCTGCTAAGATGGCAGCTTTCTTCTGTTCTTTCTTCTGCCTTCGGGTTGCAACCATCTACCACTCTGACTCCGGATCTACAGTTGCAGCGAAACGTGGGAAGCTGAAGCCTCCGATGGCAAGGAAGGTGCATGAACCGGTCATTGGGCCTGCCATTTCTTTTGTCTGTCCTGATATCTTGCTAATTCTGTAGTGTCAGAAAATCATTAGAACAGTTCATAAATGCGGCCGGGAACTTGAATCCATCGATTGCGGTACATAAACTAGTAGGAATAAGCAAGGAGAAGACAAACGTGCGTAGTTGTAGTGGTTTGTGGTTTTTTGAAAACCTTCGATTTACCGTCTGTTGCCTTAAAGATGAAGGGAGGAACATTCCCGTTGAGAGTCGCCAGTTTAGCGCCCGAGGGCGCCGAAACATTATGCCTTGCGATACACCTCTTACGTATACGTTCGTGTCTGCAAGCGATTGGTCTTAGAATGTTTCTATGCTCAGAGCTAACCAGAGATTCTGGGTTCGATCCCCAGCAAAGTCGCCAGTTTGTTAGAACTAGAGAATGGAATACGGTCACACTCTCTGAAGTGTGGTATTTTGTTGCTCTGGGGTTCTGAGTAATAGAAACATTCGTAGACAATCACAAGCATTCACCAAAGTACACAAGAGAAGAGATATCGCGAGGCGAATTTTATTCCAGAGATCCTGAGATCTTGTACATTCCAGGCCGTGATCTGGCACGAGCCCTTAATTACATCGAATAATCGATGACCCTTAATTAGAAGGCAAAGACTAGTCAGCAGAGACCATGGTCTTAGAGTTTATGGTCGTAGATACCTGTATTTGTTTTGCTGTGTACTGAACCACCTTTGTGTTAGTCAGATGTCTATGTCCCATATTTTGGCCGGAGATCCGGGCTGAGATTGTCAGGGTTTATGACTGAGATGGACGACTCTGGGCCCGCGCCTGTCAATGTAGGGACAGGTGACGTCGGGAAGTCCATTCTACAGTTGTGTGTACCTGCGCAGCCCAACCGGCGGATACCGTTTGGATGGGTAGGGCATCGACTGTTGTGATGTGGCAGTTGAGAGCAATTGGTTTGTAGAGAATCGAAACTCTTTGGCATGGTTTATCGTGGTAACCATGGCCCTGCTTGTCTAGCTTTTGACACAAATCGGATTATGCCTTTACAGTAAGCATATATAATGGCATATTTGCATAGCTCTGGATGCTGGCGACTCCTTTCTGGGAAGTTACTTCGTTCATTGCGTCGAATCTGGTCAAGCCTCGAAGACGCTCGATTATGCTCATTTAGAGTTCCCGAAACGGTCGTTCGACCGTTCCAATATGTCCGGAATACTCGAAATACCCAAGATAGACTCAAGCGGGCCCTCAAAACACTTAAAATTGAGCCCGGTGCACCTGCGAACATGTTCTGTAACTGGCTGAATTTTTAGGTGCGTGGGACTTATTAAACAGGTGCGTAGGACTCCACGCACCTAAAAATTAAGTGCCGAATTTCTGATGAATTTAGGGGTGCGTGGGTCCATATTCAGGATGCGTGGGACCAAATTTACAAATCTGATTTTGCTGAATTTACGGACGCGTGGGACCGAATTAATGGACACGTGGGACACTTTTTGGGTGCGTGAGAGGCTGATGTACTTGTTCGATTTGAAGATTTTATAGATGCGTGGGGCCGAATTTACAGACGCATGGGTCACTTTTCGGGTGCGTGGCCAAACTTGTGGGATTCAGACCTGTAGTGATGTATCTGCGATCGGAAAAGGGATTCCGATGGTCGGAAAGGTATTCCGGCGAGGATTCCGACGGAGATTTTGGGTTTCCGGCGGGCAGCAACTCTCTCTCTCTCTCTTGAATCGTGCCGAATGAATGGGAGGAGGGGGTTATTTATAGGTGAAGTCGGCCAATAGGAGCGCGCCACGTGCCACGCACCCGTTAAAGGTCCCCCACGCACCTGTTTATTGATGTGCGGACGTCCGAAAACATGTTCTGAAAATACTCGATTTTTTGGGTGCATGGGACTTAATTTACAGGGTGCGTGGGGCTCAATGCATCTGTAATTTGATCCCTGATAATTTGGGGAATTTATGGGTGCGTGGACCCATTTTTAGGGTGCGTGGGACTCAAAACACCCTTGGTAATGAGAATCACAAAAATGTCGTTTTTAAGGGTGTGTGGAACCATTTTCAGGGTGCGTGGGAGTCGAAATACCCTTGGATGGATCCCTGTTTTTGTTGATTTTTCGGGCGCGTGGGGTGTCCGAATTTGAGGGTGCGTGGACACGTAAATGTGGGCTCCATTAATTGGGTTTTGACTTTTGGAGGGTTTGTGGGGCCCGTTTCGTCGCGCAATCACTTGCACTGTTCATCATAAATAGTAATGAGGTTGTGGGCCCACTTCCCGGCGATTCCGAACATGGTGATCGGCGGGGCCCACTGGAGAATTTGGCTAAGTAAATCCTGTATATTTCCGTTTTGCGTGCACCGAAGGCGTTCTGTGTGATTTCTTCAGAGGTATGTGGTTATTTTGCTCATTTTAAGAGTCCCCACTATTTGGGACCCCAACAACCATTGCCTAGGAGCTTCTTTCAACCCATACAAGCTCTTCCTAAGCTTACACACCATATGCTCCTTGCTCTTGACTTCGAACCCGTCTAATTGGCGCATATAGATCTCTTTTTCCAGGTCATCATGAAGGAAAGCAATTTTAACATCTAACTACTCTATCTCCAAATCCATGCTAGCCTCCAACCCAAGCAACATCCATATGGACGTCATCTTCACAACTAGTGAGAATATCTCATCGAAGTCTATACCTTTCTTCTGATTACAACCTTTCACCACAAGTCTGGCCTTGAACCTTATCTGTGAATTCTTTTACTTAGTCTTCTTTCTGAACACCCACCTTTTATTCAGAGCTTTCTTGCCCTTAGGCAATTTCACTATATCTAGGTGTTGTTCTTATGCAAAGATTCCATCTCCTCTTGCATAGCTTTCAACCACTCCCCCTTATGCTCGTCTGCTAAGGCCTCAGAATAATCTTCTGGCTCTCCTCCATCAGTAAGCATAATATACTCATGCGATGAATACTTCTTGGATGGGTGTCTGTCCCTAGATGTCCTCCTCACTTGTGGCTTAATAGGTGGATCATGTGGGGGCGGCTCCCCCTGTCCATCTTCTGTAAGAACTCCCTCGTCCTCTGTACCTTACTGTACTCCCCTGTCATCAGGCACCGCGGGAGGAGTAATAGGATCCATATCTTCCAGCTCATCTGAATTAGGTTGGGTCTTCTCTAGTTTTCCAATGTCTTCTATACATTGATCTTTAATGAAAACCACATTTCTGCTCCTGACGAGCTTCTTCTTGGTCGGATCCCACAACCTGAAGCCAAATTTCTCATTACCGTACCCCAAGAACACACACTGCCTGATTTTCGTATCGAGCTTGAACCATTCGTCCTTTGGTATGTGAACGGATGCCCTGCATCCAAACACCTTGAGATGACCGTGCGAAGGATCACGTCCAGTCCATACCTTCTCAGGTACTTCTCCATTCAACTAGCGCTGATGAAGACTTGTTTATTAAATACACTGCCATGTGCATTGCTTCTCCCCAGAACATCGTGGGCAACTTCGCATGGGGATAACATGCATCTGATTCTCTCTATAATGGTGCAATTCATACATTCAGATACACCATTATGCTGGGAGGTCTTGGGTACCGTCTGTTCATGCCGTATACCTAGGGACTTGCAATACTCATGAAAAGCCCCAATGTATTCATCACCATTGTCAGTGCGAATACACTTTAATGATTTACTTATCTCCCTCTCGACTATGGCATGAAATATTTTAAATACATCAAAGACCTCGTCCTTTGGATTTCAAAGCATAAACCCAATCCCTCCTAGATGTATCATCTATAAATGTGACAAAATACAATGCCCCACCCAAGGATTTTGTCCTCATAGGACCACAAACATTAGAATAAACCAAATCTAATGCATGCGTTTTCTTAACATGAGAAGCAGTCTTTACAAATGAAACTCTAAGTTGTTTCCCTGATAAACAATCAATACATGTTTTAAGAAGTGTACCTGCCAACTCTGAAAGGAGGTGCTTCTTTGCTAGTAGCTTAAGCCCTTTCTCGCTCATGTGGCCGAGCCGTCTGTGCCACATGTCCGTCACTGAATCTTTTGCTGCGTTTAACTCACCCTTGCATATGTTGACACATGTTTTGTATAGGGTGTAACACATCTTCCCTCTTGCTGCGATCATCGAACCCTTGATAAGCTTCTAGTGCCCACCAACAAACTGACTTTCATAGCCGGCTACATCCAACCTTCCTGTCGACATCAAGTTGAGGCGAAGGTTTGGAATGTCTCACATCTTTTAGAATTAATATACAGCCTACATCAGTTCTCACACAAATATTACAAACTCCCACAATCTGGGATACTCCAGAGTTCCCCATCTTCACTGTACCATAGTTGCCTTGCTTGTAGCTTGTGAAGAAATTCCTTCATGGAGTTGCATGAAATGACGCTTCTGAATCAATCACCTAATCGATGTCTTGATTCGCAGCCATGATATAAATATCATGATCTGCTGAGAGAATGACCACAATGTCGCCATCAGAGGCAACCGCAGTAGAATATGATTCATCACCTTTTTCCTTTCCTTTTTCTTTCTGATCCTTTTTCTTGTGACATTCGCTTTTATAATGGCCCTTCTTGCCACAATTCTAACATTCAACATCTCTCCTGACATTAGACTTACCTCTGGATTCATCTCGGGCTTTCCCGCCCTTTCTGTTCTTTTCTATTCCCCGATCCTATGTCACAAGGGCTTCTTACTGAGTAAACCCTTGAGACTTCCTCATTGTCTCCTCATTAAAAAGACAACTTGTTACTTGTTCCATGGACATCTTTCTGTCTGGTGCGGAGTTACTTAAAGACACCACTAATGTCTCCCAACTATCATGCAACAAGCTAAGTAATAGTAATGTCTGTAGTTTATTGTCTAGGACCATCTTTATAGCGGAGAGCTAGTTCACAATATTACTGACTTCATTCATATACTCAACCACATAACTATTATCTTTGAACTTGAGATTTACAAGTTTTTTAATAAGAAAGATCTTATTGCTGGCTGTCTTCCTCTCATACAGCCCTTGCAATTTCTATCATAGGCTAGCGGCTAAGATCTCCATAGACACATGGTGGAACACTGAATCGTCCAACCATTGTCTAATAAACCCCACCGCCTTCCGGTCCAACATCTTCTAATCATCATCTGGCATATCTTTTATCTTCATTGATATGCCTAAGATTGGACCATACAAGTCCTTGCAATAAAGAAAGTCCTCCATATTAGCCTTCCATATGGTTCAGTTAGAACCATTGAGGCTGATCATCCATGATGAGCCACCTTCCATAATTCAGAACCGATCCCACTTCCGTTCAAACAACCTGAATACTTTGATACCACTTTTATTGGGTGCGTTTCACAAAACCTTAGGATCTCGCCCCCCCAATCCACTAGAATTATGTGATATGATAATGTAACAAAAGCTAATCACCAACTCGACACAAGAGATTTTTACGTGGAAAGCCCTCAAAGAGGTAAAAACCACGGGACCTCGTCTAGACAAACAATTCACTATTAAGAGAACCAGTTTACAACCTCGATCACAAGCATAACCCGCTTGGATCTAACCTTCTTCACCCACACAGGGATGGATAAACAGTAAAAGGACAAAAAACTGAGAGATCTCATCAAGCATGAGGACGTTGAAGAGCCTAGATGTCGATTGCACCGTGAATCACCTTCACAAGTAAAGCCTCCTCTTCCAACAAGCTTCCTCTCTCTCTCTCTCTCTCTCTCTCTCTCTCTCTCTCTCTTTTTCTTCCTCTCTTCCTCTTTTTTCTCTCTCTCTCTCTCTCTCACCTTGGACCTGTAGAACTTCGAATTAGGTTTGCTAATCTCGATTTGGAAGCCTTCTTATAGCCCCATGCAAGAGTTAGAGCCCGATTAGGAAACTGCATATAGTAGTTTGCCAGCGGCATTGACCGGTTGGCCAAGACCCTCGACCGGTCGGATTGGACAAAAAACGTCCAGCGAGTAATGCCAATTTCTGGCTAATTTTCGACCAGTCGACCAAGGGGTGATGACCGGTCGATGACCACCAAAGGTCACTTCTCTCTCCTCTGACATGAGGAAAACTCCAACAATGCCTTCATTCACATAATCGAGAAACTCAATGAAATAAGAGTATGCGCTTTCGAAATTTCTAGTCCCATCTTTGTTGACACATCGATCAAGGCCCTCATAATCTAGATGAGCTGATTGGACTACTGAGAAGAAAGCTGCTCAACCATCCTATTAACCTTTAAAGTTTATGAAGTCCTGATAGAGAGCATAATCCTATAAAACTCGGCGACTTAACTTCAAACTTGACTCGATGAGATTTCGAGGAAACCTTATTCTCTGACCCATGTATCTCGAACCTTTTTGGTTACTTCGTATAAATCTGCTCTTCCAATTTTTCATGCAGGAAAGCAGTCTTCACATCCATTTATTCTAGTTCAAGATTGTATGGGGCAACCAGCGTCAACAAAAATATGATAGATACCTGCTTGGCAACAAGCACGAATATCTCGTTGAAGTCAACACCCTCCTGCGCATAACCCTTTGTTACCAATTTGGCCGTATATCTATCATGTTTCTTCCGATAGATCCACTTAAAACCAATCGTTTTACGCCCAACGGGAAGCTCCACCAGCTCCCACGTCTCATTCTTGTACAAAGAATCTATCTCATCTTACATTGCCATCATCCGCTTTTCTATAACTATATCATCAAGAGCCTCCTTAAAAGTAGATGGATCTCCCTCATTTGAAATAAGGGCGAATGCAATGTTTGAGTCATCTTTGTATCTTGCCGATAACCTGCGATCCCTCAGTGGATTTCTCCTGATAGGTGGCTACTCCACCTACTCCTATATCTCTTCTTGTGACTCAGCTTCTACCTGTGTCTTACCCTTGTCAATTTTAACGTCAAAATCACCGCTGACTTTTTCATTGCATTATATTCAACCTTGCAGAAGAAAGAATTTTCATCAAACTTGACATCACGGTTAATTGTGATCTTTCGTGTGACCTGACCATACAACATGTAGCCTTTCACACCATCACTATAGCCGACAAATGTGCACTTCGCCCTTTGGTTTAGCTTGTCTCTCTCTTAACACAAGGTACATGAGAGTAAGCATCACAACCAAATGTACGCAGCCCTAAGTAATTTATTTCCTTACCACTCCATATTTCTTCAGGAATCCTACAATCAATAGCTATAGAGAGGGACCGATTTATTAGATAACAAGCCGTAGTGATAGTCTCGTTCCATAGTTATTTATCCAATGTGACATTACTCAACATGCTTCTGGCTCTTTCTAAGAGAGTTCGATTTGAAATTATGTCGGTAGTCTAACACGATACCTTATGCATATATGCGGAAGCTTGGTGAAGCTTGTGGAACTATTTAAGTCCTAGAAGGGGGGGGGGGGGGGGGGGGGGGTGATTAGGACCGTTTAAGAAACCTTTTGAAAACTTCTCGCCTAAATAAATTAATTAGCAATTATAAACTAATTAAGCAAGAACACTTAAGCTACCAAGCTTAAGTGGGTCCAATCACAAGGCTAGCATATAATAAGCAATTAAACAACGTAACATAAGCACGCATAGATAATCAAGTGATTTGACTAATCAAGAACCTACTCTATGCAACCTATGTAGACTACATGATAATGGATCATATGAGCTCAAGTCTATACTACTTAGTGAAAGTACATCTTGTGTGTGAATGTGCCTAATTAGTGCCTAGCACACATTCCTATCAACCATTCATAATAAGCAATTAAACATACAATGCGAAGATAATAATGTGCTCAAATCATCATAAACATAAGCATGTATAGTGGTTCGACTTTGGGTCTACTCCACTCCCAGTTCAAGTGCCCATCCCTTGAGCACACCAATATTCCTTAGGAAATTTAAATCAGGTTCCTCCCAACCTAGGTGTTTCAAATCGGTTCCACCTTACTGGGGAGTTTGACAAGGTTCCTCCCAACCTATGACAAAGATTTTACTGGTTTACCTCTCAACCAAGATATTTACGGGTTCCATCTAACTTAGGAGTTTGACAAGGATCCTCCCTACCCTTCGGTTCTAATCCTAGAACCTAGCGTACACTCTCACCGGAGGCTCCCCTTGGAGACTTGATTGAGTTTGTAAATCCAAACTCACACACTCAATCCTCCACGAGGAAGGAGTGCAACCAGACTTTCACAATGACACTTACTTGTCGGATGAGCCCCTTGCTCAGTGCCTTCTTGGGTTGCTTGATCTCTACTCTCCTGTGCTTCAATCAACTCCCCGATGCTCCCCCGATCGTGTTGTCGCCATGTTGCCAATGCCTCAGTTCCACCAATCAATCCCCTTGCATGAGATGCGCTTGAGATGCCTAAGGTGATAAGAGATGGTGTGAATTCTTTAAAACTATTAAGAGTCGATTGCCTAAAGGAATTCCACCTAATGAGATCT
The DNA here is from genome assembly GCA_003013855.2 of Liriodendron chinense. NCBI lineage: Eukaryota > Viridiplantae > Streptophyta > Magnoliopsida > Magnoliales > Magnoliaceae > Liriodendron > Liriodendron chinense. The sequence goes on along the minus strand of ML058337.1, from coordinate 459,705 downwards.
TTAGAGAGGTTTAGACAAAGGATCTACCTATGGTCAAGGTGCCTAAACTTCTAAAGATCAAGAGTGCAAGTCCATCATCACATGAGCCTTGAATGCTCAATCTTGTGATCAAACGCAAGGAAGATAGCTTGGAATGCTTAAGATTAAAGCTTATGGTATGGGCTATGAAGGTGGCTTCTAATGCACTAAAATCTCTCTTATTTCCCCCAAAATCGAGCCAAACCGTTTTGTAAGAAAGCTTCAACGGATAGAAAACGACTTCTAATGGCTCTTTACCAACCGGTCGGGACTGTTCGGCCAGGGGTCAAAGACCGATTAAATATTGAGGATTGACCAGTTGATTTGGCTTGGACAGATTTAAATGTTTGATGTCCTAACTGGGTCGATCATGACTGGTCGGATAGTCCAGACGACTGGTCGAATAAAGGCCCTATAACATTTTTTTCTTGTTGTCCATTTTTAGGGTCTGATGACCGGTCGACCGTGGGTCGAGACCATTCGTCAGACCACTTTTGCTTGTTGTTTTAAGTTGAGTTTTACAGCAGCAAGGGCAACCTCTTTGGCCATTCTTTGGGTGGTCTTTTGGGACAAATAAGGCCATCTAAGATGACTAATGGAATGCCTATTAGGTCAAGGTCATCTAGAGGTTTGGGTTTTGGTTTGGTTCAAGGTTCAAGGCTCACCAAGGCATCTCTTTTACCCGTTTCTTCTTCCTTGATGTAACAGGTCCGCTTGAGTCTTCAGTCTTCGTCTTCTTTATGCTCAACCGACACTAGACTCACTGACCTACGTAATTGACAAACAAGGTGCACTAGTATGCCACAAAAAAGTGCACTAACAATCTCCCCCCTTTGTTAATTACATACAAAAACCTAAGCTACTAAAACGAAATGAATGAGCAAGAGATTACAATAATATTGAAATAAATACAGGACTATTAACATGACTAACTAAGCAACTCATCTTTAGTTTCTCACCGATAACTTGTCAATCCTATAAAACATAGCAAACTTGTTTTGGTGAATTTTGATCTTTCTCCCCCTTTTTATCAGCAATTGACAAACTATTCTCGCCCCCTTAATGATATATCAATTAAGGTTAAGGGAAGATTAAATAGTATGTTGTAATTATAACAATAAGTACATGTTAACTAAAGAGAGTATAGGGCTGCATGAACATTAAAACATGGAGCATGTATGGAACATGATTAATAAGAAAATGTAACTATCTAAGTATAGTTGATAATGCATAATTGGTCATTTAAGATAAACATGAAACATAATGACCAAGGCATGGATTAACATACATTAAGCATAAAATTCAGCAAGATTAGTTAATTTAGGCAGGATGATAGTCTACCAATCAATATACCAATTTAATAACAGGGTTAAACTATCAAGGGTGGGCTAATGAGGCTAGAATCCTCCGATATACCCCTAAACTCACAAATGAGGTTAAAATCCTCATATTTACATATAGTATAGGTTTTTAGCTACCCTTACTAATATTTCTAGTTTGATCTTCCTAAGGGTAACTAATTTTCTCAACACCCTCATAAATACAACATGGTGTGAGGGGTTAGTAACTCATTTTCCTAGAAGGGAAAATGATCGGGATCTTTTCTTAGATTAGGGGGAAGAGAGGTAGTGGTGATAGCTATGAGAATTCTTACTAGTTTTTTGCTCTCATCACTAGCGGAGTCACAAAATTTAGATTTGGACTCCTCCGTGTCATCCCATGTTGCTGTCATAGCCTTCTTGCCATGTCTTTTGGGCTTTTCTTGATATTCATTGGTAATATGATCATATTCATTATAGTTGTAACATTAGACAGTTTTAAATTTGGATGATTTTTCTTTAAATTTCTCATCCTTTTTGTCCTTCTTGTCACAACTCTTTCCTTTTTCGAATTTGAGGAATCTCCTAAATTTCTTGTGCAATTCTTCTTCCTCATCATCCTCAACACTATCTTCGGAAGATCACTCTCAACTTTCTTTTTTCCTATGTGAGTGCCTATGTCCAGTCTACACAGCAATGTTTTTTCTTCTTAGAGGGAGCCTTAAGTGTAGTTCATGAGTTTGTAGGGAACGTAAGAGTTTTTTTTTACTTTCATATTATCTATGTCTCTACACTCTTTTAAAGTAATAACTTTGGAGCTAAATCTCTCCGGGAGCGACCTAAATATTTTTTTACAAATTTTTTCATCCAAAACCCGTTCTCCTAAGCCACTCATGGAGTTATAAATATGGTTCAATCTCGAAAAGAACTCCATGATAGTTTTTTCCGCATCCATCTTAATATTTTCAAAGGGTGTGGTGAGGAGTTACAATTTGGATTAGACGTTCCCTCATGTGTGGTCTTTAGGATCTCTCAAGCTGCTCTGTTAGTCTTACAATTATATATACGATTAAATTCATCGGATGAGACAGCAGAAAAGATTGCGTTAAGACCCTTGGCATTATAGCCACAAAGAAACCGCTCTCGGTCACTCCAAGTCCTCATAGGTATGAGTTGGGTGACCGAAACTCCATCTCGATCCACCGTTTCCACCTGTGCAGTCCAACCTTCTTCTACAATGTTCCATACTATTGGATCAAGGGACATTAAGAATACATGCATCCGGGCATTCGAGTACGCATAATTTGACCCGTCAAAAGATGGTGGTCGAGTGACAAAACTACTCCCCTCTTGGGTAGACATTATGTTATAGCTTCAGTATCAGATCTTACTCAAGACGGTTACGTCCTTAAAGAGCAACCCACTCTGATACTAATTGAAATTGCATCGGTAGTCTAACATGACACCCTACGCATATATGCAAAAGCTTGACAAAGCTTGAAGAAATATGGCTAAGTCCTATAGGGGGTGATTAGGACCATTTAAAAATCATTTTGAAAACTTCTCGCCTAAATAAACTAATTAGCAATTATAAACTAATTAAGCAAGAACATTTAGCTACCTAGATTAAGTGGGTCTAATCATAAGGCTAGCATATAATAAGCAATTAAGCAACCTAGCTTAAGCGTGTATAGATAATAAAATGATTTGACTAATCAAGAACCTACTCTATGCAACCTTTGCATACTATATGAGAATTAATCATATGAGCTCAAGTCTACATTACTTAGTGAAAGTACATCTTGTGTGTGAATGTACCTAATTAGTGCCTAGCATACATTCCAATCAAGCACTCATAATTAAGCAATTAAACATACAATGCGAAGATAACAATGTGCTCAAATCATCACAAACACAAGCATGTATAGTGGTTTGACTTTGTGTCTACTCCACTCCCAGTTCAAGTGCTCATCCCTTGAGCATACCGACATTCACTATGAAGTTTAAATCAGGTTCCTCCCAACCTAGGTATTTCAAATCGGTTCCACCCTACTGGGAAGTTTGACAAGGTTCCTCCCAACCTATAATAAAGATTTTACTGGTTTATCTCTCAACCAAGATGTTTACGGGTTCCATCCAACCCATGAGTTTGATAAGGATTCTCCTTACCCTTCGGTTCTAATCCTAGAACCTAGCGTACGCTCCCTCCCGAGGTTCTCCTTGGAGACTTGATTGAATTTGTAAATCCAAACTCTCACGCTCAATCCTCTATGAGGAAGGAATGCAACCAGACTCTCACAATGACACTTGTCGGATGAGCCCCTTGTTCAGCGCCTTCTTGGATTACTTAATCTCCGCTCTCTCATGCTTTAATTAGCTCCCCGATGCTCTCCATATTGTGTTGCGGTTGTGTTGCCAATGCGTCAGTTCCATCAATTAATCACCTCGTATAGGATGCACTTGAGATGCCCAAGGTAATAGGAGATGGTATGAATTCTCTACAACTAGTAGGAGTTGGTTGCCTAGAGAAATTCCACTTAATGAGATCTTTAGAGAGATTTAGACGAAGGATCTACCTATGGTCAAGGTGTTTAAACTTTTAAAGATCAAAAGAGAGCAAGTCCATTGTCACATGAGCCTTAAATGCTCCATCTTGTGATCAAATACAAGGAAGATGACTTGAAATGCTTATTATTAAAGCATAATGGTATGGTCTATGAAGGTGGCTTTTAATGCACTAAAATCTCTCTCCTTTTCCCAAAAATTGAGTTAACCCATTTTATAAAAAAAGCTTCAACGGATAGAAAATGGCTTTCAATGGCTCTTTACCGACCGGTCGGGATCGGTCGGTAATGGGTTGCCAACTGGTCGATTTGGCCTGGATAGATTTAAATGTTTGTTGTCCTAACTGGGTTGGTCACGACCGGTTGGACAGTCTAGCCAACTAGTCTTCAGACCGATCAAATTAAGGCTCTTGAATGTTTCTTTCTTGCTGTCCCTTTTTAGGTTTGATGACCGGTCTGCCATGGGTCGGGACTGGTCGTCAGACTACTTTTGCTTGCTATTTTAAGTTGTGTTTTACAACATCAAAGGCGACCACTTTGGCCATTCTTTGGGTGGTCTTTTGAGACACATAAGGCCAATCTAAGATGACTAATGGAATGCCTATTGGGTCAAGGTCATCTAGAGGTTTGGGTTTTGGTTTGGTTCAAGGTTCAAGGCTCACCAAGGCATATCTTTTACCTGTTTCTTCTTCCTTGATGCAGAAGGTCCTCTTGAGTCTTCATTCTTCATCTTCTTTAAGCTCAATCGACACTAGACTCACTGACCTACATAATTGATAAATAAGGTGCACTAGGTTTGCCACAAAAAATTGCACTAATACGATTCATACATTCCGCCACTCCATTCTGATCCAGTGTATGTCTTACTGTATTATACCTTACTATTCCCTCATCTTTGTAATATTCATTGAATTCCTTTGAAGTAAACTCTCCACAATTATCTATCCCTAACACTATCACTTTTTCGCCCTATTTTTTTTTTCTATCATTGCTTTCCAAATCTCGAAGGTGGTGAAAATATTGAATTTATTTTTCATGAAATAGGCCCAAAATTTTCTAAATAAGTCGTCTATAAATGTGACAAAATATGACAACCCTCCTCTAAAAACCACGAGTGAGAACCCCCATACATTCGAACGCACATAATCAAGCACACCCTTACTTACATGTTTTTCAAATTTAAGAGACAATCATGATTGCTTACTATATATGCAACGCTCATATATATTAAAATCAACACTTTTAAATGCAGGAATTAAACAACAATCAGTGAGTTCTTTCATACTGCGCTCACTCATGTGGCCTAGGCGTGCATGCCACAAACGTGTCAATGTGGACTCCGCTACAAATGTTTCATCTCCACCCGGCATAGTATTCTCGATCAGCTTGTAAAGATTACCGCTCTGTTATGCTTTCATGATAATGAGTGCCCCCTTTGAAATCTTCAGGACACAATCAAACCCAAGTGAACTTGCATTCGAGTGCCTCAATAGCTCCCAGAGATATCAAATTCTTCTTTAGATCAAGAATGTGCCTCATATCTATCAGAATACGCTCCATCCCATCAAATATTTTGATGCGCGCAGAACCAATACCAACCACCTTATAGGTATAGTTATTGCTCATAAAGACTTGACCATCATCATATTCGTTGTATGCGGTGAACGAACTCAGATGAGAACACATATGATACGATGCCCCCGAATTCAAAATCTACTCATTGCTGAGACACCCAAATTTAGATACTGGTTAATATATCACAACCACTCACCTCTTCACTGGATTTCACTACATTGGCCTCCCTCGACGAACCATCTAATTTATCTCCCTTTCGGGTTTTGGGGTTCTGACAATCTTTCTTCATATGTTCCGTCTTCCTATAATTCCAACACTTCATCTAATCCTTGACCTTATAGATTTGGATCTCGATCATGAATTCCACTTCTCCCGCTTAGAAATTCTTCCCTTAACAACCAACGCATCCATAGAAGTACCTTTATCTCCGTTCTTCTTTCTCAACTACTTTGACTGAAGAGATGAGATAATGGTCTCAACATTTATGGTCTCCCTACTGTGGCACAGAGTGTCTATGAGATTCTCGTAGGACTTCGGAAGAGAATTCAACATAATTAAAGCCTAGTCTTCTTCGTCAATCATCACCTTCACACCCATCAATTTGCAAAGTACTTTGTTAAAGTGATTGATGTGTTCATTGAGATCTGCATCTTCTGTCATCTTTAGATTGTAGAACCGTTTCTTCAGAAATAGACGATTGGTGAGTGACCTCGTCATGTAGAGGCTTTCCAACTTTGCCAACAATCTTGCGGTAGTCTTCTCCTATATGACATTATAGAGGACCTCATCGGCCAAGCACAATTGAATCGTGTTAATTACCTTCTAATCAAGTTTTTCCTACTCTTCTTCTTTCATAGTTTCAGGATGTTTTGCTTTCCCAAGGATTACCTGATGTAACCCTTGTTGAATTAGAAGGGCTTTGATCTTAACCCTCCACAATTCAAAATTATTTCTACCTATAAATTTTTGTCTCGAATTTAACATCATTCCTTTCGAAGTCATTTCTCAGTTTCAATCTGAAAATCGGTAACTTGATTGCTCTGATACTACTTGTTGGGTATGGAAGCATGTGTTGCAGCGATGAGTGAACCTCAAATACGAATCAAACAAAGCAATATAGAAACGAACAATCCAAATAATTACAAAGAACACAACGATTTACGTGGAAAAACCCTTACGGGAAAAAAACTACGGCACAAAGCGATAAAATCCACTATGAAAATGAAGTTACAAGAGATGAAAGAAACTTACATATTCAAACCTTAGAGTATAAAACCCTAGTTCTCCTTCAAAACCCTCTTAGAGCATGTTTAAGCTCTGTCTCCTTAACCCTAATCCCGCATAAACACGATCTATATAGCACCATTACAGAATTAGAAATAAAACCCTCACTTACGCAAAACTGTGCAATTCTGTCGATAGGATCGACAACCTTCAATACCTGTCAATAAGATTGAAGCCTCCTTCGATATATAGTATCGAAGATGACCCAAAAACTGTCTAGCGAGTAAATCAGGATTTCGAGGATTTTTTTGATAATATCGAACAGTCTATTGACATTATCGACAGACTTGTTTCAACACTAGATTAAAGGCACCCAATTTCAATAGGTTCAACGATTGGTTAGGGCAGTGGGATTCAGCGTAAATTCAAGGCTCTAGTGATGCCACGCATTGTGCATAAACTCCACACCCAACCAGACGACTCTACACGGCGATCTAGGATCCAAAACCTAACTAGACAGCAAGCTAAATGGTTGAAGATGATTCAGAATGGCTCATGCAGTTCAGGGTGGCGAGAATCCATTCCAACTCTCCCTTCTCTCTTCTTCTCTTTCTCTTTTTATCTCATTTTCTCTAAACCTTAAAATCAAAAGAAATGAAAAAAGAAGGCGGGTAAGGGGTATTTATAGTCTCAAACAATTTTGTTCAAATTCGGAACTTAACGTGAACTGACGGTCGGACTGGCGATAGCGTTGGTCGGACCGGCGATACCATATGTGAGACCGACAAGAACTGATGATTTGTAGGTCGAATCGACAATCATGAAACTGTCTTTTTTTTAGCCTAAATCACTTTTCTCGGGTCTTAAGGGTTGTGTGGTGGGATTTATTGTTAATTATAGGTTTGAGAACTCTGGTCTCTGGTGAGTTCGAGCAAGGGTTCGACTGTCGGGACCCTAGAAGTTTATCAAATATATCATATCGATCAATCTTCAACTTGAATATTCAATTTGATTTGTTTTTCGGGCAGGCTCTACCTAATCCTACGTTTATACCAACAGACTGGATGAGATCCGGGGCATTCAGTTTCCCCAAGGCTAGGGTTCGATATGATTGGCCTACATACAGGATCCATTCGTGTCATAGGTTCCTGGGTTTGGGGCTTCGTTCAGGGACTTTAAGACTTCGACTTTAGTCACACACATGTGCGAACGTACATGGTTATACACTTATTTGAAAATTTTACCGAGTAACTCCCAAGGACATTCGATTGCCAAGAATTGGAGGGCCAAGGTGTTACAGCCACAAACGTTGAATCGCCAAGGAATACTTTTGTAAGTTTTCATTTTCTATTTTAATCAATGTTACTGACTTTCTTCTACTCTTACACTGCATGTGTCGGGTTAACACTGCTATCACGTGAGAAAAGGTCATTTCAATTGAAAGGTAAAAATAACTCATTGTAAGAACAAACCCTTCCCTTCGCAAATCACCTGGTTTCATTTATAGGCGGCTGAATAGACAGTGAACTGCTTCGGTTCTCTGAAATAGTCGACCACTCATTGTCTCTTAGTTTATCTCGGTGCTTGGGGTCATAAAAGTTTGATTCAAATCGAGCTGTAAAAGGCTCTAGCATGACCAACACTATACACACATACCAACGACCCAATTTCGAGCCAAACAGTCTTATACGGAACTTCTGTAGCCCCACGAATGTTTTAACGGTGGACGTTCAATCCCCATTATTTTCTACTATGTGGCCCACTTTAGTGTTAAATTTTCTTCATTTTGTTCTCGTTAATGTCCTAACATGAGCCCGCAAAATGGATGGCCCGGGTGGATTTCTTACAAAGGGTGCCAAGCAATCTGCATCCATGGGAAACTATGGTGGTATCAATTTATATTGGCAATGAAAAAAAGAGAAATGCTCCCGTGCTCTCGGAACATTATTAAGCTGCGATGCACCTAGTTGCATCAATTCACTTGGACAATCCAATCAATCGATCTAAGCTATCCATTATGAACTTAATGCATTTTAAAGGTTACGATCCAAAAATAGCAATGATAGGGTGATCCAATCCATCTTGATTAGCCTTTGTTTTCTATATATAAAGCCATGGATGGATGGTTTCATAAATTCCCTCACAAAAGTCATTATGCAGATTCATAAACAATCCGTGATGGTCCTAACAAATAGATTGATCAAATTCTTTTTATTTTTTGTTTTTTTGTCATGCAACCCACACACCCTGCTTGCTAGCTGGGCAACACACCTACACAATTAGTCACACGATGCACCCACCAACCAGTGGGGTTATGGTATCCTTAGCATTGCAAACATGAGAACTGCTATTGAAACGCCTGGACTTCTTCCAGCTGGGCTAGCAGGCGAGACCTAACAAATAGATTAATCAAATGGTTGCTTACACCTTTTTTTCTTTTCTTTTCTTTTTCTTTTTAAATGATCTTGTCCATCAATATTTAACTCCATTGATCAAATGGTTAATATTTGTCAGATTGTGATGTTTTAATGGTAGCCAATGAATTGTCTCTTTTACCTAAACTGATCAATCACTACAAGCAATTTAACTTCTAGAGCAAAATTGTCTCTTTTACCTAAGCGACAATTCAGATCAATCAATGTAAGCAATTTAACTTCTAGAACAATATAAACAATGGCATTCAATCACCGTTGTTTCCTATGGCTGGTCCACCTAAGATTTGGATCTGCCTCATTTTTTGAATCATGGCATCTGGCAAATTGAATGGACTACGTGGAAATACATCATGGTTGGCCCACAGAGCACCGAAAGCCATTTACATAAATTAAGGGACTGTACAACACGGGTGGGCCTACCATCATTTATTTTCAAATCTATTCAAACCATCAGGGTGTGTAATCCAATTTAGGGATAGGTTTGAAAAATCAGCTTTATTTATAATTCTGATGGGCCACACAATTGAAAACGGTATATATAGAGGAAAACACTCATCCTCTGAACTATTTTCCTCACTTACCTGAACCATGGTTAGGCCTGATTTTAAGTCCTAGACTTAAATTTTAGTATGGCAGCTAATGGCTTGAATGGATTTCACATAATCATCAAAGTGGGCCCTGTGAAAAATTAATGGCCCAAATCACTCTCAAAACTAGGGTTGTCAATGGGCCAGGCCTTGGGTAGGTCTCGGCCCAGATTTTGCACTGTTTTGAGTCGGCCCTGTATAAAATTCTGATTTTAGGCCTGAGCCTGGCACATTGACACCCCTGCTCCATTCGGACGCGGATTAGCTACTGACAGGTTGAGTAGCATCTAGCTACTGAAGTGACGTCACCAAGTGGGCCCACCCTGATGTATGTGATGTATGTGTTGTATCCACACCGTTCATTCATTTAAAGAGATCATTTTAGGACATTATGTAAAGAATGAGACAGATCCAAAGCTCAAGCGGACCCCACCAAAGGAAACAGTGGGGCTTGATCTCCTACCATTAAAATCTTCTTGGGGACACAGAAGTTTTCGATCAAGCTGATATTTGTGGTTTCCCTTCTTCCATGTCTGTGTGAACCTATGAACAGATTGGATCTCAAATAAACATCATGGTGGGCACTAGAAAGGTTTCAACGGTCGTGTCATTGTCCCTACTGTTTTCTTTGGTGAGTCTGTTAACGTCAGATTTTGTGATAGGATCCTCCGGTTGTTCACCTTCTCTCCAACTGGGATTTCCTCCGATAAACCTGTAAGGAGACAGAAAGCAACAAGGGTGGCTGGTGTCCAGGCCTGTTAGCCCTCCGATGCTTAAGTCAAGCAAAGCAAGAAGAAGAAGCAGGCGAAAGTAGGCCAGAGATTGAATATTGTGTGTGTACCTTTCTCTTAATGGAGTCATCCCTTAATATAGATCTGAAGTGATTCAATCTGTCACGTAAGACATCGAGATCCCGCTTGATTTTGTGTACGATACGAGATCCTGCTGATTTCGTGGGATAAGATCCTTATCCTAAGAGGCAAGATCTAACCCATTTACTTATTTCGGCAATCACGTTCCTTGATAGCAATCCCTTGAGATTCGGAACCACGCCCAAAATCAACCTATACAGGCTGCTGGTAGGCGTAGTAGTAGCGCTGATCGCTCATGTTGAGCTGGAAGCCGTAGTTGGAGTCATAGCCGGCGAAAAGGAAGGAGACGCCGACGGGACGGAAACCACCTAACCGGGTGTAGCCCTGCTTGGTGTCGCAGAGGGATTGGACAAGCTGCTCGACGGGAATCGGGTGCTGGTACTGAAGGCTAAATGGTGTCGCCACAGAAAAAGCTGTTCGTATGTTGGAATATGGTCGCGAGTCCTAGTGCTCGCTCATTTAGATGTAACCCTTTTCAATGACTTGTGAGAAGGTCTGCTCGCAGATCGAGAAGAGAACCTCTGCTTTGCTTTATCTGACTATCGGCTATGGGAGCTCGAGGCCTTGCGAATAGGTGCTCCGTATTTGTCCATCTGCGACTCTCGATCAGCTTATCTCGAGAGTCGAATGGGCGTCCCGCACTTACCCATTCTGCGACTCTCGAGCATATGATCTCGAGAGTCGAGTGGGTGTCCCGCACTTATCCAGTCTACGACTCTCGCTTAGATGATCTCGAGAGTCTAATGGGTACTTCCGTATTTACCCAATCTGCGACTCTCGATCAGATGATCTCGAGAGTCGAATGGGCGTCCGTGTAAAATCTTAATAGCTGAGTTGGATCTCCATCATTTTGCCTATAATAGGGTCCACTTGAGCTTTCGATCTGTCTCATTCTTTAACTCATGCCCTAAAATGATCTCTCCAAATGAATGGACAGTGTGGATACAATGCATACATCATAGTGGGGCCCACAGAAGTTGGTGACGTCACTTCAGTAGCCAGATAGCTACTCAACATGTCAGTAGCTAATCCGCGTCCACTCCAAACTGTTTCCTTTGGTGTGGCTCACCGGAATCATGTGTGAGCCAGACTTTTGGGATCTGAACCTAATGATGGTTGACACAATTGATGGTTGGATCGGCTTGATTTTTGGGACCTGAACTCAATGATGGACGACACATCTGTTGGTTGGACCTGACTATACATTATCACGTGCTCTATAAAAAAATCAAGGATGGTTTACCCCTTCCAACTGTTTCCTTTGATTTGCCCCCACCTGTGTGACGAATCTGCCTGATTTTTCGGCCCTAAGTTTAAGATACTGTCACATACTCGATGATCAGAGTGGATTTTTGAAACACATTACGGTGGAGCCCACCTGACACATGCACCCCTTTGCCGACTCGTTTGCTTGCTCTCAGGCAATTGTTTACTGTCCTCATGGGAAGTTCCCATGAGGTCGAGCAGTGTGGGCCCCACCTTGATGTGGATCGGACTTTAACTCCATGCATTTGATTGGTCCCCTTTAGGTTATGGGGTATCCCAAAAATCAGCCATATGCGGAGCTCAGGTGGGCCATGCCATTTAAAACCATGTGAAGACATGCCTAAAACATCTAAAAGCACTTGGTGGGGTCCACCTAAGTTATGGATGCCACTAAAACTTGGTTTGACCCCTCATCCAAGCGGGACACACATTGGATGGGCTGAATTTGTGAACCACATCTTAGTGGGCCCAATCAACGATCGTGAAGGTTTTAATGGGCGGGTAGCCCCTCTCAACTGTTGTATGTGGTGTGGAATGAGCAACTGTGCACCAGTTCTCAAAGAGAACTCATGAATGTTTTTTGAGAACTTATCTCATGTCATATGAGCCTAAAATCTGAACCCTCCATGTGATACAGTACCCCAAGCCCCAGGACCCAACTTCTACCCAGATCCACTCACACATACCTGCCAGCATTTTCGTGCCTTAGATCATGTACAACACACATGGCACATGTTTATGATGATCCTAGCCATGCATCCTGTCGGTTCAGCCGTTGATTGATCTTCACCCATTTTTTTATTAGACTATCTTAACCATGGGTTTTTCCTCATTTGATGAGCGTCGTTGCAAGTTTTTGTCTTTTATAGTGTTCATATGTTGAGGATATGGCTAGGATTGTTTAAACATTGTGACATTTAAACCCTGGCCAACCCATTATTGGAGTCGTAAAATGGACCGCGGAGATCTCAGCCATGTGTGCTTTGTCTTCACATAATGGCATGGACGGTTTAGATTTGCTGCAATACGTCCCACCATGGTGTCGTTGTAGTATAGATCAGAACTATAGCCGTTGTATGCCCGGTGTTTCAATGGTCCACACAGACACGGCAGTCACCGCGGATAGGGATACTGGTATAAGACCATTTCAACCCTTGGATCATCATCTCAATCTTAGAGTCGGGACTTCTGAAAACTGTTGTTTTGTGGGCCATGATCAAATTTGTATAATTAGTTATTCTAAGTGGTTATGGGGAGATTCCGACTTGGCCCACATATGTGGAAAGCCCAGGCCCAAGGGCTCAAGTATCAGTCCTCGGCTTGGGACGAGCCAAGGCGATCATAACGACGACTTCATGACCACAGCTCGGCCTTAGGTTAAGGCCAATGACTGACGACCTGTTAGCAGCAGCTCCACCCAGGAGTACACCACCAAAGACCTCGTTTCACCTAAGCATGCTTATGGTCCAACACATACCCAAGTAAGTGAGCTCAGACACCGAGCTCCCCAGCCACGGTCCATCCAAGAAATTTTGCATAGATTCAAATATCTCGGAATTTATTTCTATTCCGGGAAAGACCTCTCTAACACAATTGGGGAGAGAATCCTACTAAATTGGGACTCTACCGATATATCTAAGCAGGATTCGATTCTCCAATACCGCCCCCGGTCCTATAAATAAGATCAGGATCCTTACCTCAAAGGTACATGAAAAATCCTTAGCCTCAAACCCTAATTCTATTGGTCCTGAACCTGACTTAAGCATTGGGGAGTTCCTAGCCGCTTGGCGGCACCTCCCCCCTGTTCTCTCTGCAGATTCGATGAACCAAAGAAGCTCTCACGAACGTGTGAAAGGTCACGCAGGCTGATCCTAGCCATCTATATCGGTTGTCTAAATTCATGTGACAACAATTCGTTGTCTGTGGAAATACAACTAAGTTTGTGTTCTCACCATCTGAGTTCGACATCCTTCGATTCCCCTCTAATTCATCACCATGACAAAGAAGGGAAAGAATCCATGTGTTACGGCAGGAACGTCCCACCGGGACACACCCGAGGATGAACAGGTCTCATAGGCACCGACCCAACATGACTCGCAACCTTATTCACCTAAACCTTCAATGACCACGAGCCAGCGAAGATTGCAGAATAAGAAGCCCTGAATGCCTCTATTGAAGAGCAAACACAAGTAGCTCTCATCGTGCCCGTAGTAGGATAAACCAGTCTGTTGCCAAAAAACCCTATCGGGGTAGCCACTGGGCCACTTTGCACCAACCACCGTGAGCGGTTACGACAAGGACTGAGCCGGGAATAGTTTTCGAGTGATGATGATCGCGAGAGCCGGCTGGCCCCTATTCGGGCTATCGAAAGACTTGATGAGTCCGACCTATGCCACATGCTCAACGAAAGGTATCAAGCTCGGAAGAGCAAAGCCCAGGAAAAAATAGCGGAGAGCGGCGAGGTCCCTTGGGAGGAGAAGCTCAATGTGGTCTAAGGCTAGCTCGGGATATCTAGCAAGCCTACCGAGCTAAAACCCCGGTGTCCATCGACATCCTCCTAGAGGAAACTGAGTCGTCATTGACGGACGACATCATGGCAGAACATCTGCCCCTCAAGTTCAAGATGCCCAACATCAAGCCTTGTTCTGGTGTAGGCGAGCAATTGGAGAACTTCAGATCATGGATGGAGCTACACAGAGCCATTGGGCCCATCATGTGCAGAGTGTTTCCCCCTAACGCTCTCTGATGTGGTTCGGATGTGGTTTCGAAGTTTAGAGTCAAAATCCATATCCATATTCAAGCAATTGAGCAAAGCCTTCTCCACCCAATTCATCGGCAGCAAGGTTGCGCGGAAGTCGACGACCCACCTCCTAATGATAAAGCAAAAAAGTGACGAATCCTTGAGGGACTACTTAGTGTGATTCAATGTCAAAGCTATCCAGGTGGAGGATTGCACCGAAAAGATTGCCCTCACAACTCTTATAGGTGGATTAACACCCGGGAAACTCCTCTGGTCTCTTGGCAAAAATCCACCGAAGACCCTGTCAGACCTTCTGAACAGGCCCAAAAATATTCCAATGTCGAGGACCTCGTCAATGTTCAACGAGGCAAGAGCAGCTCGGCCAAAGAAAAAAATAGAAGGATTCCAAAGAGGGATCCAGCTCTGACCCAAAGTGGAGAACAGACGATGGCAGGGGTGGTTCCTCCTAACCACCCAAAGCCCTTGTCACCCAGTTCAAATGGTTCACTCCTCTGAAGACCTCTATTGAGCAGGTGCTCATGAAGATCAAGGAGAAGAGCTACCTAAACTACCTAGGCAAAATAAGGTCGAATCCTGAGAAGAGGAACTAGTCTAAATACTACCTCTTCCACAAGGATCACGACCATAACACCATCGACTGCTTTGACCTGAAGCAACAGATTGAGTTTCTTATCCGGAAGGGCCTCCTACAAGTGTATGTCGACCAACGATGCGGTGACCAGCCACCTCCTCGGCAAGAGACATGAGAAGAACAAACCAACAATGAGCTGGTAGGAGAAATTCGAACCATCTTCGGAGGACCTGCTGGTGATTATACTCCAACCGAGCATGGGAATCCCATGCTCAGAGTACTTAATTTGGCAACGAGATACATCACATCAACTTCACCAGCCAACAAGGAAAAGAACCCCGAATAGACTCATGCCCCATAACATTTACTGATGAGGATGCACAGTGGCTCATCCACCCCCATGATGATGTTATGGTAGTCACACTAACCATTGTAAATCTTAAGCTACGTAAGATGTTAGTCGACACCAGAAGCTCGGCTGACATCCTATATGCACAGCCTTTAACAAGATGGGGATAGACAGATCCCGACTCTAGCTAGTATGAACTCTGTTGCTCGGCTTTACCGATGAAATCGTGATGCCAGAAGGAAGCATCGCTCTATCAGACACCACAGGAGAGGCCCCCCATCAGGTCACACACATAGTGAATTTCCTAATGGTGAACACTCCGTCGGTTTACAATGCCATTCTCGGCAGACATTTCCTCGATGACACAAGAACTATGGTATCAATATACCACTTGACAATGAAGTTTCCAACAAGCCAGGGAGTCAGCCGAGTCAAGGGCAACCGACAAGAGGAGCGACATTGCTACGAAATCGCCCTCCGAGGAAAACGGCCAGTCCCAAGTCATGCAACTCTCCACCTTGGATCCCAAGGAGGAGAGCTCCAAGAGGTTCCCCCATCAAGGACATGATATACGTACAACTCTCCGAGAGTAGGACCCAACAAGAACCATGCAAATCAGTTCACTGCTCGAACCACAGCTACGAGATCAGATCACCGATCTCCTACGAGAATACACGAATGTGTTCGCCTGGTCCCACCAAGACATGTTCGGTATTGACCCCAGCATTATGGTCCACCAGCTCAACATGGACCCCCATCATAAACCTGTATGACAAAAGAGGCGAGCCTTCGACGTTGAGCGATATGTAGCCATAAGAGAAGAGATCAACAAACTTCTCTAGGCCGGCTTCATTGAAGATGTTCATTACCCCAATTGGCTCACGAATTTCATCCTTATAAATAAAGCCAACGGTAAATGGAGAGTCTGTGTGGACTACACCAACACCCCAATTGGCTCACGAATTTCGTCCTTATAAATAAAGCCAAGGGTAAATGGAGAGTCTGTGTGGACTACACCAACCTCAACAAAGCATGTCCCAAAAACAGCTTCCCTCTGCCCAGGATCGACCAGTTAGTCAATGTCACTAGCCGGATATACCCTTCTCAGCTTCATGGACGCATATTTCGGCTACAACCAAATGCGCATGCATAAGCCAACCAAGAAGAAAACTGCCTTTATCACCGATCGTGGTTTATATTGCTACAAGGTAATACCCTTCAGATGGAAGAAGGTCGGGGCCACATAACAGAGGCTGGTTAATAAAATATTCGCCCAGTAAATCGGGAAGGCCATGGAGGTCTACGTCGATGACATGCTCATAAAGAGCGCTGAAGTGATAGATCATCTGTCTGACCTAGGAGAGATGTTCAAGGTCTTAAGAAAATACAGAATGAAACTCAACCCAAGCAAGTGCGCCTTTGGGGTCATCTCAGACAAGTTCTTGGGTTTTATGGTTCACCTGCAGGGAATTGAAGCCAACCCCGACAAGATCCGAGCTCTTATGGAGATGAGCTCGCGAAGCACAACAAAGGAAATCTAGTGCCTTACAAGTCGGGTTACAGCGCTGAACAGATTCTTCTCTAGAGCGACTGACATATGATTTGCCATATCTCGTAGCCATGATGTGGACAAGTAAGTAGTTGTAGTATAGTGGTAAGTTTTTAGCACCGTTGCTGAGGAATTAATGATAAACGGTTCTAAATTGTTTTAATAACTATAGAATTAAAAGTAGTTAGGATTTTCTATTTTTCTAGGGCTAGTTTTTTATTTCTAGAACTAACATCAATTGCTTTGTTTTGTAGGAATCACTTCTAGTTCAAGTGAATCGGGTAACATCTTTCTAACTTAGAACTTTTTCTATTTTCAGTTTTACAGGTTTTTTTTTCAGATTTTAGTTTATTTACAAATTTGTGTTTTAGGATCTAAGACTTACGTTTAGTTCTTAGTTTAGATTTTTGTTTGTGTAGTTTATGTCCCATTGGGAACGTGACCACACAAATCGTCTTTAAACCGAAGGTGGTTTAGTTGGACCACTCTCCATCCATGGACGAGTTAAAAAATACATAGAACTTTGTAAAAGTTTAGGGAGCATAGATTAAACACTATTAAGGAATACTGCCCCTCCTATTCTAACTACAAACGCAAATTAAGAGGGAGTAGGAGAGAATGGGGTGCACAATGCTCCTCCAATGAGAGCTCTACATGATTACTTACAACCGGCCCATGCCACCACACTTTCGTGCATGTTTTTCCCAAACTATGCCAGAACAATTGATATTAAGCCTGGAGTAATTCAACTTCTACATAAGTTTCATGAGCTAGATTCTGAGAGCCCATATCTAGACCTAAAAGAGTTTGATGAGGTAGTTATTACTTTGCAAAATAACAATGTGATGGAGGACGTAGTGAAATTAAAGTTATTCTCTTTCTCTTTGAAGGAAAGAGCCAAAACATAGCTTCATTTTCTAAGACCAAGGTCGATTGGGGCATGGACTGAGATGACCTGGGAGTTTTTAAAAAAATTCTTCCCGGTCCATAAAACCAACACCTTTCAACGGGCCATAATGATTTTTTTTTGTCAAAGAGAGTGAAACGTTCTTTCAAATTTGGGAGAGATACAAGGACCTCCTACTTGCTTGTCCACATCATGGCTACGAGAGATGGCGAATCATAAGCTTCTTCTATGAAGGATTGAACTCGAATATGCGCCAATTCGTAGAGATGATGTGTAATGACGAGTTCATGAGCAAAGATCTCAAGGATGCATGGAGTTATTTAGATATGTTGGCCGAGAATGCCCAATCATGGGATACCTCGGACAAGTCTAGTAACCTCAAGCCTCTTCAACAAAAGGAAAAAGGAGGGATCTACATCCTTAAAGAGGAAAATGATGTTAATGCAAAGATATCTAGCCTCACAAGAAAGATAGAAGCCATGGAACTTAGCAAGAGTGGAGTTTCAAAGCCCACTAAAGCTATTGAGAACGCATGTGGAATTTGTGCTGCTAATGTGCACTCTACGCAAGATTGTCCTACAATTCCTGCGTTTCAAGAGGTGTTACAAGAGCAAGCAAATGTTGCATATGGGTATCAACGGCCTTTCAATAGACCAGTAGGAAACACGTACAACTCTACTTGGAAGAATCATCCAAATTTTAGTTAGAGGAATGGTCCTTACGGCCAATCCTACTAACTCTCAAGGAGGGTCACCCATGCAAAACATGGCCCCACCTCAATTCTCAATGGAGTACACCTTAAAGGCGTTTATGCAAGGGCAAACACAAATTAATCAAACAAATCAGCACATGTTCTAAGAGCTAAAGGTGTCGGTTGATGAGATTAAGGGACGCTAGAATTCTAGGGAAGGGACCTTTCCGACCCAACCTCAGCCCAATCCTAAACAAGCACATGAATTACCTAATCTCCCCAACCAACATGTGGAGCAAGCAAAATCCATCACCATTCTTAAAAGTGGTAAACAAGTAGACAAATCTATTCCGGTGAAGGCCGACAAACCTAATGATCCAGTAATTTTTTAGAATGAGGATGGACCTAGCTTGCTTCACAAGAAACAGAACGTGTTTATAAGCCCATAGCACCATTCCCTTCGAGATTGGTTTCTCCAAAATCTCTCCCAAACTCTCATGATATTTTAGAGATTTTCAAACAAGTCAAGATCAACATTCCATTACTTGATGTCATTAAACAAGTCTCCTCTTATGCCAAGTTTCTAAAGGACTTATGCACAACCAAATGCAAATACAATGTGCAACAAAATACCTTTTTGAATGAGCAAATGGGTGTCATTCTCACCCAAAAGACCCCTACAAAATATAAGGATCCCGGTAGTCCCACAATCTCGTGTATCATTGGTGACTACTAGATTGAGCGTGCATTATTAGATTTAGAGGCAAGCGTAAATTTGATCCCATAATCGGTATACGAGCAATTGGGTTTTGGTGAATTAAAACCCACCAAAACCACATTGCAACTCGCTGATAGATCCATCTGTGTACCAAGAGGGATGGTTGAGGATGTATTGGTCCAAGTCGATAAATTCTACTACCCAGTGGATTTCATCATCTTGGACACGCAATCAGTTATAGATACTAGCACTCAAATACCGATGATTTTAGGCCGCCCATTCTTGGCTACATCAAACACAATTATAAATTGCCGGGATGGGGTGATGAAATTATCATTTGGGAACATGACATTAAAGGTGAACGTGTTCTACATGTGCAAAAGCAAAGGAATGAAGAGGATAATGAGCTTTTCGAGGTAAACATGCTCGAGTCCTTTGAAGAAGAGGAGCTATTCTAACTTGAACCACTTGAAACTTTGGAGACATGCTTGGCACACTTTGAAAATTCTAAAGATCCCATCATGTGTGATATTATGCAAGCATTGAGTAATGAGAGACCGGTAGTTAATACTAGCCGGTGGAAGCCTCATTTTGAAAAATTGCTACCAACCACATCAAAGCCTCTACCATCTAATATCAAACCGCCAAAGCTTGATCTTAAATTATTGCCATTCAAGCTTAAATATGTATATTTGGGTCAAGAGGAAACATTTTTGCGGTTGTCATAGCCTCCCACCTAGGAAAAGACTAAGAGCTCAAGTTGATTGAGCTACTCAAAGACCATAGGGGAGCTATAGGGTGGACAATAGTGGACCTCAAAGGGATAGACTCTTCAGTATGTACTCATCGTATACATCTCGAAGAAAATGCAAAAATGACTAGACAACTTCAAAGGAGGTTAAATCCAAACATGATGGAGGTTATTAAAGGCGAGGTGTTAGAGTTACTAGATGTGGGTATCATCTACCCCATCTCAGATAGCCAATGAGTGAGTCCTACCCAAGTTGTCCCTAAGAAGTTTGATATTACCATTGTAGAAAACGTCAACAATAAGCTTATATCGACTAGAGTGACCACTGGTTGGCGTATGTGTATAGATTATCGAAAGCTAAACACGGTCACTAGGAAGGACCACTTCTCTCTTCTATTTATTGATCAAATTTTAGAGAGGTTAGCGGGTCACTCATATTATTGCTTCCTAGATGACTATTCTGGCTACAACCAAATTGAGATAGCCCCAGAAGACTAAGAGAAGACGACCTTTAAATGCCCATTTGGTACATTCGCATATCGAAGGATGCCATTCGAACTATGTAATACACCCGCCACATTTCAACGATGCATGTTGAGTATTTTCTCGGACATGGTGGGTGATTTCTAGAGGTATTATTCATGGATGATTTTTCTATTTACGGTTGTACTTTCGATGAGTGCTTCAATCACTTGAAATCAGTCTTGACAAGGCGTGAGGAGAAGAACCTTGATTTAAACTAAGAGAAGTGTCATTTTATAGTACAAAGAGGAATAGTCCTTGGACATATCATCTCGTCCAATGGAATAGAGGTAGATCGGGCAAAAATTGACATTATTACTAACCTACTACCACCCAAAAGCATACGCGATGTGCGGTCCTTTCTTGGGCACACCGGCTTTTATAGAAGGTTCATAAAGGATTTCAGCCATATCTCTAGGCCTTTATGTAACCTTTTCCAAAAGGAAAACCAATTCGAGTGGAGTGCAGAATGCCAATTAATTTTTTCAAAGCTAAAGGACATATTGACAACCGCTCATATCATGCAACCACCGGATTGGTCCGTTCCTTTTGAGTTGATGTATGATGTGAGCGATTATGCTATTGGGGCGGTGCTAGGCCAAAAGAGGGATAAGACGCCACATGTTATTTACTATACGAGTAGGACCTTGAATCCCGCCCAAGTCAATTACTCGACTACGGAGAAGGAGCTCCTAGCCGTCATATTTGCCTTGGACAAATTCAGGCCTTACTTAATAGGATCCAAGGTTATTGTTTTCACGGACCATGCGGCGCTAAAACATCTTCTTTCTAAGAAGGATGCTAAGCCTCGTTTGCTAAGATGGATCCTACTTCTTCAAGAATTCAACTTAGAAATTAAAGATAAGAAAGGAGTAGGGAATTTGGTGGTGGATCATCTATTGCACCTAGTTTTACTCGATTCCATTGACGAGTCACCCATTGAGGACTCATTCCCTGATGAGCAATACGCTGACATAAAAAACTATCTTTCCACAAGTGCGATGCCGACTCATTGGATTGCGCAAGCTAAAAGAAAATTTCTAAGGGAAGTGCGTAAATTTTTCTAGGATGAATCATTACGTTTCAAATATTGCCCAGATCAAATAATTAGGAGATGTATCCCTGATGATGAACAAAATTCAGTCATCTCCTTTTGTCATAATCAAGCATGTGGGGGTCATTGTTTGCCAAGAAAACCACTGTAAAAATTCTGCAGTGTGGTTTTTATTGGCATACCTTGTTTAAAGACACTAACGAGTTTTGCAAAGCATACGAGCACTGTCAAAAGCTAGGAGGATTGTCCCGTCAGAACATGATGCCTCTCAACCCAATTCAACATCGAAGTCTTCGATTGTTGGGGCATCGATTTCATGGGACCATTCCCCTCATCTTTTGGACATGTCTACATATTGCTTGCCATAAACTATGTGTCCAAGTGTATAGAGGCTATTCCATGTAGAACCAACAATCATCGTATGGTTCTAAAGTTCCTTAAAGAAAACATATTTTCTAGATTTGGAACACCTGAAGCCATCATAAGTGATTGTGGTTCTCACTTTTGTAATAGACCCTTTGAAGCTTTAATGAAGAAATATGGCATTAGACATAAAGTGAGTACCCCATACCACCCACAGACAAGTGGGCAAGCTGAAATTTTCAATCGGGAAACCAAATAGATTTTGGAAAAGACAGTGAGACCGGATCGCAAAGATTGGTTGCTTAAATTATTCAATGCTCTTTGGGCTCACCGTACCACTTATAAGACCCCCATTGGAATGTCTCCCTATAGACAAGTTTATAGGAAAGCTTGTCACTTGCCCGTGAAACTTGAACACAAAGCCTATTGGGCAATTCGGGCATTGAACTTCGACATTAGCAAGGTTAGCCCGTTTCGCAAACTCCAATTGAATGAGCTTAACGGGATCCAGAATGATGCTTATGAGAACTCGATGATTTACAAGAGTAGGATGAAAGCCTTTTATGATAAACACATCTTCAAGAAAACTTTTCATGAAGGCCAGAAAGTGCTCTTGTACAATTCCCAACTTCATCTTTTTCCGGAGAAATTGAGATCTCGATGGACTGGCCCATATATTGTTAAAGAAGTTTTTCCTCATGGTGCTATCGAGATATAGAATGCAGCGAATGGTAATTGTTTTAAAGTGAATGGACAACGCCTTAAATCATTCGTTGAAAATTTTGATTCAGAGGATATGTCCATCACTCTGAAAGATCCTGTGTATTGGGATGGTTGATCTCCTAGTCTGACGAAGGTATAAAGTAGATTAGGTTTAGTTATTTTTTATTTTAATTTTATTTCTTTAGTAAATTTAGTCGTCGGAGGTAGATTCCCATGATCAACTCTCTCAGGTACTCTAGTTTTCACCCTCTTTTATTTTTATCATTGCTCTCATGTTATTGTTCATTGCATATCTTTTTACATTGAGGACAATGCAACATTTGGTTGGGGGGTGAGATTCCTAGATGAATCTAGTATTTTATAAAATCTCAAGAAATGTTTGTAAAAAATTCAAATTTTTCTGAAATTCAAAACTCTTTTGAAAAACCTTGTTTCTATGCACTTGGAATGTCATAAGTATGAAAGGATGAGGGGTGAGTTGGTATGATTTTGAGACTTTTAAATTAGCTTAAATATAATAGTTTTCTATATGAATTCCCCTATTTATATGATCGATAGAAAAATTGAACACTTTTGATTCTAGTTCACATTACACAATTCTCATGGTTTGAAGGGATTATGTAGATTTGTAGATTGACTAGACTGAAGGTTTGAGGTGTTAAGGAACCAAGTCGGGGAACTTTGTCCATCCTTGTTCATGTAAAATAAGAGAAAAGAACGAAAGATATGGATTTCTAAAAATCCGATCTAATATTGAAAGAACATTATGTTTATTCATTAAATATTTGTTGAAGAATCCGAAAAGGGCTACCTATTACCAACCAGGGGATGGTCTACTCGTAACCAAAGCTGGAAATGAAAAGTAGTGTGAAAGCCGTCGAAGGAACGGTAAGGTAATTTCTTGTCATAGGCATTTAGTTGAGTTGTACACCTTTGGATCTTTAGTTTGATTGATCTATAAAGAAGGTAATCCTGGAAACTAACGAGATGAACATTCACTATGCACATTAGCTTAAACTTGTTCGGATTCTTCTATTTATCAATCAATTAGTGAGAATTCTATGTGAACGCTTGCTATGTTTAGGGAGTTTATCGTTTTAACTTTTATCATTCAATTTTTCTGAATTTTGCATTCGTATGTTTTGGAGAATATAGAAGTATAGTTTCCGAAAGAGAGTTGGGTTTTGAAAAGTTGAATTTGTTTCACGCATGTTTTGCTCGAGACTAGAAAAATGCTGGTTGGGGGGTGTGTTGAGCTCTGAATTGTGCATATTCTAACCCCAATTCATCACACATTATGCATGGTTTGCATGTTTAAAAGACTATTCTAATACATGTTTTGTGATTGTAGGATTAAGAGAAAGACTTCACTAATTCAATGCCTAATGAGTCACTTTGTATACATTGAAGATCAAAAGATTAAGTGTTAAATGATGGAAGGGATATGCAAGGGAGAGAGAAGAAAGAAGAAAAGTTGCAGAAAATTGCACTACCAACCGGTCGTCCGACCGATTGAAAATTTAAATTAGAAGGCCCTTTTCTGCTGACCTTGCTGAACCAAAATCAGATGAAACTGACTGGTCGTCTGACCGGTCGGAGGTCAAATTTCCTAGAGATGTGAAGTTTTTAAGTAGAAACTCACTATACTTAAAAGGACGTTCGACTATCGGTCGCCCGACCGGTCGACCACGAGAAAATACAAAAGAAGCTTGTTCTTCAAGCTCCGAAATTTCATGCGCAAGTGTGTAATTCCTTACGCAATTCTGGAATCTTCTATGTAGTAGAGCATCAAACCTATAGAAGGACACATAGGGTTCGTTCCTAAAGTATCCTAAACGAGATTGAAGGTATTGGGAAGTGAAGGAGAACATCGTGGAGCGTCCACAACACCGCTGACTTCGGATTTTTCTAGTTTTTTTATGTTTTTCTTTAGTTTTTCTTTTGATTTTAGCTTGTAGCATGATGATGCTCGGCTAGAACCTCTTAGCTAAGACTAAGAGGTGAAGCTTGTAGCTAGTTTTCATGGAGAATTTGTTTAATTCAAGTACCTTCGCTTAAAGTTTAGATATTTAAGTTCTAGTTTGATTAAGTTGGTATTTTCTGGATGTTTTATGAGAGTTCATGTGCTTCAGACATGGATTCCTTGTAATTCTCTGAGATTATCATATTTGGATTGATTAAATTCGAATTGTAGTAACCCTAGAGCATACCATAGTCTCTTGGCATGGTTGTTACTTCGAAGGCTAAATGTTTGAATTCTATGTGCTTCATTAGAACTAGAATCTTATTTTCTAACTTAAGTGGTATTGGTTGTGTTTAAATGTTTAATCTTCCAACTAGATGAGAGATAGAACTTCGAATCTAGTTGTGTTTATGCTTGGATGAATGAATTCACATGAAACTACTATAAGTGGATCCTTGAGGCCTTAGTTTCATTAATTAACAGATTTTTATAAAAGTTATGATTTTTATTTATTTTATAAAATCAAACTTCAAAATTGTTGAATTTGAAGTTGCTAGTTTGAATTGGTTTACCTTAATACCATGTGGATCGACCTCGGTCTTACTGAGTTATTACTACATCACAAGCCTTGCACTTGAGGTGAGTGAACAACTGATAAGTGTCGCCCTTCTTCAAGTAGTTAAGGGATAGCAAAAAATCGACGTGGACCCAGGAGTGCGAGCAAGCTTTCTAGGATCTCAAATAGTACCTTGGGTCCCCACCATTACTCTCTACACCTCCGCCCATAGAAGATTTAACATCGTACCTGGAAGTCTCACCGATAGTAGTTAGCTCGGTCCTTATCAAAGAGGAAGAGGGCGTCGAACGGCCTGTCTAATACGTGAGTCGAGCTATGGTCAAAGTTGAAATGCGGTACTCAAAAATGGAGAAGCTGGAGCTTACCCTGATCACCTCATCGCAGTGACTAAGGTCGTACTTCCAAGCCTACATGATCGTCATCCCAACTAATTAAACCCTCCAACAAGTGCTCCAAAAACCAGAGGCGTTGGGTCGACTCGCCAAATTGGCGATCGAACTTGGCGAATTCGATATCCAATATCATCTATAAACAACAATCAAATGACAAGTCGTCGCAAACTTCATTGTCGAGTTCACTTACCTGACTGTTACTCCATCTGAGGATGAAGAAATGGAAGAGGACTCGAGCTCGTCAATGTGGACCCTCCACGTCGACGGGTCCTCCAACGCACAAGGGAGCAGGGTAGGGCTTATCCTAACCTCTCCCGACCTCATCCAGGTTTAATACGCCCTGCGATTTGGTTTTAAGGCATCCAACAATGAGGTTGAGTACGAGGCCCTCTTGGTGGGTTTTCGACTAGCCAAGGCCATGAGAGCTCAGCTCCTTAAGATTCACAACAACTCTCAACTAGTGGTCAACCAGGTGACCATTGAATACCAAGCCAAAGGCAAGAAAATGATAGCCTACTTAAGCAAGGTCCGAGAAATGCTTAGACAATTCAAAAGCTATAAGATTAAGCAGGTCCCTCGATCTAAGAATGTCAATGTGGACTCCTCGGCTCGGTTAGCTTTTGCCATAGAAACCTACCTCGCTAATACAGTTCCAATAAAGTTCTTTCCAAAATTAAGTATTAAACTGACTAAAGAGAATGAGGCTCTTTCAGTGACCAACGCGCCAACCTGGATGGACCTGATCATCTGCTATCTACAGCAAGGTGAGTTGCCCGAGAATAAATGAGAAGCTCGAAAGATCCGGTACTGTTCGGCTCGGTATACGATGTTGGGAGACACACTGTACAAAAAAGGCTTCTCTTTGCCCTACCTGAGATGCATCCAACCAGAGGAGGCCAACTACGTCCTAAGAGAAATCCATGAAGGGAGATGTGGAAACCATTCTGGTGGGCCATCACTAGCACGCAAAGTAATCAGGCAATAATATTATTGGTTGACCATGCAGGAAGACACCAAGATGTTTGCCAAGAAGTGTGACAAGTGTCAGATATTCGCCACCATACCTCGGCAGCCGCCAAAGCAGCACACCCTCATGGCAGCCCCTGGCTGTTTGCTCAGTGGGGGTGGACATCATTGGCCCTCTGCCCATGGGCAAGGGACAGAAAAGGTATGTGATCGTGGCCATCAATTATTTCATTAAGTGGGCTGAAGCTGAACCTTTACCTCGGATCACTGAGAAGAAAACAACGACATCATCTGGAAGTCCATCATCTACCGCTTCAGCATCCCTTATTCCATTGTACGGACAACGGTCAGCAATTCAACAACACAAAGTTTCGAGGACTTTGTGAGGAGCTCAACATCAAGAATTCCTTTACCTCACCTTGGCACCCTCAACACAATGGACAGGTCGAGGCAGTAAATAAGATCATCAAGAGAAATGCAAGGGAGCATGGGACGACAAGCTACCTCATGTCCTATGGGCTATACTGGACCACAGCGTGATCCATCACTGGGGAAACACCCTTCTCACTAGCCTTTAATGCAGAAGAAGTGATCTCGGTGGAGGTCGGCATGCCCTCTTACCAAACAAAATGGTTCCAACCTAAGGAGAACGAGGCGCAAATGTTTATCAGTGTTAGGCAACCCAAGTGTAGGGTTTCACTATAGTAATAATTCAGTTGTGAAATCGAGATCATCCTCAGGGATTACAGGGAAACAAATTCTAAAGAACTAATTAGACCAGAAAGATTTATTGGTTTGGTAGAAAAAGCATAAACATGAATTAATAAGAATAAAATCTTAAAAAATAGAAGAACTAGAGCGCCAAAGATCCACTCATAGCAATCTTCAATGATAATCCATTCATCAAGCATAAACACACAATTGGAATCGAAGTCCTATATCTATCCAATCGAAAAATATCACATTCAAAAGCTCATAAACAACTTAAGTAAAATCTGAAAATTCAGAACTTTTAGTTCTACTTTAAGTACGAAGGACTTGAACTAATGAACTTCAAAGCATTAACTGCATCCTTGAATCATTGTAGATCTAGGGTTTCCAACATTCAATTCTCATAATAGCATAATGATCAATCTCAGAAACTCGAAAATCTCTTATGTACTTGGCACAAGAGATCTCAGAATTATCTAAATTATCAACTTTATTCAAACTAGAACTTAAAAAATCCACACTTCAAACTCAATGTACTTGAATAAACGAATTAAACATCAAAGATTAACTACAAGCTTCACCTCTTAGCCCTAGCTAAGAGGTCTAGTTAACCATAAACATAATTGAATTAGAATTAAAAGAAAAGCTAGAAAACATAAACTAAAACAAGAAAAATTCAAAAAATCGATGAAGGAAAAGCTCCTCTTCGAATTTCTCCACCTCTAGCACGTCTGGGACTCTTCTAGGATGCCTTAGGAAGAGAGTGGAGGTGTCTTTATATAAATAAATAAAAATCACGCATCGCCTCTCCAAATGCATAATATTTTCACACTTTTACGTCAGTCTCGATGGATGCTTCAATGGATCATACATATCTTCGATGGATCATAGATGGCTTCGATGGAATTAAAGTTAGTATAAAGAGTTCAGACTTTTCCAGCTTCTGAAATATGATTTTACGATGGATCGAACCCCCCCTTTTTTATGGATCAAAAAGTCTTTTACGATGGATTGAAATCAGTCCAGAGACTTATTCAGAATTCTGATTTTTCAGGTATGTTCGATGGGTCCTTCGATGGATCGAACACCAATCGAAATCGTTTTACGATGGATCGAAGAACAATCGAACTACTAATCAAAGCTGTCTGTTTTAAACTACTAATCAAAGCTGTCTGTTTTTGCCCTTTTCTAATTTTGACCTCTGAACTTTTTCCACTTGAATTATTTCTCCCTTTTCTTCTTTGTTTCATCTTCAAAGTACTCTAAGTAGTCCCTTTTAGCAATAAATTCATGAAGTCTCTCTTCTTTTCCTGCAAACACAAATACACATATAAGATCTCTTCTTTAACACTCAAAATTATGTAAATGTGTGATAAATTGGGGTTTAGATATGCACAATTCAGATCTCAACAATCAGCCTCGACCTCCTTGAGGACCTTAGAGAGACCGCCCAGGTCAAGGTCACCGCTTACCAGCAAAGAGAGGTAAGGTACTACAACTCAAGGGTGAAGTACAAAAGCTTCAGAGTTGGAGATCTCATTCTCCGAGAAGTCTTCGACAACACCAAAGAGCACGGCTCAATACCTTTGGGACCAAGCTGGGAAGGATAATACAGGGTCACTAACATTGTTCGACCATGGACGTATTGACTAGAAGACCCATAAAGGAAAGCTTTGCCCCATCTGTGCAACACTGAGCACCTCAAGTTCTACTACCAGTAAAGACTAGCGGGATTCGATGACAATTGTACAAGCGCTATGAGCGCTCATTTTTTTCAACAAAGCACCACGGTGCCAACCACTTTTACTCATTTTCTCATAATGAATAAAAATTAGACCTCCTTTTTCCAAAAAAAAAAAACTCTACCCAATAAAATGAACGCAAAGGCTAAAAATCCAAGGAGGGAAAGGCTGAGAAGCTACCCTCCACTATGATAAGACTCAGTGGTGTGCTGATCTCATTGAACAACAAAAGTCAAGGTAAGGCAGCCCAAGATGACACCCTATAGCTGAGCACATTTCCTTCACTGTGCAATCCTAATAAGAAATCAGCAGCTACCAAGCCAAGGAGTACGCTAGTGCTATAAGGTCACCCTGAAAAACTGTCTCAAACTGAACTAAGCCTACATGGCCACCCGTAACAGCTATGTCAAAGCTCAGCCCAACAAGCACCTCGACACAACAAATGCAAAATTTTCCAAGTAAAACACATCTACTCCTGCAACCAAACACCCTAATATTCGACCATAAGAGTGGGGGGCAACAGATATACATGCAACACAGACATACTAAAGGAACAAACAACGAAAGATAGGAAATTTTTTTATTCCAAAACATAAACTGTTCTTACAAAGGCCACTTAGGCCTAGTACAAAAAAAAAAAAAAAAAAAGAAAGAAAGAAAGAAGACTATGGGGCCTCACCGCCCCCCTGGCCAGTGGCGTTGCCTTGAGTCGCAGCTTCATCCACCCCGCCCTCACTAGGCTCTTGTTGAGCTCTGAATTGTGCATATTCTAACCCTAATTTATCACTGTTTACACAACAAAATTGCCTTTGTGTATATAGGGGAAAACAAGAGTCACATTCCAATATTAGACAAGAGAGACAAAAAAGCATTCATCACTTCATTTTATTCATTTACCGAGTTCTTCATACATTCCATGTTTAGATTATCCCTTGATTCTAGAATAGATTGTATATTGTACAAAATGAAATATACTCAGAAAGTAATTTCGGTAGAGCTTCACTCTGTTCTTCTTTCATCCTGTCCAAATGATAAGGGAATGGCCAAACCAAGACTTTCAGGACTGTTCTTCTGCTCATGAGTGAGGCAAGTCAACCAGAATAGGCTTTGTTTCTTTGTGGTCTTCATAGAACTCCATGATATTCCAAAATGATAGTATCACCCAACATATCTACCACTTCTAGGGATTGTACAAGTATGCTCGACCTGAAGGGAGAGAGAAGGGCCTTCTGCTCCATGTTGATATCATCTACATAGTCAACCACTTACGGGGATTGTATGGAATACTTCGTACGCTCAACCCAAAGGGAGAAAGATAGGTCTTCTGTACAAAGAGAATCATCTATACAGTCAACCACTTACGGGGATTGTACAAAGTACGCTCAAACCGAAGGAAAAAAGATAGGTCTTCGGTTCCCAAAGAATCAAACTGTCCAGTCTGGATTGCTCTCTCTGTAATGATTTATCCTTATCATGATCTTGGTCTTCAATGTTCTTCACGATTGGAAGGAAAACAGAAGCTGAAATGCTTCTGACATCCTTCACAAAAGGAGAAAAGATGCTGAAAAGTGTCTTCAGGGGAGCTTTACGCAAGTCGACGCAAGTTCATAAGCTTGCCGCAAGTCGTGTAAAGCACTTCCCAAACGGACATTATCTCTCTTTGATCTTTGATCTTCATTCCAACAATATCTCCCTCTCGTTCTTCTTCGATCCTTGGAGTCCACACATTGTGCGTTCAACCCAAGGAGAAGGATGAACTTGAGGTCCGCCCCGTACCTCGGGAGTCTTAAGAAGGAGCTCTAAAACTCTCAACTTCGGAAGTAAGTACCAAATGAGGACCCCTGGGGGGGTATTTATAGGCAAAAAGTGGTCATTTTCATGTAAAGCACTGTGAAACTGGGGACAGCTTGTTGCGGGTCACGTAAAGGGTGCAAAGACTCATGCGTCTCCACGAAAATGGCCATAACTTCTTCGTTACAATTTTAATTTGAACGCTCTTATATCATTAGAAAGCTATTTCAATGCCCTACATAATGAGACTATCATGATCCCATTTAGAACTCTCTTATATATTCAAAAAGTGGGCCCCAAGTGTCTGATGTCATTGACAATGTGCAGTCTTTGATGAATAGCTTGTATCTCCTTCCTTCCTTCTCGAAATAAGATGATCTTAGGTTTATTGGAATCATCACTTGATAAGCTCGGCAATGACATATCGTTTCTTGCATTGAACATCGTTTGCCCAATCATCTCCTGACTATAAGTGAACTCCTTACTAATATCCGTCTGCACCTTTCCAAAAAGAATATATATAACTTGGTATTATCATCTAAAAATATGTGATCTTGTGTTGAGTCTTGTGGTAATAAGATAATACCCCTCCTAATCTTCTTTCTTCTTTGCATTTTTTCATGCCTCAACAATCAGACAATTACATTGATTGAGCTATTAAAAGAACCTACTTATATGTGTATTTATGTTTGCAGGGAAGAGAGAGAGAGAGAGAGAGAGAGAGAGAGAGAGAGAGACCTCATGAATTACAAGTTAAAAGACCACTTTGAAGTACTCAAAAAGTTTAGTGAAGAAGCGGTTAGAGGTAGAAGAAGTTAAAGCTCAGAAAGAATTAGGAAACATCAAATTACAATGCCTGAGTTGTCTAGAAAAGATAGAGTGAGAGCTACAAGGCCAGAAAAGTAAAATGTAGAAACTGCAGGAAATAGCCCTGTTGTTATGCTCATGACTGATGGCTGGCCTTAGCCGACCATTCGTTCTAAAAATCCAACCAGTCAGTAAACAAGTCAAATTTTGACAAAATTGGTGCAAACTCGTTGGACTGTTTTTATCAGATCCGAACGGTCGGCAGACAGATCTAGATCAATCTAGACAGGTCGACAAACGCCAAGAAATCCAATTTTCAGTTATATGCATTGGGATTTTGAGCTCTGCCCTGTTGGATCCCACCTCCGACCGGTTAGCCATCGACCCGACTGCATAAGAACTTACGTAATTCTCAAAGATCATAAGTCGGTGGGTTATTTTTGCTATAAAAGGACACCTCCACACTCTTCCTAATCCATCCTAGAAGAATCCCAGTTGTGCTAGAGGTGGAGAAGATCAAAGGAGAGCTTCAACAACTCCATTTTTTTTTTAGTTTTTCTAGTTCTGGTTTATGTGTTCAGTAGTTTTTTTTTTTTTTTTTAGTTTTAGTTCAACATTCTTCATGGTTGGCTAACCTCTTAGCTGGGGCTAAGAGGTGAAGCTTATACTTATTTACAATGCTTAGTTTAATTTTATTCAAATATTTTGAGATTCAATGATGAACAATTCTAGTTTTGGTTTGAAATAAAGTTAATAGTTTTAGTTTAATCTTCTATTTCTTGTGATGTGTTTACATGAGATGTTTTAATTTACTTAGGTTGATTAATCGGGTGTTGTTGAGAGAATTTTGGGTTGTAGAGATATTAGATTCATCATGTTGTGGTGGATGCTATGTGATTATACAAAGTATCCTAAGTGCTTATCTAGAACTAAACTAGAAGACGTTTATATCTTTTCTTTTGATCTAAGATGAATGTTTTATGGATTGATATTGGTTTGATTGAAGTTTAAATCCATGGCTCTACTTAGGTCTAGTAACAGGATTTGAGGAAGACCATGAATGTGATCTTACTTGTTTTATGAAGGATTGGCCTATGTGATTGAATACGCTCAATGTTTTAGTTTTTATGTGGGAACTATATCAATAGATGATCCATACATGTTTAAATTATTATGATTTAATTACTCCATATTTCGATTGGATAGGGATAGAACTCCGATTCCAATTGAGTTATTAGCTTAAATAGTTACATTAGCATTGTGAATTGATTATAGGTGGATCATTGGTGCTCTAGTACTTAGTTTCCTGATTTATTCCGAAAGTAGATAGTTTTATGTTTCCAAAATTCATGTTTTATTTCAAATCTGAATTTAGATAATCCTAGTTACATAATTTAGAATTATTACGACAATCCCTGAGGACAATTTCGGTCTCTTGATTGACTTATCACTACATCACAACCTTGGACTTGTGGTTAGCGAATAGGTTTTTAACGTTATTGCCAGGGATTAGGTTAACGATTCTGAATTTTGTAATTAAGGTATAGTTTAGGTTAGGAAAGGTTTTGTTGCTATTAGGTTTTTCTCAAAATTTTCTTTTACTAACAGTTTCTTGTTTATTCGTTTTATAGGATTTTCTCTGACTAACCTCGTTCTTCAATCAGGTAACACCATTCTAACTTAGAAATTTTCCTTTAATAGTTTTCAATTTTTTAGATTTTAGATTTAGTTTCTGTATAGTTTATGCCCTATTAGGAGCGCGATCATACATCGTGACTTCTAAGTGAAGGAGGTTTAGTTGAAGGTTTAACAATTCACAGACGAGTTGGAAAACATCTAGAAAATCCTGAACCATTTGAATTTATGGTTGAGAATGAACCAAATATTGTTGAAGATGTTGAGCACGATACACCGCCAACTAGGGCTACATAATGAGAATGAGGAACACCATGTTCCTCCGGTTAAAACATTGCGAGATTATCTACAATGGAGTGAACAAGCACACCTTCTTACATGATCTTTCCACTCAATGTAGGAAATGTGGACCTTAAGCCAGAACTTATCAAATTACTTTCAAAATTTAATGGACTTGATTCTATAAGTCCATACACACATTTAAGTGAATTTGAGGAGATCGCTAGTACCTTGCAATTTAATGACGTCTTCCAAGACATAATCAAACTGAAATTATTTTCCTTCTCTCTAAAGGACAAAGTCAAATCATAACTCCAATCTTTAAAACCTAGACGTATTGGGACATGGGCTAAGATGACCCAAGAGTTCCTTAAAAAGTTCTTCCCGGTTCATAAAAATAATGCATTACGGTGAGCCATTATGAACTTCTCCTAAAAAGGAGATGAGACATTTTTTCAATGTTGAGAGAGGTTCAAAGAGCTTTTATTGGAATGCCCAAATCATGGTTATAAAAAGTGGTGCTTGATTAACTTCTTTCTTGACGGATTGAGTTCAAACATGCGCCAATTTGTTCAGATGATGTGTAATGACGAATTTCTGAACAAAGAGCCCGATGACGCTTGGGATTACTTTGATATGCTATCCGAGAATGCCCAATCTTAGGACATCTCTACCCCGACTAATAATCCCAAGTCAGCCCCAAGAGAGAAGAGAGTACATGCATTAAATTGGGATGATGATTTGAATGCAAGGGTGGCGGGTCTCACAAAGAAGGATGTGGCCATAGAATTGAGGAGTGTCAACATGATAAGTACCAATGAAGCCGTTAAGAGTGTATGTGGTATTTGTGAAAGTGATGTTCACTTAACAAAGGATTGTCCAACAATCCCTGCATTTCAAGATATTTTGAAAGCTCAAGCGAATGCCACAAGCGCTTACCAACACCCTTTTAGTGCACCGAATTCTAACTTAAATAATCATAATTGGCGGCATCAACCAAATCCTAATTAGAGGAATGGACCCATGGCTAATACAAATAATGCTTCCCAAGGGCCTCCAAAAAATAGTACCCTCGAGAATACATTGAATGCATTTACAGTTGGACAACATCAAATAAATCAGTCCAACATGCAAGCCATAGATGCACTTAAAATGTCGGTTGAAATAATTGAGACACATCTAGGAGCAAGAGAGCAAGGGACCTTTCTGGCCCAACCTTAGTCTAACCCCAAGGGACAACTTGCATTAAATACCAATTCTTCAACCCATTATGTAGAACATGTTCAAGCCATCACCACTCTTAGAAGTGGTAAGACAATTGAAAAATCTGAAACGGTGAAGGCCACAAAGCCTAATGATTTGTTGATTCTAAGAGTGATGGTGAATCGAGCAATGCTCCACAAGATAAAGAGCTAGAGCGTGTATATAAACTTGTAGCCCCATTCCCCCAACATCTTGTCTCAACCAAAAGGCCAAGTGAAAATAAGGACACTCTAGAAGTTTTCCAACAAGTAAAAATCAACATTTCCTTGTTGAATGCAATTAAACAAATTCATCCATATGTCAAATTTCTAAGGAATTTATGTGCCGTAAAGCATAAGCAAAACGTGCACGAGATAGCATTTTTTACAGAACAAGTGAGTGCCATTATACAACAAAACATTCTCTCCAAATTTAAAGATCCCAAAAGTCCTACAATCTCTTACATGATAGGTAACTTCCAGATCAATAAAGCGCTTCTCGATCTAGTGGTTAGTGTTAATTTGATACGTTGCTTGGTCTTTGAGCAACTAGGGCTTGGTGAATTAAAAACCACCAAGACAACTTTACAACTTGCGGATCGTTCTATTAGAGTGCCGAGAGGGGTGATTGAAGATGTGTTGGTCCAAGTCGACAAGTTCTACTACCCGGTAGATTTCATCATTTTGGATACGCACCTGGTTACTAATGAATGCATTCAAGTTCCTGTCATCCTAGGCCGTCCATTCCTAGCCACGGCCAAAGCATAATCAATTGCGGGAATGGAATTATGAAAATATCCTTTAAAAATATGACAATGAAGTTGAATGTGTTTCATTTGCATCAACAACAAGAGGATGAGGATGAGGATGAAGATGAGGTCCACATGATTAACTTCATTGATACCATAGTGGATGAGGATAAGCCACCTGCAATTGAAATTTCTAAAACATTAGAAGTTTGCTTAGCTCATTCCAAGGATGAAATAATTTTAGATATTAATGACACCTAGGAAGAGCCAAAATCTAAAAATTTGACTAACAAGACACCAATTGCTGATTTAAACAATTTTGTTGTGCAGGAATTTAATGGATTGGTGTTTGATTTGTCTATGGAGATGCCAATTTCTGAAAGTGTAGGGGTTGAGAACTTATTGTAACCTACACAAGTGACTGAGAAGGTGGAAGCTTCCTACACTCTAGAAGAGTGTTTGGCATATTTTAAGGATTCAGATGATCCTATGCTCCATGACATCATCAATGCCTTAAGGGAAACTTCACTGATGAATAAAATAACTACTTCCACATAATTTAAAACTAAATTATCAATTATAGAAGCACCGGTAGAATCTGATTATGTGGAGATCATACCAATTGATGAGGAAAAAGTGATCCAAGTCTCCACATCTCTTTGGTTTGTTTAAACCGAAGCGCACCATCTCTAGGATGATCCTTGCTTGATTAATTTTTGCCCAGACAAGTTAGAAAGGAGATTCATATTTAATCATTTTCAACCACAAAAATTCTCCTTTTCTAATACATGGGGTGACAATATTGAGAAACTTGCTGAAAATTTTTAACATAATTTTCAATGGTTTAGAATGATGAATATCCCCCATGTTTACTATAAAGCAGGATGGTAGATAGTCTTATTGAGAAAATTTTTACTCCACCTGATAATCTTGCTTGATTTCATTCCTTTGGATGATCTTATATATCAGGATTGACCTCCTAGTCTGATAAAGGTATAGAGTAGTTTCAATTAGTTTTATTTGTTTTAGTTATTTAAAGTTGTAGAGGAACACTTTTGAATCTCTTAGGTACTCTCTTTTTCACTCTTCTTTATTTTGTCATTGCTCTCATGTCATTGCATATGTTTTTACATTGAGGACAATGTAATATTTTGGTTGGGGGGTGAGATTCCTAAATGAATCTACTAGTTTTTGTGACATTTCAAGCAATTAATGTAGAAAATTTTCAATTTTTCATCTCAAAACTCTTTTGAAAAACTTTATTTCTATGTACACGAGATTATATGAATATGAGAGAAAGATAGTGTTGAGGCATAAAAAATGAAGAAACAAAGAACGGAAGAAGAATGAAGAAGATTGGAGGAGAAATGGAGAAGAAATAGAAAGAAAGTACAGGAAATAGGAGCTTGCCGCGAACCGCGTAAAGCTTTTCAGTTTACCGCGGGTCGCGTAAAGATGTTATCTAGTAGGTTGTGCTTTACGCAAAATCTGCCTCTTTTGCTTATAAATACCCCCTTGGGGTCCTCATTTGGCACTTGCTTTTGAAGATCAGAGTTACAGAGCTCCTTCTGAAGACTGTAGAGCTCCTTCTGAAGACTGTAGAGGTACGGAGTGGACCTCAAGTTCCTCCTTCTCCTTAGGTCGAACACACAATGTGCGGACCCCGAGGATCGAAGAAGAACGACGGAGAAATGCTGCCAAAATGAAGATTAAAGATTGAAGAGTTACAAGTTGCTTAGGAGGTGCTTGTCGCGGGCCGCCTAAAGCTCTTGAGCTTGCCGCAGGCCGTGTAAAGCTACCCTAAGTGCAATTTCAGCACTTGTTCCCCCTTTTTGTGAAGGATGTCGGGGCATTTTAGCTTCTGTTTCCCTTTCAATCGTGAAGAACATTGAAGAATGAGACCACAACGAAGATGACCAATACATAGAGAGCAATACAGACCAAATAGTTTATTTCTTTGTGATTCAGAAGACTTATCTTTCTCCCTTCGGGTCGAGCGTACTTTGTACAATCCCCATAGGTGGATGTTTTGATAGATGATTCGGAAGACCTATCTTTCTCCCTTCGGGTCGAGCATACTTTGTACAATCCCTATAAGTGGTTGTCTTAATAGATGATGTCAGCATGGAGCAGAAGACTAATCTCTCTCCCTTCAGGTTGAGCGCACTTGGTGCAATCCCTAGTGGTAGACGTGTTGGGTGATACTATCACTTTGGAACATCATGGAGTTCTATGAAGATCATGAAGGAATGAAGCCTAGTCTAGTTAACTCACCTCACTCATGAGCATAAGAACAATCCTGACCTAAATAATCATTCAGCCATTTCCTTATCATTTGGACAAGATGAAAGAAGAATAGGGTGAAGCTCTGCCGAAATCACATTCTGAATATACTTCATTTTGTATAATGTACAATCTATTCTAGAATTAAGAGATAATGTAAATATGGAATGTATGAAGAACTCGGTAAATGAATAAAGTGAAGTGATGAATGTTTTTCTGTCTCTTTTGTCTAACATTAAAATGTGACTCTTGTTTCCCCCTATAAACACAAAGGCAATTTTATTGTGTAAACAGAGAGATGAAGTAATTTGATTTTGAAACTCTTGAAATTTCTTTGATACAGTGGTTTTCTATGTGAGTTTTCCTATTTATATGATTGATAAAAAAATTTGAACACTTTTGGATTCTGGTTCACATTACATGATTCTCATGATGAAAGGGATTAGGAAGATTTGTAGATTGGCTAGACTAAGATTTAAAGTGTTTAGGAACCAAGCTGGGGATCTTTATCCTTCACATTTAGAAAAATATTTGAAGAAAAGAAAGTTCAAGATATGGATTTCTAAAAATCCTATCTCATATTTTGATATGTAAGGACAAGAAAGAAAAGTTGAAAATCTGTTGAAATACACTAAAAAGAGCTACCTATCACCAACTAGGAGAAGGGTAATAACCCAAGCTGGTAATGGGAAGTAGTGTGAAAGTCGTCGAAGGAATGATAGGGCAAATTCCTGTCATAGGCAAGAGTTGATCTGTATACTGTAGATTTATAATCTAATTAATCCATGAAAAAGACTAATCCTAAAAATTTATTAGTTGAAAATTCACTATGCACACTAGAGCACACCTGTTCGGATTTTTCTATTTGTGAATCAATCAATGGGAACTCTATTTTGAAATATTCACTATGTTTAGGAAATCTAAGGTTTCAGCATCTATCACTACTTATCTCTGAATTTGGCATTCGTATATTTTGGAGTTTATAGAAACAAAGTTTTCGAAAGAGAGTTGAGTTGGGGAATATGGAATTTTTTTACGCATGTTTTGCTCGAGACTAGCAAAATGCTGGTTGGGGTGTGTTGAGCTCTGAATTGTGCATATTCTAACCTCAATTCATCGCATAATTATATTGATTAAGCTATTAAAAGAACCTACTTATATGTGTATTTATGTTTGTAGGAAAGAGAGAGAGAGAGAGACCTCATGAATTACATGCTAAAAGATCACTTTGAAGCACTCAAAAGATTAAGTGAAGAAGAGCTTAGAAGTGGAAGAAATTAAAGTTAAAAAAGAATTAGAAAACATCAAGTTACAATGCCTGAATTGTCTAGAAAAGACAGAGAGCATAAATGTTGGGCCAGAAAAGTAAAATGCAGAAGCTGCAGGAAATAGCCCTGTTGTTGCGCTGACGACCGGTCACTGGCCTCAGTCGACCAGTCGTTCTCAAAATTCGACTAGTCGGCAGATAGGTCAAATTTTGACAGAATTGGTGCAAACTCACTGGACTGTTTTTATCAGATCCAACAGGTCATCCGACCAATTGGCAGACATGTCTAGATAGGTCGGCAGAGCCCAAAAATTTAATTTTCAATTATATTCATTGGGATTTTGAGCTCCAGGCTCCGACCTGGTCAGCCACCGACCCAACTGCATAAGAACTTACGTAATTCTCGAAGATTCCAAGTTGGTGGGCAATTTTTGCTTTGAAAGGACACCTCCACACTCTTTCTAATCCATCCTAAAAGAGTCCCAATTGTGCGAGAGGTGGAGAAGATCAAAGGGGAGCTTCTACAACTCCATTTTTCGGATTTTTCTAGTTCTAGTTTATGTTTTTAGTTGATTTTCTTTTGAATTTTAGTTCAACCTTCTTCATGGTTGGCTAAACCTCTTAGCTGGGGCTAAGAGGTAAAGCTTATACTCATTTACAATGCTTAGTTTGATTTGATTCAAGTATTTTAAGATTTAATGATGAGCAATTCTAGCTTTGGTTTGAAATAAAGTTGATAGTTTTAGTTTAATCTTCTATCTCTTATAACGTGATTACATGGGATGTTTTGATTTATTGATATTGATCAATAGGGCGTTGTTGAGAGGAGTTTGGATTGTAGAGATATTAGATTCATCATGTTGTGGTATATGTTATGTGATCTTACAAATAAAGTATCTTAAGTGCTTATCTAGAAATAAACTAGAAGAAGTTCATATATTTTCTTTTGATCTAAGGTGGATGTTTTATGGATTGATATTGGTTTGATTGAAGTTCAAATCCATAGTTCTACTTAGGTTTAGTAACAGGATTTGAGGAAGACCATGCATGTGATCATACTTTTTTTGTGAAGGATTGGCCTGTGTGATTGAATACGCCCAATGCCTTAGTTGTTATATAGAAACTATATTAATAGATGATTCATCTATGTTAGAATTATTATGATGATTTAATTGCTCCATATTTCAATTGGATAGGGATAAAACTCCGATTTCAATTAAGTTATTAGCTTGAATGGTTGAATTAGCATTGTGAATTGATTATAGGTGGATCATTGGCGCTTTAGTGCTTTGTTTCCTGATTTGTTTCAAAAGTATATAGTTTTATGTTTACAAAATTCATCTTTTATTTCAAATTTAAATTTTAGATAATCCTAATTACATAGTTTAGAATTATTACGACAATCCTTGAGGACGATCTCGGTCTCCTGATTAAATTATTACTACATCGTAACCTTGCACTTAGGGTTGGCGAACAGCTCCTCAGGGGTGTCCTCCTCGACATCCAGAGCGTTGAGGTTCAACTCAAGATAAAGACCCTGAACTGCGGATCGACAATCCACATAGTCGAGGTTGTAGACGTTCTCCTGAAACCCCTCCAGCTCCTTGGCAGCAGATCACCCCTGCTCCAGCACCTGGTTAAGCTCGGCCTGGTGCTCCTCTTGGGCCTTCTTAAGGGTGTCGGTCAGAGACTCCTTCTCGGTGGGCTCGGACTGGAGACTCTCCTCAACCTTCTTCAACACGTCCTCCAAGGACCCCCTCTCGACATTGGCGACCTCTAACTCCGAGGTCAAATTCTTGGCCTACAACTTAAGGCCGGCGACTCGGCATTCGTTAGCACAATGGACCACTTCTTTAGGCTCATGACGATGTTCTCGGCATCTGCTGCCTTCTTCCTTAGATCCACCACAAGATGGAAGATCATCACCCCGGTCACAACCTCCTACATGGAAGAACAACGAAAGTCAGAGAAGAACTTGGAAAGCTTGAAAAACGACAGAAGGTCAGCAAAGAAATCACCTTGAGGCCATCTTCAATTACCGTCCCGACAAGTTGGTCGGGACCCAGTCTCCAAGCGGACTTCTATGTCCTCACCAGGGGCCATATTTATACACCCGTACACCATGAGGCTATCCAGCCAAGATGGATATCTCTAAGACATCGGTGG
This sequence comes from Liriodendron chinense, assembly GCA_003013855.2. Taxonomy (NCBI): domain Eukaryota; kingdom Viridiplantae; phylum Streptophyta; class Magnoliopsida; order Magnoliales; family Magnoliaceae; genus Liriodendron; species Liriodendron chinense. The sequence continues at coordinate 418,317 of ML058337.1, read as the reverse complement.
TATCACCACCTTAGGGCTCAACCTCGAGGTCTCTAACACCTGAGGAGGATTGGCCCACCGTGAAGGACTAGCCTCTGAGGTCGGTCGTCAATCTTGATGACCATCATTTCTTGGGAAGCGGGAGCCGAAGCCGCTGACAAAGGAGTTGTAGATGCTGCTAAAGAAGTTCTCTCGCAAGCCAGTGGGGCCCCCGAGCTAGTAAGTTGACTAGTCTTGCATACGAAGGACTAGGGGAGATGGGTCAGCTGCTGTTATTGAGGCCCCTCCTCAGACCTCAGCCCTGCCACTACCTTCCTTTTCGGGGAATGCACCTCTGTTGCCCGTTCGCGAAAGTTGGCTAGGAGTCTCTTGTTCTTGGGAGCCATCCCTACACAAGTAAGCGATGATGTTAGAGGACTGACAAAGCACCAATTACATACATCAAATAAATCGACCATCTCTACCTACCAGGAACCAAACTGAACTGTTGAAGACGTTCAACAGTTAGCAACTTCTTATAGAAGCGCTCCTCGACCGAAAGGTTACGAGCCGCCCTGATCTAATGAATCTAGCAGTTTCTAATGCCCGGCTGATGCTTCGAAGAACCTATAAAGTGAAGGTCGTCAGCACGTCAACAACAAGTCAGGAAAAGCTGAAAGACACAAATCGATAAGTAAACAAGCTTGTAATACCACCTGACCTGACAAACAAAATTCGGTTGAGCCTTGGTGTCTCAAGGGCTCCAACTTGCCCTGGGGTGCCTCCCACTCCCCGGAGGCGTAAAACCATTAGTCCTTCCACCCTTTGGTGGAGGACGGCAGCTCGGCAATAATAGGGTTGCCCATGCTCGCCCACGCTGATAGGGAGTACCAACTGTGAGTCGGGCTCCCCTTGGCTCGAAACATGGAGAGAAGCTCGTTCGCCGTGAGCTCCTTGTTCCCGACCAGGTACCACAAGATAAAGCAGCCATAAATGGTCTTCCAGGAGTTAGGGTTCAATTGACTTGGAGTCAAACGAAGATGACTAAGGTCTTCTCTCACCACGGGGTGGAGAGGCAGACAGAGACTCAAGGCGAAAAATATTTGATAGAGCGCAACCTCCCCCTCTTAAGGTCGGCTCAGGAGTTCATCTACATGTGGGACCCTAAGACCTACAGACCTAGGGATCTGGTAAACTTCTCTATAATGATCCAGGTCGGCCCTGGGGTCGACACGCACTCATCGGCCGCATACTAAAGAAGGTCAAAGCCTGACACTCCAGCCTCCTCCCCTCCAACTTCTCCAAACCTAGCAGCCTCTTCCTCTTTCTCCCCCTCCTCCTCTCCCTCAAGGGTCAGCTCTATAGGATGGGACTCGACCTCCAGGTCTTGGCCCCCTTGTCCATTCGTAGACTCCTCATGCAGTCTATCCATCCTGGAGTCGTGAAAGGGCCCTAAGGACTCTAAATCACAATGGTTTGACCTACTAGATGAGCTAGAGTCCTCTAACATCGTGTAAATGAAAGAAAATTGCGAAGAAAGAATAGAAAGCTAAAGGACAGAGATAGAGATCGTATCAGGAACATTGGCATGAGGACTCAAGAGATTGATTAACATAGCGACAAAAACTCTTAAGGCAGGAATGTGGAGATAGCTCGGCAGAGTTCAAATGTCCAAGAGAAAAATGTAAGAGATGAGACGGAGGGGGAATGGTATTTATAAACTCTCCCCACACCCTCAACCATCGTACAATGCCACGTGTTGGCACGCGATTGCCTCGAACAGAGGTATGACGTCTTGTCTACTGGACTCGTCCACGTGGCGCAACGGGGTTCACTTGTATCAGGCGTGATGCCTCATTGAGCTGAACCGTTGCCACATGTCGTAATGAGAGAGAGCAGGCAATAATGTGCCACCCCATCTAGCAGGCCATCGCCACGCGTTAAATGCCCATTCGCCCGAGAAGTAAAGCAACCACCGCACAGTATAAGAAATAATAGTGATGCTCCAAAAATCATGTCCACCTAATAATTCATTGGATCCCACCATTAATGCATCGGATCCCGCTCTATAGTTGGCAAACCCAAGCACAAAATTTGAATACTTCAAAGTTCCCGCACAACCATGAGGTCAGCTCATCTTGCAAGCCCTACTCCCAAACCTTATCAAGCTCGGTCTTGGGAGTAGGAGGCAACTGTTATGGTAGATTCGGAGCTGGCCCACATATGTGGAGAAGCTCAAGCCCAAGGGCCCAAGTATCAGTCCTCGGCCAGGGATGAGCCAAGGCGATTATAACAATGACTTCAACATGACCACAGCTCAGCCTTAGGCTAAGGTCAATGACCGACGACTTGTTAACAGCACTCCACCCAGGAACACCACCAAGGACCTTGTCTCACCTGAGGCATGCTTATGGTCCAACGCAGACCCAAGTAAGTGAGTTCGAACACCGAGCTCCTCAGCCAAGGTCAATCAACCGCCTTTCAGAGTCGGCCCGGGAATATCTGCGCAGATCTGAATATCTCAGGATCTATTTCTATTCCAAGAAAGACCTCTCCGACATGATCGGGAAGAAAATCCTACTAAATTGGGACTCTACCAACATATCTTATCAGGATTCAATTCTCCAGAACCGCCCCAAGTCCTATAAATAGGATTGGGATCCTCACCTCAAAGGTACACAAAAAATCATTAGCGTCAAATCCTAATTCCATTGGTCCTGAACTTGACTTAAGCATCGAAGAGTTCCCAACCGCCAGTAGAGCCTCCCCGTTCCCTACTTCCTCTTCTCTGCAAATTTAGTGATTCAGAGAGAAGCTCTCACGAATGGGTGAAAGGTCATGTGGCTAATCCCAGCCATCTATATCGGTTGTCCACGTCCGTGCGACAACATAAGTCATTTTCGAGGAAGCTACCATCAGCTACGCATCCCATTAGATAAACGGCTTGGATCACATCCTACAACTATAGTTCAGATGCACCTGTAACAATGCATGCGGGCATAATATAGAAAAACTCAAATGGGAAATTATGGCAGGCCGACTGATCGTGAAACCCCAACAAGAAAACCATTTGATTTCTTTGGATCATATAGTCCGTGACACGCGATTGCCCATGCCTTAAGTTAAACCCCTAAAAACGGGTGGATATATGCTATGGAGGTCTGCCAGCTCCACACGCACCCTCTCCACATGCAGCACACGTGCCAACCTAATAAAGGTGTGAGACATCTGAACGGTCCATAGGTTGGCTGCCAGAGCGAAGGCAATCTTATATAAAAATCTAGCCAGTCAGCTGATCAGGTGGGCCGCTCCTGTATGAAAAGAATGGAAGGTATGAAAAAATTGCAACCGTACATATCTAATGCCGACGCATGAGCCTGATGGATGATTGGACTGACCTGATTTTTATGTACGGTGATATTCACTGTAGGGCCCACTTGCGTCGAATAGATTTCACACAAAATTGCAGAGATAAGCACGTGTGCTGCGGTACAAGCGCGTGTGAGGATAGGAAAATCTTATTAATATTTTTATGGGAAATGCATGATATTTTCTCAATAAAAAAGTTCATACACGGATTTGTCGTTCTTCCATTCGCTATCATGCATGGTCCCCTATATCCTTATTTTAGACTGAAGTGGACCCTCTTCACGAGTAACGTGGTTCCATTTAAATTCCACCCGCTGCACCCATCTTGAAATCAATGAGCAGACGATTGTCTGAGTCAACGTACAGGTGTGACCCATCTAACGAACGGATTGGCCTAATTTTCGGGGTTGGCAATCTTCATGCTGAAACCCAACTTTCGCATGGTTGTGATGTCCTCCACGCATGAAACGTTGGCTGAAAAGACTGGGTTGCGTCACTGTCTGACGAAGTGGCACAAGTATGCATGATTTAAGCCATCCATCAAGTGGGTCACACAGCGAAGGTGCCCTTGCCCGAAATCTGTCTAAATCACACAATATTAGGAAACAAGTTGACAACTAAAGAAAATTTTGGCCAACCATTTGAGAAGGGGACCGGCTGCTTTTTTTTTTTTTCTTTTGTGTGTGTGTGTGTGTGTGTGTTTGTGTAAGGACATTTAGACACAGGAACCCCACTTGACGTATGGCTTGGATCTCGCACACTTGTGCTATGTTAGCACATGGGGTGGCGCATGAATAGCCAAAGATCTCCACCTAGTATGGATCCACAGTTCCAAGGCACATGCATGGCCTCTTTCTTTCTAAGCCATCTAACGAGGGTGGATTAGATGGGACCCCGGGGACAGTGAGGTTGATCATGGGTGGGACCTTGACCATGGAGCCCACCTCGATGTATGTGTTGTATATCCATGCTTTCCATCTGTTTTGCCAGCATTTTAGGGGATGGGCCCAAAAATAAGCGGATACAAAAATTTCTGGTGGACCACATCACAGGAAACAGTGTTCATTGAATGCCCACCATTTAAAACTTCCTAAGGTCGATCGTGATGCTTATTTGCCGTCAAACCTGTTCATAATTAGGTTACACAGCCATGAATGAAGGGAAAAACGCAAGTATCAGCTTGATTAAAAACTTTTGTAATCCACAAAAACTACTTAATGGTCAATCATCACTATTTCCAGTGGTGTGGGCCACTTGAAATTTGAATCTGCTTCATTTTTGGGCCCATTCCCTAAAATGAGTTGTAAAAATGGATAGACGGTGACGCATGCATCAAGGTGGGTCCCATGGTTAGGCTCTCACTCACATAGCTGGATCCCTGTCAGAGCTAATTAATCTATTTTCCCATCTAACAAATGGGCAATTTCTCGCATAGGGGACATCTGGACTGTTACTTTACCTAAGCTACTAATCCGTGCCTACTCATTTAGTGGGTGTGTTTAGTAAACAACATACTTATCAACCAAAAAGTGAAAAAGTATGTTTGGTTTCTCACATTCTGTAAGTATATATCCCTTAAATTTGTTCGGTCCATCCTTAATTGTACATTGTGAACCGTTCATTAAATTGGGCTGACCTTAGCCTTATCCTCAATGTGAACAATCCGTCGTTTGGGGCCTACCTTGAATGCTGACCATCTACCTTACAAGGTGCACCTTCGATGTGGCCTCCTCATCATGTAGGGCACACCTTGGACGTGTATTGTCCATCATACAACCTACCTTTAATGTGGATTGTCCTTTGATGTAGGGCCCAACTTCGAAGTGGGCTATCCATCAAGCGGGCCTGCCTTAATTAGATGTGGGTCATTCATCATTAGCGGCCAACCTTTGATGTGAATTGTCCTCATGTAGGGTCCACCTTGATATAGGTCATCTATTATGTGGGCCCACCATCAATGTTATTGTCCATCATGTGGGGCCACCTTTAATATTCATTGCTCATCATGGGGAGCCTACATTTGAGGTGGACCATCCATTATGTGGGGCCCACCTTGATGTGGTTATCCATAATTTGGATCCACCATCAAAATAAGGTGTCCATCACGTGGCACCTTCAATGTCCACCACCATCATGTGGAGCCCACCTTTGAGGTGGATTGTCTATTGTGTAGGCCCCACCTTCGATGTGAGTCGTCCATTATGTGGGGCCCATCTTGGATGTGGGCCATTCATCATTAGGAGCCGATCTTTGATGTGGACCATCCATTATATGGGGTCCACCCTAATGTGGGTCATCCATCATGTGGGACCTACCTTCAATTTATTGTCTACCATCATGTGGAGCCCACCTTTGATATGGATTGTCCATCGTGTGGGCCCTACCTTCAATGAGGTCATCTATCATGCAAGCCGCTTCAGATTTGGGCCATTATCATTAGGGCTCAACCTTTGATGTGGACAATCCATTATGTGGGTCATCCATAATGTGGAGCCTACCTGTGATGTGGATCATCCACCGTGTGGGCCCCACCTTTGATGAGGACCATCCACATGTGGGGCCTCCTTTGATACAGGCCATGGATCACATGGAGAGAGAGAAAGAGAAGTAGAAAAGTCAAAAGTTGAGAAGCAAAAATTAAAAATTTACACAGATAAATGACTTCCATCACATAAGATACTTTTAACATAGGTGATTATCAAATTAACTTGACTTCAAAAAATAACTTATTAACTTAGGTATGGTTAAAAAAAATTTTAAAAAAAAAGTTACTGGCTGGTATCCAAACGGGTATACAAACAAGCCCTTAATAAGAGCTGTTGTTGGTTTTGTCTTTTAGCTTCATCTGATAGTCCACCAATTAAAGGCTCAAATCTGTCTAAACACTTCAATTTTAGGACCATGACTCAATCACCAATGAAATAACCAATTATAGGAGCTGGGCTCCGATTTGATCCGAGTGCACCACATATTCAAATTTACAGGGACGCAAGAAACAGAATCTGCCTAAAACTAATGCCCGTACCTTCATATTTTAATTTGACTTGATTGATTAATGCCACATGTGCAATTTCTGAGTAATTTTTAAAATATAGCTGCTTATCATCTTTCACATTCTTCCAGAGTATCAAAGCCTTTCCTTAAAAAGGCTAGAACAGAAGCTTATCTACAATCCCTTGGATCACATGCAGAGTTAAGAGCCTCACGATGGGTCAAAATCCCTCTTTAAAACTTCCTTACCAACAAAGGAAACTTATAATAAAAAAAGACTCCAACCATCACCACTCTCTCTCTCTCTCTCTCTCTCTCTCTCTGCCCTAAGCAATGTCTTCTGTCAGGAGAAAGCTCTTCCCAAAGCCTACTTTCTTAGTCGACATCAGCTGCAGCTGCCGGAGGCCGAAACTCTCTGATGTATACGTCCCAAGACCGAAATACAAGCCAACCTCGAATTATTGGAATGCCGACGTCTATCACTGCTCTTCTTCGAGCTCTTGGGAGGGAGGCGGTGGGAATTCTGCCTACGACGGAAATTCATCGACGGCCATCTTCTCTCCAGTCGGCGAAGATGGCGCTTCCTCACCGTGGTACTCTGACAACGCTTACACACCAACGAAGAGCAATTCGAACCCAGTGAGGAGCTTCGGGAGGATTGGTGAAAGTGTGGCAGTGGTCAAGGATTCCAACGATCCGTACCTCGACTTCCAGTACTCGATCCTGCAGATGATCATCGAGAAGGAGATCTACTCCAAGGAAGATCTCTGCCGGCTCCTCGAGTGCTTCCTGTCGTTGAATCCGCCGGCCAACCACGATATCATCGTCCGGGCTTTCACTGAGATCTGGAAAGGGGTGTTCCCGCCGGAGCCGCGGCGAAGGATGGTCCGGCGGCGGTCACGTGACTTGTAGGTGCGGCACGTGCGGAGGTCACGTGAGGTGGTGTGATCGCACGTGGGGTGTTGAATTGGGGGGAGAATTATGTACGTTGGGATTTGAATGCTGTAATTGTGCGAGTGTTGAGACAATGTCTTGAATGTGTTTTAAAGAGGAGTTGCGTTTTTGCGTGATTTTTTATACGGTTTCCGACGCAGGCATTTACTATGTTTGAGATGAGTTCTTTTAATGGGTGTAATTGTTAAAAGAAAAACCCTCATTTTTTGTTTATTGCAAGTACCTCCCTTCATGATGGGAAGACGCCACCCTAATTCCTTCAGAGCAAGAGAGACCACCTAACTCATAGAACGGTGGAAATTCCTCTGCTAGTGTGTGGCATCTGGCCCACTTAACCAGGGTGACAAAACCAGCAGCAAGGATGTTGGCTCTAGATGAATGAACTGGTCGCCTCACATTTTCCCACTAGTTGGGAATTTTGTATTTTCCTGGATTGCTTATTATGTAGTCATGATTAGAAGCATCGAGATTCAATGTAATTAGGGGATATAAAGAGCTTTTGGAATGGATGCTGATTAGAGAAAAATGAAAGGATACATGCACAGACAAATACCACGGAGATTCACATTCACAGAGGTGGTTTTCTTTTAATCTTTTCAATGATGCTTAGTAAGTGAATGTTGGTTGATTTAATCCAAGTTCATTTTGCTTAGTTTGAATTATTTTGTGCAATTTTCCTTGGATTTGTGGAATGTGTATGGATTTTGGGTGGATTTGCATAACCTCTACTAGAAACAAAAAAAAATGCCCTTTTCTTAGGAATTTGTTTGTTGGTGGGTAGCAGGTATTCAATAATTTCCGATCCCTCTCTAATAAATTGTCAAATAATTAGGGAAATCCAATCATATGGTGGCCACACCTACCCAGAAACCTCCAAGTGGGTGATGGAGTTTTCCTCCTCAAAAACGCAAAGGAGAGAGAGAGTACAACTGGGTGAGGTCGGGCGCTCGGGCCAGTTAGTGGCCGGGTGACCGAAATTCCCCCCCAGAAGAAGGCTTGCACGCTGGACAGTTTTGTCCATGGCCAGGCGCCCGACGGTCAAAGTGACCGAGCGCCCGATGACTTGGCCGGGCGCCCGACCATATTGGTCCGGGCGCCCGAAATTGGTTTTTTCTCTTGGTTTGTTGCTGGACGGTTTTTTGGATTGGCCGGGCGCCCGACGGTCTGGTGACCGGCGCCCGACGGTCTGGTGACCGGGCGCCCGACCCTGCGCGGACTGCTTGTACGCAGTTCCCTATTTGGGCTCTAATTCTCTCATTTTCGTACTTAAAGCGTTCCAAAACGGGATTAAGAAATCCCATTGTGTTGTAAACACGTCCAAGGTGAAAAAGAGAGAAAAAGAGGAAGAGAGAAAGAGAAGAGAGAGAAAGAGGAAACTTGTAGAAGGGAGAAGTTGCTTGAAGAGGGATTCTTCTGCGCAACCGTCGTCTCAGCGCTTCTACGTCCTCGGGATCGGTGAGATCGCTCCTCTCCTTTGTTATTCTCTTGTTGTTTATCCATCCCAAGTGGGTGAAGAAGGTTTGATCCAAGCGGTCTGTGCTTGAGATCGGTTGTAACAGTTCCCTGAGATAGTGGATTGTTGATCTGGACTAGGTCCCGTGGTTTTTACCTCTTTTGAGGGTTTTCCACGTAAAAAACTCCTTGTATTCGTGTGGTTAATGTTTATTCTTGATTATTGCATTAGCATAGTCCATAATTCTAGTGTATTGGGGGGCGAGATCCGAAGGTTTGTGTGAAATGCACCCAACAATGGGAGCTACCTAATGGTTGGATCAAACCCAATTTTTTAGTTTTCTCATTTCATGGTGGAGCCGATTATGTTGAACAGGTGCGATGATGTACATGCACTATGGTAAGCCCAAGCGTCTTCAAGTAGTTGCCTGTGGGAAATGGGTAAGTAGCCCATGTGTCTTTAACCAGTGTTTTATGGATAATGCTGCTAACCCACTATGTGAAGAATCTGCAATCAACCTGGAAACAGAGGGGAGGTACTTGCAATAATTAAAATTAGAGGGGTGGTGTTTTAAAATGTCGGAAATAAGAGGGTTGTATAAATTAGAATTCTCCCTTTTCATTGCTGTTCCCAATAAATGATCGCCTGACTTTGCAGCCCCATGGAAATGGGGGAGCGCATTAGGTAGGACGGGCGCGGATTTCCTGCGAAAGCCTTGCGCAGGAATTTCCTGCGCTGGGAACCAAGGTGGGCCCACAGTGATATTTTCTGATAAATCTACACCGTCCATCCGTTTTGGGAGCTCATTTTAAGATATGAAAACAACAATGAACCGGATCCAAGACTCAAGTGGGCCGAAAACGTGAGATGTAAACGTCCACAGTTGAAATATTTGTGGAGCCACAGGAGCTTCGAATCAGGATAATATTTGTTTTTACAGTTCATCGCAGTAGTAGTAACGTTATGAACGGTATGGATGTCATATAAACATCACTGTGGACCCCAGGGGGTTTCAACGGTAGTAATTTACCTACCCACCTTTTCCTTTAGTGAGGCCCACTTGAGTCTTGGATCCGGTTCATTTTTGTTTTCATGTCCTAAAATGAGCTCCCAAAACGGATGGACGGTGTGGATTTATCAAAAAAATCACTGTAGGCCCCACTGTGGTTCCCAGCGCAGGAAATTCCTGCGCAAGGCTTTCGCAGGAAATCCGCGCCCAGGTAGGACCCGGGATCCACCGAGATGGGTGGTACCCCTGACTTTGGATCTCACAGTGATGTGTGTGCCTTAAATCCACACCGTCCAACCATTTTGAAAGCTCATTTTAGGGCATGAACCCAAAAATAAAGCTGAGTCGAATCTTAGGTGGACCACAGCAGAGGAAAAAGTTGTGATTGAATCCCCACCATTAAAAGCTTCATAGATTCCACCAGAATGTTTATTTGTCATCCAACCTGTCAATAAGGTCACAAACACCTCGATGAAGAGACCACACAAATATCATCTTGATCCAAAGCTTCTGTGGCCCACAAGAAGTTTTTAATGGTCAATCACCACTGTTTCCCGTACTGTGGTCCATCTGGGATTTGGAACTGCTGCATTTTTTTACTATGCAATAAATTGAGTTTTCAATACGGATGGATGGCGTGGATGCATACATCACAGCGGGCCCTACAGCCAAGGGTCCCACCCACCTCGGTGGATCCGGGGTGTCACCCAATCCGCTCCCCCGAGCGTATGGGTCCGACAGGAAGACGTCCTGGGTCCTGAGCTGCGACAGATAAAACAAATTGATTGAAGTTAACGCTTGCAATGGAGTCAGAAACAGCTGCTGTATGGATGCAGCCATTTCTCATCGGTGCGTGTCACGTTTGTAAAATCCGTGGCAAAGGTACGCCCTGCTACCACGTTCTCCTGGTATGAAAATTATTGCCTTGCGGTTTCATATTCAATCACGTGATTAGTACGGACGTCAAAACTAACTATGTCCGTCGAATCAAACTGAACAATAATGACCTCAAGTACTTACATGCGCAGGTACATTAGAATCAACGATATATAACCACGATTTGTGAAAATTGGTTACCTATTTAGCCGCTTACATGGTTACTTAATAAGGATTAGGTGTTATTTGAAAGGTAGGATTCATCCTCCAAATACGAGTTACACCTCTGCATTCCATACGAAATAACTTTTCAAAACAGACAGAATAAAATAAAAAGAAAATACTTACAGTCAGCTGTAGAGATCCATTGCAGCACGCCTTTTTAAATGAGGAGTTCAATTGAAGTCCAGCGTATGAGCATAAACCCGAATTACATCTATAATTTCTAATTACCGAATTACTTCTACTGATTATGCTAAGAAATGTAGGTTACAATTTACACTACGGAATGTAAAAAAAAAATTAAGTTACACTAAAGAAATAAAGCTACCGATTACACTATAGAATGTAAAAGACATGATGCTAAGAAACGGAATGGTAATTTTGAAAGATAGATTTGTATTAAATTTGATTTGGTTGGTGTTTGACTATTTTCCTCTATTGCTCTCGTCTGTTATTTATAGGCTGCTCCCTGAAAGGAAAGAACCATATGGATGCTCCAAGTTCTGCAGTTACAACAATTGCCTTAGGCATTACTCATTTTGCCACCAGTCCTGGTAACTATTAGTGGGACATACTCTACTCTCCCTACGCTTGACAATTACAATAACTACCCTCACTTTCAGACCCTTCTTTCTCTGTTGGCCACCTATCCTTTTAGTTGTTTACCAACTAAGCTTGGCCGTAAACTGCACTCGGTTGCTATCCCTGGTTGAAAACCCCAATCAACCACTTGCAAACCTCTCTCTCCTGCTTGTAAACTCGCCCGCTGCTCCCCACTAACATGTGTCATGTGATTGTTTCCACCAGGGTCAGTCAGAAATAGGATAAAACAAAAATAAGAATGATCTATTGTTGGAAACCTTGCGGAAGCACAGAGAAGAATAAATGATCACTACAAAAACACACACACAATAAACATAGGAAGATAATCTGATTTTACATGGAAAAATCCTTGCAAGAAAAAACCACAGCACAAAACGACAGCAACACTATGAATCAGAAGAATTACAAGAGATGATCTACCCACAAACAAAGCCCCTAAGAGAAAAACAAGTTCTCTCACTCTCAAAACCCTAATACACTTGTTAAAGATGTATTAAAATACCCTAATCCCAATTACACACCCTTTATATAGTAAGAGAATAAAAAATGAAAACAATTTGCTTAAAATTGAGTATTAGCACAAATCACCAACTGCCCGTTGGCCGACCGACGCCCAACTGTCGGCCGACTAATAGGAGTCCGAAGAAAAAACTTCAAAATCAGCGAGTCGCTGGACCCTTGTCGGTCGGCCGACATCAAACTTTCGGTCAGCCGATGAAACCTTAAAACTGTCCTGGGGCCATTCTTCATATCCTGGTGACAATCGGTCAGCCAACCAGTCTGGTCGGTCGACCGTGCCCCAGATTGAAGGCTCTACCAACAATCTCCATTAAGGCTTCAATCGCTGACTCCATACTCTTTCTTTGCTTCATCCATCATCCTTACTTCAATCATAGCTCCACCGCTTCTCGTGCACACTATGTCTTCATTTCGTCTTCACCAATCTCAGAGAAGTTACGCAAAACTTGAACTTCTCTGCAAGAACCACTTTGGTAAGAATGTCTATTGGATTCACGATAGTGTGAATCTTTTCCAGAGATACATCACCTTCCTCAAGCACTTGTTAGATAAAATCGTGACGCACATCAATGTATTTAGTACGAGAGTGATAAATAGAATTATTAGCCAAATTTATAGCACTAGAGCTACACAATTAACCGCATTGCCTCTTGCTAAAGCCCCAACTGATTTATCATTCCCCTCAACCAAACAGTCTCCTTGAACGCTTTTGTCACTACTATATATTCAGATTCAGTACTGGAAAGAGTCACCACCGACTGAAGCTTGGACATCTAACTAATCGCTCCACCCGCTAACACAAACAAGTACCCTGAAGTCGATCTCCTGCAATCCATACTACCTACATAATCAGAATCAACGCATCCAACCAAGTTGTCCTTAGACCTTTGGAATGCCAAAATGTAGTCCTACGTATCACGGATATACCGAAGTAGCCATGTCACAGCCTCTCAATATTGCTTACCGGGGTTTGATATGAATCCGCTAACAACACTCATAGCCTGTGAAATATTCAGTCTTGTACAGACCATTACATACATCAAGTTGCCTACCGCACTTGAATAAGGCACATGAGACATAACCTGCTTTTCTTCATCTGATTTTGGATATTGTTCTGAAGAAAGCTTGAAGTGAGCCATGTGGAGAATGCTAACTAGTTTAGACTTGTCCATCCCAAACTTGTGGCACCCCCGGATGTCAGGTTCACACTATGCAATGCATGATTATTAATTAAGTTTAATCATCAACACTTATGAATAATCCCAGTTCAAATAAAGCAAACTCTGTCATGAAATAAGATTATCCAAAATGCAACAGATAAAATCCAAAATATACAACTATAGTCTCGCTCAAGGGGCCCTATAGGGAAATCCCTAATAACCTATGTCTAAATAAAGGCTAACACTACGCTAGTTGGGCCATAGTCAAGACTCTTGGTTTCAAAAAGATCTGTCAAGGCTCTCTGCTAGGCCTGGCCATCCGCGAACTAGAAGTACGAGTCCTCGTCGGGCTCCTCTACCTCGTACTCCGCTATCGAGTCCGCCTCAAGCGTACCTAAGTCATACATGTCCTTTGGTTGGTGTTTTAAAACACTGTCCCAGAGTAGGAGTGAATGATCAACTCAGTGGTTCCATTTCCCTAGGTTACATATTTTATCAAATACAGTCTAATGAAGGGTAATGAATTTCAACACCAAGCATCAAACAAAAAGAAGACTAAGCTAGTTATATAATGGATGTATGAATGATATGCAGATGCATGCCCAGACACCATTTTTCCACAGCAGACGGTGAGGGGCACCACTCCAACACCCATTGGCATCAAACATCAATGAAGCTAGGCATAAATTCAGCAACATTCTAGCATGGCATTATCATTGGCATAACATTTGTTCATTCCACTAGCACAAATCAATAAATGAGCATCCAAATCCTCTCATGCAAACTGAGAATTTAGATTTAAACAACATGCATCTATCATTAATAAAGCTAGCCATAGATTCAACAACAAGCAACTAGTCCTAAGCATTCTTAGCCACAAAAGGAAGGCATTAACTACATCTAACGGCATTTAAGATTAGGCAACCTAGAGGTAAATGGTCCTTACCTTGGTTTCTTGAAGAAATTTGGAGAAACCTACATGAATAGAGCTTGCATGTTAAAAATTGGGATAATATATCCTTAAAAGAAAACTTAGGAATTGAGGGTGTTGAGCTATATTTCCTTACATTTGGGTTGGATACAATGATTCGGGGTGGAATTACCGCGTCTAGTTCGTCGTAGGTGAGAATGGTGAGAGGTGGAGTGGCATGCATAACCTCCACTACTCTCCTCCTTCCTCCTCTCACACTCTCTAGCTCACTCTCTCCCTCTCTTAGTAATTTTCTAAGAAAATGAAATGGGGAGAGTGTTGGAATAGGTGTTTTTTATATTGCATGTGTTGGTGAAAATGACCCTAGTTGCTAAAGTTATATGAAAATGGCCCTGGGAGTGGTTATTTTAGTTGTGTGGGGCCCTCCTAGAGTAATCCAACCTATGGGATAGCTTCCTCAAGGTGTGATTTTTGTACTGTTATAATTTCTTGGCATTCGGATGCGGCGCTTATCGGGTACAAAGGAAGGTTCATTCAACGATCACCGAGCATCGATCGGTGTTGCGGCCTTGGAGATGAGTTAAAGGCTATATTTAGAGCTTAAGTTCTAAATTTCATAGACATACAAGGGTCCTAATAGCCCGCTTAAGAAAAAGTGTGGGTGGTAATGATTGTTTGGGTTAGTTTCTACTTAGGAGGACTTGCACTTACAAGTGCTCTAACTAGTTCTTACAATTACGCAATTTCAAGCACTGACTTCCCAATGACATCTATCCAAGCTTGTCAAGCCCGGTGAGAAGGTTATTCCACCCAAGTTTCGAATTCATTGGTCCTAGGATGGGTGGTATAGGGTCATATTACGAGTGCGTCTAAGTTTATCTTAATGATATTAATGTTTTTTAAGGTTAAATGAGGTTAATTATTCAGCCTAATGTGACGTTTGTATGACATGGCCCGAGGATGTGCTTGGGTTCGAAAATGATGATTTTACAGGGCGTTACAATCTACCCCTCCTCAGAAAAATAATTTTGTCCTCAAAATTTCATACATTTTCTTATTGTTTTGAGAGTTGAGGGTAGTTCTTTCATATTTCAACCTCAGTCTCCCATGTTGCCTCTTTTGCTGACTAATGCATCCACAATACCTTGACTAGTGGGCTAACCTTATTGCGAAGGACTTGTTCTTTCTTATCTAGGATGTGGGTTGGACGCAATAGGTAGGTGGCATTCTCTTAAAGATCAAACTTTCTCCCACTTTATGATGTGCGACGGGTCTGGCACATACCTCTTTAGTATTGAAACATGAAATATGTTATGCACTCCCACAAGAGGAGTTAACAATGCAAGGCGATAGGCAACTGTGCCTACCCGATTCAGAATTTGGAATGGGCCAATGTAGCGTGGAGCTAGCTTCCCTTTCTTTCCAAAACAAAGTATTCCCTCCATTGGTGAAATCTTCATACATACGTGCGCCCCTTCTTCAAATTCTAAAAGATCTCCTACACTCATCGATGTAATTCTTTTAGCGACTTTGTGTCGTTTGCAGGCGCCTCCTAATGGTGTCGATTTTCTGCGAGGTTTGCTACACTAATTCCAACCTGATCATCCTCCTCTCTCTTACTTCGGTCCAACAATGTCGAACTCAGCAAGGGCATCTGTATAGGGCCTCATACGGAGCCATGCAGATACTCGCTTGGTAGTTATTGTTATAAGAGAAATTTGCATAGGGGAGGCACTCATCCCAGCTATCCTTGAAGTCTAGCGCACAAGCGCGAAGCATATCCTCCAATATTTAGTTCACCCTGCTCCGTTTGGCCATCCGTCTATGGATGGAATGTTGTACTATAGGTTAACCTAGTTCTCGTGGTTTGCTAAGTTCATGCCCGAAAGACTGATGTAAAATGGGCGTCCCGGTCCAACACGATCTCGTGGGGCACCTCGTGCAACCGCACGATTTCCTTAATGTCTATCTTGACCAAGTCTTCTGCATTGTGCGAAGAATGCACGAGTAATAAATGAGCCGACTTAGTCAACCGGTCTACTATAACCCAGATGGAGTCATGTCCCTTCTTCGTTTTGGATAGCCCCGAAATAAAGTCCATAGAAATGAAGTCCCACTTCTACTCAGCTACCAGCATAGCTAGAGTAGCCTCGGAGGTTGCGGTGCTCGTTTTTTATTTGTTGACATGTGAGGCATCTAGACACGTATTCTGCGATCTTGCGCTTCATATTATCCTATCAATAGTTTCTTCTCATGTCCCAATACATTTTGGTGCTCCCTAGGTGCATGGCCAACTTAGATTTATGGGCCAAGTCCATGATTTTGGTCCTCAGTTCTTGGATGTTCGGAACGCACAAACGGCCTTGGAATCGTAGGTCCCCATCACTTCTGACATGCCATTCGAACTCAACGTCCCACGCGGCCAATTCTTTCTTTCTTTGCAATGACTCATCTGAATTTTAGGCCTCAACGATCTTATAGTTTATCTCTGGCTCCACTCTGAGATGAGCTATCCCAACAAACGGTTCTTTTATGGTGAGCTTCAACTCGAAGTCTCGCATAAACTCTACCATGCTCCATTCCCTTATCATAAGGGGCGCCGCAAATTCCAACGCCTTCTTGTGACTCAGGGTGTCGGCCACCAAATTGGCCTTATTGGGTGGTAAGACAATTCAAAAAATTAAAGCCCTTTAGTGTTTCCATCTAACTTCTTTATATCAAGTTTAGATCACATTGGGTGAAGATGTGCTTCAAGCTCTTGTGATTAGAAAAGAACTCAAACTCCTCCCCATATAAATAGTGTTTCCATAGCTTCAGGGCGAAGATGATAGCGGCCAACTCCAAGTTGTGTGTGGGATAGTTCTTCTCATGTTTCCGCAACTACCAAGATGCATAGGTGATTACTCTATCCTTCTGCATCAGCACGCATCCCAGCTCGACTCGCGACGCGTCAGTGAATACCATGTATTTGACGCCTTACTCAGGTAAGACCAAGACGAGATTGAAGGTTAGCTTATCCTTGAGCTCTTAAAATGTGGCCTTTGCCTTCTCATTCCATGCAAATTTGATGTCGTTACAAGTAAGTTGGGAGAGAGGTCACGTAATTTTGGAGGTCCTTGATGAACCGACGGTAGAAGCCTTCCAGTCCAAGGAAGCTTCTCACTTCGGTTGCTAATTTGGGTTGCTCCCAATCTTGCACGGCCGTTATCTTAGCATGATCTATTGAAATTCCGGCGTCTGAGACCACATGCCCAGGGAATTACACTTCCTCCTTCCAAAAGTCACACTTATAGTATTTTGTGTATAACTTGTGTTGCCTAAGGGTGCCTAACACTACCCGAAGATGTTTTTCATGGTCTTCGTTAAAAATACGTCGGTAGTCTAATACGACACCTTCGTATGTGTGGAAGCTTAAAGAGCAACTAGAACTATGGCTAAACCTATAGGAGGGGGTGATTAGGACCTTTTTGAAATTTTGTTCACCTACGTACACAATTTAACAAATTAAACTAAGTAAGCAAGAACACTTCGGCTTTCAAGCCTAAGTGGGTCCAATCACAAGACTAGCATATGGTTTAAGCAATAAACAACCTAGTCTTAAGCATGCATAGATAATGAAATGATATAACTAATCAAGCTCCTAATCTACACAACCTATGTAGACTTATGAGAATGGATCAATGAGCTCAAGTCCACTACTAGTGAAAGTACATCTTGTGTGTGGTGTGTCTATCTAGTGTCTAGCATACATTCCTATCAAGCATTCATAATTAAACAATTAAACATCCAATGATAAGATAACAATATGCTCAAAACAATCACAAACACAAGCATGTATAGTGGTTCGACTTTGGGTCTACTCCAATCCCGATTCAAGTACTCAACTCCTTTGAGCACACCGGCATTCACTATCGGAGGTTTTAAATGAGGTTCACCTCTCAACCTTCACACGGAGGTTTTACCGGTTCACTTCTCAACCATAATCGGAGTTTTGAACATAGGCTAACTCTCAACCCGATGCACGTTCACTCCCGTGTCGGAGGCTTCCCCTTGGAGACTTTGTTTAGGCCCGGCTTATGAGCCAAGGAGTGCCAAACAACCCCTAGTCTTTAGGCCGACAAACGGGCCAAGGAACGGCCAACGTACCTAGTTTGAGTTTGACAAACAAACTCTAGATGGACTCTCAATAAAGACAACCTTACTTGTCCGATGAGCCCCTTGTTCAGCGCCGGTTCGGGTTGCTTGATCTCTACTCTCCCGTGCTTCAATCAGTTTCCCTTGCTCCCTCGATCGTGTTGCCGTTACGTCGTCAATGCCTCAGCTACACTTGATCAAACACCGTGCATGTGATGCCTTTGAGATCCCTAAGGTGATAGGAGGATAGGTTTGAGAACTCTATTACTAATAGAAATGGGTTGCCTAGAGTCTCTTTCCTACAATGATCTCATCTTAGAGTTTTGGACAAGGATATGCCTATCAAGGAAGGTCCAAACTCTAGAGATCAAGAGGGAATGAAGGTCATCTTCTTTATGAGCTTAGAATGCTCCAATCTTGTGTTAAAGCACAAGGAAGATGCCTTGCATAGGTTGAGAATGAGCCTCAAATGGTCTCCAACAATGGTGGCTTCACTCCTCTCGAAATCCCTCTCCTTGCCCCTCAAAACAAGCCAAGCCCCTTTATAAAAGCATGTGCAACGGATTAAAAACAGGCAAATAACAGCTACCGGTCGTGACCGGTCGGCCAGGGGTCCACGACCGGTTGTCCAGGGTCTAAGACCGGTCGACCAGAGGCCTATTGAAGACAGAAGGTTGCTGTCTTAGTGGGGGGGTCTGTCTGACCGGTCGTGACCGATCGGACTAGCCCAGCCGATCAGTCAAGACCGGTCGGTCCCTTGCCTGCTTCAACACAACAGCTGCTGTATGTGACTGGAAGCCAGTCCGACCGGTCTTGACTGGTCGAACAGGCCTGGGTTCAGCCTGTAGTTTTGCTGACCAATCTATTCTTCAACCCACTTCAAAGGCCAAGGTATAGGTGATCTTTTGGGACACCTAGGGGCCAATCTATGATGACTAAAGGTTTCCTAATATGGTCAAGGTCATCAAAGAGGTTAAGGGGTTGGGTTTTGGTCAAGGTTAAGGCACATCAAGGCATCACTTTTACCTGTTTCTTCTTCCTTGATGCAGCAGGGTCACTTGAGTCTTCGGTCTTCGTCTTCATCATGCTCAACCGACACTAGACTCACTGACCTAAGTGATTGACAAACAAGGTGCACTAGTATGCCACGGAAAAGTGCACTAACATTCGTGACTCTTAGAGTACACCAGGATGTAGTCGTTGAACACTATGACGCAATAGTATAGAAATGGTCTGAACACCCTATTCGTTAGATCCATGAATACCGCAGGTGCGTTGGTGAGGCCAAAACGAATCACAAGGAATTCGTCTTGTCCAAAACTCATCTAGAAAGTCGTCTTGGGTATGTTTTCCTTTATAACACGTAGTTGATGGTACTCGGACTGCAAATCTATCTTAGAGAAGTATCATGCACCCCTCAGTTGGTCGAATAAGTCGTCAATCCAAGGAAGAAGGTATTTGTTATTCACGGTTACTTTGTTCAACTTTCGGTAATCGATACACAACCGTTGTGTCCCTTCCTTCTTCTTCACAAACAAGGCCAGAGCTCCCTATGGTGACACGCTGAGATGGATAAAATTGTGGTCCAAAAGCTTGCCTATTTGACATCTCAGTTCCTCCAACTCACACGAAGGCATTTTGTATGCTGGTAATGCAATTGGTGTCATGCCAGGCACTAGATCGATCGTGAAATCGATCTCACACTGTGGCGAAAGCCTTGGTATTGTGTGGAACAAATTCTCAAATTCTTGCCCTACCGGTGTGGCGTCTATGGTCATGCCGTCATAATAACTTATATTTCGGGTGTTGTAAAGTTCAACATGGTACCTGTAACTAATCTTGATGGGGATTGTGAAGGAGTCTCCTCCAAAAAGTCGCATCATCATGCTCCTAGTCCCACAATCTATTTCGGCCTCTACCATATTCAATCCATGTCAATAATGATGTCATAGTGGTATATGCTAACAACGACTAGATTCATGAGTACGTCCTTCCCTCCTATGACCACGGGGCATTGGAGGCATGATTTTGACGAGACAGAGTAAGATCCCATGGCAATCACCACTGCAATCCTTGGCACAGTGGTGGTCTTCAATCCTAACCGCTTAACTAGCGAGCATGAAATCAAGGAGGTAGTGGCAAGTATTAACTAATACATGCACAGGCGTCTCGAAAACATAAGCGGTATCTTTAAATGCTCATGGGAGGGGACCTGGCATTTTCGGTTCTTCAGTGATCATTGCATGTACGTGAGCCTGCTGGACTCGATTGCTTCCCATTGCTGCGGGTCTCGGGGTGCGGGCAAGTTTTTGGTAAAGGGGGTCGCCCGGCTTATAGAGGTGGCCTAGTTTGTCCAAGAGCCGAAGTATGTGCACAAGCTTGCGGCCGAGTTGTCGCTCGGGGAGGCTTGAGGTTAAGGTCCTTCATTTTGGTGTTACAATAGGTCTAGACACGACTGCCTTTTTCGTAATAGGTGCAGGTTCGATCCCCACTTGGTGCCTGCATAAGGGGCAGAGTACGCAATGGTTGCAGCTCGAAATGAGCCTTCTTACTAGGGGCAGCAAATGTAGAAGCTTTTGACTTATCTTGGGAGTTCATTTGGAGTTAGGCTCGAGAGAGGCATAGGGCATCTTGTTCAGAGCGGGGGGCCTTATCCAGAGCCGTTACATATGTGGAAATGTTAGAGAAGCACATCTTGGTACGAATTCCCGATGCAATCCTTCCAGAAACCGACATAGCTTAGCCCCTTCATCGGCTGCCACAGTTGAGGTATAGCGCATTAGCTCAGAAAAATGAGTCCCGTACTTGACTACGGACATGTTCCCCTATTGTAGTCGGAGGAACTAATTCTCTCACTCGTGCTTGTAAGTGACCGGGTAGAACTTGTCATAGAACCTAGTTTTAAATTCCCTCCAGGTCTACACGTGTCCCCTTGGAATGGTGCGGAGGACATTGTACCACCATAGGTCTGCTTCCTTCTCCAAGGCGAAATCACTAATTCCACTTGCTCCGCCTCTGAACAATGAAAGGGGAATCAGCTTCGTGATCCGATTTAGCCAATACTCGGCCTCAACGTGATTATGGGACCCCAAAAACGTGGATGGTCTAAACTTTTAGAAGCGCTCGAAGAGCCCCTCCTTATAGACTGGGGCATGACATGGTGAGGAAGGAAGCAGAGGTGGTGTTGCTTGGGTGCTTCTCGCATTCTGAACGGGTGTTACCGAGGCGTTGCCCGCGTTCTGGATGACCGCACCCGTCAGTGCGGTGAGGGTCAGTTGTTGTTACTATAAAAGTTGTAGCATTTGTTGCATAACCTCCGCACTCTCCTAGTATAAGAATTTCCTCCTCTCGTATAAGGATTGGTCCATCCAGTCTGGATCCTAAGGTTTATCTCTCTATCTCATGTGTTCTACCTATATCATCTACTTGTATTTTGGTGGGTCCTTATTCCACTGTCTAGTTTGTTTTCTAAGCTGAGTTGTGATACCAACTCTTGTGGCACCACTGGATGTCAGGGGTCATGGATGTCCTCGATCTCCGATATCCCAGGTCCACATTATGTAATGCATGATCATTAATTAAGTTTAATCATCAGCATTTATGAATAATCCCAGCTGAAATAAAGCAAACCCTATCATGAAATAAGACTATCCAAAACACAACAGATAAGATCCAAAATATACAACTACTGTCTCGCTCAAGGGGCCCCGTAGGGAAATCCCCAATAACCCATCTCCAACGAAAGGCTAACACTACGCTAGTTGGGTCATGGCCAAGGCTTTTAGCTCCAAAAAGATCTGCCACGGCTCTCCTCTAAGCCTGGCCATCCGCGAACTAGAAGTATGAGTGCTCGTCGAGTTCCTCTACCTTGTACTCCACTATTAAGTCCGCCTCGAGCGTACCTGCATCATACATGTCGTCTGGTTGGTGTTTTAAAACACTATCCCATAGTGGAAATGACTTATCAACTCAGTGGTTCCATTTCCCTAAGTTACACGTGTTATCAAATAGAATCCAATGCAGGTAATGAATTTCAACATCAAGCATCAAACAAAAAGAAGACTAAGCTAGTTATATAATGCACGTAAGAATGATATGTAGATGCATACCTAGACACTATTTTTCCACAACAAACGGTGAGGGGCACCACCCCAACACCCGTACAGGCCGAGCCGCCAGTGACTAGGGCACCACCGCATCACCCACACACAATGCATGCCAGAACCATGCATGATTAGCCAAATAATTAGTTAGTCCAGTTTGTCATCCAATCGATTGGCGAAACCACCGTACCAACACCTTCTCAATAAGTCAATCTGAGACCATCTGGCTCCCTGCACTGCTAACGCCTATCATCGTCAGTAACCACTTGATCCATACTCGAGTTATTCACCCAAAGGCCTAATTTGGTTGTGACTCGTTAGTCACACCCAACTCAGGTGGGAAAAGGCCTCGTCACTCATTCTCATAGTCAGGTGGTAGGCTCATCACCTCCACGGGTGCTTAATGGTCACTACGAGGAGACACCACCCTAGCATAGGCCAACAACTTGGACATAAGCCCCATTCCACCATGCCTAGCTCATGAGACTTAGGGATCGATTCACTATATAGTTTATAAGTGGGCCACTCCAGTGGTAGTGTTGGTACTTTGGATTCTAGAAATATTATGACCATAATGCAATAAGCATGTCCAACATAGCATTGGGCTAGCACATTCAACAAGGTAGAAGGTTGGCGAGATCAACCTTGGGCACAAGTGTCCCATGTAGTCCTTAAACTACAGACGGTCATCCAAATTCAACCCCAAATTGACCGTACTCACCAACTGGGTAGCCGACCTCAAGCGGCGACCCCAATCCATGTATAAGTGCCAAGCCGAACCATCTCACAGGTCCAATTTCAACAGAAGCATAAAGAATACAGGTATTTGAGTTAACTAATAAGCATGTTGCATAATCATACAATCCCATGAAAACATAGCAAGATGGTAAGCATAGTTTAACTGAATTTTAGCATTCATGAGCATGTTTAAACAACATTTCAGCATGGCAATATCATTGTCATAGCATCGGCTCATCCCTCAAGCACAAATTAAGAGATAAGCATCCAAATCCTAACATGCAAATTAAGATTCAAGGTTTAACCAACATGCATTAAACATCAATGAAGCTAGGCATAAATTCAGCAACATTCTAGCATGGCATTATCGTTGGCATAACATTGGTTCATTGTACTAGAACAAATTAATAAATGAGCATCCAAATCCTAACATGCAAAATGAGAATTTAGATTTAAACAACATGCATCCACCATTAATAAAGCTAGATATAGATTTAATAACAAGCAACTAGTCCTAAGCATTCTCAGCCACAAAAGGGAGGCATTAACTACATCTAACGGCATTTAAGACTAGGCAACCTAGAGGTAAATGGTCCTTACCTTGGTTTCTTGAAGAAATTTAGGGAAACCTACATGAATAGAGCTTGCATGTTAAAAGTTAGGATAATATATCCTTAAAAGAAAACTCATGAATTGAGGTGGTATACTACATTTCCTTACCTATGGGCTGGATAAAAACAATACAGGGCAAAATTACGGTGTGTAGATCGACGTAGATGCGAATGGTGAGAGATGGAGTGGCATGCACAACCTCCACACTCTCCTCCTTCTTCCTCTTACATTCTCTAGCTCATTCTCTCCTTCACTCTCTCCCTCTCTTAGCAATTTTCTAAGAAAATGAAATGGGGAGGGTGCTAAAATGGGTGTTTTTTATATTGCATGTGTTGGTGAAAATGGCCCTAATTGCTGAAGTTGTATGAAAATGATCCTGAGAATGGTTGTTTTAGTTGTGTGAGGTCCACCAAGCCCTCCTAGACTAATCCAACCTATAGAATAGCTTCCTCAAAGTGTGATCTTCATACAATTGCTTGTGTTTTGATGTATTTGAGCACATTTATAATTATGCATTGTATGTTTAATTGCTTACTTATGAATGCTTAATTGGAATGTATGCTAGGCACTAGATGGCATATGCAGACATAAGATGTATTTTCACTAGTTGTATAAACTTGAGCTTATATGATTACATTTTATATAGTTTACATAGGTTGCATAGATTAGTTGCTTGATTAGTTAAATCATTAATAATCTATGCATATAGACTAGTATCTTAATAATTATATCTTTTCTAGTCTATGCGATTAGACTCACAATAGCTTGGAAGTCGAAGTGCTCTTGCTTACTTAGTTTAACTTGTTAAAATAGTTAAATAGGTGAAAAGAATTTTAAAATGTCCTAATACTCACTTTTCGGCCCATAGGAAGCTTCATGTCTCATTCTTATACAGAGAGTCCATCTCATCTTGCATTGCCGCCCTCCACTTTTCAGCATCTACATCCTGTAGTGCCTCGTCAAAGTTAGACGGATCCCCATCATCTGTAATGAGGGCAAATGCAATGTTTGAGTCATCCATATACCTTGTTGGTAACTTGCGATCTCTAGGTGGTTTCTTCGTACAGGTGGCTGTTCCACCTAACCTGTACATCTGCCTGCATCTCTGTATCGGCCTGTGTCTCATCTCTGTTAACCTGGATGTCAAAAACCTCTGATTTTTTCGGTTCCTTTGGCACATCTTTTCTGAACAAAGAAAACCCTCATTAAATATGACATCACAGCTAAGAGTGATTTTTCATGTGACAGGGTCATAAACCGATAATCCTTCACACCATCACCATAACCCACAAAGATTCTTTTTCTAGCCCTTTGGTCAAGCTTATCTCTCTCAATTGACACTACATGAGAGTAAGCCTCACAACCAAACACCCGTAAACATGAGTAGCCAATCGAATGACCACTTCACACTTCTTCAGGGATTTACAATCAATCGTCGTCGAAGGAGACCGATTTATCAGGTAACAGGTCATGTTAACAACCTTCGTCCAAAGATCTTTGCCTAACCCAGCATTACTCAACATGGATCGAGCTCTCTCCAAGAGAGTCTGATTCATCCGCTCTACTACACCATTCTGCTCTGATGTGTAGTGCACTGTGTTATGTCTCACAATCCCTTCTTCCTTTCAATACTTATTAAATTCCCCCGAAGTCAAAGTCTCCCACTTCGAATTTTTTCCTCTCATAATCGGTGCGTCGGAAGAAGACCTAACATCACCGCTCTTCTGTCTCATCGCCTTCGACTAGAGGGCTAAGATGATGGTCTCAACGTTTATGGTTTTTCTGCCTACGCACAACAAGTCTTTGAGTGACTCATATGAACTAGGAATTGAGTTCAGCAAGATGCAGGCTTGATACTCATCCTTCATCTGTTCACCAATATCCAGCAACTTACAAATCAGCCGGTTGAACATGTTGATGTGGTCATCCACATCGGTCCCCTCCATCATCTTCAATGTGAAAAGTTTCATCATTAGATACATCTAGTTCTCTAAAGACTTCTTCGCGAACACGTTCTCTAACTTGGTCCATGTATCAGTCGCAATCTTCTCCCTCATGATGTGATAGAGGATATCGTCCTTCAGGTACAACTGTATAGAGGTTCTGGCCTTCTTGTCCATTCTGGATCCACTCATCTTCCTTTATAGATTTTGGTCGCTTCTCAAGGGCATGCTCTACCCCTTGTTAAACTAAGATGACTTCAATCTTCACCTTTCCATAATTCAAAATTATTTTTTGTCGTCGAACTTCGTACTCAATGCCATTCGATCGTCTCAAATTTGAATTCTGCAACCACTCAACGATAGTGCTCTGATACCACTTATTAGGAAACCTTGTCGAAGCATAGAAGAGAATCAACCAATCACCACAAAAGTTCACACGCAATCAACACAGGAAGACAATCCGATTTTACATGGAAAAACCCTTGCGGGGAAAAACCACGGCACAAAGCGACATCAACACTATGAATCAAAAGAATTACAAGAGATGATCTACTCACAAGCAAAGCCCCCAAGAGAAAAACAAGCTCTCTCCCTCTCGAAAACCCTAATACGCTTGTTAGAGACGTATTACAATACCCTAATCCCGGTTACACACACACATTGTATAGTAAGAGAACCGAAAATAGAAATAATTTGTGCAAAATTGTGTAATAGTGCAAATCACTTACTACCCGTCGGCCGACTAACGCCCAACTATCGGCCGACTAATGGGAGTCTAGAAAGAAAACTTCAAAATCGACAGGTCGCTGGACCCCTGTTGGTCGGCAGACATCCAACTGTCGGTCGGTCGGCCAACAAAGCCTTAAAATTGTCCAGGGGTCATTCTTCATATCCTGGTGGCAATCGGTCGGCCAACCAGTCTAGTCGGTCGGCCGACTGCGGAGAGTGCCCCAGATTGAAGGCTCTACCAACATCTATTGATTGGAAGGGCTCAACTGTTGACTGAGTCATTCAGTTTGCATCCCGTACGGTTTTCATTTGTGGCTACCCAAGGAAGCGAGTTGCGTGTAACCTCTGTTAAGTGGCGCCGTGCAACCTTTGTTACATGGAGCTTATGTAACCCACATTTCAACGGCCCTACCGTGATGCCCACGTAACATTCATTTCATACATCAGTTGTCGCGGGATGAGAGTTAAAAAATGAGGCAGATTCAAAACTCAAGTGGACCAAATGGAGCAGGAAATGGTGACATTGAATGCTCTCCCAAAAGGCTGGATGGCTTATAAACATAGTGGTGAGCATCAAAAAGATTTCAATGTCTGTGTTTCCATCCTCACTCTCACTTGTGGCGTGGCTCAGTTGAATTCTAAATCTGCCTCAGTTTTTAGATCACATATATGGCAAAACTGATGGATAAAGGAAATGTCACATGGTCACACGCAGGACGTTTCTGCCACCCAACGAGCAGATCAGCCTTATTTTCATAGCAGGTGATCGTCTTGGTGCACCACACTGTTGTTGGTGAGAAAGAGAAGGCTGAATAGGGAAAAGAAATAGATATATTTGATACTTGCGCCACCCACGGCAGTAGATGCGCAGGGACTAAGGGGGCGTTTGGATCATAAGTTACTTTGGATAAGTTACTTGTGCCATGAGTAGCTTATCTTGGTTTCTACTTATTCAGCCCCTGAGCATGTTTGGTAATCAACATACTTATCAACCAAAAAGTAGAAAAGCATATTTGGTTTCCAACATCGTTAATTGTCCCTCAAGTTTGTTGGGTCCCCATCACATCTACCATCCATCATGTGGGGCCGACCTTTGATGTGGATCACTCATTGTGTGGACCCCAACTTTGATGTGGGCCATCCATCATACCGGACTCATCTTAATTAGATGTGAGCCATTCATCATTATGGCCCTGACCTTTAATGTGCACCATTCATTATGCAGGGCATACCTTTAATGTTAGTTATCTATCAAGTTGGGCCCACCATCAATGTTATTGTCTGCCATGTGGACCCACCTTCAATATCTACTGCCCATATGTGTTGCCCACCTTTGACATGGATCATTCATCATGTGGGCCCCACCTCTGATGTGAGTCATTCATCATGTAGGGCCCACCTTGGATATGGGCCACTCATCATTAGGGCTGACCTTTAATATGAACTGTCCATCATGTGGTGCCTACCTTGATGTGGATCGTCCATCATGTGGGACCCACCATTATTAATTGTCCATCATGTGGATGAAATTACGTCGGTAAGTCTAATACGACACCAACGTATATGCGTGCGAAAGCTTTAGAGAGCAACTAGAATTATGGCTAAGTTCTAGAGGAGGGTGATTAAGACCTTTTAAAAAAATTCGCCTACTAAATAGTTTTAACAAATTAAACTTAGTAAGCAGTTAACACTTCAGCTTCCAAGCCTAAGTGGGTCCAATCACAAGACTAGCATATGATTTAAGCAATAAGCAACCTAGTCTAAGCAAGCATAGATTATCAATGATTATACTTATCAAACTCTAATCTATGCTACCTAAATAGACTATTTAAGGATTGATCAAATAAGTTCAAGTCTACTCAAGAAATGAAAGTACATCTTGTGTGTTTGTGCCTATCAAGTGCCTAGCATATATTCTAATTAAGCATTCATAATTAAACAATTAAACTCAATGCATAAGAAATGTGCTCAACTTAATCACAAACATAAGCACGTATATGGTTCGGTCACCCTACTCCACTCTCGGTTCAAGTTCTCAACCCCTTTGAGCACATTAGCATTCATTAGGGAGTTTAAGTCTGGTTCCTCCCAACCAAGGTATTTTAAATCGAATCCACACAACCGAAAAGTTTACAAGTTTCTTCCAACCTACACTGTTCACACCCGTGTTGGTGGCTCTCCTTGGAGACTTGTTTAGGCTCTACAACCAAGCCAAGGTCCTACAATCGAACCTCAATTTAGACTTCACTCATGAGTTAAGGTCCTACAACCGAACTTCAATGGTTTTAAACTTTACCACCGAGCAAAGATCCTACAACCGAACCTAGTGTTTACTCTCGCCGGAGGCTTCCCACTTGGAGACTCAATTCGACCCTATAACTGGATCTAGGTCCTATAACCAAACCTATCGAATTTGAAGACAAACTCTACACTCAATTCCCACAAGGAAAAGAGTGGAACCCGACTCTTACAAATGACAACTTACTTGTCGGATTGAGCCCCTTTGTTGCGCCGCTTCGGGTTGCTTGATCTCCGCTCTCTCGTGCTTCAATTAGCTACCCTTGTGCTTTCCCGATCTTTGTTGCAGTTGCGTTGCCAATACTTTAGTTCCAAAATTAGTCACCTTGCATATGATATTCCAACGAAGATGCCCGAGGTGCTAAGAGGTAGGTTTGAGATCTCTACAACTAATGGAAGTGGGATATCACTATTAAGATTAATCCAAACTCATCATAGATCTCATCATAGAGTTTTAGATAGGAATATCACTATCAAGATTAATCCAAACTCTAGATATCAAAAGAGGGATAAGTGCATCTTCATCATGAGCTTGGAATACTCTATTCTTGTGATGAATCACAAGGAAGATGACTTGCTAAGGTTAGGAATAGAGCTCTTAATAATCTTTAACAATGGTGGCTTCTATCTCCTCAAAATTTCTCTCTTGAAGCCCAAAGACCGTCTCTCCCGTATTTAAAGAAAATCTCCAAAGGTCATAAAACGGGCAGAAAAAACGATCGCTTCGATATATCGAAATGGAGTTTCGATTGATCGGAGTGATTTTCGATATATCGAAATACCTATTCGATATATCAGAGAATCTGTCCAAAGACAGCAAGCTGCTGGACAAAATTCCCGATATATCGAAACAACTCATTTCCATATATCGAATTATCAATTCGATTGATCGAATAAATTGTCCAGAGAGTTTGTAAGTTTGCTGGACATGCTTTCGATATATCAAATTGGTCATTTTGATTAATCGAAGACCTATCGAATTAATCTCCGATATATCGAAGGTCTATTAAAAATTGTTGTTTAGGCCAGATTGATTAGAGCGACTTCCATCTTTTTTATTAACATAATTTATAATGTTTTTCTATATGATTTAAGGCTAATAAGGATGATTAAGGATATTCCTAGTTGATCAAAGTCATCTAAGAGGATTTGAATGTTTTGGTTCAAAGGGCTAGGGTCACCAAGGCATCTCATTTACCTATTCTTCTTCTTTGATGCTTCTTATCCACTTAAATCTTCGGTCTTCAACTTGCCAAAGCTCAACCGACATTACATCATATGGACGCACGTGATTGACAAATAAGGTATACTAGTATGCCACAGAAAAGTACACTAACAGTGGAGCCCACCTTTGATATGGATTGTCCATCATGTAGACCCCTCCTTCAATGTGGGTTGCCCATCATGCAGGGCTTGCCTTGGATGTAGGTCATTCATCATTAAGAGCTGACTTTTGATGTGGATTGTCCATCATTTGGGGTCACTTCAATATGGGCCATCCATCATGTGGGGCCCAGCTTCAATTTCCACTACCCATCATGTGGAGCCCACCATTGATGTGGATCATCCATCACGTAGGCCCCACCTTTAAAGTAGGTCGTCCATCATACCAGCCCGCTTTAGATGTGGGTTTTCTATCATTATGGGGCCGACCTTTGATGTAGACCATCTATACACGAACCCACATTAATACAGGGTCATCCATCATGTGGGGCCCACCTTTTATGTGGACCGTCCAACGTGTGAGCCCCAACTTCAATGTGGACAATCCACCGCGTGGCACCTCCTTTGATGTGGTCAGTGAGAAAGCGCCTCCTTCGAGATATCCTGTGAAAGAAGTAGAAAAGTTACAAGTTAAAAAGCTAAAAACATTTACTTACTTAAGATAAATAGTTTTTGGCACATAAGTTACTTTTACAATTATGCTTACCTAACTACCTTAAGTGAAAAAAAGTAACTTATTTTGCCATATCTAAATGAGCCCTTAATGATTAAATTAATAAGAATATTAGACAATGATATGCATTTAAAAGTTATAAATACAAAAATTGACATAAATTTCGATCAATGGGTTGCATGGGCTCTCTTGAAACTGGCACGGGTTTGAAACTCTCACTATGCACTCTCATTTCTTACCATAAAATGGAATTACTCACCAAACTCACTCTTTCCACTTTCACTTTTTATTATAAAAGCAATCCCTCACCCAAGTCTTGCTGACAAGCATCAAGTTGACCGGGTCCACGAGTTGACTCAATGAGTCTGGCTGAGTCTTGACAGAGTCCAGCTCGCAAGTAAGTTCCATGGTGACTCAGCTCAAAATTTGTCCAAGTCGAACTGTCAAGTTCATCAAATATTGGGTTAATACCCATCTTGCCTCTCAAATCTTGACTCTTTATATTTGGCACAAAAAATATCATGAAAGTTCATGCACCTTTTTTTTTATAAATAAAATATACTTCTTTCTTTCTGAAAAATATAAAGAGTCCACTTCAATTTGCGTAGAAAACTTTCCATTTTTTTTCTTTCTGCCCACCTATTGAAATATAATTCTAACTGTTAAAGCAGTTATGTAAGTTTTCTTCTTTGACATGGAATTTAAAACAAAGTTTTGCCAACTCTGAGTTACAAATGATACTCTGCTCAAACACTTCTTGTCTTCCTTTTTTTTAACATGAGAAGAAAGAGAAAAGCAAGGAAGAGTAGGCATAATTAAACACTGTGTGTGTGTGTGTGTGTGTGTGTGTGTGTGTGTGTAATTCTCTTTCCACAGTATAGCAAAGAATATTAGATGCATGACGCACTTCTGAAGGTTATGAGATGATCAAAAATGAATTTCGGATGCATTCAATTCATGTTCATATCACTAAGAGAACGCATCTTGCCACATTGCTCCAAATTTCAATATTATGAACACTGATCTTGAGAAATTACTAGACCCCACAATTGGACGGTTAAGAAAAAGATCCAGATTCAATGGAAAAGAGCAAAAAGTCAACAACTTATGATTTGGGTAATTCAAATGAAAAAGTAGGAGGTAGGTAGGAACGAAAAATACCAAATCATTTACACAAGCTTTTGCATTGGCTAATCTCTGCCCCTGGAATAAACATGACAATTCTGCCAATAAAAAATGTAATCTCTAAAAAAATAAAAATAAAAAAAGGAAAAGGGCCAGCCACCGTGACCAAAAGAATTAGATACAGCCATCTACCCATAATAATTACAATACAGTACAAGAAACTGCTACATCCAACCAACATCTCCTACTCTGACACAAGAATCCACACATGTTGAGTGGTTATGTACAAATTAGTAATCCTTCCGGTGAGCTTCTTCCTGCCTTTGCATCATGTTTTGATGGATCCTTGGGAACAGTAGATCATGAAGCTGTCTTTCAGCACTGTATTCTGAAGTGGCCTGCAAGTGCTCATTTGAGAAAAAAAAAAAAAAAGATGATTGGTTTTAGAAAGGAGGTTTACCCTGTTCGTTTTCTAAATAAAATCCTGTTTCAGATATACAGCAGAATAACCATGTTCTTAACAAGCTGGTGAAACAAGGAAGACAGTTATTGAAATGTAAAGCAATATAATAAAAGAATCCATTAGGGAGGTTATATCTATTACCTCATGAAATTTTGTCACTGTTTCAATTCAAATTTTACTCATATAAATGATGGTATGATGGTGGAAGATGTCAAAAATTGGCAAGTAGTCAGAACTTAGGAGGCAAGGTCGTGGAGGAAGCCCCAAGAGCCACGGGAAGAATAGGATTCAGCAGTGTGGTGGCACCCTTCCTCTGCTGATTGGAAAAGGATGGCATGAAGAACTGGCATGGTGGTAGATATCTATACCAAAATATAGATAATCTAGCATGATGAAGGGTTTTGCTGGGTTTTGTTTTTGTGAGATTCATACACAGTAGCAAAGCAAAGAATTCATTAATTTCCTCAATGGTTTTTTTTCTTTTCTCATTCTTTTGAGACCTAACCCAATGGTTCTTGCTCTTTTTTCTTCCCCTTTTTTCTGAGATGTAACCCAGCAGTTCTTGTTCTTCTTCTTCTTTTCTCCTTTTTCCTGAGACGTAATCCAATGGTACTTTTTTATCTGAGAACACCCCCCCCCCCCCCCCAAAAAAAAAAAACTTTTCAAGGCTCCCACGCCTTCTGAACAAGCATCGCCTGGGCCCCAAATGGGGCCTTTGAAAAGCCCAAGGGCTTTGAAGCTAGCCATTGCTTGCTCGTGACGGGGACTCTATCATGATCTAACAAATCTAGAACTCTCTTTACTAAGAAAGACTATCCAGATCTAAATAATCCGTCAAAGAGCTCTTCTAACTAGGATAGTCAGCAACCACACCCCACCCCCCCCCCCCCCCCCCCCACAAATTCCTCCTTTTCGTTTTACTTATGCAGAGCAATCCAAACGAACTCTTGACAGAATATAAAAGAGGCCCACATGCCTCTGTAGAAACCTCAATGAACTCATGTGGACACTCCTCAGCCTAAGGACAATCTCTCAAAGATCCTCCAACTCGTACTGATCATCCATTAACTAAATAGAACAAGGAGTTTCCCTGTTGAGCTTTTTTTCCCGGCCCTTATCAATGTTGAATTGAGAAAGAAATTCGACGGCCTAGGAACGACGGTGGGGTTGGGGAGAATAAATAGCTGATACATTCTGGCTCCGATATTGATTTAATGACTGAAGGAAGGTTCTTATTCCCACCCTCTCGTTGGTTTTCCGCTATCCCACACGACATTTCGTAGAAACCGACGGTTGAAGTTGGCCCATCAAAACTTCGTACCTCCTTAAGCCTTCATAGCCGCCGCACTTACTCTTTCTTGCTTGGACTAGTCCATCTTCAATCCTTCCCGGGATCTTACAAACCTTGGAATGCAAGTTCCCCAAGAAAAGTGCCCCTCCGGCTTGCGTAGCTCTCTAGCTAGGGCAGTAACACCTCACATGCAGGCAGGAAGGTAATTAGGGAATTTCCGCATATATAGGCCCATCAGACCTTCCGACTTCCCTTCCTAAACCAGAGCCTTCTTGTAGGAGTTACGCTCGAGGTACACCTGGATGGATACAGAATGCACAGACCCAGGAATTTAAAGCGAGTACCACCTCCCCAAGTGGAGATGGAGCTTCCGACGCAACGGAACAGACGGATACATGACCCACTCCCTATAAATTATCCTGAGCCTAGCATAACTTCTCTCCGGTCACTATACGATGACTCACCTCAAAGTTGGCAAAGGGACAGCAAAGCCAGAAGACAAGTGTAGGACTTCCGCGAGATAGAAGCCCGAGCACAGACTTCCCTTGCTGCCATCGAGGCAAATCAAAAAGCAAGGCAAGCAAGCATAGAGCTTTCAGTAAGCAAAGGTAAGCGAGCAATCAGCAATATCAGGTTTTTAAAATCAATCCCTTCATAGGTTGACTATAACTGTGCTAAGTCCTACAGGAGGGAGAGCATAGCCCTCAAAGAGTCCTATGATCCCTGTGTTGAAAATGGTCCGACAAAAGAAGTTTGTCTACTGTGGCAATCCAACAAGGCCTTCACTCTTGGAGGGAGCAAGTTTCCACAAACAAAGGCACAAGGAGATAGCTCCTCCACTTAGCCAAAGATCAGAAGAAGGATTTAAGAGAAGCATTATCCACTTCCAAATTCATTATCCCCATTTCTCACCACATAAACTCCTCCAAAGCCATTACAACCCATCAACGACTTTACGTTTGTTTTCCCTTAGATTTCTCATAAAGAAAATATTTCACACCTCCCATCCAACCCCACCCAAAACATTTTGTAAAATTCATTCAGTAATCATTCCTTCCAAGCCATCAACCTATAGAGCATATGACCAAAGAATGAGATTGATATATAGCACAACTTGAAAGAAAGAAATGATTACTTACCAATTAGAAGATCAAATCCTCCAAGAATATGCCTCAAAATTGAAGATTGGGGGGGTGGGGATGGGTACCAAAAGTATCTAGAGCCATTTTGCCGCTAGAGAATAACTTTCTTCAATCAAATATCCAAAGTATCATCCATTGTTGTCTCACATCCATTTAGCCACAAAACTATACAAGGCAGCTTCTAAAAACGATTGTGCTCTAGCCCCATCTGTCCACATATTTTCTTTCTCATGACTCTTGCAACAAAAGATAGGAAAGATAACCTAAATAGAAAACTACTTTAGAAACAGAAAACTAGCTGATTACCAACACCTTCATCCAACCCAGCTTCATACAACCATAACAGTTGTAGTGCTGTACGGATTGTCCAAACGTGACAAAAGAGCTCTATAGTTTGTATAAAGTCATATAGAAGGGTATGGTTGGACTAGTGGATTCACAGTTCAACCAGTCATCAGTCAAAGCCATTTCTTTTTTCTTTTTTGATGATGACAGGGTGTCCCCACCCCTTTTTAAGGTGAGACTACTCCCTGCAAATACATGCAATCACCCACAAACCACATGCATCAAGTAATCCTGGGGAGGGGAATCGAACTCACGTCTGTGGGGAGCAAACCCACGCTGCTAACCATTCGCCCAAACCTCGCGCGGGTTGTCAAAGCCATCTAATTGGTTGTCCCATAATCCAATCAAACTATTGATCTCATCCAAAATAACACATCAGCACCTTAATCATCCATACGATTGATCAAATCAACCAAGGCCCTTATTGTGGTCCATATCATCAATTTGGATGGTTGGATGGTCCATATCTTCAATTTGTACAGTTGGTTCAGACTGATATGTAGTTTGAACCCATGGATGGGCATGATCTATGATGGTATACAATCAGATGTGCCTGACCACACAATTGGACCCTGATCAGACAATCAAAAGGCCCAGGTACATCAAAATCCCTTAAGCATAGAGGTCAAGAATGAGAATGCCCAATGGAGATCAATGGTGCTTCCCAATGTGTGCTTGTTGTGTATGAAAGACGAAGAATCGATCGATCATCACTTCATCCATTGTGAGTTTGCAGCTGAAGTTTGGGTCAGCTTCCTTGAGGCTGTTTTCGACTCCATGGCTTACACCGATGTGGATTGTGGGCCTCCTTTGGGCCTGGCATGGGGGAAGGGTCAGTAAGGATGGGAACTTGTGTGGAGAATGGTTCTTATGGCAATGTTATGAGCAATTTGGGGGGAGAGGAACTGATGAGGACATCAAGCCATCATATAGGGTCTACCAGAGGAAGACAACCCTGACTGCAGCCTCAGCTTCACTTTAGATGGACGACATCTACATGGGCACCAGTGGGCGACTTTGAAGACTTCACATGCATAGAGCTGAACACGAGCCGAGCTTTGCCCTACTCCAGCTTGGCTCAACCAATGACCACCTTAGCTTGAGCTTGGCTCAGCTTGAGCTTCGATCTCAAAACAGCAGCTCAAGCTTGGCTTGCTGTTCGAGCCAAGAGAGCTTTGTTTGAGCCGAGCCGAGCGAGCTTTGTTCAAGTCAAGCCGAGCAAGCTCTATCGAGCTGAGTTGAGTCAAGCCGAGCTTTGTCTTCTTCTTCTTTTTTCATTTTGACCCAACCCACATTGACCCAACCCATTGACCCACTGAACCCACCCCATTGACCCAACCCAGCCGGCAGCCCCAACCCGACCCAATCCAGCCCAAAAAACTGACCCAAACCAGCCCCATTTTGGGGTTTTTCTATTTTAAACACAATTTATTAAAAAAAAATTAAGAAAAATCTATCTGCGTTGAGTTAAGACTTGAAAACCGAGAAGAACGTTCCCGGGTGGTCGTGTGGGTGTGGGTCATGTGGCTGAGTCGGGCAGGGTTGCTCGGATGCGGGCCATGCGACGAGAGAGAGGGGGGGGGGGGGGGGGCCTCGAGCGCGGCGGGCTGGGTAAGGAGAAAGAAAGGGACGGGTGGGCTCAAGTTCGAAATATATATATATATATATATATATATATATATATATATATATATATATATATATATATATATATATATATATATATATATTTCGAACTTGAGCCGAGCTAAGCTTTTAATCGAGCTTCAAGCTTCGAGCCAAGCCGAACCAAGATCCCCCATGCTTGAGCTCGGCTTGTTTTCAAACGAGCTGATTCATCACAAGCTCGACTTTAATCGATTTTCCATACAAGCCAAGCCAAGCCAAGCCAAGCTAAAACAAACCAAGCCGAGCAAGCTTTTCGAGCTAGCTCAGCTTGTGTTCAACTCTACACATGCATAATCCGTGCATCTTGAAGACTCCACGCTGGGAAGATGCATGTGAGCTGCTATCAGAGGAGCTTTCGACCATTGGAATGCAGTCGCTGGTCCATCTAACCACCAGATCATCATCTGCGGACCACAGACCATTGGTCCATCCAGATCTTGGGCCACATGGGTCCTTAGTGTAGGCATTTTAGTTTTATTTATATTTTGGACATTATAGATAGTTTATATTAGGATTTTATGCTTTTGATTGCTTATTTAGATTATGCACATTTTTTTTACTTAAAGGGTAATATTGTAAATTCTTTTATTTGGAGGGGGGCATCCAACCTTAGCCCACATTTTGAGGGGAAAAAAAAGATTTCTTTCTTCTTCCTCCTTACATGTGATTTGCAGGTGAAGATCTATAGCTCTCCAGGGATTAGAGAGAGGGTGCAAAGCCCCGAAGGTGATCCTCATCTATCTTCTTCTTCCTTCCTCAAAGGTGAAGAACTCTAACTCTCTAGGGCTGGAGAGAATGTGTCAAGCTTAGAGGGTGATCCCCACGTATCTTTTTCTTCTTCTTTTTTGCAAAGGTATTCATCATTCTTTTTTCCTTCTTTTTTGTTTTTCCTTTTCTTCCCATTCAAACCTCATATTCTTCTTTACTTCTTATCCATGTTCTTCCTTCTTTCTCTTTGTTTACCCTACAAAACCCTAACTATAACCCCTCTTTTCCCTTACCCTAGTTTCTCCCCCAAATCATAGCCCCAAGTTTCCTATTTTGATTCCCTAATCCCCAAATTGATTCCAAAACTTAAAATCACGAATCTACTTGATTGTTGGAACCATCCTATGCTAGAACGGGATTCCCATATCTCATAGGACCCTTTCTTTCATGATTTTATATTGATTATGTATTGTGAGATGATGACTTTTGGTTGGAACCTAAATAGTTAAATCTGAATTTTCGTTTTTGTGGTAGACAACATTATGATTTTTATGCTGGATTTACTTGTAGTAGTCTGAAATTTGATCTCACCTCGCACATTGATCTAGAAAGCTATCATCTTGCATCAATTTTGGTATCAACGCCTAGGTCTAGCGTAGGATAGGTGTTTGTCGAAATTCTTAATCCATCGTAGAACATATTGGTCACATATAGTTTGCTGAATTTTTCTGTTGTGGCTTGTTGAATTTTATGTTTAGGCATTTTAAAATCATATATCACTGGAATTTCCAGATTTAGTGATTTTTAAGACACCTAGTTGCTGGATTTTCAGTTTTGACCTTGTTTGAAGTACTTGGAGTCGTCATATTGTAGAGTTTAGGTTTTTCATCTTGTTGTGTCTAGGGTTAGCACATCTATTGCATATAGAGTCTAGAATCCATGTTGTTACGTATGGGTTAGACGTATCTCTATTTTCATTATCATTGCACTTAGAGTTTAGTCGTTGAGTCTCCCCGTAATGAATGGAGTATAGGCGCTCAAGATACTTAAGGCCGGTAAGTGTTGTCTTGTGGCCCTCGAGACCCAATGGAAAGCCAGACTCCGATGAGTTGGCATATTTTAGTGGTCACATGGACCCACAGACATTCCTTAATTGGCTTGAAGACTTGAAATATTATCTTGATTGGTATGATATGTCGGACAACCGTCGAGTGAGGTTCACAAAGATTGAAGTTGGTGGGCCAAGCCATGTCGTTTTGGACAGATTTGGAGCGAAAAATTGAGTGGATTGGTGGAGCTCTGATCTCACAGTGGGACGAGATGAAAGAGAGTTTGAAATAAAAAAAAGTTTCTTCCCATCTCTTACCATCAAAAGCCCTTAGCTCAGAAAAGAGTCGTCCGACCTTCACGTCCAAAAAGAGAACCCATATGACCACCTTCTTGTAAAGTGATCCAATCAGTCACTAAGGGAATCTCGGCTTCTGAGCAACTTGAAGGGCATTTAACACATTATATTTCCCTGAGAGTGAGACAATGTCTTGGTGAATGGTAAGTTGGAAGGGTCTAAATAAATTGTTTATGAAGAGAAAGAGTACATGCCTGAAATTGATAGTGATGGTGAAGAAGAAATTGTGGCATCAATAACCATTGTTGGGCATGAAGGAGTGGGTGCTGGTGATGAAGGAGGTCGAAGAAATTGAGGTCGCACCCCTTCCAGTTGTCATGTATGACCTGAATGATGTGGAGTCCCAATCTAAGTCTCTTACCATAATGAACACAAACGAGTTTGAAAAAAAGAATAGTGTGGATTCAATGGTAGACACCCACATGACTGGTGATGTTATTCCTGAAGCTAGAGTAGAGTTGTTGTCCGAAGTGATTGCGGACTTGGAAAGAACTTGTGATATCTTACCAGATGACTTACCGAATGAACTTACACCTAAGCGGGACATTCAACACAAAATTGATCTTATCACTGAGTTGACTCTGTCAAGCTTTCCCCTCTACCGAGTGAACCCCGCAGAGCATGCAGAAATGCAGAGGCAATTTGATAAGCTTCTTAGGGAAGAGTTCACTTGAAAGAGTTTGAGTTTGAGTTTTAATCCATGTGTCGTGCCTCCCCTTTTCACTTTCAAGAACAATGGCATGTGGCGCACATGTGGGCACATTCTAGTTGTCCACAAAGTCTCAGTCAAGTGTCAGATCATTTTGCGGTGTATTTACGTGATGGTGGATGCGATGGCCAAAGCCCCTATCCCGCATCTTGATGACATTTTGAATATAATGGACAATGCCAAGATCTTCTCAAGACTTGACATCAAAAGTGAGTATTCTCAAGTATTGGGATACTTGAACATTATCCTTGTTTATAACACTTACAAGAAGCAATACCTCAATCAGTTAGAGTAGGTCTGTGGGATACTAAAGAATGAGAAATTATGTGTCACCCACAAGAAGTGTTCTTTCATTATAATCTCCCAAGTTCTAGCTAATAGAGTTGTCTATTTTGAGTTCATTGCTACACCGGAGTGTCCTATAGTTTCATTCATGTGTCAGTCTCCAATAGACCTTCAGAGTCAACATCTACATTTACACTGCATATACATAATTTGCACGCTGAGATCAAAAGAAGGATTAATGCAAGTAACGACAAGTATAAAATTCATGCTGATTCTCACCGCAGGTACAAGGAATTTCAGGTGAGTGACTACGTCATGGTTCGTATACGACCAGAGTGGTTTTCCCAAGGAACCGTTAAAAAGTTACATGGCCTTAGTGCAGGTCCCTATAAAATTTTGCAAAGAATGGGCATTAACGCGTATGTGGTGGATATTCCATCTGACATGGGTATTGGTTCCACAGTCAACATAGAGGACTTGGTTTCTTGTGATTGGCCTAGTACTACACCCACTAGTCCTCCTTCAGACCCTCATATCCCAGATTTGTCTCATAGTCCTTGGCCTTTACCTGACCCATTATCCCATCCTTTACCTTCTCTACCATCTTTACCTGACAGAAGAGAGAAGATTGAGGATGTGTTGAATCACCACGTGGTTTCCACGAGACAATGAGGATTCCAGAAATTCCTTGTCAAATGGCAGGACAGGCCGGCATCAGAAAGCACGTGGATTATAGAGGCGGAGTTTCAAAGATTTGATCCTGATCTTCTGGAGAGGTTCCGTAGTTTTGCTTCACCAGAGGCGAATCTTTCTCAACCAGGGAGGATTGATGAGGACATCGAGCCATCATATAAGGTCTACCAAAGGAGGACCCCGACTGCAGGCCCATCTTCACTTTGGATGGACGACATCTACATGGGCCCCATCGAGCCACTTTGAAGACCTCACATGCATAGTTCGTGCATCTGGAAGACCCCACACTGGGAAGATGCATGTGAGCTGTTATCAGATGAGCTTTCGACCATTGGATTGCTGCCACTGGTCCATCCGATCGTCAGATCATCATCTGCAGGCCATCGGACCGTTGGTCCATCCAGATCTTAGGCCACATAGGTCATTAGTGTAGGCATTTAAGTTTTATTTATATTTTAGAAATTATGGATGGTTTATATTAGGATTTTATGATTTTGATTGCTTATTTGGATTATGTACATTTTTTTAGACTTCAAGGGTATTATTGTAAATTCTTTTTTTTTTAAGTATAAATAAGAGGGGGGGGGGACGTCCAACCCTAGCCCATATTT
Organism: Liriodendron chinense; assembly: GCA_003013855.2. Taxonomy (NCBI): domain Eukaryota; kingdom Viridiplantae; phylum Streptophyta; class Magnoliopsida; order Magnoliales; family Magnoliaceae; genus Liriodendron; species Liriodendron chinense. Next base: position 377,373 of record ML058337.1, on the reverse strand, counting down.
TGAGGAAAAAACAAAGAGCTTTCTTTCTTCTTCCTCCTTGCATATGATTTGCAGGTGAAGATCCATAACTCTCCAAGGATTGGAGAGGGGGTGTGAAGCCCCGAGGGTAATCCTCATCTATCTTCTTCTTCCTTTCTCAAAGGTGAAGAACTCTACCTCTCCAGGGATTGAAGAGAAGGTGTGAAGCCTAGAGGGTGATCCTCACATATCTATTTCTTCTTCTTCCGCAAAGGTATTCATCATTCTTTTTTCATTTTCTTCCCATCCAAACCCCAGATTCTTCTTTCCTTCTTCTCCCTCTTCTTCCTTCTTCCCCTTTGTTTCCCCTACAAAACCTTAACCATAATCCCTCTTTTCTTTCCCTCTAAACCCTAAACCTAGTTTCTCCCCCAAATCATAACCCCAAGTTTCCTCTTTCGATTCCCTATTCCCCAAATTGATTCCAAAACTCAAAATCACGAATCTACTTGATTGTTGGAACCATCCATGTTAAAATGGGATTCCCATATCTCGTAGGACCCTTTCTTTCATGATTTTATATTGATTATGTATTGTAGGATGATGACTTATGGTTAGAACCTAAATAGTTAAATCTGAATTTTCAGGTTTTGTGATAGATTACATGATGATTTTTATACTGGATTTACTTGTATTAGTTTGAAATTTGATCTCACCTTGCACATTAATCTAGAAAGCTATCATCCTGCATCAAGAACAACTGTTGCTTCCAGAATCAAATTGGATCCATTTTGGATGTTGTTAGAAAGTTAAGAGGGATGTTAGGGGGTGGGCATTTGTGGCCAAGCTCGATGATGTTTGTAATCTTTTTCCTTCACTTAGATTGTAATTGGCAAGGGCTTCTCAGCTAGTGGTTTTTAATAAAAGCTCCATTAACTTTCCAAAACAAAAAACAAAACAAAACCAAAAACAAGAACAAAAACAAAAGGAGGAAGAAGAAAGAAAGAAAGAGAATTTCTTTACTACAAATGTTAAGACCCCTCTTTACCCTAAAATCAAAAGGCAAGTGCAAAAGTTTTGTTGGAGATAACCTCAAAGATACTCCAGATTTGGATTTTAAAACCAATGCCATATAGGGGGGTCATTGCTCATGTAAGTATCCAACCATATCTCTTGAACCATTATAAATCCGGCAAATCCATGACTGCATAGATGAGAAGTAACTCTTACCAAAGTTACTTAGATTATTTCAGAAAGCTTGTTTAATTGTACGCAACATATTGAAAATTTCTGCTTCATACACGTAAAGAGTACAAAGAGACCCATGCAATAAAACCTGCACCCCATGCAACTTCTTGAAGACAAGAAGACCCATTCATGATCTTCTCCAAAGTCCTTTCCTCCCCACATTAAGGATTGGGGGGAGAGAGAGAGAGAGAGAGAGAGAGAGAGAGAGAGAGAGAGAGAGAGACAGAGACAGAGAGACAGAGAGAGAGAGAATTTCATCCTTTCTACTTAAAGGGATGTTAGTCCTTCGAAGGATGGCTACTCCTTCCTAAATAAGGCACTCTTCTTAGGAGCACTAAATCTTTCCTAGAAGATGCAAGTCCTTCAAATGACGGATAAAAAACTTATACAATAGGTTGTACGTGAAAATTTATACAATGTACTAATAAAAGAAAAGTAAACAAAAGACATCAGAAAATGTTATCTCAACCTTAAAATGCGTGCTTCAGGTGGCTTCTTCACTTGAAACCATGCAACATAGGCTAGACATTGATATAAGCCTAATATAGGCTAGTCATTGATACAAGCCTAACGATTATTTTGAAACATGGTGAAAGTGTGGTAGAGGTTTCCCTCCTGGGTAATAGAACTCTGGAATTGCCTGAAATGTATACCTTAAAAAAAAGGCCTTAGTATTGAGTTTGATAGACAAATGCGTTGTTCTTTTGCCTTTACCATATACTATTTCCCAAACCAGAAACCTTAAAAACATAGAATATGAGATAAACAAAGCTTTTTGAGCAAAGCATCTGCCAGAACTGGAAATATCTCTCTAAGAAATTGAAACATATGGATAGAAGTACAAAAAAAAATTCTAGCACCAAGCGAGAATAATATCATACCCGTGTATTAAATGCAAATCGTAAGGTTTGAACTTGTGTTCCAGAGCAGATTCTTAAGTCAAAACCAAGACTATCCACCCCAATGAGCGTCGCCTCCTGTTTTAAGTCACAACATAAGTCATATGAGTTCTCAACTGAGCAAATCCTCACAGAACATAAAATGGGATGCACAAGAAAAGCTTGAATAATGCAACACACCTCCAATTAGTGTACCCGATGCCCACAAGAAACAACATTGAACTCACATGCAATGCTATCAGTTGTGAGCGCAACTGGAGCACGTTTTGATTATATAAACTGACATTTCTTGCCATTTAATTGTACCAGTTCTAGTTGTACCTTGAACATAAAGGTATAAGAACGTGAACTCTTTGTTTAGAAACCTTCAGAGAAGAAAAGACTTGAAATAGAGGTCAAATGCAGTGTTCGTAGCATCAGTATTGTTACATGCATCACTGGCTCGGGATACAGAAACATGTATCAATATCGCCGATATGATCGTTGATACCCAGAAATGTATCGCTAAGGGAAACATTAGGGAACATGGGGGAAATGGTGGAATTTCTCAGTGAAACTTTAGAAGATGCTAAAATGCACATATTTGCATATTTAGGAATCAAATAACTACATAAAAGATGCATACATAATAAGTTTCCCTTTAATGGGAGCCTAAAAGCATGTAATGCTAACTTTGGGAATTATGGGGAAACATGGGGAAAATGGTGGAATTTTTCAATGATTTTTTAGGACATGCTAAAATACACATATTTGCATATTTAAGAATTAAATAATAGCAAAAATGACACATATTTGCATATTTGGGAAGCAAATAATAAGTTTCCCTTTAATGAGGGCCTAAAAGCATGCATCGTTGACTCAAGGAAACACTAGGGAAACATGGGGAAAATGGTGGATCCATCCATCAATGCATGCATATACATACATACAAATACCCACACACGATCCATCCATCCATCCATCCATGCATGCATGCATACATACCACCCATGCATGCATGCATACATGTATATATACACACATGCATGATCCATCTATCCATCCATCCATGCATGCATACACACAAACACACATATATACATGCATCCATCCATCCAACCATCCAACCATCCATCCAATCATCCATCCATCCATACAGACACACATCCATCCATGATCCATCCATGCATGCATACAAACACACACATACAAACATGCATTTCATCATACAACCATGCACCTATTATAAATTTTTGAAATGGAATTTTTTTTAATAACAGATTTTTTATGATATTATCGAAATATCGCCGATACAGTGCCAATACAATCAACACCTGGAATTTACATAGTCGAAAACATTGGTGATATCAAAACATTGGGAATAGTTAGCAATATATCAGCGATACCTAGAACTTTTAATAATACCATTGCTAGGGGTATCGCCGAGATGGTGATACACCGATAACATTGGCGATACTATAGATAATATCACCGATAATCGAAACAATGGTTAAATGTCCTTATATAAGTGAAATACTATGGACTACTTTGACTACATAGCAAAGACACAACGGAGAAAGTGCTTGAGCCAATTTGCTTATCAGAAATGGATCCTGTTGAGGAATGTAATACTAAAATGGAGGATCCTACCCTGCTATTGGAGTACCACATGGATGGAAAAGATGGAATGCTTTTTAGAACAAAGAAGAAGAGACACATGCTGACTCAAGCGATCTGAGACATGCTACGCTAGAACTACTAATCATTTCTTACACTTCAATAGTTAGTTAAGAAACAGTATTTGCTTCTAACATTTAACATTTTTAATGGCCCTAAGAAACATAGTGGTTGGAGAAAGGAAACATCTACGAGGAAGAAGAATATGTTCGCTCATCGCTCATCAGAATCTAAGGATGAAGAAGAGGGAAATGATATCAAGTGAAGGAAGATCACGAGATGACAGGAATGGCTCATGATGCTAAATTTTTGCATATGAAGATGATTCATCATTTACAGATATGGTCATTTTGAAACGGTGCTCAAAGATGCATGGTTCAATTGAGTTGACTTGAAGTTGATCTGTCATATATTCATTTTCAGCTTATCTGTATGAAGATGTTCATAATTCACATAATAGGCCATTTAGTTGATGGATGTTGATGGACAATGAATAGTGTATCATTATTTTACTTCTAGGGAATGGCTTATGATGCTTAATGTTTGCATATAAAGATGTTTCATCATTTGCGGATATGGTCATTTTGAAATGGTTCTCCAAGATGCATGGGTCAATTGAGTTGACTTTAAGTAGATCTGTCATATATTCATTTTCGGCTCATCTGTATGAAGATGTCCATACTTCAGTTCACATAGTAGTCCATTTAGTTGATGGATGTCGATGGACAATGAATAGTTTATCATTATTTTACTTCTAGGAATTCTTATAGCTTTCGATTTTTTTTTCTCAAAATAAAAGGCCATGACTCGGGAGAAATGTTATGATTCATAATCGATTCAATTAAATCAGCAGTGGGATGATACGATACCAATTTGTCAAAACATAGGCTCTTTTCTCATCAGAGGACCTACAATATGAGTTTGCAGAAAGCTGGAAAAAAAAGAACATAGATTCTGTCATCTATTCGCCATGCCAAGATGGAGATTTCTAATCAGCCATTGTATTTGGTATCTCATGTAAATACTTGATGGAACCTGAATTTTCAGTGCTCATTAATTAATTGATCAATTACGTAATCCAAGTGAGCTAGATTCTAAAACAACTGTACCAAGAACCTTTCCACAACCTAAACTCACTATACCTAAATAAAGGAAATTCATAATTGTGACCATATGATGTGTACTAAGAAAAGAAGAAGAAGATGATGATGAGGATGATGAGGATGAGGATGATGATGATGATGATGATGAGGATGATGAAAAAGAAAAGCTCATTCCAAAAGTCTCTCGATGATCCAGGAGAATCTTGTTGATCCTTCAAAATGCCAATGGTGATCATCCTTTTGAGTATTAATGAAACAGCACAATTTAGGACATGGGACTCCGAGGGCAACATCCTTCAGAAACAATCCCAAAACAATTCCTTCTAAAAGGTCAACCATGTTTGCACCACAATTCATCTCATAAGAAATTGAGAAAACTGATACCAGCATAGCTCTTGAAATGAACTTTCCGAACACTAAGATGTTGACCACAAGTAGATGGTTAGCATGTACTATCACTAGAAAAAAAAATGTGGGGAAGAACTAATTTTTGGTTTAATCTTCAAGGTGTGGTGTGTTAAAAAAGACATACAGTTCCAAGAACTACAATAGATTTATAACTTTTATGCTCTACTTTCCCATTGACATGAAAATTACGCAGAACATTACATGCACAAGATCCACAAAATATTGATGAGCATAAAATGCATCACCTCTACTTGAATACCCTTGATTCTCCAGCAGAGAGATTTGAGGGCATGTACAGTCTTTTCTCCTCCAGCATTCAGACGAGATATAATTTTGGCTGCCGAATGTGCAATAACATCTGGTCGAGCTTTCCGGAAATCATTGACTTCTACCATAGTCTGAAGAGTAGAGGAAATATGGAATACTTATCACAAACTTTTCATGATGACATCCATGGCATGCGAAGTCATTTTCCAAGTATCATAAGATTGGTCAGCTTTTAACGCATGGGATAGGGAAACAATAAAACGAGAGTTATGTTCAAATGGTAGAATCATCATATTGTTTGATAAAAGATAACATCCTCAGAAGTAGACACAAAAACTACGAAAAGATTACGATGAACAGTTTCCACAAACTGGAACTAACAATGGGGAACAGAATCAATCTATCTGTTGTTATCAGCTACAAGCCAAAAGCACACGTAGAGATTTCATTATATTTTGCATTGAAATGGAGTTATAAACTGTCTTAAAAAAGGGAATTCTGCAATTGCTATGTAGTTGAATTTCTTGACAATGCATCATGAGAACGATGTATTTTGAATCCAATGGCCATACAAATCCATCTATAAGTATAAAGAAGAAACCAAAGTGGCCTAAAATGGGCATGAACATAAGGGACATTTACCAGAAAAGATTACCCATGTGGGGCTTCCCCTTTTCAATGTTCTTCAGGAACAAATAGGTCAAGTTTCAGCCTTCAGCAGATATGGACCCCATCATTTTTCTGAAATCAATGTGAACATGATAGCAAAGAACATGTTTGATTGCCAAGTGGAAGATTTCTCAGCAATCTATGTTGGTTTGATTCTAAGGATTAGTAGATTATTTTCTTTGTTATGACATCAGGGTGTCCCCGCCCCATTTTAAGGCGAGACTATTCCCTGCGGATGGACACAATCACCCACAAACCATGTGCATTGGGTAATCCCAGGGAGGGGAATCGAACTCACGTCTGTGGGGAGCACACCCACGATGCTTGCCGTTCACCCAAACCCCGTGCGAGTTCTAAGGATTAGTAGATACCTACTCAGTTTATAGGATTGTTCTTTTTTATCTACTGACATTTGCCGGACTCAATCGTAGGCAAATGAAAATATGAGCTGCTCACAGAACTCTTCACATCTGTGTTGTTTAATTTAAATACATCAACCATTTAAATCTTCTGGCTTCTTCAATTTCATGTTGTAAGGTCCAGCAAAATTTCTAAATATCATCCAGAAGATACAAAATTATCCATATATAGTGGTGATGATGACTTCAGGCTCACTTTATCAAATGGAACAAGATAGACAAGCAAAAAAAGAGTCAAGTTGTGCATCTTTCACCTTGTATGTCCAAGTGATTACCACGTTTTTTCCCTTTATTAATCCAGAAAGTGGTGAAGTAATGATTATAGATATGAAGGTCTTCTGATCATCACAGATGTCATCGTTATCTACGACTTATACCAAATAATTGGGTTCAGCTGCACGAACCCTGTTATGCCATTCCACTCAAGTCATATTGTCAAGATTCATGAAAGAAGTTGTGGAAAAAGTTTCGCACAAGCTGCCAACCTGATGCAAGCATCTCTTTATCTGAGCTTGGGACGGGCCATGAGAGAAAAACTCCCCCAGGTGCTATGAAGGTCTTCTGATGGTTATCTAAAATTTCAATCAAACAGAAATAACTTTGAATCGATTGGCTTTTAAAAAATTGCACATTTCATCTTTGAACAAAGCCATTAGCTCACGTGCCAAAACAAAAGCAGAATTGTTCCCTCTTCAACACCCCCCCCCCCCCCCCCCCCCCCCCAGCATCTACAAGCTGGACTGTAAGGTATTAAATGATGTCGGACTAAAATGATGTCTGAAAAGACAATTTGTAGATTACAAACCAATTTCAATTTTCTTTTTTACTGTTAACCTTCAGTATAAAACTAGTGCTATCAGAAATGAGGATCTCTACGATAATTCTGACGAAGTTAACCAAAACAAAGCAACAAGAGATACAAACTTAGACCATGAATGGAAGAGGATTACAACAAAAAAAAAGTTATGCTTCAATTACGTTGACAATGCAAAGTGTAATCTGGATTCCTAATATTTCAGAGTAGATTCCATATCTGTCACTGTTATAAAAACAAAATAGCAATGTCCAACTACAAATTTAAAATTAAAAAAAAGTACCGCAATACATGCTTTAAGTTAGCAAGAACGTATAATTTCAGAAAGAATAGAAGTGTGCAATGAAATGATGGAAAAAGAAATCTTATAGTGCTTGGAACATGCTTGCTTTCCATATGCAGAAATTAGTTGAATTTTAATCATCTCCAGCTTGTAAAACGAGGTCCCAGTTTGTAGACTTTCATCTTTGTCCAAGTCTTCTGTCCAGATTGCATTATCTTTAGATGAGGTTCTGAAACCTGACTCATGTTCATGACCATTAGGCATGCCAAGACCTTCAGTATTGTCCTCCGCGACTTTTGCAGCTTGATTTGCACCATCATTATTGGTCTGCTTTCCTGCTATATGCTTTCGGACAATAGCATGCTCTTCAATAAAGGCAGGTCTTAAGAGACCTTGGATAGCAAGACCAGTGGAAGGCTGATCCATCCAATCCAAATGGAGATTTGATACAACCTGCATAAACAAAACTAAGTGTAATCAATCCCATGAAACATGATTGAAAAAGGGAGTAAAAAGATCACTAAAGCCACCAAATTATTTAGAAAGAAAACCCGACATAAATACATGTGTAGAAAACAGAATATCAAAAAGCATATCATGTTCCACACAGAAAGATATATCCTCAATAATGTGACAAAATGCCAAGCAATTAAATGTAATTGCGTCCATGAATATTTTTATCAAGTTTCCAAATCATAATGAAGCATGCACAATAACCAGATACCTCTGAGATTTTTTTAGCAAAAGACATTGGATGAGAAGAACGCATGGTATCCAAGTTTGCCCAATCGCCTAATGCCTCAGAATCCAAATCATCTTCCTCATCTTCAAGAATGGCAACCCAATCCTGCCGCAAATATTAAAAACAATAAGATGTTAAGAAGTTCTAAGATCACCCCAACTTTGAAGCTTTGGTGAAATGCACAAATTTACACTCATCTAGCAAAAAATCTACACCTCGTCGTCGTCATCCTCGTCGTCCTCCTCATCCTCAATGTCACTATCTTCATCCATGATTTCTTCAATGTCAAAATCAATATTGGATGGCCCTGATAGTTCCATCTCAGTGAGCATTTCTATGTTATCCAAGCCAATTAATACTTGCTGCATTAATGCCACATTAAGTAACCCATTAAAAGGCCAAGATCTATATTAGAATGGTATCAACAACAAGGAGCTAAAAGTTCAGTACCACAAAGTTATTCTCAGCAGTTAAAGTTTGCATGATGTCCTCATCGCTATGCACCACAAAGTAAATATCTGACCAGATTGCAAAACAGGTAACAATTGAAGAAAGACTAGTGATTCCAAGAAGAGATGCTAAACATGAGGGTAATATTGTATTTATCAAGCAACATCAGCACATCCTGCATACCTCCACGTTCGTCAGTTACATAAGGAAGCTCTGGCCAGAAAACTTTCTCATGAATTTCATCATTGATCGTTCCTGAAAACATCAGCGTTGCTTTGCTATTTACCTGCATGTGGCGTGATGGTTTGATAAACTCAGGGCACTGAACATTCCATATTTATAAAACCTCATTATTTACAATGCAAAACCCAAACTAGCATTAGGGAACAAAAATAGAATAGGTATATAAAAGATAATAATAGTAGAAAGACAACAAAGGAGGATAATCTTTTTTTAAAAATGCTATTAAGACGCCATTGTTGTCACCCTCATCAAGGAGGTGAAAGCTTGTTGAACACCTTTGGGAAAGTAACCTTACCTCTCATTGAGCCATTAATAGGGTGTTCTCCTACTTTGGTTAAGAAACCATCAGATGGGCCAGCCTTGCAAAGAAGAGGATTGGTTACTGTACAAGCATTACTGAGTACTCAAGACTCTCTCTCCTGGTGACAGTACGAGGGTAACTGCGTGCTCAAGACTCTCTTGGAGACTGTACAAGCATAACTGAGTGCACAAGTCTCTCTCTAAAAGATGCACATGGAAGAACTAGGACAGGAAGAGATGCAAACAAGTTGAGATTAGAACCCCTTTTTCCCTTCTCTGCACATGTCACAAACTCAAGTAACCGCATACAAAATGATCCCACAGCCAAGCTCTCTGCGGCTGCTCTCTCTTCACTTATCTCTCATTCAGGAATGCTCAACTCCAACCTTGCACACCTTTGTGTGAAATATTCAAAAGATCTCTTAAGATCATATCAAAGACCCTCACTCCCACATCCTACCTTGTCTCTTAACATACATGTCCGCCAAAGAGTTCCCATCAGCTATCTCCTATCTACACCTAGTCTAAAAGACGATCAAGATATCAAATCAAAAGCCAACTCTTATTGAAAACCAACTAGGTAGGTTACCAAAGTAAATACACTAATTATAAGGTACCTACCTAGCACGCTCATTATGCATTTAGTGCTGCACTGTAACTATTATTCTAGTAATGCCCCATGCACATTCATTATGCATTTATTACTAAATTATTTTTATAATATAATTATTAAAGTCCTTTATTGTTTTCATTATTGTAATGTAGGCGACTATGGAAATCCAATATTATAGTATGTTGCATCATTTGTTGAGGATGAAGAGGTTCGTGTTGGGCTGAAAAATGCGATAAAAAGATTAGAGTTTGACTAAGATATGCAAATAAGGACATTAAATGAAGTGAGTTCAACCCTTTAATTATTGGTCACTACTCATTCATTCCACACATATTTTATTATCTTCGTGCTTAAAACAAGATGAATAATTCACCGAACTGTCCATAGTTGAAAATATATAGACTTTGCCAGGGCAGCTTTTCAAATCCACTTGAAAAAAGGGCAATTTGCAGTCACCTCCACAATAAAATTGATATTTTATTACTATTATGTAATTGTAAATTTGTTTTATTAGTGATGTTGACTGGTGCATTTAACAATATTACTATTATGTACATGAATTTGAGATTGATCACAACTCTAGTGAGACCCACCGGTATGCCGATCATAATATCCAACCATTAGGTAGATTCAGACCATTGATCAATTAGGCCCACCTTATAGAACTCTTACAGCATCTACCGATGGTGCACCTAGAATGGGAAGCGATGTTTAAAGGTCGGTATTCTGCACATGACCTTTGGAGACTTCACATTGGCAACATCATGCTACAAACCGTTCAAAATCACGGCACATACGGGGCCAATATTTTTTCTCCACCATGGCCAATGTTTTATCTCGCCCAAAGTATCCACCCAGTCCTCTTCCGTGTGGCTCAGATAGGATCTTTTGTCGCAACAATCCTTCGGGAATGCATAGGCGAGAAATCCTAAATAGATATCCATTGTGTGAGATGAATTCATACTTTGGATCTCTGACATCCACACATTTGTCAAGTATTTTACAAAAAAGGAGTTCTCTTTATATCGTTCGGCGCATTTGAAAGGCTGAACGAATGGCATGAAAAGCCACTCATACAACCCATCTCGAGTCTTAAATACAATATTCCACTCATCATCGGCCCGAATATGTATCTAATGATATCCGTTGCTTCAGTCGATCTTTAAGAAAACATTTGCTCCATGTAGCATATCTAGCATATCGTCCAAGCAAAGAATAGAAAATCAGTACTTGATAGCAATCCAGTTTTTTTTTTTTTTAACACACAATCACCCCTCCCCCACACACTCACGCACTCACACCCCCACACACGCACACCCACCCCACACACTCTTGCGCACTCGCACCACAAGGGGTGCTCGAACCCGTGACCTTGTGTTGAAACTCCAGAGAGTCTACCACTGAGGCACGGCAACAAGTGCGATAGCAATATAGTTGACCGCATGACTATCCACACAAATCCTCCAAGATCCATCTTTCTTAAGGGTTAATAATGCAAGAACAATACATGGTGACATACTTTCCTGAATTAAAACCCTCCTGTAGTAGCTCGGTAGCCTATCAATGGAGCTTGGCATGTTTGGTTGGACTAATCCGGTAATGCGCAAGATTCAGTAGACTGGAACCCAGCACGAAATCAATGTGTTGCTACATGTTCCTCATAGGAAGAAGTCCAGCTAACAATTCTTCAGGCACCAAGTCTTTATATTCATGAAGGAGCTCTAGTATAGGAGGCGAAACATCTAAGTGCTTCACGTCTTCTTTAACAACCAAGACATAAAATGACGCTAGTGTCCTTGCTTTCCTCTTCAAACCTTTGCACTCTTAAGTATTTTTTTAAAGATGATGCAATATTATTGAGGCAGAAGCACCAAAAAGAAAACAAAACGAAGCAAAAAAACAAAAAAACAGAAAGAAAAGAAACCTACACTAAAAACAAAGAGTCGAAACGCTTCAAACCCCAACCCAAAACTCTCATACTATTGCCACTCACATTAAATTCCCCACCCGAATAAAAACCAAATCACCAGACACAGAGATTCCAAAAGACCATGTTATTACATTCAAGCCAAATCGACCATAAGGAAGCCAGCAAGGATAGCCTCCACCTCTGAGAGCCCAAGCAACCTCTCGAATCACCATGTCATGCCCAACATAGGGGCTCCATCGATTCTGGCATCACCCAAAACGCGCCTAAAGATCAGAAAATACCAAACCAGACAACACAAGAAAAAGCACAGTGAATGAAGAGATGATCCGCGGATTCTTCCACTACCAAACACAGCGAGCAAGCATTCGGGAGAATCATTCTTCTCTTCTACAGATTGTTGATCATAAGGATTTTCCTTCTCCCCACAATTCAAGCAAAGGTTGCAATCTTAAACGGGGCGCCATAGAACCATAACTCTGCTGTGAAAAAACATTCCTCCCTCATTCTCTACTATGAGAGATTGCGAAAGAGAGACCAAACAGAGAATTTCCCAGATTTGCTAAAACGCCAGACTAAAGCATCCTTCACACCCAAGTTTAGCGAGAGACCCTGCAATAGGGACAAAGGATGCAACAAATCATTGAATTCAGAATCATTTAGATTCCTACGGCACGAGGGAGACCAGACTCCCCAACCCTTGATAAAAGAGAAGCAATTGGCCATGGTGACCCCACAAATAGGACACAAATTAGCCAAATTCAAGAAAGACAATTTCAATGAGGACTCCCTGCATCAAACATCTTCCCAAAACCTAATTCTCGAGCCCTCTCCAATAGCACAACTAAAACCATCAAGGACCATTGGGGCCACCTGAACAATTGCTTGAATAAAGCCCGGTAATGCAAAGAAACTTTAGTCCGCCATCCCATATCATTAGTCCCATATTTAGCAGCGATCAACTTCCTCCACATACCAGTGTCCTCCACACCAAACCTCTAAACCCATTTGTCCAAAAGCATGGAATTCACAAGATTCAAAGGTCTAATTCCCGCTCCACCATCAAAAGGGCGCCAGACATCCTTCCAATTAAGAAGGTAGAATTTACCATTAGAAGCACCCCCTTGCCACAAGAAATCTCTTATGAGTTTTTCGATACAATCTTTGATCGTTTTAGGGCATTTGAATGAGGACAGAAAATGAGGGAGATTCAACAGGGAAGCTTTAATGAGCGTAAGCCTGCCCCCAGATCAAATTGCTCTTCCAGGGCTAAGTTTCCTTTCCATTCTTTCCACAATTTCATCCCAAAGATGAAGCGGAGGTTTACCCACACACAGGGGAAGACCCAAATAAGAAGAAGAGAAAGAACACACTTTACAACCAAAAATCTTAGCGAAACTGGACATTGCTTCCTGAGATAAATGAATCCTCAGGATTTCAGACTTAGAAAGGTTAACCTTTAACCCCAAAACAATCTCAAACCAAGATATTGAAAGCCTGAGATTAACAATCTCACCCACATTTCAGCATTCATGATTACTACTTATTCTGGGGGATGTAAATTTGCCTACCCAGTACGTCCATCCATGAGTATGTTGTGAAGAAGTTACACACCAATGAGTGTAGTAGTCACTTGGGCTATGATTAAACCCTAGCCCTTGTTGGAGATAAATACTTTTGGCTCTGTCTAAAATCAGATGTCACAAAGATCTGCCAGTTATGCAGAGTTTTCCAGCTTATTAAAGGTCAAAAGAAAAACAATGGATTGTCTCAACCACTACCGATCCCACATGCTCCATAGGAGGATCTCAGCATGGACTTCATCTTGGTTTTGCCACCACTTGAAAAGTTGATTCAGTATTTGTGATGGTTGACCGATTTTCAAAGATGGCTCATTTCATACCATATTCGAATACAATAAATGTTCTCAAAATTACTCAATTATTTTTTCGAGAGGTCATTCATCTTCATGATCTTCCAAAGAGAATTGTGTCAGATCGTGATACCAAGTTCATGAGTTATTTTTGGAAAGCTCTTTGGGTAATAACCAAATCCAAGCTTAGTTCTCTAGTGCTTACCACCTTCAAACCGATGGTCAAGCAGAAGTGGTCAACTGTAACTTGGGCAAGTTATTACAATATCTTGTCCGCGATCATATATCTACATGCAACCTCGTAATACCCATGGTTGAATTTTCATTTAAGAACCCAGTCAACAAGTCCACAGGGATGTTACCTTTTGTAGCAATAATTGGTATACAACCATGTCTTCCAATCAATTTGGTTCCTCTACCCATAGAGTTAAGACCAAGCACAGAAGCTAAGGACTTCATCTGCCATATGCAACAGGTGCGTGACGAAATTCTACATAATATCGCCGCAAGTAATGAAAATTATAAGCAACATGCAAATACAAGCTGTCTTTTTATTAAATTCGTGGAGGGTGATGTGGTGGCCCGTATTCATCCTAAACAGTTGGCCCCCCAATACTCGAAGAAGCTCCATCCTCACAGTGCGGGACTGTTCAAAATCATAAAGAAGATTGGTACCAATGCCTATGTTTTAGATCTCCCAACAAATTTACCTATGAGCAGTGTTGTCAAAATCCTATGATTTACGATTTACAATATGCGATTTTAGTCGAACCGTGAGCAAAACGATTTGAGTCCCAACCTTGAATCCCCTTTCATATGAATCCTACAATTTTATGATTTGAATCCTACGATTTACGATTTGAATCCTGCGATTTACAATTCAAATTATACTTGTTCTCTTCTATTTTAAGCTTCACTTGGCTTTCATTTTATGTTTTTATATTGGTGGAGGCTTTAAGAATCGTTAACTCACCTGTTTGGTCGGTGGGATTAAATGGTATGGAATTGCATTAGATGGGATTAACACCATTATTGCACAATGATTGCATATATGGAAATACCATAGTATTTTGACCATTCAATCCTTGCATTTGGGATCGAATTCTTCCTCTGGGAAAAACACTGTATTAAGCGAAACCCATGTTTGGTGAACCATGGAATTGTAATCAACAGACTAGATTCACAACTAATGCCAGTCACTTGCACACATGTACAACTTGAATGTCATGTGTAAAGGGCGCATATGGACGGACTGTATGAATAAAACTCATGCATCAATGTGGGGCTCACGGATGTAGTGAATTTTAAAATCCACCAGAAATCCCACACAAGACCAAGTGCAATTCCATCCCACCTAATTCCAATCCTTCCCGTCGTCTCCAAATGCCAGATGGAATTTGCACGGGACCAAATGCAATTCCATCCCACCTAATCCTACCTAAGCCCACGTACCAAACAAGCCCTTAGAAAAGGTAAATTATTTTATTCGTTCTTTATAAGAGATTAAATGATATATATTCTCTTCAACATTAAATCATGTAGCTTTTTTATGATTTCTTACTTCTTAACCGGTCAAAACACCAAACTTATGTACGTCTTACCTTTAATGTTTTTATGGATGGTTACAATCATGCTAACTTATATATATTATGGAATGATGTTTAGAAATCAAAATATCTTTTTTCATCAGTCTATGGTATCAAAGGCCAGTTTTCCACCGTGATTCTACATTTAAGAAAGGTAACAAGAACATAAATTATTAATGGATCCTTGTATGTTTTTTTAAGGGAAATTTCTTAAAAGACAATAAATAAATAAAGGAATTAGAATCCTATAACACTATCATGACATGGTATTACTTGGTGCACATTGATAGCAAAAGGAAGATTGATGAGTTAAAAAAAAAAATCTAATTTATTTATATTTTACATTTTTTTTTTTCAATTTTTTAAGAAAATTGTAAAATATCTTACAATTTATGATACGATTTGGGATTCGATGTGATTCAACCCCTGCTATGATTTGCGATACGAGTACAATTTTGACAACATTGCCTATGAGTCCAACTTTTAATGTGGTAGATCTTTCCATCTATTGTGGGCACCATAATGATGATGGTATCGAAGAACAAGTCATCACACTTCCGACCATTTTGCCACCTACAGACACGATCGTCAATGTTCTCGACGACCAAATTGTCTCCACGTGCCAACGTAGTTATCAAAAGTTTCTCGTCCGTTGGCAAGGACGACCTCTCTCCGATGCTACATGGATCACAACTACAGATTTTCAGCGCCTGAATCCTAACCTCTATGAGCAATATTAGGCCACCAACTCATTGGAGTTGGGTTCTTTCATGGGACGACCTCTCTCCGATGCTACATGGATCACAACTAAATATTTCCAACGCTTGAATCCTAACCTCTATGAGCAATATTAGGCCACCAACTCATCGGAGTTGGGTTCTTTCATGCTAGGGAGGACTGATGCAGGCTGAACAAGGCCCATGATCCATGCCCAGGCCCATTTAGCCCAAGCCCCATAGCTGGTCCATCAATAAGAAGCCCCAAGCCTCTTATTTTGGTAGCTAAATAGCAAAATCAATCAGCTAGCTATGCAATAATCAATTAGTCAAATCATCATAAACGCATTCTTATCCCATAGGCATAGCTTTATTTCTTTTACATTTTCAGTAATAAATCATTAGTTGTCAATGACATTATGAATCTTTCTTATTTGTACATCTCAAAGCTTATTTAAGGGCCTAGCATAAGTAGTATCAAGGCACCTTTGAAATGAATAAAATTTCTGGATTCTCTTTCTAGTTTGTGTGTGATTCTTATGCTTAGTTGAAGGTGCCTACATTTGGGCGAATCCTTCCCATCAGCCAACTCCACCACCTTATGAGTTCACGTGCTCCAACTTCGGTCTCTAGATTCCCTCCACACCGAAGCTCATCCCACTTGATTAGTGAGATTGCCTCCCATATGCGTGAGTTGATCTACTCGCTCTGTAAGTGTGCGGGTCAATTGGCTTATCTGCACAAACTCTTCTTGTGCCACCTCCTTTGAAGCCATTAAGAGATGATGTAGAGTTGGTTGTTCCCTAACTATCACCCACTCTTATATCAAAATGGAACAACCCAGTTATCTAGTCAATGAGATCTCGATACCCAAATTGTAAAAAAATTAAAAATAAATAAAATAAAAAGTACACCCACAAGAACAATCGAGTGGAGAGGGAGAGAACTTCATTGATATCAACCTTCTTCTTTTACAAAAATTTTAAGAAAACTCACACTTAAAAAAATTAGAATCATTAACTCCTACACCACCCTCCTCTTTTATAGACTCTAAATGAATCTTTAATTAAAATTCCACCCAATTAAGAGATTCATTTTAAATCAATCATAGTTATTTCAAACCATTCTAATTTACCTAAGATGGTAAAAGCCCAATAATAGTACAAGCATACAAATGAAGTAATCCTAATTACATATTTAAATCAGCCCCATATCTCCAATCAGTGTTTGAATTATCTCCGATATTATCGAAATATCCCCGACATTATCTCTATCTTGAGCTCAGCGATACCGATAACATTGGTAGCAATACCGATAACACTGATAGTATCCGAAATTCTAGGTATCAACGATACATCACTAAATATCGCCAATGTATCGATGTCGTCAATATTTTCAACTGTGTAAATTCCAGGCTTCGCTTATATTGCCAATGCATTGATACCGCCAGTGTATTGCCAATATTTTCGACTATGTAAATTCCAGGTGTTGCTTGTATCGTCAATGTATCTGCAACATTTCAATAACATCGCCAATGTATTGATTTCGATAAAAATCTGTATATTAAAAAAATTCTCATTTCATATTTTTATAGGAGCATGTTGTATGCAACATTCAATTTGTCAATGATAATATTGATAATATTGCGATATTATCATTATCGCAACATGGCGATATCAAGACCATAATCTTTCGTTTCTTTTTCAATTGTCAATGATTTGTTGGGAATATCGTGTGTTGCTGATATTCTGAAATATCAATGGATGTTTGGATGGAAGGTTAGAGGTTGGATGGATAGATGGGATGGATGAAATGGTTGGACTGATTACTTACAACGACACATGCTTTTAGGCCCCCATTAAATAGAAACCAACTATGCATGCATTCTTTTTGCAATTTTTTTATTCCTAAATATGCAAATATGTGTATTTTAGTCTCTCAAGGTTTCACTAAAAAATCTCACTGTTTTTCCCATTTTCCCCACATTTCCGGTTATCAGCGATATTATCGACGATATCGATATTGTTTCCGCATCCCCGGCTAGCGAAACTTGTAGCGATACCGAAACTTCAAACACTGTCTCCAATCACATCCCTTCATATCTTCAATCAAATAAATCATATCTTTAAATCAACCCTTATATCTCTCAAAAATAGTAAATTGCAATCCTTAATTTAGGCTCCCAAATCTATAAATAATCGGTCCAAAATCAACACATGTTAGGCTCTACGATGGCTATGGGTCTACATCTTGTTGGGCCCTACAATGGGCCTAGATGGGCCTAAGTGGGTTGGATGGGCCTACATCATCAACCAAGTATTTGTTTGACTCAAATTGATATTTAATATTTGAATAAAAACATTTACAGTAAGGGTAATTGTTAACACCTCCCCTCTGGTTTGCATTACTACAGGAACCTCCTCTTTGGTTCACAGGTTGGTTGAGATTCCATCCATGGTCTATTAGCAATGTTATCTTTGAGAAGTTGATGTTTTACCCGTCTAATAGGTAACTAGCTTTACACAGGTGGGCCTACCCTACTGCGTGTATGTCATCCACCCCATTCCACATGTTTGCTCCACTATGAAAATGGGAAATCCTAAAAATCATTCTGATTAAGCCACTTGGCCCACTACAATTTTGGAGGTTTTTGTGAGTTTGGCCCACCCAATGATTAGATTAGCCTGATTTGTTTCATGTCTGATATTTGTGGCAGAGGGACCTTGTTGGACGAGTTGGATACCATTTATACATAACATTGGGCCCCACATAAGAAGAATGAACTACTAAGACAAGTATTCTTTAAATTAGTGCAGATTCCTCTAGCGTCACTAGCTAAGGGGAGGTGCTTGTAATAATCCAAACCAAAGAGGAGGTAGAGTAATGCAGGGGCATTTTCACACTGGGCTGGGGTGGGGTGGCCTGTGTGAAGCGGGGGCACACTCGGGGTGGGCGGCCCATGTGAGGCGGGTGGTTGGTGTGATGCAAACCCATGTGAAGTGGGGCCCACGAAGGAGGGTTCGTCCGAGGGCCTGGCATGTGTGAAGCAGGAGCCTGGGCAATGAGATAAAGGAATTGATTCGCCACGCTCTATCAAATCGAGCTTTTAGAGCAAGTGGTTAGTTGTCCTGTGTCATAGAGGGGAGGCGTTTACAATTATCCCTTATACTAATGATATTCAAGTTGGTTTTGTAATCAGTACCAAAACAGTGGCTAGCATAGTAGCAACACAGCACAGTGCAGGTTGAGGTTTCTGTTTCATTGGTTGGAGATCATTAGTTTGAAACTCCCTCTCTGCTTTCTTCCCCCAAGTGAGAAAGCTTTGAGCATCCAAGTAACGACTCGAGTCATGGCAAATCGTGTAAAGTTGGCTGAGTCAGCAAGCTGACTCAACGAGTCTTGTCGAGTCAGGAACTGACCGGGTGAATCTGACCAGCGAGTTTCACAGGGACTTGACTAAAAATTCCTCCAAGTCGACTCAGGTGAGTTTCGGAATAATGCTTCCAACATCCATGTGCCTGTTCAAAATAAAAACAAGACCTGGCGCAAAGGGGCACCCGGTTGTCTATAAAAAGAAGGCTCTAGAGGGGAGTTTTATAATCAATTGAAACATCTTTTGCACTCTCAAATTCTCCTCCTCCTTCACAAAATTTATGTCAAGTTTTCCTAATTACTCCTTTGATATTGCTAATCCAAAATTCTATTCATCTACAACAAGATTCGAATCTACTCTTCAGAGAGATTGGGCTTGTAGAATGCTGGAGCAGGTTTACCTGTTAACCCACCTGCAAACCGATCTAACAGTCAATAGGAGTAAAATATCACATTAAGATAGCAACATTGTAACACAACTCAAGCCTATCATTAAGCACTTCTTTCATTTCCGTCTCCTTAACCTAACATGTATCTCTGCACATACATATAAGGGATATCCAGCTCTAATCTGTAACAAGAAAAGGTTTCCTCTTTCCATCTCCATTGTTTCTTCATTTTGTTGCAAGTTCTTGATTAAATACGAATGCAGTAGTAGTCATTCACAAGGACCACAACCACATCTACTAGTGTGTTTTGATTATCAGCTAGTACAAGAATGCTTATGAATCTAAGGATGCATTTGGGCGTACTATGAAATTAAATTGCAATATAGTCAATGAAGTGGAAATGACCAAAGACTTCCAAAAAGAAAAAAGGAGGGCTACTAGGGAAATCACTAACTTTTGTTATTATCCTCCCTACTAGGGAAAACAACCATTCGCATTGCAATTCAACTGCAGATCCAAACATGTCCCAAATAAATATAAATAACTCCACCAATATTAACTAAGTTTGTCATCAAAAGAGGGAGAAGAGGATACCAACCTCAATTATCGTGCGTGTAATTTCTGCATCCGTGAGCTTGGCGTCATCTTCCCGCAGCGGCACAACAGGCTCCCCCACCTCCTCAAAGGGGTGATAGCACGACTTTTCTCTGCTACTGCACTCCAAGGGTTCCGAATGTTCTTCTGGCGTGGCCGCAGAGGCTCGAACCCTGTTCTTAAGTAGGAGACTATTTCTCTTTGGAAGCCTGTCCCTCCTGTAGCTGAAAAAGAAAAACAAAATCAATCAAAATGAGGAGATGTAAAATCAATCAAAATGAGAAGATGGAATACCAGAAGCCGCCATCGTGGGAAATTCCTCTGCTGCTGGGGAATCGATGTGACGCTCTGCTGCCGACGATCATTGGATCTTCGAAATTACACGAGGAAGGGCGACAGCCTACAAAACGCAGGCAGGCAGCTGAGTATGTATGTATGTATGTATGTACGAATGTATGCGGGATGGTGGTAATAAGCAGAGGAAAGCTGTAGAAGAAGAAGAGTAATACTGACTTGCAATGGCTACGACAGAGGAAGAAGACAACCCACTGGTACGGAATCCAACGGCCAAGGCAGATTCGATCATCATCGTTTTCCTCTCTCTCTCTCTGTATCTCCCTCCCTCTCTCCTCTCTCTCCCTCTCTCTCCCTCCCTCTTGCAATGAATTGAATGCAACCTCTACGGCTCTACCTTCTTTTTTCTGTGGAAAATGGATGAGAGGTTCGGACGCTTCCCAGCATAGTGACGTGTTTTTTCGTTTCTGACTTTCTATGCAAATAGTGTACTCGTGCACGCACTCCATGCAAGTGGGACCTTCCTTTCGTTGATCTAGACCGTTGATCTTATGGAAAGCCACTTTAGATGTAAGATGGACCAACTGTTCCTCATTTGAAGATTCTGTACATCTAATTTATCCTTTTTTGTGATTGTTTGATGTGATTTCTATTGTCTGTTTTTAAGCCACTGATCGAAGGATTTGCTGCAATGTCTGATCTAGAGAAATCTGGGGAATCTCCATCCGTGGAAGGACCATTGGATCGACAGTTTGGATACCAGAACTATGTGCCCCATCTAGATGTACGTCCATTGGAATACTTCACGTTCGAATGCAGTGGAACTGTACAACTTCCTTTCTTTCATTGATGAGGCATGTGTCTCCCGGGAGTAAGTGATTGGATGAGTACGGAAGCTTGGCCCCACTACAGATGGATGCGAATATCTGAATAATGGACAGTTGATGATACATCGAGACCATTGATCATTTTTTTGTTTCATATTTTCCGTCCATTCTAGGTGAGGAAATCAGTTTAATGCGAAGAGGTCTAGATTGCGGTGGCTTTGGCGTTTGCGTAAAGAAAAGGTACGCTAACAAATGTGTAATTACAAAACTGCTTTTAGGTCTTAAGAGAGCTGATCGTGAAAGAAAGATGTTGAGAGACGCCTCTGGTGATGTTGCGCGAGTATTCGGGGGCATTTAGGGCTTCTATGTACCAGGGATTAACTGATATGGAATTGCATGAGATGGACTTAGCACGACGATTACATGTCCGAAAATACCTTCCAATCCCACGGTTGGGATCTAAGTCCTCCCTTCAGAAATACATTGTAACAAGGGCCGTTTGATTTTCCAATTCCTATGCAGATACGCTGTAAAGTTAATAATTATTTTCTTTAAGTATTTATTGCATCCTTCCTATGCTTGATTTGACTGCCTGCTCCTTAGTTGTTAAAATCCAGAATGCTACAAAATATTTGTTTGTAGGGTTGACTGTGATGTATGCTGCTCATCCACACTGTACATCCATTGTGCTAGCTGAATTTATAGCATTAACTAAAAATTAAGGCAAATCAAAAGCTCAAGTAGACCACACCAAAGGAAAAAGAGAATCAAACACTTACCATTAAAAACTTCTTGAGGCCACTATTTCCTTTGTGTGGGCTACTTAAGTGTTGGATCTACTTCGTTTTCTGGCTCATGCCTCAAAATGTTTTGATAAAATGGATGGACGGAACAGATATATCATACACATCATAGCGGGGCACACAAATTTAAACTAGTTCTTTTGGATCGATTTTCAAAGCAAAAATTCTCATGGATTTTCGAACGGAGTGAAAGAATAATAATTACTCATTTATAGGGTATTTATATAGAAATTGAAAAATCAAACAGGTCCTAAGTGAAACCGGCATTTGGTGGACAATGGAATTGTAATTAGAGCTGAACACGAGCCAAGCTAACTTGGTTAACTGGCTCTTGGATCGAAAGCTAGATTCAAGTAGAGCTGAACTATTTTTTTAGCTTGAAATAATTTTAAGCCGGCCAATTTTATATATAATAGATTGAATTTGAGAACCCTAAACCCTATCCTTTTAAAAAAAATTCAACCAAGCTCCTTTTTTTTTGTTTTTTCGCCCTAGTTGACTCAAACTCGGCTTGAAAGCTCGAACTCAACTCAAACTGCTCGAGCTACTAACCAAATCGAATCGAGCTTGCCAGTCAAGCTCAAGGACTGAGCCAAGCCGAACTTGAGCTGGGGTAGGCTGCTGACCAAATTGAACCAAGCCAAGTTACACCAAGCTCAATTCGATTCAACTCGTATACAACTCTAATTGTGATCAAGGGACCACATTTCACAACTGATGCTAGTCACATATACACATATGCAACTTGAATGTCATGTGTAAAGGACACATGAATAGACAACATGGATAAACACATGCATCAATATGGGGCCCACAGATGTAGTGGATTTTGAAATCTAGGATTAATCCACTGGCTTTGGATGATACAATATCGAGTTTAATTCAATCCTTCAAACTATTTCCAAGCGCTAAATGGAATTTGTACAGGACCAAATGCAATTCCATAACACTTAATTCCACTCATACCATGCACCAAACAGGAATTTAATTTGTCGTCTCAGCACAACACTAAGGCGAGTGTTGTGCAGTTCACTATGTTTGGGCCCACCATGATGTTTATGTAATATCCACTCCATCCATCTGTTTCAACAAATCATGTTAAAATGTCTGGTAAAAATGAGGATGATTAAAAACTCAAGTGAGCCACATCGTGGGAAACAGTAAGATTGAAATACTCACAAGTGAAACAATACCATGGTGCATCGTGATATTTATATGCCTTCCATGGTGTATATTTAATCAAACCCATTAAACATGTTAACCCACGAAGATTGAGAGACAATTACAAAAAAAAGCCCGACAAAAAGCTCAAGTGGGCCCAGTCGTGTGAAATAAATAGTTTTAGGAGGGGAGCAATTTTAGCTGTTCTCATTAGTGTGGTCCATGATAGTTTTTAACCTTTTTCACATTTTAAATAATGGATATCAGTTGATGGAGGGGGTGTTTTTTGGCTCGAAATTCAATCAATGGTACATGTGTGTAGTGGTGTGCTAAAGCGTAGTACAATTGGATTCAAACTGAATGCCTTTGACCTCAAGCGTTGAGATAGAATGAGAAACCAAGAACTTTAATTTGGTTATCTATTCAACCACTTGTAATAAAGATCATACGATCTACAAATGGGAGGGTTCATCCTTGTAATGAGTTCTTTTTTCCTTTCAGACGAATGAATTTTTTCTCACCGTGATAGTAAAAATTGATCAATTAACACAGCATGAGAATGATTAGAAAAGAAATTAAAAAATGTATTTATCAATGATAAATAGTTACATATAAAAGAAAATTCTTGGGGACCTAGAGGCTGTGACATAAATGGCGAGGTCTTAAAGCTAAAGTCTTCCTTGTTCCACTGGCTTAGATGTAGACAAAGGAAATTAAACTACAAGCTAAACTAAAACTTTCCTAGCATAGCAGCATAAGTAGACGAGATTACTCTACTCTCAAGTTAAATTCAATCTAATATAATAAGGTAGATGGACTATATCATAAAAATAGCTAAGCCAAGCTGACTAGGAACTAAACTCATATAAGATAAGCAATGTTACGTTATAGAGTTGTGTTATGTTGGGTTGGAGAGGGTCCAAAGCTCTTCTATCTTTCTCCTATTTATAAAATTTATAGGCAGTAGTTGAAGAGAGATCTTTGTAATCATTAATCACGTTTGTTAAAATGGAAATAAATATCTGGACCCATAAAGTTGTAGCCTATTATGCAACACCACGTGTGCCAGTTGTTTGTCGCGGGTTGGCATTAGTTGTGCACAAATCCTCAATCCACTACATAGGCAAGAGTTCTCCTAAAGATGCCATGTTTAAATAATGTTTATCAGTTATTTTACTTGATTGTGCATTGTGAGTCGTAAAATAACTAACTTAGCATTGTTGTTACATTATTGTTAGAACTAAAAATGTGACAAACATTTTGGTGTTCATTTGATTTGTATTCTTTTGCTTGGAGATCAAGAAAATCCATAGGCATTCACAAACAACATAAACAAATACACAAGAGACAAGACGCAAAAAAGAATCTTTTATTTCCAGAGATTTAAGGTTCTTTACATTTTAGGTCATGGTCCAATACGTACCCTTAATTACATCGAATGATCGATGACCCTTAATTAAAAGGCAAAGTATAACACCCTGTATTTTTCAGGATTTTATATTGATTTTATTCGAGTTAAATATATCGAGCATTTACTTTGATTCGAGAATAACGAATCATACGTGAGAGATCTAATAGGTGACCCTTTATAAAAACTGCTTAGAATGATGCCATGAACAATGTAGAATGGTTGAATTTCGTAAAACTCACTTTTTTTATAATTACGATAATAGCCCTTAGACCCTCTAAGTCGCGATTTAAGATCAAGCGGAGAAGGATTTTTCGAATTTGTCCAAAAAGTAGGCATAATTTTAGGTGTATAACAATGCTGTGTAAATAGATTTTCAAGTAGGCCCCATGATCATGGAGAACTTAACCTATGAGCATTCATAGCCATTGATTGAGGAATGTAGTCGGAAAAGTAATTATACCAAATTGATCGTCTTAGTGATAAATTCTTAACCTAGGATTTGAGTGATTATCTGAGGTGTACAGATATAGAATCTTGAGTGTCTAAAATGTGAATGACTCACATTAACCTAGGCCCTTGATTTCTGGGTCACATGGTTCCTATGATCCGTTTGAATTGAAATTTTATCCCATGCCCATTCATCATAAATTAACCATACAAGTCAAGTTTCAGCCCTTAGATCATAGAATAAGTGGCCCAATTGTCAAATCAGCCCCTTAACCATTGATTTTAGTGTCCATCAAGTGAAGAAAGTTGATGGGTAGTCGTACTCGAATATTTTCCTTCATGTGAGTAACTTGGATCGTCCTTATCATGGACCAATAGTGTGATTTGAGTACCCCACCTTAATAAGCATCTTTCTTATTCGTCAAGTTATATCGTTTTAAGAAATAACCAAGTTATCAATTCTTCCCAAATCTAAACCTTTCAATTAACTTACTTACCATCGTCAATCGCTTCTTAAATTTGGACCACATGTTGGCTTCATGTGACTACGAGTTTACACAAAATTTAGACCCCAACTATAATCTTAAACCGTCAAACCCTGGAGCCACTCTCTTCCTTTATCTGCTAAAGGTGGAATTTCAGATCTAGAAATTTACCACCACTAATCAACTACCAAAATTTATCCTATCATTAATACACATTTTTCCTAATTTTGGGCCCTTATCATCAAGCGTAGACCGTTAATTGAGATCCAGTCCGTTTTGACACTCGCCAGGTCATTTTTCAAGATAGGCCAATCTAGATTTCGAATCACCAAGAAAATTATGTATCCTGACCCTACCCTTCGACCTACACATGATGGATGGAGTAAAATTTCATATAGATCAGCGCTTCATCTAGATTTAGGGAGTCCTAGTAAGACTGTGCAGTAGACGCCCACCTCTCTTTAATAAAGAGAGTGCGCACGCCCATTCTCCCATTCTTTCCACCAAACTACACATGGAATCCCCTTGTCCAGTCCTCATGCCCTAGAGAGAGAGAGAGAGAGAGAGAGAGAGAGAGAGAGGCCGCCCAAACCCTTCTTCCCCTTGCATGTGTGGACGTCATCCTTCTTCCTCCCTTGTTCATGCAGGATTTCCATTGTCGTGGTTTGTGTAGATAACTTCTCCTCCATCGGATTCAATCTAGAGTTTCATCTAAAGCCAATGTACGGACTCCCTTCAAGTCAACACATCTTAATAATACATTTTTTTTTACGTTTTCTAAACATAGATCGTAATGTTTGATTGTGTTGTTGTCTTGTGCATCATTTAATGGCGGATCAACCAGATCAGGCATTCCATGCCCTGATATTTTGTCCTCCAGAACTTCAAGCAGATAGAGGCGACTTCGAAGCTTTCCTTATAAGTGATGAAGTGAGAGAGATTGTCATTTAGATCGCAGGCCGTGCTCATTAACGTTTTGCCATAGATAATTGGCATAATGCCATGTGAATCGCTAGAAACATGTGAAGTGTATGGCTAACCCAATCACAAAAGTTTCGTAAGGGGACTGGAGTAGGCTACCATGAGACAAAAGATTTTCTTTCTAAAGAGATTCGATTCGGAACTATTATATGTCTAAGGTCCTTAAGGTTACCTGTTGTATCATACACTTCTTGCATTGTTTCCCACGCTTCATACCCCAATTCTTAAGGTAAAGGGCCAGGCATGGTGGGGTAGGAGCATCCAGTCGGCAATCTTTTTGGCCTGTCTTCCCATTCATTCCCATCAGCGGACCCTTCTTCACCTAATTCCTTCCATTCTACCAATGAATGATCTGTAGCAAATCTGAATCGGCTAATTGTTCTCTGATAGCACCTGCTCTAGTAGAGATTTCTCTATTTCTCATTTTTCATTGAAGGGAAAAAGAATAGTTTGTCATTTTTTATTCTATCACTGGATAGAATGGCAAGGAAAGGGCCATTATTGCTCGTCTACAAATTTCCAAATTTTGATGCCTAATCGATATCGTCAATAAGATAACCTTTAGGCTTGTCATCCAGGAACTTGTTCGGAAATACCGTAATGAAAGGAACATAGGAGTTTGTCGCTAGGTATTTGACCAAATATGATTGTCCAATTCCTATAGAACCTATCACTAAAATACCCCTAGAAGGGGATAGGGCTAAGCGGAGCGAAAAGGGTTTTCCATGAGATGGGAAATGAGAACTATTAGCCCCACACGAGGTTTGTGAATAAGTGATTGTCTGATAATGAGCAAGGAATATCCGTCTTTCTGCTAAACAGGATCTATTGAACTCATAATTCATTAGATATTTTTTATGAATGTCAACTAACTATCGTTAATGAATTGATCCCGGTTGTTCAATCATTTGATAACCAGAGTCATTCTTTGATAAATGATCACCATGATTCAGACTCAATAGAATTTGATCAATCCTTTTTCCTATCGTTAAGGTGGAGAACTGAACCAAGAATTCTCTTTCTTCATCATCAATCGAATCACTATTCGCGACCCGGGATTCCATTTTATCATCAATCCAATCACCGTTCACATTTTTTCTCTTTCTTATAAATGAATAGATCTCTTTACTTGTACAACTTAGATGCCTCGTATTTCTCGAAAAAGTGATTCGATTGATGGGATTTTGTATGATACTGATGAGATCGATGAGATTGATATTCAAATATTTCTTCTTAGAACGTATTGATTTGACCCCATAAGCGGGACCACCACCCAATAGCATGTTGACGCCACGACCGGGTTATTCTCTTCTAACTCTTATACAGAAAAGAACTTAAATCAAAATACTTAATAACACGGCGATACATTTATACAAAACTTCTACCCCGAGCACACGCAATGGAGCCGTAGACAGTCAAGTGAAATCCAATCCACGAAATAATTTGATCCATGGACACCAATTAGAGGATCAGTTAAAGAAGATACATGGTGTTGAAGTATTCCCTACTAGGTTCGAGGACCTTTGTCCTTTTCCTGATGCCCGGTTGCCAGAGAAATTCAAGATGCCAGATCTTTCAAAATATTCTCTCAAATAAAAAACTCATTGGCGCCAAGTGTGAGGGAATGCTAGACGTTTGGTAATTTCTCCTCCGACCAGGATGAAAGATCCCATTGAAGCGGCTAATCCCATGCATATTGTATGCACATCTGGTGGCACAAATTGCATAGTATCATAAATAGATATTCCTGGTATTACCCATCCGTCGGGAGAGTTTATAAACAAATAAAGATCGTGACGCTTATCAACTGCCCTACATTATTGACTGGATCCTTGTCGCAAGCGCTTGGAAGCAAGCTATTCTCGTGGCTTGGCTTCGTCCCCGAGCCGCTATTGCTATAAGGGCTGCTCGGCTTCATTCCCTTCGGACTACCTGGGAGCGCCCTTTGAATCTTCATTTCGTAGGGTACTACCAGAAGACCTAAATCCAATACGGCCTCCAGTTCCGTGATGAACTGTTGGCACCAGTCCTACATTTTGTCTCTGTGGACCGAGGAGAAAGGGGGGGCTCAGCGGGAAGAGGATTGTACCATGAGAGAAGCAAGGAGGTCAACCTGTTTCAAATATACAACATGGATTCTGGCAATGCAATGGATACACTATATCTAAATAGAATCGAAGTAAGTGTAAGTGAGATTACGTTGGATAAATCTTGAAACGAGACATGACCCACAGCAAACAAACGAAAGTATGTGGTTCGATCAAAATGTTCGTTTCCTCCTTTGTTTTTTCCTTTTCTTTTGCCTCTTTTTCCTCAAAATTCGAAGTTTTGAATCCGAGCCTTTCCCCACCCAGTTCTTAAAAATGAGGTTCATCGTTCCGGAGATATCAAAAGAAAAAAAAAGGTTTTGTTTATTCTGTCCAAAAAAAGTGGTTGAGTTAAGATACTCTTATGATAGACATTATTACATAGGAATGTATCTTAAGATTCTATGTAGTCACATAAGCATCTTAGATTGACATGTATGGCCGAGGGCTTTCCAGCTCTGATTCACCTCCGGGTAAGTATAGAGCAATTTCTCAACTGAACACAAACACGATCTTTTTGCGTTTTATGCTCAGTCTTGGTACCACGCAAACACTGGTGAGAATCCAATGCCCCGAATTCCTTCGTAAGGTTCGTCCACGGAGGCTGAGTCAGGGCCTAAGATCAGGCCGAAAGGCATAGTCGATGGACAACAGGTGAATATTCTTGTACTACCCCTTGTCGGTCCCGAGGGACGGAGGAGGCTAGGTTAGCCGAAAGATGGTTATTGGTTCAAGGACGCAAGGTGACCTTACTTTTTTAGGGCAGGGTAAGAAGGGGTAGAGGAAATACCTCGAGCCAATGTCCGAGTACCAGGCGCTACGGCGCTGAAGTAACCCATGCCATACTCCCAGCGACTAACGTATCTACAACTACATCCCCGAGCGGCAGTCAAACGGGGGCGTGAATGCGAGATGCCAGCGGAATGATCGGCCGGACAGAGGCTAGGGCTGCTTCCTTCCCACCGCGTCCTTCCTTGTGTGTCGGAGATACAAAGCGAGTGCACCGGAAAAGAACGGGGGTCGATCTATTCTATGGCGAAGCATCCGAAGCATAACTGCACACTCACACGATCTTTGCCGAGAGATAGGAGCATTCGGTGGAACCGGTGAACTACACTTGCTTCTGGATAGATGTGTGGGACAGAGGGCTCGTGGTACCTGCTGCCCACCCTTCCTCTTGGTATGATACTGATGAGATCGATGAGATTGATATTCAAATATTTCTTCTTAGAACGTATTGATTTGACCCCATAAGCGGGACCACCACCCAATAGCATGTTGCCGCCAGAAGCAGAACCCCGCACGAGCTGACGACAGCCATGCACCACCTGTATCCTCGTTCCCGAAGGCACCCCTCTCTTTCAAGAGGATTCATGGCATGTCAAGCCCTGGTAAGGTTCTTCGCTTTGCATCGAATTAAACCACATGCTTCACCGCTTGTGCGGGCCCCCGTCAATTCCTTTAAGTTTCATTCTTGCGAACGTACTCCCCAGGCGGGATACTTAATGCGTTATCTAGTCTTGTTTCCACTTTTCCAGATTCTAGATACAATTTTGAAATATTGGATCTTTCATTATTTAAATCGTGTATCTCCTTCACTTGTAGTGGTTTATCATTCAATGAAGAACTCATTATTTAAATAATGAATGAAGAACTCATTTGATCTGCCGATATCAATCAAATCCAAATGTTACTTCGTACATAAACAAATCCCTTTTTAATCTGACTCACTCTTTATACTTCTACCCGTCTAGGGGATTACCCCTCCAGTACAATGGCAGTCTATTTGATGGGGCTTCTTCCTGTACCTATTCTTCATATACCTATGAATTCCATTGGACCCAGAAATGATACATTGGAAGAATCTTTTTGGTCTTCCAATATCAATAGGTTGATTGTTTCACTCCTGTATCTTCCAAAAGGGAAAAAGATCTCTGAGAGTTGTTTCATGGATCCGAAAGAGAGTACTTGGGTTCTCCTAATAACTAAAAAGTGTATCATGCCTGAATCTAACTGGGGTTCGCGGTGGTGGAGGAACCGGATCGGAAAAAAGAGGGATTCTAGTTGTAAGATATCTAATGAAACCGTAGCTGATTTTCATTATGGTGCCTGAATCTAACTATGTATATTTATCACTGATTTTCATTATGGTGCCTTTTTATGTATGTATGGATGTTAGTATGAGAAAACATGTGTAATGATGTGCTTATGAGAGAACCATGCGTAGTTTACTCTGAAATCATGTTTTACATGCGTAGATGATGTATTTGTTAGTGCACTTTTCTGTGGCATACTAGTGCACCTTGTTTGTCAATACTTACATCAGTGGGTCTAGTGTTGGTTGAACTTAATGAAGATGAAGACCGAAGACTCAAGACAGACCAGCTACATTAAGGAAGAAGAAACAGGTAAAAGAGATGCCTTGGTGTGCCTTAACCTTGAACCTACCCAAACCCAAAACCTCTTAGATGACTTTGACCAACTAGGAATACCCTTAGTCATCATCATTAGTCTTAGAACTCCATGAAAAACATGATAACTTAGACTAATTAAAGAGGTGGAAGCTGCTGTAAACAATTCAACTCTAACAGCCGTTTCCGATTAATCTTCGATCAATCGGACAGGACTTCCAATTGGACTCTGATCGATCAGACAAAAGTCCCGATCAATCAGAATTTGTTCCAGTAAGTTTGAAAATCCACTGGACAAATTTTCGATCAATCGGATAGATTTTCGATCCATCGGAAGGGATCAGTCCGATTAATCGGACCATGATTCTGATCAATCGGAATATCTTCCAGAAAGTTTTCTGGATAGATTTTCGATCAATCGGACCTTTTTTCGATCAACTGGAGATACGCGAATCTGCCCTTTTTTTACCGTTTGAAGAAAATCTATATAAAGAGGGTGATTCATTTTTGAGCTAAGAGTGGGGATTTTGAGGAAATAGAAACCACCATTATTGAAGATCATTAAGAGCTCTATTCCTAACCCAAACAAGTGATCTTCCTTGTGATTCATCACAAGCATGGAGTATTCAAAGCTCAAGATGAAGATGCGCTTGTCCCTCATTTGATCTCTACAGATTGGATTGATCTTGATAGTCATATTCCTATCCAATACTCTATGATGAGATTTTTGTTGGTGAGACTCTCTAGGCAACCCATTCTCATAAGTTGTAGAGATCTCAAACCTACCCTCCTATCACATTGGGTAAATCAAATGCATCATTTGCAAGGTAGTTGATCAAGTATAGCTGAGACATTGACGACGCAGCGGCAACACGATCGGGGGAGCAAGGGAAGCTGATTGAAGCATGGGAGAGTGGAGATCAAGCAACCCGAACCGGCGGTGAACAAGAGGCTCATCCGACAAGCAAGGTCAACATTGTAGAGAGTCCTTCCACTCAATTCCCTGTGGGAGCTGAGTGTTCACTCGCCTCAAGTGCAAGGCTGGGATGTAGTAATAATTCTTGGTAAGATCGAGGTCGATCCACAGGAAAAGAAGTAAATAATTCCAACTACTCCAATAACTAGAATCTAAGAAGTTTAGGAAAACAGTTTTTAACATAAAACAGAAAAATTCGAGATTTGGAAAGAACCAGCGTATCAAGGATCCACTTGTAGTAGTTCAATACTAATCCATTCATCCAAGCACATCACAATTAGAATCAAAGTTCTATCTCTCATCTAATTAGAGGATATAACATTCAAGCACAAACAGTCCCACTTAAATCTGGAAATCAAATTTCTAATTCTAATGAAGCACATAGAACTTGAAATTGTAGCCTTCGGAGTAACAGCCATGCTAAGAGACTATGGTATGCTCAAGGGTTACTACAATTCGAATTCAAACAACTCAATCATGGTAATCTCAAAGAATTGCAAGGAACTCATGTTCGGAGTACACAAATTCTCATAAAACTTCTAAAAATCCAAACTTTATTCAAACTAAAAGTTCAAAATCCAAAATTAAGAAAAGGGTACTTGCATAAACAAATTAAAGCATTAAAACCAACTACAAATTTCACCTCTAGCTCTAGCTAAGAGGTTAAATAAGAAAAAACATACTAAAACTAAAACTAGAACTAAGAAAAGGAAGAAAAACTAGCTGTAGCCTCCTAAGACTCGAACTCCTTGCTTCTCACGTCATTGCTTGCCTTGGAATAGAAAAGAGCACCTCCCTTTATAATACAACAATAGTACAACAACATAGCAGATTTTGTTTCACTTCGTACGGCTTAATAATGATCGGATTGCCTTCAAATTTGATTTGTAGCTTCCTTGGTATTTGATCTTCCTCATAGATGGTTTAGATTTCCAAGATTATCTTCTGAATGGGCCCACCAATCAGACCAGTAACCACCTCTCAAAATCGCGCAATTCGGGTACCTCAAGAACCAGTCATCTTGCTTTCAACGCTACGGAGTGTACAGAGGTCGGATTGATCTCAAATTTGGAACAATAGTAGAAAAATTCCTCCTCTAAATGATAGATGGATTAGATTTTCCAAATCAATTTCATAATTGGGGGCAAAAATTATAACACTTAGGGCTTTTATAAAATCTGTGCAGCTGAATCTTTCTGAATGGTCCATCTTTCTTCAACCGATGCGATCAAATCACACAACCTTTTGACCTGAAACTTTGTGGCTATTCATATATAGATGTGGTCTAGAAGATGGTCAAATTAGATTTTTCATATCATCAATGATGGGCCACCTGGACCATTCCAGTGTTGAGCAGCGAAATCTGGAAACTTACTGGACAGTTCGTATTATTTTGGCCGCCACGGTCAAGTCTGTAGCTCCGATTGACATGAAACAACTTAGTTATTTCGGTGTTGAGCTTCTCTTTGACATGGACGTGTTGGATTTCCAAATATCATCAAGATGAGCCTAAAAACTGAGCTGAAAAATAAAAAAAGGGACTACCTGTATTTGAAATCTGCTTTAGAAAGTGCATGGCCGACCTATCATCCGGCCAGCCGGACCACAGGTCGACCTTCACAAAATCACTCCAAAGATATTTGTATTTCTAGAGGGTTTGGCTGGCCGGCTGGTTAGGCTGTAAATTGTGACTTTCATACTTTTCTTCCTCCATTGCATTGCATATTTCCTCCATCTCTTATCTTTTATTTCTTTAATCTTCAAGGCATACAAAGTGACTCTTTTAACCATGAATTGATGAAGTCTCCCTTTCATTCCTACAATCACAAAAACATGTATTAGATTAGTCTTTAAACATGAAAATCATGCATAATGTGATGATGAAAGGGGTTAAAATATGTAATATTCATGGCTCAACATTGAGTGTAGAGTTTGTTTGTCAAACTCAAATTAGGGTCGTTTGCCGATCCTTAGCTTATTAGTTGAGCCTAAAACTCTAGGGATGTTGGCCGTTCCTTGGCGCATTTGTCGGCCTAAAGAGTAGGGGCTGTTTGTCACTCCTTGGCTCGTTTGCCTAGCCTAAACAAAGTCTCCAAGGGGGAGCCTCCGACACAGGAGCGAGCGTGCATTGTCCTTGAGTAGGAGTTGAGGTGACCTTGAGTAGGTCTCATAGGTTGGAAGGAACCTCTAAACTCCTCGATTGGGTGGAGCCGATTTAAAATACCTTGGTTGGGAGGAACCAGATTTAAACTCCCCAGTGAATGCCGGTGCGCTCAAATGGGTTGAGTATCTGAACCGGGAGTGGAGTAGACAAGTAGTTGAACCACTAAAAATGATTGTGCTTGTGATTGCATTTGAGCACATTGTTATCTTAGTATTGTATGTCTAATTGTTAATTATGAATGCTTGATATGAATGTATGCTAAGCACTAGATAGGCATATCCACACACAAGACGTACTTTCACTAGTTGTGTAGACTTGAGCTCATTGATCCACTCTCATAAGTCTACATAGGTTGCATAGATTAGGAGCTTAATTTGTTTAATCATTTGAGAATCTATACATGCTTAAACTAGGTTGCTTATTGCTTACAATTTGCTAGTCTATTGATTGAACTCATTTAGGCTTAGAAGCCGAAGTGTTCTTACGTACTTAGTTTAATTTGTTAAAACTATTAAGTAGGCGAAAAGAATTTTTAAAAAGGTCATAATCCTCCTTCATAGGACTTAGCCATAATCCCCCTCCCATAGGACTTAGCCATAATTCTAGTTGCTCTTAAAGCTTCCGTACGCATACGCATTTACTCCAAAAGGTGTAATTTCAGTATTAAATGATCCATGTGATATTTATATAAGATTTTTTATATGAATGTTACTTTAATGCACACCCCTTAACCCCATACTAATATAATCGCTTGATGTAATGAGATGGAGCCTGTAAGAGGTGTCAGTGTTAGATAGTAAGTCATGGCATGACCATGAGAGTGGATTGAATGATTGCTAAGGGATTCTTATGATAACATGTTACTTGTTAAGGATCAGTATGTCATGTGTAAAGTTTTGGCTAGTGTATGTATGCCTCTTCATGGTGGGCCCCGTTGGAGAGAAACGGCTATGCTAGAGCATGATGAACCATGGATTATGGTAAGGAGTGAACATTCCTTATAAATGTCGTCTCATGAGCCGGGTTGGGTGATATGGACACTAAGCCCGAGCTGTCGGCCTATGATGGGTTGCTTACAACTCCCCATAGTGACCAGTGAGTATCTTTAATATGGTTGGATACGAAACTACTTAGCTAAAGGTGAAACTAATTTATGCATACACTGGGGCTCGACTTGGTGAGCCAGCCCCTCTAGGTGTCACGGAGGAAGTTGTAATAGGGGATTTCCTGCTTCTTACCGTGCACTATCTAGTGGAAATCGTAATAGGAAGTTTTCCGCTTCTATTAGTTAGATTATTTACCTCTGGTGACTAGTGGCTAGCGTGAAGTCTTAATGGGGAATTTTTTGCTTCATGTATTATGATTCTAGCCAGCGTGTCCTTAGCCAGAGCATGCATATCATGCAATGCATTAATAAGATTTTATCTTGTATGTTTTGATTTATCATTATTATTATCATGCTTGCGCTGTCTCTGTTTGGTTATTATTATCGTGTTTATTTTATAGGGGTACACCTCACTATGATAGCGATTAACGCTATCTAAACATAACTCAGATGATACAAGTGAAGATCCAGTAGGCGAACCAAACTCTAAGACAAATAGTACAAAGGTTCGTGGCAATAGATGATGGATGACAAAGCTAGAGCCGCTTAATGAAGACTTTACTTGTTTATGCATTCTTAAGGGGTGTTTGGTGCATTGAATTAAATGGTATTAGGTGGGATGGAATTGAAATGAAGCTAATAATTAGATGCGTCAGGGGTTGTCGAGGGATTGAGAGTTATACAGTAAATCTTGGATGAACCTTAGATGTGTTTGGGAAATCCACCCGGCAGAGCCATGTAAATTGCTGCATGATGATGTTATCAGGTTTTGTGGGGCCCATCATGATGTATATATTGTATCTCCACCGTCTATTTGTTTTGTATCATCATTTTATGGCATGGGCCTAAAAATGAAGTAGATCCAAAGCTTAAGTGGACCACAACATAGAAAGTAATGGGGACAATAACGGCCACTGTTGAAGTCTTCCTAGGGCCCACCGTGATGTTTATTTGTTATCCAACCTTTTCAGAAGATCAAATAGACCAGGAAGAAGGGAAAACACAAATATCAGCTTGACCAAAAACTTCCATGGCCCACAAGAAGTTTCAATCGTAGGCGTTCAATCTCCACTACTTTTTGTGGTGGGGTCCACTTGAACTTTGGATCTGCCTAATTTTTGGGCCCATGCCCTAAATGATCTCAAAAAATGGATGGACGGTGTGGATATAGTTCATGTACTATGGTCGGACCTACACAAATTGGTGACGTTGACCCACTTTCAAAAACTTTAAAATTTTGGGCGGGAAACAAGCGTACAGCCCGAGTTATAAAAGGGACCAAGTGCAATTCTTCTTCCCACCTACTGCCAATCTCCCCAAACAATGGATGGTGGATGCACGGTACCAAATGCAATTTCATCCCCCTTAATCCCTTTTAATACCATGCACCAAACACCCCCTTAGGATAATTGATTGCCTTTTACGAAATTGTAATAATTTTCAGTTGAAGACAATGATTGAATATTTTTTTAAATATGCTTAAGGACATTTTGTTGATAACTGAGCATAAAAATCCACAAAATAAGATAATTTATTTTCCGTCACTCTGCTTGAATGATACAAAGTATTAAATGTGTGGATAATTGATGGAATGCATATGATATTGTCCTTGGCACATTCTACTTAACACCTGGGAACTCGACTCTTCGGGGTATCCATAAGAGTCGAAATCTCAGGGCGCTACACAAAGACTATATCAATAGGGATTGTCTTATGTAATATGGTGCGCAGAGGGACAATATTAAGCTTTATATGAACAAGATTATCCGTTTGTCGGATTAAATGCCTATGCCCCATGTTGTTTCGGGTCCAAGCTGAGAGACCGTCGAGTGATAGTTAGAGTTGAACACAAGTCGAGCTAGCTCGAAAAGCTCACTCGGCTTGGCTCGTGTTAGCTCGGCTTGGCTTAGCTTGTATGGAAAATCGATCAAGGCCAAGCTTCTGATGAGTCAGCTTGTTCGAAATCGAGTTGAGGTCGAGCATGAGTGAGCTCGTCTCGGCTTGGCTCGAAGCTCGATAAAAGCTCACCTAGCTCGAGCTCAAAATATTACTATATATTTATATTATAATATATATATATATATATATATATATATATATATATATATATATATTAACTTTTAAAACAAAAAGCCTAAACTCGACCCTACCCTTACCCTTTTTTTTCCATTTCTCCAACCCAACCCGCCACGCCCTCTCTCCTTCCCCTCTCATTTCAAATTTTCAACTCCTCTCTCTCAACCTGACCCTCTCTCTCTCTCTCTCTCTCTCTCTCTCTCTCTCTCTCTCTCGATTTTGGCTTTCTCCCCGGCCTCCGCACGGCTTGCAATTGAGCGAACGGTCGACTCATCCCCACGGCATGCACCTACCTAGCCACATTATTCTCAATCTTAGGTAGGTTTTCTGAATTTTTTTCTTATTTTTTTCTTATTTGTTTAAAATAGGAAAAACCCTAAAATGTGGCTCATTTGGGGCCTTTTTAGGGCTGGATTGGATTAGAATGGGGCTAGGTTGGGTTGGCTAGGTCAGCGGGTTGGGTCAAGTTAGGTCAGTGGGGTGGGTGGGTGGGGTGGGGTGGGGTGGGTCAGTCGGTGGGGTAGGGTGGGGTGGGGTGGGTCAGTCAGGGGTGGTTTGGGTTAAGTCAGTGGGGTGGGTCGGGTTAATTACTCTCATTTCTGTTAATTATGAATTATGAATTGTAGTATTGTTTAGAATTATTTATAATCATTGTGAATTATACTTTATTTATAGAATTGTGAATTATAGTATTATTTATAAAATTATAAATTATGAATTATAGAATTGTTTGTAACCATTGAATTATGAATTGTGAATTATTGAATTGTTTAGTAATCAACTACTAACTTAAATACTTAGTAGTTGAGTTGTTTATAATTGTTTAGATTTGTGTGATTCACATCGACACCTGTTTAGTTGTCTATTTAATAATCTACCTACCTATTTAAGAATGCATGTAGAATTACATTGTATTATCCAATGTCTATAATAAATTAACAATCTTGTGCAATCAATAACACATTTTGTTATAGTTATTGGTTAATAATGTTTGTGCTATATGTATTCTTAAATTGTTCAAATTTATTGACAGTTTCGTAGTATATCATGTACTTAAGTTGCTTGCACGATTTACATGCAGTAAAAAAATTTGATACGTTTCCCAAATTATTCTCCGAATATATGGTTCTATATTAATTGAATGCGTCGTTTGTGAATAATATATAATGTTGATGACACAAAATCAATATAGAATTTTTCATATATTTGGAGAATTAAGGAAGATGCTGTCGAATTTTCAGCTTGCATGTAAATTGTGTGAGTGCAGTACATGATGTATTACTAAACGGGATAAAAAGTGGAATTAAATTCATAGAGACAATAAGACATTAGGACTTTAACCTTCAAAAGATGCCCACATACAAATTAGAATGATATCGTTCAAATTCACAATTTGAGTTTGTGTAATTGTTTTTTTATCTTTGTGATTACAAATGACTAGTAAGTTTCAAGTACCCTAAGTGCCAGTGCATCGGCCACATCTCCTCTACATGTAGATGGAGACAATGAAAATGTCGGGGATTAAGCTACAATTAAAGGAAAGAAATTTCAGCAATTTGACATGATTTCTACGAAGATACGAAAGCTGGTCAGACGAATGTGATATGTTCGCATTACAAGATATCTTTCAAAAAACATAGATCGTCGGTAACTATCCCCAAATATTAAGTCGGCAATACAAGAGGCAAATATAATAGAGCAATGTCAAGCCGATTCATGTGAAGAGGTAATCCACAATAGTCAAGATCACCCCAAGTGGCTCTTCCTGCAATCACTATTTAATTACTATTTCCATCCAATATGGGCTTCAATGCGTGGCCTGGCTTCAAACAAATCCAAACGCTTTGGTTACTCGATGAGTTTTCTATGGACTACAAAAAGTTAGCTACAACTAAAAAAAATTACATGATTCAAAGCCAACCATCATATAGAAGGATCAAAACAATTCAATCCCTTATGAGGCAGAAGTAAAACAGAGGTTTGTTAAGCCCACACCCAGCCTCATAGAAAATGAGACATTTTAGTTACCCGCCATCTATTTTAGTTCATAGTATGTACGAGTTTTCAGTTGAAATGCTAACATAAAAGCAATTTTGGGCAGTTGCAAATGGGACTTAACAGAACCATTTTTAAAAATCTGTGGCTTCCTCATATTGTTGAGATCTTTGTTTACTCCAGCTAAAATTATCTGGAGAGTCATCGAAAAAGTTTCCCATCAGCCTTCTTTTTACTGCGTTTCCAAGAATATCCTTGTAATAATATTGTGGTTTTATGTTACTTTGAAGATAATTTATGCTTACTCTACTTTGAAATAGAAAAGTCACTTGCATATGTGCCATTTTTGTCTAAGCTGGGATTGAACCTGAACCTTAAGGCCTATATTATGTATATCATTATTTAGTTCTTAAAAATGCATTGCTTTGTATTGTCTTCTTTGTAGTTCTTCAGACAGGAAAATGCTATGTTATTTTAATTTTAACTTTTAAATAGAGTTGGCTTGAATCACAACAATGGTATAGTAATCTATGAAATCAAACTAATTAGCCAACAATCCAATTAATATAATAAAAAATATATATAGGGGTGCAACTTGGGTGGGTTGGATCGAATTGAGGGTCAACCCGAGCCCCACTCACCTTAACAGGACTCAACCTGCAATCCCACCCCACTTGAATTCCTCTATACTAATCCCTAACAGACTTGTCCTTGTGATAATTCCTTATCTGATCAAACTCAACCTGAATTTTCTCAACCTAAACCTAACTCGATTCCAATTTTAATTTGCTTGGCATCACTCACAAGATGGAAATGGAAATGAAAATATTCAATTCTGTAATGAAAACACAATGGTTTTTCGTTGGAAAAAAAAAGGTGAAAATGTTTCTCGCCAGACATGGACTATTTCATCAGACTTTCAAGTGGAAAAAAAATGGCACTTCTGCAGAAATGCATCTCTGCCCATCATCATCATCATATCATGTACTATATTATATAAGAGGGGAACAAATAAAAGAGCATCGAGCTTGCAAAAATCCAAATATCAACATGTATGCATCGTTATGAAACAATCAACCAACCATCCACGTGTCAAATCAACAGTTTTGCTCACTGGACACAAGCTCACCCACCTGCTCCATCTTTCTATTTTTCTATTCAAAACTGAATTGTCAATTACATTGATGAAAGGGAAATAATAAAATAAATTATCTGAAAAATCAAGCGCTAGGAACAACTTCTCCGCTCCCTCACTCTTGATCACAAACTCGAAAAATTGAGACTGGATCATGATCAATGATCGGATTTTTTCTTCCCACATGCTAGCTCTGACAAGACATTCCATGCTTCATTGACATGCTTGAAAGCCTTAGCGACCGCTTCGGACCCATCTTGTTAGGGGGTACAAAAGGAACTCCTCTTGTACTGCTTTTTGAAAGGTAAGAGAGGCAATATATCAAGCACGCCTGAGTGAAACAGTGTTTTCAGTTCAGCCCACAATTGTAAATGTTGAGCAATTGGCATTTTGAAAATCATTGCTTAGTCAACTGTCTACATTCAATGAAAAGGAAAAAACCAACCAATCATATGGGTAGAATTAAATCACAGGTAACAATCTCACTGAAAACACAAAACCTATCATCCAAATTGTCCAATTTCAAATAGATATCAACCAAGGCACTCCCATACAAAGACGTCAGACTCTAGCCCTCTTGTTGTAGGGTACTAAATCCAATCACATGCCCTTAGCATTGACAAGAAAGTGTACATGTTAGGCATCACACCTTCAATATGCATTAGAATCAAAAGCTTCAAAACTTCTTCACCGCACTTATTTTAGTATAAGTTGTAATAATGGTAGTCCATGAAGCCACATTTCGTTCATGCATTTCATCAAACAGCTTGCATGCGTCGCTGAAGAGGCCAAATCTCAGATACACGTTGATGAGATTGTTGGTTAGGAATGTTTTGAGCTCAATACCCATTTGAGAAAACATGCCAATGGATGAGGTTTCCTTAATCGATCGCACCACTATCTATGCAGCACTTAATGAGCGTGGAATATGACATGGGGTCAGCTCGAATCCCGTGTTTTTTAAAGGAATTCATTGAATTGATTGCTTTTGGTAGGTCATTTTAGTAGCAACATCAGATGAAATCGTCGATTAAGGTGGAGAGAGGTGTTGGGTTTATGCCAGTTTGAATCTGTAGAGAGAGAGAGAGAGAGAGAGAGAGAGAGAGAGAGTGAGGTTTGCGGGAGAGCTGGAGAGGGAGAAGAGAGGGATAGATAGTGGTAGAGACAAATGAGAGCTTGGGCTGGGACCCTGAAATCGTGACTGACGGTCGTTAAAAACCTAATGCGGTTCTGTTTCTCACGTGTAGAAGGCTAGCACGATTGCTGCTTAGCTGGGCAAATGGGGTGGTGACACATTAGGGTCCCACCCACATCGCTGGTTCCGAGGTCTCACCCAAGTCACGCTCGGATTTTGACGCTTGA
The DNA here is from genome assembly GCA_003013855.2 of Liriodendron chinense. Classification (NCBI taxonomy): domain Eukaryota; kingdom Viridiplantae; phylum Streptophyta; class Magnoliopsida; order Magnoliales; family Magnoliaceae; genus Liriodendron; species Liriodendron chinense. The sequence continues at coordinate 335,124 of ML058337.1, read as the reverse complement.
ATTTTACCTGCTCCTCCCAACTCCTGTGCAAGTGCACAAGTAGCCCACTCCCACCTCTCTATATTCTTGATAGCCCGCATGATGAACCTATCCAATAAAGGTTATGTGGGACCCACCGTGATGACAGCATAACATCAATCTATGTGTGTATTGTGCATCTCACGTTCTGATGTCAACCCAAATAAGAAGCAAAGTGGGCTATGAAATAGGAAAAGTATGGATGGGTCTTTCCAATACGCAACCTTCTCTCTCTCTCTCTCTCTCTCTCTCTCTCTCTCTCTCTCTCCATGTAGTTGTATGTTTTCTTTCCATTTTTCTCTTCTTTTTTCTTTTCTTTTTTTCATTCTCTTCTTTGAAAGTGTCTCTCCTTACCCTGGTATACATAATGCGAGAAACAAGGGACATTTTTATCCATGGTATTAGTTTTAAGAGGAACTAAAACTTTAGCATTTGGAAGGACACGAAAAGGGTTTTACTAAAAAAGTACCATATTTATGTAATTTAATTTGGTATAGTGTGTACAACGTTGTCTTTGACTCTTGCATTTTCAATTGGGAAAGACTTTAATACTCATTAGCACGGACGTGGATTAGGTACTACCAGAGCCTATGCAGAGCTCGAGACAGGCTTGATGTTGCATGTACGTGTCAGTATGTATGGGTGGAGAGCACGTTGTCACAAGAGACCTGCCACGTCAGCAAGCTTGACACAAACCTGTCACGTCTGCTCTCCACCAATAAGCACGTGTGTTGGGGTCCCAAAATATAGGGGCCCTCAAAATAAATAAAACGGCCACGCACCTCCGAAAGAAATTCACAAAACGCTTCCCAATGCACGTAAAACGGTGATTTACAAAAATCCCCTTACTTAGCCAATTTTCGCTGAAATCTCCGGCGGGCTAACGAATCACCATGATCAGAACCATCCGAAATCAAGCCGATATTTTCATTACGAATTATGATGAACGGTGCATGTGATTTTATCATCAAGCAGACCAACCCAATTTAGAGCGTTCAAAAGTCCGTTAACGCACCCATAAATTCAGGTACCCACGCACTCAAAAAATCAACAAAACCACAAACTCACACATGGATGTATTGGAGTCCCACGCATCCATAAAATCGGGTCCACGCATCCAAAAATTCAACAAAATCAGAAATTCATTTATGGATGCATCGGACTCTCACGCACCCCTAAATTCGGGCCCCACACACCCGAAAATTCATCAAAATCAGATAAATACTTCAAGAGTGTATTGGTATCCCACGCACCCCGAAAATGGTCCCACGCACCCATAAATTCAATACATTTCAGGATCTCATTTTTAGGTGCATGGAGTCCTACGCACCCAAAAAATCAAGGTCCCATGCACTAAAAAATTCAGCAAATTTCAGAAACTGTTTAAGGGTGTGTTAGACTGCCCCACATTGATTTTGGGGTGCGTTGGAGGTATTTTAGGGGTGCGTGGCACGTGGCAACCGCTCATTGGTCGAGTTTCGGTATTTTCGGGTATGAATACCCCGTTCGACTGTTCATTTGTACGTTTTCAAGAGAGAGATAGAGAGCTATTATCCCCTGGGTAATTGAGATCCCTGCTGAAAACCCTTGTCGGAATCCCTTTCCAATCATCGGAAACCCTTCCCGGTCACCGAAATCACTTCCCGATCACCGGCGTCCCCCATAGGAAGCTTACTTCGACCACCACAGGTCCGGATTATGAAAATTCATAAGTGTAGGCATGCATCCGTAAAATGACGAATCGGACAAGTGCATCGGGCTCCCATGCACCCGAAAAATGGGTCCATTAATTCGATATAACTCAGACAAGTTCATTGGACTCGCACGCATCCGAAAAATGATCCACGCATTCATAAATTCGGGTCCCACGTGTCTGTAAATTCGACGTGATTCGGACAAGTGCTTTGGTGTCCCACGCACTTGAAAAATGGCCCATGCGTCCATAAATTCAGGTCCCACACGTACATAAAGTTGACGTGATTCGGACAAGTGCTTTGGTGTCCCACACACCCGAAAAATGGCCAACGCGTCCATAAATTCGTCGTGATTCGAACAAGTGCTTTGGTGTCTCACGCACCCAAAAAATGTCCCACGCGTCAATAAATTCAGGTCCCACGCGTCCACAAATTCAACGTGATTCGGACAAGTGCTATGGTGTCCCATGCACCCAAAAATGCCCCACGCATTCATAAATTCATAAAAAAATCAGATCATTAATTTAAAGGTGAGTTGGAGCCCACACACCCATAATTTAAGTCCCACGCATTCAAAAAATTAGCGAATTACAGAAAATGTTTACGGATGCACCAGACTCAATTTTAAGTGTTTTCAAGATCCGCTTGTGTAATGCCCCAAAAATTTGGGCGCACGAGTAGTACACGAGTGCAGGTTCACATGTGAAAATTTTAAATTATGGGCTGTGTTGTTCACACGCATACACGCACGTATATACTTTTATACGCATTCTAACTCTTTGTAAGGCCTTTGAAAACTCAGTATATTTAGCTAAATCAATAAACTAACAGTTAGAAAGATCTATCGTTGTTAGACCGGAGGATCTAACCGTCCACTCCGATTGCGAAGTACGCGATCGATGTAAACCCGCCGTGCATCGCCCTGTACACATATCTATCCATAAAATTGACCCGTACATCATGTCCGTCACAAAGCAGGTGCTTAGACCAGGGATTTCTTGGCCCTATGAACCTGCTCGGGTGTGTTTGTAACATCCTAGGATCTTAGAATAATGTAAATTATAGATTAGTTAATTAGTTGGTAAATTAAGTAACTTAAGTATTGATAAATTAATATTAATTAAACCGTAAGAAATTAGAGTATATTCCCTTTATTAAAGTTACTTCAAATGGATCCTAAAATAGCGCAGAAGTGTCAGACCTCATAAAAATCATAAATTTATAATAAGTACGAAAATTTCATTAGTTAAACTTAAGTTATGTGGCCATTTTCAAGTATCATGATTTCGGACGATCATTATCATGCAAAACTCTATATATTAGCTCTAAGATACGATCCAACCATGCATGTCAAATTTCAACCCTCCGATCATCCTACAAACGCCCTAATCGAAAATCGTGCCATAAGTGGGCCACCGTAGCTCGGATCTGCCTCATTTTTTGTGTCACACCTCTAAATGTGATGTCCTACCGAATGATTGGAGCGGATCTTGCATATACATCAAGGTGGGACCCATGTGTACAATGCAGCGGCCGGCCACGCGGTCAACGCGCGTTGACCGCGTATCTCACGCGTTACGGACGAGAGTCCTCTTCGGACGCTGCATAACGGTAGCGTCACCGCTGTTGCTTTTGTGGCCCACACCGTCCATCACCGTGGACCCCATCAGCTGATCCATTCCGTCCATCTGGAGCGTCCATCGTACGGACGTAGGAGGTAGGTGACCTCATTGTGTTTGGGCGATCGTACGGTCCACCACAGCTTTCCAAAACCGACCCTAAGATGCAAGAAACTCCAAGATCGACATATCTGCGATGCATGGGTGGGCCAGGCCTCTTCCAAACCTTCGTGTGGACCCCACCTAGGTTTCCAACGGATTACTTGTGTAAAGAAACTTCGAAACTCGGTCGGTGACCTTCTCCAACTAGAACTAGGATGTTCCTTGTACATTTGCACCTTCAATGCCTCTCCACCCTCCTGATAGCTATATAAGGTCCCCATTGGCCCACTTCTATCTTCTAAGAAAGACAAGAGAGAGAGATAAGCGGTGAGAGAGGGAGAGAGAGAAGAGTGGGGCGTTAGAGGGAGAGACGGAGAGAGAGAGAGAGAGAGAGAGAGAGAGAGCGAGAGATGGAGGTGGAGTGCTGTGGCCTTGTTGTTGTTGCGCCACAGCACTGCCAGCACTGCTGAACTCCCCTCCAGCAAGAGAGAAAGAAGAAAGGAAGAAAGAGAGAGGGAGAAACGAGAGAGAGAGAGAGAGAGAGAGAGAGAGAGAGAGAGAGAGGGAGGTGCGTGCGCTGTGAGTGGGGTTTCTATAGCTGTGGGGATAGCATCCCAGTCATAGCAAGGGAGAGGAATAGAAAGAAAAGAAAAGAAGAAGAAGAAGAAGAAAGAGGAAGGAAGAAGAAAGAAAGAGAAGAAGAAGAAAAGAAGAAAGAGGAAGGAAGGAGGAGAAAGAAGGAAGAAAAAGAAAAGAAGAAAGAAGAAAAGAGGGGAAGAAAGAAAGGAGAGAAAGAAAGAAAGAAGAAAGAAGAATGAAGGAAGGAGAAAGAAAGAAGAAAGAAGAAAGAAGAAAGAAAAAGAAAGAAGAAGAGATTTCCTCTCTACACCGATTCGACTCGCTGAGTCAACTCAGATTCGAGTTGGGACTTGTTTGGAGCTTTGGAATCATCAAACAGTGAGTGATTCATCTCACGTAACTTTCTTGTTAATGTTCTTTAGTGTTCTTCCTTATTTAGGTGCAAGTTATAAAGACTACTTTTCTAGTTAGGATTTTAGGCGTACTTTAATACTCTCTCCCTTATCATGGCATCATAAGTACATGATTAATCTATCTAAGTTTCTCTTTTAACTAGGTTCTTAGGATTTTACTTTATTATTTCATGTAATTATGGCATCCTAGGTAGTAGAGTTACCTCTTCCAGTCTCTCCATAAATTTTCGTGAATTTCATCTTGTTCTTGAATGTAGAATGGATCCTAGGTAAGAGATCCAACCACTTCCTATCTCTATATCCATAAAAGTTTATCAATTATCCTTTCCTTATTTAATTAATCTTCTCAAGTCTTCCGTTTTAATGCACATGTCAGAATTCTATGACAATTCGATTTAGGATTTGTTACATAAGACGTAACCAACATGCAACACCAAACACATGTAGTATTTCAAGGTTCCCCGTGTCATCATTCTTAACTTCCCGATAAACAGCAACTTAGGGTTTGACAGTATACAATACATAACTCTTGAAACACTGTTAGCCTGTCAACATACTAAACCTTACACGATGACCTTCTCAAGATCCCTCGATCAACAGTAACTAAAACTAGATAAAGAATTGCCTGAATGAAGACAACACATGCATGGCATGATTGGAATTGAGTTGCACTGCATTGTATGCTTGAAGAATGCTTCCATAGCTCATGACATATACATATATTTATACACTGCGACAGAACAGGAGCATGGTTGATTTGACTCCTGGCGTGCATGGTTGATTTGCCGCCTCGCTGTACCGGTTAGGTGAGCATGGTTGATTTGCAACAGGTTCCTAATGTTCAGTGGCAGCGAGTTCTAGTCGTTTCACTATTGAGCATGGTTGATTTGCTCGGTTGGATCAGTGGTGCATGGTTAATTTGCCCACTAGCGTGCATGGTTGATTTGCCGCCTCGTTGTACCGGTTAGGTGAGCATGGTTGATTTGCGACAGGTTCCTAATGTTCAGTGGCAACGAGTTCCTAGACGTTTATTGCTCTCACACGTATCATGACATACATGACATCATGATAATCATGTTCTATTCATAATAAATCATAAAGTGTATCAATCATAACCTTATCCTCGTATGTTTCATACAATTATATCCGTTGATTATTCACGTCCTATCTTTTATTAACTGGAATATTACTTGTGATGGAAATGATCTCACTGGGCTTTTAGCTCAACAAAATCACCACAGTTCTTGCAGGTTTTCAGGAAGGAAAAGACGTAGATGGAACAGAGTATTCAGATGGTCACGTGTTACTCAAACGTCAACTGTAGTTGATTTATTTTATCTTGTAAAATTCAATGTAATAAGATATTAGTGGAAAAGAAACTTTATATTCAGGATTTATTTTAGTTATGTGATGTGTGGAATGGAATTTCAAGGAATCTATGATCGAATTTTCAATTCACACCCTGGAACTCGGGCTTTGGGTTGTTGTACTCGGGTTCCGAATTTCGGGGCGTGACAGCTTGAGCCTATTTTGGGTATTTCGAGCATTCCAGATACAATTAAATGGTCAAAGGGCCATTCTAAGATCTCCAAACAAGTAGAATTATGTACCTTTGAGGTTTAACCTGATTCAATGCGATGAATGAAATAACTTCTCGGAAAGAAGCCGCCAGCATCTAGAATTATACAAATGTATCATCATTCACATATATTGTAAGATATGACTCAATTAGGGATCGAAAGCTAGACAAACGGGATTATGGTTATCACAATAAATCATATCAATGAGTTCCAATTCTCTATAAAGTAATTGTTATGAACTGCCACAACGCAACAGTCGATGCCCTACCCATTCAAACAGCATCCATCGGTTGGTTTATTCAGGTACACACAACTACAGATCGGACTTTTCGAGGTCACCTGTCCAAACATGACAGGCACAAGCCCAGCGTCGTCCCTCTCAGTTATAAACCCTGATAGTCTCAGCCCAGATCTTCGGTCAAAACATGGGACATAAACATCTGACTAATACAAAGATGGTTCAGTTCATAATAAAATAAATACAGGTCTCTACGACCACCAACTCTAAGACCATAGTCCCCGCTGACTAATCTTCTGCCTTTTAATCAAGGGTCATCGATCATTTGATGTAATTAAGGGCAGTGCCAGATCATAGCCTAAAATGTACAAGATCTCAGAATCTCTGAAATAAAATTCGCCTTGCGATATCTCTTCTTGTGTATCTTTTATGAATGCTTGTGGTTGTCTATGAATGTTTCCATCACTCAGAACCCTAGAGTAACAATACACAGAAAATGTCTTTGCAGCATTTTCAATTCTAACAAACTGGGGACTTCACTGGGGATTGAACCTAGAATCTCTGGTTAGTTCCGAGTAGAAAAATATTCTAAGATTAATCATTTGTAAACACGAATGTGTACGTAAGAGATTTATCGCGAGGCATAATGTTTCGGCGCCCTCGGGCGCCAAACTGGCGACTCTCAACAGGAACGTTCTTCCCTTCATCTTTAAGGTAATAGACGGTAAATCAAAAGTTTTCAAACCCACAAGCTTCCACAACTACATGCATTTGTCTTCTTCTTGCTTATTTCTGTTAGTTTATGCATCACGATCGATGGGTTCACGCTCCCAGCCACATTTATTAACTGTTCTAATGATTTTCTGATACCATAGAATTGGCAAGATACCACTACAGATAGAAGAGATGGCATACTTGATGACAAGTCCGTGCATCTTCCTTGCCGATGGGGGTTTCACTTTCCCCCATTTCACCGCAACTACAACAGCCAACCCAAGCTCAAAATGGCAGTTGGTTGAGACTTGAAGACAGAAGAAAGCGGCCATCATAGCTACACACAACAAGGTGAATATTGCAAAATCTCACTCCATCATAAGGAAACAGTGGCAACCAAAATAGGGACAGAAGATCCCCATCAACAGTCCGGTCGTATCAGCCAAGCCCGTAGTGCCTGCGATGACAACCGAGCAATTCCCGCCATTGTCCAAGACTGCTCGCACTTCGCAGAAACCTACCAAGCCCACGCATGTAAAGAAATCCAAGCCCAGGACAGTCTTCGAACTAAGATAGAGGCCGGCTCAGAAGATCCCGTCAGTGCAAGTGGTAATGGTCCAAGTGGCTGAAGAAGAAGGACCATTTGAAGCAGAAGAGCTACCTCCATTCCAATATCAGATCGACAGATTGGTTGAAGCTAATCGCGAGAATAATCGGATGAGGGCTATTTAAGAAGCCTTGACTACTCTGATAGCCCAGAATGCCATCAGAAGTATTGCGCCACCCACTCATCAGTCAGTAGAGGAATCCCAAGGGGCAGCAGAAGGTCCGACTGAACCTAAACCACCCGTCCAACTCAGGGTTGCGCAAATAAAACACGCATCGCTTTCCACATCGCACATGTCACGAGAAGAGTTATCCCAGACGATATCCCACATGATGCAACAAGAGAAAGAGAAAGAGAGGAGATGAAGCTACAAATATCGAGTCCCATACCCACCAGAGGTAGAAGAGGTACCATTCCGGGTAAATTTTAGATGCTAGGGCTTCGGAAGGTTCGACGGCAGAGGATCGCCAGAAGAACATATCACCCACTTCTTGAATACATTAGGCAATTACTCTGCAGTCCCACAGTATTGCATGCGGCTATTCGGATCAACCCTGACAGGGAAAGCCTTCTAGTGGTACATGTCGTTACCAGTCAGCTCTATAAGAACATGGGAGCAAATGCAGGACACCTTCATCTCAAAATTCTTTGCGACAGAGAGGGAGATCTTATTAATAGACCTAGCATTGGTCAGGCAGAGAAACGGTGAACCAGTTGAGAAGTTCATCGACCGATGGGGAACCATAGCAGCTCAATGTCGTGAATTACCCAGTGAAGGCGAGCAGATGAAGATGTGCCTGAGGGCTTTGGACCCGATGATCTCGTACGGATTGTCAGGTAATAACTTTAATTCCGTTCATGAGCTGGCGACGAAAATCCTTTCATAGTGGAAGAAGCAGCATCCCAGGTAAACTTCATACCCGAGAGACAGAAGAGAGAGATGAGAAGAATAGTAGAAACCCACAAAGTCGACAAGAGCAGAGATCAGGAAGACCGAGAACGTCCCACTGCCGATCATAAGCCAGAGATGAAGACAACAATCGTACTAGACAAGGGTAGAAGGTCCTATGCACCCAGACGCATATCGATAACTGAGAGAAAAAGGGCAAATGGCCCATACACATTTGATATGGCCGATCTAGTTCCAATCATGGAACAATTGATCGAGGAAGGCTTAATGCGTCTATCAGAACCTGTCCATCCCCATGAAGTCGGGCGAATAAACGATCCCAAATATTGCAAATATCATCAATGTGTCAGCTACAAGATAGAAGATTGCTTCTCCTTGAAAGGAAGGATGCAGGGGTTGATCAATCAAGGGGTCATCAGCATGAAAGTACCCGAGACGGCAAAGAAAATAGCTGGGACAATTTCAGCAATCCCAATAGGAAATGACACCAATTGACCGACTTCATTCCCCGAGCCAAAGGAACCATGGACTCTAGTCAGTAGCAAGAAAAGACTTGAGAACAGATGAAGGCTCGTTAACCAAAGAAAGAACAGGGGAAGAGGAAGGAGAGAAATATTACAGGGGCAGATACTACCCACGACGAACATGGCATATTGTGGAATGGTGTTATTTGTCGAACAAGTACCGTCCGAGGAAACTGAGGGAGAAGTTGACGCAGTCATCTTACGATCATGAAGACAAATGCCTGACCGTACCGCTCTGAGGTCGGATGACCCAATGCAAGAAGACGTTATCCCTGATAGGCCACAAGAGGGACCCCACCTGCAGAAAATGAAAGAAAAGGTTGTCGAGGCCACGACCAGTCAGCCAAGCCCAAAACTAGTAGCATACGACGTTTTGTCACATTTGCAGAAGGTCCCCGTCCGCTTAAGTATATACAATGCTTTATGTCTCTCAAAAGTGTACAGAGAAATGTTAATCAATGCCTTACTTAACAGTGATGTCAGGGAGGTTATGATGATAGAAATAGAAGAAGAAATGAATAATATAGATAAATTTTGGGAGGGGTATATACCGGTGTCACAAGTCATGCATGTCGACCATCCCTCAACAATCACTTTCTCAGAAGAAGACCGCACGATCGAATTAACAGACCACAACCGTTCGTTGATGGTCATAGGAACAATCAGGGACATAGAGGTCAAAAGGTGCATGTTGGACGATGGGTCTGCTGTAAATATCATGCCATTGAAGACATTACAGAAGTTGCATTATAGGCAATCGGCGTTGCGCCCAAGTCTCATGATGATCCAAGGATTCAACTAAGAGAATCAACGTACACTCGGATCAATCACGGTAATGTTAGAGATCAAAGAATTGACAACGAAAGTAACATTTTCAGGTGATCGATGTAGTGACAACATACAATCTCCTCTTAGGGAGGCCTTAGCTCCATCAGAATTGCGTGATCGCTTCGACATAGCATCAGTGCTTCAAATACAATAGGGATAGGGTCCAATACAGAGTAGCAGCAGATCTAAAGCCATATACTGATAGCTGAATCATTTTTAGCCGATGCAAAATATTACAACCTGACCGACAACGGTAAAACCAGCAAAAAGCCCGATGTAACGAAAAAAGGGCAAGGGGTAAGACCTCGAATTAAAAAGTTTGTGCAGAAAAGTAAACCTCAGCCTATCGCTCATGGAAGAGCCCAATACCATTTAGAAAAGCAACCTCAACCGATCATGAAGAAGTTTTATGTGGTACCACCACATTTGCGTCAACTAGGGCAGTCCGTGTTAAAACTAATCTTAGATCAACATATGAGTGTGCTCAAATCTAGCTTTAACATGCCGATACTTAAGATAGGAAGAGTCAAGCCATTCCCGAAAGCTCCAAGCCAATTCATCGTGCCGTCAAGAGATATCACTCAGAAAGATATCAAGTTTCATTCAGGGCCAAGTCAGCCAGTATCATCAGAAGAAGAAGGAAGAGAATCTGCCCGACCTCGGCCGATAGAAGAGAAGAGATACAGCAGAGTCAACCGGAAGATTATGAGAAATATGGGATTCTTCGGCCAAGATTCAAACACAAAGAAGAGATTGCTAGCTCCATTTGAAGAATATAAGCAAGTATACAGAAACAGAGAAGGTCTAGGAGCCAAGGCAAGCGTGAACATGGTGACCATCGACCCTGGAGAAGAAATGCAACTACAAGACCCTGCTGACATTATCCAGCCAAGTGTCGCGCCTATGCAACTAGAAGATGGTGGACAACCGACGATTGATGAACTTGAAGAAGTAAATTTGGGCACCCTCGAAGAACCTAGGAATACATACCTTAGCAGAAATGTTCCGAAAGATGAAAGAGAGAAATACATACAGCTATTGAGGGAGAATAAGGAAGTCTTTACCTGGATGTATTCGGAAATGTCAAGGCTCAGTCCGACAATCGCCATGCACAAGCTGAGCATTATGAAAGAGAAGAAGCTAGTGAAATAATCCCAACGACGATTCCACCCTTACATCGTGCCCAAAATTAAGGAAGAAATTAAGAAGTTGATCTAGGCCGGGTTCGTTCGAGAGGTGAAGTACCCCTGATGGATTTCAAACATAGTACTAGTCAAGAAGAAGAGTGGACAGATCCGGGTCTATGTTGACTTCCGGAACCTTAATGAAGCCTACCCAAAAGACGATTTTCCTTTGCCGATTCTAGAGCTGTTGATTGATAGCACGACAGGATATGTAGTAATGTCCTTTATCGACGGATATTCAGGATACAGTTAAATCCGTATGGCTCCAGAAGATGAAGAGGCTATAGCCTTCCGCATGACTCTCGGCATCTACTGTTACCGCGTAATGCCCTTCGGGTTGAAGAACGCAAGGGCAACGTAACAGCGCGCGATGCACGTTATATTTCAGGATATGATGCTCAAGCACGTTGAATGCTATGTAGATGATTTGGTTATGAGGTCGGCTGATCATGAACAACACGGAGAACACCTTAGGCAAGTGTTTCAACGGTTGCGTAAGAAGAGTCTCCGTATGAATCTGTTAAAGTGAGCGTTTGGGTCGCGTCCAGCAAATCCTTAGGCTTCGTTGTCAGGCACAGGGGCATAGAGATCGACCCTGTGAAGATTAAAGCCATCAGAGAAATGCCACCATCGAAGAATCTGAAACAGTTGAAGAGTTTTCAAGGCCGCGTGGCATATCTGAGAAGATTCATTTCGAACTTGGCTGGTCGTTGTCAGCCGTTCTCCCGGCTTAATAAGAAAGACGTTAAGTTTGAATGGGATGATGCTTGTCAGAAAGCTTTTAATTCATTGAAAGAAATGCTAAAAAATTCTCCAGTCCTCGCCGCCCCAATCAAAGGAAAGCCGCTAGTTTTATACATCGCAGTAGGTGATAACTCACTGGGGGCACTTTTGGCACAGCAGAATGAAGAAGAGAAGGAGAATGCGCTATATTATTTGAGCAGCATGCTGGTGGGAGCCTGAATTCAACTATGAGAAGATATGTCTCGCTCTCATTTTCGCTGTGAAAAAACTTAGGCATTACTGCCTCTCGCACCAAATAATGTTGATATCCAAGGCGGACCCGATCAAATTCCTCATGAACCGGCCTATGCTGTCTGGACGCTTAGCTAAGTGGGCCCTTCTCCTCTCTGAATTTGACATCACGTATGTCCTAGCCCGAGCTATTAAAAGACAAGCGATCACAGATTTTCTCGCTGCGCATCCAGTCCCGAGCAATGAAGAAATGGAATGTGATCTCCCAGATGACTAGGTTATGATGATCGGAGAACCACGACTCTGGCAGATGTACTTTGATGGAGCCTTCAGGTCAACAGGGGCAGGAGCAGGAGTTATATTTATCAGTCCGCAGGGAGATTTACTGCCTTGCTCATTTACGATCGTGCCAGCTTGCACCTAACAATGAAGTAGAATATCAAGCCCTCATCATCGGACTACAGCTCGCCCTAGAGATGCGAATCAAAGCGATACAGAGCTATGGTGACTCCAGGCTAGTCATCGGACAATTAATGGCAGAATATGAGGTCCGCAAACTTGAGTTGTCACCTTTCTGCCACCAGCACAATCACTGTTCAACCAATTCCATAACAGCAACATTTCACATATACCGAGGCAGGAGAATGTACAAGCCGATGCGTTAGCCAGTCTGGCCGCTGCTCTGGCTAACCCGGGGGTAGCCCACTTCAAGTAACAATTGAACAAAGAAGAATTCTACCGACAGCTGCATTGCGTGGTGGTGAATCAAGTGCGAACCCCATCTTTGCTTTGAGATTACAGAAGAAAATGACTGGAAAAGGCCATTCGTCGACTATTTGAAATACGAATTTTTACCAGAAGATCCCAAGATAAGCACAGCAAGTTAGAAGACATGCCGGTTCATTTATAATGCAGAACGACATTCTTTACAAGCGCTCGTATGAGGGAGTGTTGCTGCGCTGCTTGGACCAAGATAAGTGTATGTCACATTGAAGGAGGCTCACGGGGGAGAGTGCGGTGCTCACCAAGGAGGCAAGAACTTACATCATCGTGTTCGACACATGGAATATTATTAGCCCACGATGACAAAAGATGCGATAGAATATGTCAAGAAATGCCATCAATGCCAGATCTATGCAGATATCATACACTCACTACCGGAAGAGTTGCATCAATTAGTGATGCCCTGGCCTTTCGCAGCCTGGGGCATGGATGTGATTGGACCGATCAGGCCACCCACTTCCCAAAGGCATCAGTACATCCTGGCCGCAACAAATTATTTTTTCAAATGGGCCGAAGTAGTAGCACTTAGGAATGTGAGGGCCAAATATGTCGAGGGTTTCATCCGTCATATTATATTATACCGACATGGTATTCCCGAGAAGATCACCACCGACAACGGAACACCCTTCAAGAATGCCACCATCGATAACTTGTGCATGAAATTCAAGATCAAGCACTATTATTCGACACCTTACTATCCCCCTGCGAATGGGTTGGCCGAAGCTTTTAACAAGACTATCATGAAAATCTTGAAGAAAATGGTAGTGAAAAATAAGAAAGATTGGGACAAGTATTTGCCCGAAGCATTGTGGGCATATCAGACCACATATCGTATTGCCACTAAAGCCACACCTTACTCCTTAATATACGGTACAAGAGGCAGTAGTCCCAATAGAGATACAGGTCGAGCCACTACGGGTTACACTCCGGCCCTCCCTGATATCCAAGCAAAACGCCAAGACCAGAATGAAAGAACTTGATGATCTAGATGAAAAGAGGCTAACAAATTTCAGCCTCATACGATAAAAGAGTTCGCGATAGGTCGTTTAAAAGAGGAGATTTGGTGCTAATGATGAAATGCCTAGGCACTGGCTCAAGGTCCTAAAAGCAAATTCGATCCGAAATGGGATCCAGTGTGTATCGTTGATGAAGTTTATACCATCGGGGCCTATCGAGTAATTGACTGCAAGGGGCAGGGCATCAATTCGCTGGTGAATGGCCAATTTTTTAAAAGATATTATACTTGACATAAGCTCATTGTTGTGATTTGTAAACACCCCATTAGAGGGGAAAGTGTAATAAATAGATACCAAAAGAAATGATACCACACAATGATTAAATCTAAATACTAATCATCTATTTTGTGATACAGGTATCAGAAAAGTCGTTAAGACCCAGAACATGTCAAGTATGACACCTTGCCCTTTTCAAGACCATCGAGAATTGGGATAAGCCCTAAATCAAGACTCGATCACATCCTTTTCACATGGGCGTAGGTTTGAGTCCTAACAGGGGGACGTTCTTTTCTAAATGGCCTAATCTATTTGCATCCAAACTCAAATAAAGAAATGGCAAGTAGGCTAAAGACACAACATAGATCCAAAATTACAATAGTATACATATTGTTACAATATCCATTACAACATGTTTCAAATTACAAATGAAGATTGTTACAGTTCAACCATCTAAATTTTGCATACATTGTTCTTACATATCAATTGCAGAACTTTGGATATTCCTTTGTGCCACCTCTGCTTCAGCCAAAACTTGAGCAGGATCGGGAACATTCTGAAGAAAATGTTGCAGTTCTATAATCTGAGCCTCTACAGCATTACACTTTGCCTCATGTTGATCAATAAACGACTGCAAGCGAGCTTTCTGACTACTAAACTTGGAAAAGTTAAGGTGAATAACCAAATGCTCAGCCTGTAGCTGTGCTATTTCACTGTCAATCTCCTCTAGACGTTCCTGTGGCCCCTTGACATCCAGTGCTAGCAACTTGCCAGTTTTGCCTTGCCGCAGCCACGTCCACCCTGTGAACTTCTAACTTCGGAAGAAGGGACTGCAACTGATCGCGCTTCTCCTCAACAGAAGGATCAGACCTGAGATACTTCGCACCAATAACGCGAGTTATTCCTTCCTTGAACCAAACCACGTGATCGACCATCGAAGAGACGTCAAACCCGAGCCATATAATGTTATGTTCAAGTGCTTGCAGCCCTTCTACCAGAATAGACCATTCATCTCTATTCTTCAGAGAATCGGCAATATTCATCAGAAGGTTCTTTAAAAGATTCGCCTTTATCCTCAATAAGCCTCAAAGGGAAGAAATGAGTGCTTCAGGCAAAACGACAGGAGCAGGAACCTGGGCAGGAATTGTAGCTGACAAAATAAATGACAGACATCAGTATAGGGAAACCACAGTAAGAAAGAAAGCAGCTAAGACAGTAAGGACGAGTAATATACCAGTAGCTTCAAGCGCATAAATGATAGGAGCACTGGTTGAGGCAACGGGCACAGACGATACTAAGGAAGGTTCTGTCATTCTCTCGGTCGATGGCTCAGGTAGTTCCGGAGAAGGCAATATGATAACCTCAGGGATACTGGCAGTTGATGATGGCTTAACGGTGGGAGGGGTATCGATAATAGGTTCAGCTAATGATGGTTCGACAATAGGAGGGACTTCCACAGTAGGTTCAGTTGATGATGGCTCGACAGTGGGAGGTGCTTCCACAGCAGGTTCAGACGCATTTAATTCAATATCAGGAATTGCAACCCCCTCCACCGTGGTAGTGACAGTCGTTTCGGGAACAACGCTCTGATTAACTTTAGCCTCTTCCATGGGGAGATTAGGAGGAAGAACGGATTCAGCCAAGGGCGTCATCATCCAAATCCATAAAGATGGCTCCCGTGTTTTCCTCAAGAACAAATCTCTCATATATTGGTTCGTCATCATTGCTCTCCCTGGTATGGCGGTCTTCACTTAGATTGGCCTGAGAGCTTAATTCACCCTCTTCCCTGACCTCACCTGCATTGTCAGCTGGAGCGACACCAGTATCCTTGGAGAGTCGTTTCCATAAACGCTCAGGTCTGTGTAATTTTCACATCTCCTTGATCTTCTTACCCCCACAAGTGACAGGAAGACTAGGGGCAATTTTCACTCGAGGACTAGTGCATTCAAGCGACACCCAGTCACCACCATTGTCCGCACCATCGTCACCACCATCATCTCCACCTTCATCACCACCCACACCATCATCACCACCCACATCATCATCACCACCTCTATCACCACCATCAACATCATCATTACCTCCACCATCGCCACCATCAACAACATCATCACCCTCACCATCACCACCACCATCGCCATCAACATCATTGTCATCATCATCACCACTAACGTTGCCAACATCATCATTATCATCATCATTGCCTTCCTCATCATCACCTCCATCAACCCCTCTTAGAACATGGCCTTCTTCTGGCACGTCGTCTATGGGCCCGAGGGGTGGGAACTCCGGCTCCTCCAATGTTACATTTCGCTCACCATGAGCGACCCAACCTTCCAGAGAATGTTTAGATTTTTCGTGATCGATCACCACATTCAGGGAGGTCTTAAGTCTCTCCGTACTCAGCACTGCAGGCTGATGAAGATTTTTTGATACATATCCAAGCCCGTCAGCCGGAATAGGAGTAATGACAGGAGGCGTGACGAAGACGGGCTAAGTGACAAGAAGTTTATTCCGAATCAACGTATATTGGTGAGCCCACCACCTCATCCATCCGGAGGAAGCCCCAGTGCAGTACTATGTCCCCGGAATAACGAAAGAACACCCAGTCCCAGTCAACATGAGTTGTCGCCACATCCACTTACAATGAATGGGCTCGACATCGTACACTCGTTGCTCATGGGTCACCGGTTCCAGCATCTCAGGCACCCCTTGGTCATATTCGAACTAACAGGCGAAATGATTGGGATAATAGGGTTCCCTCCAAAATTCCAACCCTTAACACAAGTGGCAGCGACGACGGACGAATCGCTGTCAAGAACAAGCGCTCGTAGTAGTCGATGCTATCGTCGTCCATGCACAAAATCGATTCTCTGCTTCGAGTGGTAGAAAAATGAAAGAAATATATGTCGTTAAATCGCGCGATACTCTCTTTGATAATGTTCAGATTATGACCAACCATCTTCTTCTTCTGAAAGAAATGTAGCGGAAGCTTCCCCTCTCTAATGTAATCTACACGCTGTACGCCGTAGACCCAAGGAAAGTATACCCCGAGCCAATCAGAGAAGAAATGTCAACCGCAGTAGGCCGAATCCATCCCGTAAGCGGCACACTCCTTATTACTGACGAAGTAGCTGAAAGCCCGGTAGAGAGAGCACAGAACCATTGGAGCTAATGCATATCGGTGACCATTAGCCAAAGCTCTTGCGACGGCGAAACAGGATACCCTTACATTATCTGCTTGCTTAGAGCTCGACAGTGCTACGCAGCTCAACCAATATGCTAAAAAGCCAGCTAGCTCGCAGGTTGGGGATAGTTTATTGGGGTGAGGGAAGTTCTCTTTCATCCTATGCTCTAACAATGCCTTATCCCCACAGCCTTCATCGTAGGCTGTATAGTCCAAGCTGAAAGAAGGAAAACAAGATATTAATGAAAGAAAGAAAGACGAAACAAAGTGATAGTGTATGACTTGGAACAAAATACTTACTTCAAACCGTGGCTGAAGTAGACCAGCCAATCCTCAAATGGAAGCTTATCCTTGATGCCCCAGAACTACGGAAGTTCCGCAAACAACTCATAACAAGCCTCAGAGAAGAACTCGTCGTCGCTCGGGACCCACTCATCATAAATCCTCCCATGATTGGGAGACCCGTGATCCAGTTAAGGTCCCAAAGTGATACGCTCATCTCCCCATATGGCATATGAAATGAGTTAGTGATAGAACACTAATGATTGAGGAAACCCTTGTAAACTCATGGTTCCCGACAGAAATACCCTGATGTCGCCTCAATGGTCATGTCTGCTCCAAGATACGATTCGCCCATGCTTCGTAATCGGGATAGGGAATCAAATGGCCATGAGTTCGGAATGCTCCAGTCAGCCAAACTTCAGTATCCCCTAAATGATGAAACCTCTGGCGAAAGGTCTCAAAATAATGCTTGGGGAAAGGCTGATGAGGGCTGTAGTTCTGTTCCAAGAAAATCATGTCCTTCGTACCAAGGACGGACTGACACTTCCCATTCTTAGAAAAAGAACAATTGAGGAATGGTGCCGGGCCGGATGTCCAAGTATCCACGCTGTAGAAAGAATTGCTCCAGCAGAGGTCAGACGGCTCGATGCTTGGAAGGGAGCGCTGCCGTTGATAGCTCTTCGAATATCAGATGTACTCCCGCGTGTAAGGATTTCTTATAATGAGAGACGAGGTGACGAGATTGACAGTAGACCAGGCAACCTTCATCTTGTCGGATTTAGATTTGGTCTGGTTCTCCAAGTACACCTGTTTGGCACCCTTGCCGGCTCTCTTCGGACGACCACGCTTAGTGGTCTGAACAAGAACTGACGGGCTCACTTCACCGTCCTCAGATCCTATGGTCCCATCAGATCGAAAACCACGCAAAGCGTCCCGTTGTTCTTGTGTGCCCCTATTTGGAGGAGGTGGCACAACTCTGTCGCAAAGGATCCTCCGTTGCATATCTTTGGACAGTGTCAATATGCGTTCATAGAAATTGAAGGTTTCTGGAGGCAGGAACCACTAAGGGTTCTGATCAGGCGTCCGATTAACCTTCTTTGGGGCCGCCCGTTTACGCTTCGATGGAGTCAGTGGTGGACCGGAAGGGCCAGCTTGCTAAGGATCACTAGGCATTATAATCTGCAAAAAGCACATAGAAAGTTCAGATTCAGTTAAAAAAAAAAAACAAAGCAGAACACGCAAAGGTACGCTAAAAACTCTAGTTAAGTTAGATCACCAAGATTTCAACACCGGCTCAGGGCGATCTGGATTTTCGACCGTGCAAGGCCCAACATTTTGAAATAACATATAGATATAAGATAAAAGTGTAAGACCCGACACCCTTCAAAATCCAGGTAGGGTGAACTTGGCTAAAACAGAAATTTTACAATCTCAAAAGCCTTGGAATTTGGGTGCATGGGGCTCCACGCACCCCAAACGACGAAATTTACTAAGTTTGAAATATGAGTGCATGGAACTCCACGCACCCTGAAATAAGTTGAATTTTTGGGTCCGTGAGGTTCCACGCACCCCAAAAATGCCTGAAATTCACTGAGTTTAAATCCGGGTGCGTGAAGTCCCATGCACCCGCAAATGTTCAGATTTGCCTAAGTCTAAATTCGGATGCGTGAGGCTCTACGCACCCCAAAATGTCCACATTTTCACTCAGTTTAATTTCTAGGTGCGTGAAGTCCCACGCACCCATAAAATCGACTCAAAACCCAATTATTGAGTGCGTGGGAGGCAAAACCCTCCTAAAAAAGTGACGAAGGGTGTGTGAGGTCCCACGCACCCTCTTTAAACATTAAATTTCTCCAAGTTACAATATCAGGGTGCGTGAGGTCCCACGCACCCCCTTATAAACGCCAGATTTCACTAAGTCCAACATATCTGGGTGTGTGAGCTCCCACGCACTCTTAAAATACATTAAAACCCATTTGTTGGGTGCGTGGGAGGCAAAACCCTTCGAAAATCTGACGAAGGGTGCGTGTCAACCCACGCACCCCTAAAAGTCAGAAAACTTCGAATTTTTAGATGGTGCAGGCCCACGCACCCTTAAAAAGCCCAAAAAAATCCAAAGTCCATTGCTGGGTGCGTGCGCCCCCACGCACCCGGAAAATCATTTTACCTCGAATAAAGAGGTGCGTGCGAAATTAAAGGGTGCGTCACAGGTATTTTTTGGTGCGTTGGAGAATAAATGGGTGCGTGGGAGTCAGAGCAAACGTGCAATGACGAATGAGAAAAAAAATGACTAACTTCTATATTTATAGCTGGGACCCAAAAAGTCTGATGCGTCCCACTAGACGATCGTATGTCCATCGCAACGCACCGGAGGGACATTTGTTGGGGTCCCAAAATATAGGGGCCCTCAAAACAAACAAAACGGCCATGCAGCTCCGAAAGAAATCCATAAAACGCCTCCCAATGCACGTAAAATGGAGATTTACAAAAATCCCCCTACTTAGCCAATTTTGGCTGAAATCTCCAGCGGGCCTCGCGAATCACCGTGATCAGAACCATCTGAAATCAAGACGATATTTTCATTATGAATTATGATGAACGATGCATGTGATTTTATCATCAACCGGGCCCCACAAACCCATCGAAATTCAAAACCCAATTTGAAGCGTTCAAAAGTCTGTCAACACACCCATAAATTCGGGTACCCACACACCCGAAAACTCAACAAAACCACAAACTCACACATGGATGTATTGGAGTCCCACGGATCCATAAAATCGGGTCCACGCACCCAAAAATTCAGTAAAATCAGAAATTCATTTATGGATGCATTGGACTCCCATGCACCCATAAATTCAGGTTCCACCCACCTGAAAATTCATCAAAATCAGATAAATGCTTCAAGGGTGTATTGGTGTCCCACGCACCTCGAAAATGGTCCCACGCACCCATAAATTCAACACATTTCAAGATCTCATTTTTAGGTGCATGGAGTCCCATGCACCCAACAAAAAGGTCCCACGCACCCAAAAATTCAGCAAATTTTAAAAACTGTTTAAGGGTAAGTTGGACCTCTGCACATCGATTTTGGAGTGCGTTGGAGGTATTTTAGGGGTGCGTGGCACATGGCAACCGCTCATTGGTCGAGTTTCGGTATTTTCATATATAAATACCCCGTTCGATTGTTCATTTGTACGTTTTCAAGAGAAAGAGAGAGCTATTATCCCCTGGGTAATTGAGATCTCCGCCGTAAACCCTTGCCGGAATCCTTTTCCGATCATCAGAAACCCTTCACAATCACCGAAATCCCTTCCCGATCACCGGCGTCCCCCATTGGAAGCTTACTCCGACCACCACAGGTCCGGATTATGAAAATTCATAAGTGTAGACATGCATCCGTAAAATGGCGAATCGGATAAGTGCATTGGGCTCCCATGTGCCTGAAAAATGGTCCACGCGTCCATTAATTCGATATAACTTAGACAAGTTCATTGGACTCCCACGCACCCGAAAATGGTCCACGCGTCCATAAATTCGGGTCTCACGCGTTCGTAAATTCGACGTGATTTGGACAAGTGTTTTGGTGTCTCACACACCCGAAAAATGGCCCACGCGTTCATAAATTTGGGTCCCATGCGTTCATAAATTCGACGTGATTCTAACAAGTGCTTTGGTGTCCCACGCACTTAAAAAATGGCCCACGCGTCTATAAATTCGGATCCTACGCGTCCATAAATTCGACGTGATTCGGACAAGTGCTTTGGTGTCCCACGCACCCAAAAAATGTCCCACGCGTCCATAAATTCGGGTCCCACTCGTCCATAAATTCAACGTGATTCGGACAAGTGCTTTGGTGTCCCACGCACCCAAAAATGCCCCACACATCCATGAATTCATAAAAAAATAGATCATTAATTTAAAGGTGCGTTGGAGCCCACGCACCCATAAATTAAGTCCAACGTATCAAAAAAATCAGTAAATTACAGAAAATGGTTATGGGTGCACCGGACTCAATTTTAAGTGTTTTCAAGATCCGCTTGAGCCTATTTTGGGTATATCGAGCGTTCCGGACACAATAGAATGGTCAAAGGGCCATTCCGGGATCTCTAAACAAGTAGAATTGCTTACCTTCAAGGTTTGACCCGATTCAATGCGATGAATGAAATTACTTCTCGGAAAGAAACCGCCAGCATCTAGAATTATACAAATGTATCATCATTGACATATATTGTAAGATATGACCCGATTAGGGATCGAAAGTTAGACAAATGGGATTACGGTTATCACAATAAACCATATCAAAGAGTTCTAATTATCTACAAAGTAATTGTTATGAACTGCCATAACGCAACAGTCGATGCCCTACCCATTCAAACGGAATCCATCGGTTGGTCTATTCAGGTACACACAACTGTAGATCGGACTTTCTGAGGTCACTTGTCCAAACATGACAGGTGCGGGCTCAGAGTCGTCCCTCTCAGTCATAAACCCTAATAGTCTAAGCCCGGATCTCCGGTCAAAACATGGAACATAAACATCTGACTAATACAAAGATTGTTCAATTCATAACAAAACAAATACAGGTTTCTACGACCACAAACTCTAAGATCATAGTCCCCGCTGACTAGTCTTTTGCCTTTTAATCAAGGGTCATCGATCATTCGATGTAATTAAGGGTTCGTGTTAGATCACAGCCTGAAATATACAAGATCTCAGAATCTCTGGAATAAAATTCGCCTTGCGATATCTCTTCTTGTGTATCTTTTATGAATGTTTGTAATTGTCTATAAATGTTTCCATCACTCAGAACCCTAGAGCAATAATACATAGAAAATGTCCTTGTAGCACTTTTAGTTCTAACAACGTGATACTAGCTTATCTCGAACTCTTCACAGGTCAAGTAATACCTAATTTGCATCCCATTAGCACAGCATACGATGATTGAGACACCCACAATAAAAATAGTACAGGTAGAATGTCATAAGCTCAAAATAAATGGCACAAATTACTGGCTTCCATTCAAATGGGTCTTATTCACAATTATAGCATGAATCAATTATTTTAATTGATTGATTGATGGTCAGTTGATGGACTGAAAAGTGTAGGCAACCAATGGTCAGTTAATTAATTGACTAATTAATAAATTCTTATTAATTAAGGATTAGGAACATATAATCAACGTGATTCTGAAAACCAACACATCTAACGTGGGGCGCCACACAACTATGCCGATTTGATTGAGTTGCATGCCACGTGTATGATTTAAAAATGATAAAATATCAATCATCATCCTATGGGAAGCGGATTAGATCAGACCCCGGACTCGCCCAAGACAATGTGGCCCTTATCGTGGGGCTCACCTTGATGTATGTATCCATGCCGTCCATCCAATTTTTTAAATCATTTTATGCATTATAAAAATGAAGCATATCCAATTATCAGGTGGACCATACTGTAGGAAATAGTGGTGGTTGAACTCCCTACTATTAAAAGCTTTCAAGGGAGTACCTCAATGCTTCCGTAGTGTTTATTTGCCATCGAAATCTGTTGATCAGGTCACATAAACCTGGATGCAGGGCAAAAACAAATATCATCTGGATGCCAAAACTTTTGTGCCCATTAATGGTCAATCACCACTGTTTCCTGTGGCATAGTTCACCTGATAATTATCTGATAATTGAATCTGCTTCATTTTTCAGATTGGCATGGTTGCATAATAAATATATCAAGGTGGGCCCCACGACTAGGGTAGCACCGTCTTGGGTGAGTCCGGGGTATCCCATTTGGATTTCACCATAATGGGTACTCAAGCCTATGACCCTGAGTTGAAACTCTTGTGAGTCTACCAGGCATGAGTAACCACGTATTCTATACTAATGCTATCTATAATCTAATCAAATATCTCTGATTCTCTGTGTGAGTGCATCGTGTGGGTGCGTCGTGCGACTAACTGTGTGACTAACTGTGTGGCTAACTCGAGTGCATCGTGTGATTGCGTTGCATGACTAACCAGAAAAATAAAAAAATACAAAATACGTCCGCTTCCCTTTCTTAGCGTGTCTTGCACGCAACACGTTGGAAGCATATTGCGTACTGCCGCATCCGTAGGGAAAGTAGTATAGGCTGGGGCTATGTGGGCCCACCATGGTTTGTGTGTTTTATCCACATTGTTCATCCTTTTTTTTAGATCATTTTAGGATACGAGCACAAAATTGAGGCACATCCAACACTCAGGTGGACCACACTATAGGAAGCAGATATGATAATGACACACACCATTTAAACCTTCTTAAGGCCCTCTGTAATGTTTATTTCCCATCCAACCTGTTCGTAAGGGCACATAGACTTGGATGAATGGAAAACACAAATGTCAGCTTGATCCAAGAGTCGTTAAGAAGTTTTTAATAGTCGCCGTTAAATCCCCTTTAAGCGGCCGTGATAATGACACCACCATTGAAACGTTCTTAAGGCCCACTGTGATGTTTATTTACCATCCAATGTGTTCATAAGGTCACATAGATTTGGATGAAGGGAAAACACAAATGTCAGCTTGATACGAAATTTCCATGTCTGTCGAGAAGTTTTTAATGATGGGCATTCAATCCCCACTATGTGGTCCACTTGACCCTTGGATCTACCTCAAGTTTGTGCTCATTCCCTAAAATGATATTAAAAAATAGATGAAAGGCATGGATAAAACCCATACAACACGGTGGGCCCCACAGAGCCCCTGCCTGGACCCATTCCGTACCCAACTTTGATGTGGATGGAACCCATGCTCTCGTGCATGCTTCCACACAATAAACGTGGGGCTTTACATGCACATCAATCTAAATCGTATGCTCCCATCGTAAACGTTGATCTTACAAGTACAAAAGTCTAAACCGTATGCTTTTATTTGCAATGCATGTACATTTTAGCAGTACAGTGCTATTGTGTGGCCAACTTGATCTCTGTATCAGATCCATTGCTTCCATCGGAGGTACATGAGAAAGGAAGAATAAGAACATGTTGTTGAGTGCATCGTATACTCAAGCTGGTTTGAGTCCTCTATGATACACGTGGCATCCAACAGTGCATCATATGTGACCCACCATGAGAATGGAATGGCTAAAAAATAATGGAATTTAAAATTCAAGTGGGCCACATTATAAACATGCCAAATCATTATTTAAACCCTTAAATCACGTGGTGAGGCCCGCTTGAGTTTTTGAAGGGCATTATTTTTTTTGTCTTTTCTGTAATTTAGGTGGAGTGTGTACAATGAATGGGTCTGATGTCATATAATAAACATCATGGTGGGACCCTTCACAAATACCAACAGTAGGCGTGCCCCTCTCCACTCTGGGAGCGGATGAGGTGAAACGGGGCCTCACGGTGCTGGCCTGACTATGGGCCCTACCTTAATGTATGCATTGTATATCTACACATGTGTATTTATTTTGCAAGCTCATTTTAGCTCATGAGCCCAAAACTAAAGCAGATCCAAATCTGAGGTGAATCATACCATAGGAAATGGTAATTATTCAATGCTCACCATTGAAAACTTTCTAGGGCCCACCATAATTTTTATTTGCCATCTAACCTGTTGATAAGGTCACATAAAAAAAAAACTAGATGAAGGAAAAAAAAAAAAAAACCTAATATCAGTTTGATCCAAAACTTTTGTGGCCCACAAGGAGGTTTTAATGGTCAATCACCACTGTTTCCCATGGTATGGTCCACCTAAAATTTGGATCTACTTCATTTCTAGGCTCATGCCCTAAAATAAACTGGAAGAAAGGATGGACAGTGTGGATATATATTACATACATCAAGGTGGGCCCTGCAGTCAGGCCCGCACCATGTTGGGTGAGGCCGGGTGCACTTAATCCGCTCCCCTCGCTCTCTCCTCTCGTGTGGCCCACGTAGTTATGGATAGGGCTGCTTTTGGGCTGTGGGCCTAACACAGGTTGCACAGACGAGTTGGGTGTCAGTGCTACTATAACTTGTGATGGCATCATACTACTGTGGGGCCCACATCACGTGTACGCGTCAATTCACTCAACCAATCATGTATACCTTCTTTTATTTATTTTAGAGCCCAAAAATTAGTCCCATTCCAAAATCAGTGAGCCACCCCAAAGACAAACCTCCAAATCCACGTGTTGTGGGCCACCCCAATCCTGCCGGAGTCGCCTGACACAGCGGAGCCCAGGACAAATCTAGGAAAGTTTAATATGGGTAGGCATCCCTTTCAACTGTTATCTTTGGTGTGGCCCACTGATTTCTCACCCATGGCCGAACATCAAAGGGCACATCTAATGGACAAGGTGCATATGATGCAAACATCAAGTGGGTATCAAGCGGGCCCCACAATAGCCCGGTACTACCGTCTTCTAGGCAGGGGTACATCAACATTACTAAACGGGCAGGCCTCATCTCACGTACATAGGTTCCACCGGCTAAGTGGGCCAAACCTGTATGTTGAGTCAAATTGTCGGTTGTCCATTGATGCCAATGGTCTGCCCCACCTGATTAGCAGACCGGACTGATATTCGTGAGGGTAATTGTTACGGTGGGCCTAGACAGATGTGTTACAGGAGGTCGTGGATTGCTTGTAGCGTACCCAGCTAGGATTCTCACAACCCTAAGTTCTGTGGGGCCAGCACGATGTCTGTCTCATATCCACGCCATCCAGTTCATGCCAGCGCAATTTAGGGCATGAGCTCAAACATGAAGTAGATCCAAAGCTCAAGTGGACCACATCACACCATATAGTAGGAATAGTAAGGCCTACCTTGGACGCCTTTCCAAAGTTCACCATGATGTTTATTTTCCATTAAGGAACCACTGGAAAACACAAGTATTACCTTTATTCAAAAACTTTTGTGACTTCAAGAAGTTTTGGGGCTTCCGGCGATCTGAGTGGTTCTGGTAGGGAACGATCGCAACGTAAGCAAATTGCATCGTGTGGCTCAGAGGTGTGTGGACGTGGTAAAATTATGTGGCCCCACCATAATGCATGTGTTCTATCCATACCCGTCCATTCATTTTGTGAGATCATTTTAGGCTTGAGCCAAAAATGAGGCGAATCCAAGCCTCAAGTAGACCACCCGGGAGAAAGTAGCAAGGATTGAACGCCAGTAAAAACTTACTGGTGCCAAGGAAGTTATGGATAAAGCTGATATTTGATCTAATGAATAAGTTGGATGGCAAATAAGCATCATGTGGGTTCTAGAAATGTCAGTGTCTGTCACTGTTCCCACTGCTTAATTTATTTTATTTTTTATGTGGTCTACTACACTCAATATTAGTAGGTTATATGTGAAATATATTCCGTATCTTGCATTTTGGATCTGGCTAATTTCATATATTTTTAAATCTTTCTCAGTCACACCTGATTGACAGGTTTGATAGAAGGTACAAACCATAGTGGCCCCACATGCAAATCTTTGGTTACGTTGGTGTCTTATCCAATTCCTTTTAATGGTGTAGTCTGCCTGGATTAGTTTTAGTCCCAGCTAAGGACGCGGATTTCCTGCCCAAGGATGCTACGTGGGGCCAAGCCTGATGTTTGTGAGAGATCCACTCCGTCTATCTCTTTTGAGAGTTCATTTTAGAAGATTTTACCAAAAAGAAAGTAGATCCAAAACTCAAGTGGGCCACACGAGAGGGAACAGAGAGGAAACATATGCCTACCAGTTGAAACCTCCCTAAGCTCCATCTTGATGTTTATATGCCATCCAAACCATATATAAGGAAATTAATACTGGGATGAAGTGATAACATGAAAAACTTAGCGTTATACAAAACTTTTGAGGCCATATAATTGTTTCAACGGTGGTTACTGAATCCCAACTGTTCCCTCTTGTGTGGCCCACTTGAGTTTTGGATCCATCTAATTTTTGTTCAAACGTCTTAAATTGAGCTCTTAAAACGGATCGACGGATAGGATTTCTCACACACATCACGGTGGGCCCCACTTAGCATCCCTGCGTAGAAAGGCTTCCGCGGGAAATACTGCGTCCCCAGCTAAGATCTTATTGTCTATGCGTGTAAGACCGGAGCTAGAATCTTTCTAGCGAGGGCGTGGTTCGAGTGCGTGTCGGTGGGCCCACTGCTCTCTCTCTCGTATGAGCCCTCTGTCGGTGCTCCTCCCGGGAGATATTAAAGTCCAACATGTTCAAGAGGAATAGTACGATACACTAACAGCATCTTCTCACAGTGTACGCTGTTCTTCAATTTTGACAAGTGGGACCCATGGTTTGAAAATCCAGACCATTGATCTGTTGCTGTCCACCATGGATGAACTATGTCCTGAAAAGATCCTTGATTAGACAACATCAACCTTTCAATTTTGTAGGCCACAGGGAGACAGTTAGAAAAAGAAATACAACAACTGAAAGGTTACTTCTAATCTTGCGGTTTGCAGGGAATTTTCTATCAACGATGGAGCTTGAAAGACCAATAATCTGCATCACAATGGGCCCCACTTATCAGAACTGAAAAACCTGTGAATACTTTGCAGAGCCACAATCGCCTCTGATCACTATCATCCTGACAAAGGGCCCAGGACAGCCAAGCCTGACTACTCTCGTCGCATCTGGTCCATCGATGTTTTCCGTAAATTTATCTGTCCGAAGTGAGTGGTGGAACGAACGACTGCAAACTACCGGAATAATAAGCCTCGTGACGAAAGTCCAACGACAGCTAATCTGCCTCCAGCCACTCACATGGGTCTGTAAGGTGGACCCACCTTTTGCGAGTCGATCGTCATTCACTGTGAGAATTTTTTTTAATACTCTGGCTGGATACGATGCTTTGTATACACGCATTTGGAAACATCACCCATTACATGCACATACTTTCAAAACAGACCACTATAGTGGGCCTAATTTAGCTGTGCCAGTCAACACTATCATGTGGTGACCTGATGGGGTGGGATTTGATTGATGGGATTTGGTTGGGACATGTGGTAAATGGATGCACGTGGGTTAAAAAGGTTGTTTGGTTGATGGTACTGGAAGGGATGAAATAGTAATTACGCCGGGATTAACACCACGTTCGGCACATGTTTGGTAATATCATGGTATTTTCAGTCCAATCCCTAGTTTTGAATCAAATTCTTACTACGTAAAACACGTGATTAAGTAAAATCCTGTGTGGTGGACCATGTAATTGTAATCAATGAAGCAAATTCACAACAGATGTTGGTCACTTGTATATGTATATAACCATAATAGTCACGCGTAAAGGGCGTATATGGATGAACGACATGGATAAAACACATGTATCAATGTAGGGGCCCACGTGTAGTGGATTTCAAAATCCATGGAAATCCTGCATGGACCAAATGCAATTCCGTCCTACCTAATCCCAACCTTCCCATCCTCCCCAAACACTGGTTGGAATTTGCACTGAGCCAAATGCAAATCCATCCTAACTAATCCCATTTAATACCATACGCTAATGTTAAATGGAATGCTGCAAAATCATATGAAATTAAATCACAGGTTCTTAATGCAATTTCTAGAAACCGTCTTTTCGAAAGTGGGCTAATTTTTGTGGCCCATGAGTGACTCAAAATTTCCTTACTTCTACCAAGAAATTCAATGAGTTTACTACTATTATTAAATTGGTCTCACCTCCTAGCCTAGTTGGAAGATGCCCATGTGTTTCAACATCTCAAGTTTGAAATGCTAAGGAAACACGCTAACCCCACTGGTGGTTGGGTGCATATGTGACTCACCATGTGGGTGCGTTGCGCAGCTAACAAGGTGATGTGTTGCATGACTAACCTACACACACACACACACACACACACACACACACACACTACTACTTACTACTCATTTTACAATATAAACCTAGAAAATGGCCCAAATCCAAAGCTTAAGTAGATCACATCATTGGAAAAAGTAGGGATTGAATGCCCATTAGATAACATCTTGGAGCCATATAAGTTCTAAATCAAGCTTTTATTTTTGTTTTTTCCTTTATTTATGATGTGCTACCTTATGAATAGGTTGGATGACAAATAAACATCATGGTGTTGCGCAGCACCCCAACAAAGCTAGTGAACCAAAATCTAATCTCCGGTCTCACCCACAAATGATAAATAACAAGAAATAACAACTAGAAGTGAAATTGAAACAAACCAATAAACCACAAGATAGAATTTATGCGAAAAAACCCTAACAAGGGTAAAAAAAAACGAGTGCAAAGTTCCACTATGAAGAAGATAAAGTGACGCATAGAAACCCTAATGACCTACCCTAATCTCGAATTACACCCCTTTATATAGCATAATGTGGAAATAAGACTTAAAATAGGAAACCTTGCAAAACATTTCGCGTCCGGTCGGGCGCCCTGGTCAGGCTTGGTTGGGCGCCCGCCAATTACACAAAATGTCCAAAGAATTCAGCATTAAACAGCCCAAATTTCGAGCATCCGACTGCACATAGTCGGGCGCCTAACCACCCCTGGCTGGCAATGGTGTGCTGGCTCCACACCTCGACAATCTCCAACTTGGAGACACATCACCATAGTCCTTCGTCTTCTACATCCAGAGTGCACTACCTCCCCATCTTCAAGCCTGAAGACCAATAAAAGCTTAACAGAGCTTCAACTTCTCCCGTGTGACTGCCTTGGTCAACATATCTGCAAGATTCTCACTTTGTATGGATCTTCTCTAGAGCAATCGATTCATCTTCCAGTAACGAACATATGAAGTGATATCTGATGTCAATATGCTGGGTCCTCGAATGAAAGGTTGAATTTTTGGCCAAGTGTACTGCACTTTGACTGTCATTGTACAGCTTGCAATCTGCTTGCTTCTTCCCCAACTCTTTCATCAAACCTTGCATCTACACTATCTCCTTGCATGCTTCTATAACTGCAACATAATCTGCTTCCGTTGTATTGATGGACACAATTTTCTTTAACTGAGGACCCAACTGACTGCAGCACTACCCAGAGTAAAGACATACCCTGTAGTGCTCCTTCTTCTGTGAATATCTCCTGCTAAATCTGAGTCGACATAGCCTTGTAGCTTAATTTTCGATCATTCATAACAAAAACCTTACATCCACAGTACCTACTAGGTATCTGAGGATCCACTTTATAGCTTCTCAATGTTCCTTCCCAGAGTTGTTCATGAACTTGCTAACAACTATAATTGCTTGAGCAATATCTGACTTCGTGCTAACCATAACATACATGAGGCTCCCTATAACTGACGCGTAAGGGACTTTAGCCATGCAGTCTCGTTCTTCCTGTATCTTCGCACCTTGCTCCGTAGAAAGCTTGAAGTGATTGGCTAATGGAGTGCTAACCGGCTTAGCACCTCCCATACCGAATTGATTAAGTACCTTGGCTATGTACTCTGCCCGTGACAAAACTATCTTCTTGTCTTCCTTGTCACGTTTTATTCTCATGCCTAGGATTTGTTTTGTAGCTCCTAAATCCTTTATGGCAAACTCTCTAGACAACTGTCTTTTGAGATATGAGATGTCCTTCATATTTGATCCGGCTACAAGCATATCATCCATGTACAGAAGAAGGATGATGTACGACGTATCAAACTTTTTCAAGTAGCAACAGTGGTCTGTGTGATATCTTCTAAACTCGTTTTCCAACATGAAACTGTCGAACTTTTTGTACCACTACCTTGGGGCCTGCTTCAGGCCATATAGACTCTTTTTCAGTCTACATACCTTATTTTCCTCTCCTGGTGTCACGTATTCTGTCGGCTGATATATATATATCTCTTCTTCAAGATCTCCATGAAGAAAGGTTGTCTTAACATCTAGCTGCTCTAAATGTAGATCCTCTGTAGCCACTATACTCAAGATCATGTGAATCGTAGACATCTTTACTATTGGTAAAATATTTAAGTGAAATCGATACCTGCTTTTTGTTGGAACCGTTTCACAACTAATCTGGCCTTGTACCGCTTCGAACCATCATGCTCCTCTTTCAATCTGTAAACCCACTTGTTATGAAGAGCTTTCTTACCCTTAGGTAGAATGACGAGCTCCCACGTACGATTGGGCTCAAGAGAGTCCATCTCATCATCCATAGCTTGCTCCCACTTAAACCGTGTATCTGACCGTAGTGCCTCTTCAAAACAGTCTGGTTCACCATTATCTGTCAGCAGTAGATTATATAAGGAGGGTGAGTATCGGACCTTGGGTCTCCTCTCCCGAGTATACCTCCTCACAATCGGTGTCTGCGGCTTTGCCTCGTCATGCTCCTGTGCATGCTCATCCTGTGGCACTGTAACACTTGCATCCTATAACTCTTCCAATTCTATGAATTCTTTCTTATCGTCCTTATTCTGTTTTTGTTGCAAACTGTCCTTACACATCACTTTCTCGTTGAAGACTATGTCCTTGCTTCTGATGATTTTTCGATTTTCTGTATCCTAAAACCGATAGCCAAAATCATGCTGCCAGTAGCCTATAAACATGCACCTCCTGGACTTCGCATCCAGCTTGTTTCTGTGCTCTATATCAATGTGAACATATGAAGTGCAACCGAACACTTTGAGATGTGTAAGGTTCACTTCTTTTCCAGTCCACGTTTTTTCTGATAACCTACCATCCAATGGTGCCGAGGGACTTCTATTGATGAGATATACGACAATATTTACGACATCTGCCCAAAATGTCTTAGGCAATCCTGCATGTAACCTCATGCTCCTAGCGCACTCAATGATAGTCCTGTTAATGCGCTCAGCCACACCATTCTGCTGCGGTGTCCCTGGAATCGTTTTCTGATGTTTAATTCCATGTGCTGTACAATACTCCTCAAACCTCTTGTCACAATACTCTCCCCAATTATCTGATCGGAGAAATTTTACAGTTTTAGCTGTCT
The DNA here is from genome assembly GCA_003013855.2 of Liriodendron chinense. NCBI lineage: Eukaryota > Viridiplantae > Streptophyta > Magnoliopsida > Magnoliales > Magnoliaceae > Liriodendron > Liriodendron chinense. Next base: position 302,796 of record ML058337.1, on the reverse strand, counting down.
CATTTTCTACCAGTACTTTCCACTTCTTAAATGCATCAAACACTTCAGGTTTATGTTTTAAGAAGTAGACCCACAGTTTTCTACTGACATCATGAATAAAAGAGACAAAATAAAGTGGTCCACTAAGAGATGATACCTGTGCCGATCCCCACACGTCAGTGTGTACAAGTTCCAACAGATGCGTCTTTGGAGATCATCCTGTTTTCTTGAAGCTTACCCTCTTCTGCTTGCCATCACGCAGTCTTCACAGAATTCCAAATCGATAGACTTCAACCCTGGTAGCTTCCCTTTTGACAATAACACTTTCAGCCCTTTTTCACTCATGTGTCCCAACCTCTGATGCCATAACTGCTTGTTCACTCCAATTGATGCAACTTGTTCACTCCAATTGATGCAACTATGAGTGAACTAGACGATCCGGAAGTCACGTACAAAGTACCTTCCTTCTTGCCTCGAGATATCACCAAGGTACCTTTTGTGACCTTCCAGGAATCACTAGTGAATGTCGTTACATATCCAGTATCGGCTAACTGCCTCACTGAGATCAAGTTCCTTCTTAAACTCGGTACATGTCTGACAACCTTCAACTTCAAAACCGTTTCGTCTTTCTAACTTATATGAACGTCTCCCTTGCCAACAATACTACACAGCTCATCATTACCTAGATAGACTCTCCCAAAGTCACTTGATACATAATCACGAAAAACTTAGACGAAGTGGCATGAAATGAAGCACCCGAGTCTATAAACCAAGACTCATTCCTCGCATCAAGAGACAAGATCAATGCCTCTGTGTCATTCTCCCTAAATAGATTCACTGAATCATTCCCACCTTGAGTGCTTCCTTCTTGTTTCTTAAGCGCCCTGCAATCACGTTTCATATGCCCATTCTTTCCTCAATGACAACACTCGTCCTTGTCTTTCGGTCCCTTGAACTTCTTTCTTGACTTGGAACGCTCGTGTTTATTGTCTCCTTTGTTCAACGATCTTTCTCTTCCTTCAACGTTTAGAGCATTTCCTGAATCCCCTGAAACTCCCAATGCCTTCCTTCTAGATTCTTCGTTAAGAATTAGACCCATCACATCATCGAATTTCAACTTTGTAAACCCTAAAGAATTGTTCACGGCAATCACCAAACCATCTCAACTATTTGGTAAATTGGACAAGATCAATAGCACCCTGACCTCGTCATCAAAAGTGATGCCAACAGATTCCAATTGGCTCGTGACTGCATTGAATTCTTTTAGATGTTTACCCACACCCCCACCATCTGACATCTTCATGTTGAATAGTCGTTTCATGAGACGAACCTTGTTGGATGCTGAGTGTTTCTCATACATTGTAGCTAGAGCTTCCATTAATTCTTTTGTGGTCTTCACTTTGGATATATTGAAGGCGATGCTCTTAGATAAAGAGAGTCGGATCGTTCCTAAAGCCTTCCGATCCACTAGAGACCATTCATCATTTGTCATTGTAGACACCCCACCCTCGGCTACACTGTTGGTAGAGATAGCTGGTTGAACGGAGGACCATACCCCCAGATCCCAAGTCCAAACTCAGCCAAACTCACCCTTGTAAGCCCCATTCCATAGCCCAGTTCAAGCCTGAACCCAGTCAACCCAGTCCTAAACACCACCCTGAAAAACCCCCCATAAAAAAGTCCAGTAAAAAAGACTCAAAAAAAGTCAAACTCACTGAGTCAACTCGCTGAGTTAACCCGCTGAGTCAACCCGTCGAGTCAACCCGTCGAGTCAAAACACCGAGTCAACCCGTCGAGTCAACCCGTCGAGTCAAACCACCGAGTCGACCCACTGAGTCAATTCACTGAGTCGACCAGCGAGTCCAACAGCAGCCCCGAGGGAACGGCCGTACTCGCTGGAAACCGAGGAGCGGCCGTACGGGCGGCCCATGGCAGGCCGCCCGGACAAAATTACGCAATCTGCCATTGTCCGCTGCTATAAATACCCCCCTCCCCTTCTCATTTCAACAAGCCATTCGAGTCCATTGCAGCCTGAGAGCTCTGAGTCCATCTCTCCACCCTTTAGCCCATTTTTCCACCAAGGAGAGCCCGAGTGAGGAGAGTCTAACCCAGGTCCAGCCCAGCCTGACCACTGGTCCAAGCCTCCCAAGCCATCCAAGTCTTGATCCAACCACTCGAAGCCAACCCTTGCGACACCTCCGTCCACCCAGCTACTCATTTTCCAGCATCATCTCATTTGCATCTAGCATAAGTGCAACATTTACTTTCCTTCCAACCCCCCTGCTTCACTACAAGCACTTTGATTACTCAAGCACACATGCATATGTCTTTATATTAAGCACCTGTCAGTTCGAGCGTATGCTCTGGGCTTGCCCGTTGTTGGAACCTGCCCATCAGAAACTCTTACTGTTCAGACCTGCATTCATGCTTCACCATAAAACACCTTGATCATTCAAGCACACTGCATACGTCTTACATTAAGCACCTGTCAGTTCGAGCGTACGCTCTGGGCTTGCCCGTTGTTGGAACCTGCCCATCAGAAACTCTTACTGTTCAGACCCGCATTCATGCATCATGTCATCCATGAGAATATACGAGGATTAAATTAGACTTTCAAGTATTCGATCGATTCTGTGAAGTAGAGACCGTACTTCGGTACGGGCAGTGTGTGGGGTGCTTAACCTCTTCCCACCCTGTAACCGTGATCCCTTACCTTGAATCTCTGACCACAGATCAACAGGAGTCATCTTAGAGGAAGGAATCTTCGGATTCCCTTCTCTAACGTTTCTACGGGGTCTAGCCGACTGTAGATTCGAAGTAACTGGCTAGTGGCGACTCTGGTCTTATATAAATTCACTTAAAACACATCCAGCTCAATACGACAACCAAACGAAGCCCTCGAGAACGAGGCAAGCCAGTGGCACAAACGGCGATTTCGCACTCACGCATCCTCATCTCCTTCTTTTCCGAAAGGAAAGGGAAAGGGAGAACGACGTCGTGTGGGAGCGCGGAGAAATCGGCGAGGGTCCACAGAATGGCGACTCCACTGGGGATAAGCTAGTCCCATTAGTCGTGATCCGACTTGAAAACAGAATCCTTTCCGTACTTGAAAGTCATTAATCCTCATACAATCTCATCTGCATAGCATTCTACCCAAACCCAAAACCAAAAAAAAATAGAAAATCCCAAAACCCAAAAAGAGTAGAGTACAGTCCTCACCATTGCGCCTCCTCGGGCTCAACGTACGCGGAGACAACTTCCCTTCCGCAGCATAATCCGCACTCGGGCTCAGCAAGCCATGTCCGACCACGAAGAAGAAACTCATCACTTCCCTGCTCTCGAAATGACCGAAGCGCAACCTCCAGCGCAACAGCCCGTTGACAATACGCCAATCATACAAGAATTGGCACAAGGAATGAGAGCAATGCAAGAAATGCTCTTGCAATTCATGCAAGCACAAACCACCGCAGCAGCCAACAATCAGGTTGGCCCAGTTCAGCAAGCTCAGCAACCATGCCGGGCCCTTCCGGCCTCCAGTTCAAATCAAGCACAACCATCGGAGTCTGCCCAAGACTACCGACAGCAGCCATCTCAGCCCTTCGCCGTGGGGCATCCTTCTCAATATCTTCCTGCGACGACAAGGCCATCTCAGAGCACCTCCGTTGCAGGAACATCCAGTCAGCTTCCAGTCAATCTTGCAAACAACAATCTCAGTAGATCTCAGCATGTCCCCGCCGATGGGATACCTTTTCAATTCCAGCACATCCCCGCCGATGGGATTTCAATTCAATTTCCAGCAACAGGGACAGCACTGGCGAATGCCCACAATGGGGGTCAGTGTCAAGCCCACATCAATCAGCGGACAGTGGCGAATACCCAACAAGGGGGTCACTTCCCAGCATCTCAGCCTCCTGCAAACAGGAGCACTTTTCAATTCCAGCACATCCCCGCCGATGGGATTCCAGTTAATTTCCAGCAATCTTCAATTCAGCAAAATCCAGTTAATTTCCAGCAATCTTCAATTCAGCAAAATCCAGTTAATTTCCAGCAAGTTCCAGTTCAACCTTCAGTACAGTCTCCAGTTCAGTTACCATCAGTTCAAGCTCAAGTTCATCAGAATCCAGTTCAATCATCAAACCAATTTCAGCAACCCGCGGTTGCTTTTCAGCAAGCCCATAGGGTCGAAGACATCGACCACTATGCCGAAGAAGAACGTGCCTTATTCCAGGAGGCACCAGTCGCTCGAACAGATCACTCAGGACTGGACGAGTTGCGGGAGCAGTTCCAGATCTTGCAAAATCAGCTTCAGCGACAGCAAGGAATCGACTTACCTTCGACCAAGTTCAGAGACTTGTGTCCTTTCCCAGATGCTCGGGTACCTCAAAACTTTGAGGTTCCAAAGTTCAAAAGATACGACGGCAGCGGTTGTCCCACAGCACATCTCAAGGCCTTCTGTGGAGAGCTGAGTGCAATCTCAGGAAACGAAGGGGCCCTCATTCGATTGTTCCAAAAATCTCTGAAGGGCGATGCCCTAGATTGGTACACTTCATTGGACTGCCACCGCATCAGAACATGGGAACAGCTCTCCCAGGCTTTCGTCGACAGATTCGCATATAATCTCAACATGGCACCCAGAAGAGCCGACCTCGCAGCACTCAGGCAAAGGAGTGATGAAACACTATCAGCTTATGTGGGACGTTGGCGAGCTATGGCAGCCAGAATGCGGACACCCATCGACGATGAAGAACAAATCTCCATGATTGTTCATTCAACATATCCAGGCATATCCGGGTATCTCATCTCGCATCCATATGCGAACTTCTCGCAGCTAATCCGTGCTGGAGAGCAAGTCGAAGCAGGAATCCGTGCCGGGACGATCTCCCCATGGCCTCATCAAGCCACTCCAGTCAAGAGGAACAGAGTGGAAGGAAGACCCATCGGGCATGGGAACGGAAACCGCAGTAGTTCCCCTCCTCGCCCGACAGAGGTAAACAACATCAACACCACTGCTCAAGGGAATCAACGTGCTCCTCCACAGGGACGTCAACAGTATCAGCAGAATCAAGTACAGCATCAGCGGTATCAGCCACAACCAAATCCTCAGCCACAACCACTTCGACAACAACAGCAATTCAGAGGAAACGGTCAATACTCATACCAGAACAGGCAGAATTTCAGGGAGCTCAGGAAGTTCACTCCACTCAGTCAACCACTTAGTCAAATCATGACTACGCTGGTACAAAAGCAGTTACTCACTCTGATGACACCTAGGCCTCCTCCTCATCCTTTGCCGCCAAACTACCGAGAAAATGAGTATTGCGCCTATCATCAAGGACGTGGCCACGCCACTGATCGATGCTATACTTTGAAGAATGCCATACAAGACCTAATTGATGACCGCAAGATCGTCATCTCGGTCCCTGGAACTTCTCCAGCAGCTTCCACCAACATCCTTCAGAATCCTCTGCCTCAACATCCGACGGATCCCAGTTCGTCTCGTGGCCCTGCAGTCAATAGTATAGAAGAAGGGGACCATATCGATCGCTTCTTCTCCCCTATCCAGTCCATTCATGTCTACACTTATGAGCCGACAAATCCTCCTCCAGTCTTGCAAGGGGCAAGTTCCTTTCTTCCTTCAATCTCCGAGCCAGTCATGCTTGAAGGAGCACCTCCATATGATATACCAGTTGTTCAAGGGGCACCTTACAACCATTCAAGCTGGGAACCAGTCGTCCTGGAAGGAGCACAATCATACATTGAGCCCACATACGAACCTGTCATCTTGCAAGGGGCAACTCCAGAACAATCCAATCCGCAATGGAAGGATTACACTCATCAGCAGCAAGAGCCCGTTGTCTTGGAAGGATCTCTTCCAGTCAAGCCTGTCATATTGCAAGGGGCAAGTCCCGGAGGCATATCAATCACGCTACGGCAGCTCGGACGAACAGAGAAACCTCCTGCCATATCAAGAGGACCAGTATTCATTCCATGGGAGCCTCCTGCCCCAAGAACAGTCAAGCCAGGACCACGACCTTATGTGGTCTATGAAGACAAGCCTCGATACTACCCCTTCAGCACAGGCAACAATGTAGTCCTCAAGGCAAAAGCTCCATACGAGGAAGATCTGGTACCCACAACGGCACCGTTGCAAGAACCAGTGGTCCTAGAAGGCAAAAGGGAGGAAAACTACAAAGAGGTTCCATGGCACTATCCAGAATGTGCGGAAGTGGGGAATATGAATCCCAACGGGCGTTGCATCCGAAAAGATAATCAAAACAGAGGAGATACCAAAGGCGCTCTCTCAGGCCTCGGCAACAAAAATGAAGCCGCATACGATGTAGCAACTCAGCTCAAGTCAATCCCTGCACAAATCTCAGTATGGGAGCTACTCTGCACATCTCGCATACACCGAGAGATGTTTGCCAAGACCTTGAATGATGCTCATGTCTCCTCCGATACGGCACCAGAAATGATAGCTTTGATGATTGGACAACTCCTGGCTCCACGTGCCATCACCTTCACCGATAATGAGTTGCCACCAGAAGGACGCGATCATGGGCGATCCCTCAGCATAGCCTTACGATACAAAGACCCCTGTGTTCTGATGGTCCTTATCGATAATGGCTCAAGCTTAAATGTCTGCCCACTCAAGACTGCAGAACGTCTGGGAATCAGTCCTTCTTCATTTCGACCCAGCACCATATGTGTCAGAGCATTCGACAACACCCGCCGATCAGTGGAAGGGGAAGTCGACATAGAGGCATTCCAAATCCTGGATATATCAGCCTCTTTCAACATGCTGCTCGGACGGCCATGGCTGCACAAGGTTGGAGCTGTGCCATCAACCTTACATCAACGGGTGAAGTACATCTGTGGAAATCAAGTGATCTCTATCCACGCAGAGAAGGAGCTCATCATTCCTTCTAATGCTGCTGCCACTGAACCAGACATCCCGGTCATCGATATCCAACACTCTGAAGAAGACATCCCATTTCACAGTTTCGAATTTGAGACTGTGAACTCTATCGCCAATCCAGAACCAACAAGGGTGGACCGTGTCTTCTCACCGGCAGAGCGTCTGAGACTCAAATACCGAATGAAGAATCACTTCAAGTCCAGAAAGGTACCGCTGGTATATAACCAACGCAAATGGGGACTCGGATACAGGGCAACCTTCATGGACAAGAGAAGGAGGAAATTTCGGTGCTCACCCATCCAATTCGTCAAGCCAGGAGAGCCTTGCAAAGATCCAGGAGGGAATCAACCGACTGCACTACACAAAGGCCTCCCGATGAGCCTAGTTTGGGCCACGTGGCCCCCCATTCGATGGGATCAGATTCTCGAACCCTCTAAGCCTCCAGAAGAAGGAGGAAATGATGAAGACGAAGAAGGAAGACAAATACAGCAGCTTCAGGACCAGGTTACTCTGACACCTGCTCCCAACCAGGGGCACAACCTGCCCACTTCAATCAGCCAGGGGCACAACCTGCCCACTTCAATCGGCAAGGGGCACGACTCGCCCATCTCATCACCAATTAGCAAGGGGCACGACTTGCCCATCTCTGCAAAGTCAACATCATCAATCATCAGCCAGGGGCAGAAGCAGCCCATCCATTGGACTAAGAAAGGGAAGTGGCCAGCCCTAGATTGGTCTGATGTCCAGGTTCCAAACTTGTGTCTAACTGTGGAACCAGACGAACTGCAATGCGAGGTAAGTGATCCGGGAGGGACTGAGTACGACTCAGATCTCGAACCTGACCAGCAAGAAGTCATGGTCATTGGGCCAGATCGTGACTCTTCGCCCAAATCATCAACCCCCACCTCTTCAGGGGAGGAAGTGTGGGGTCCTGAATGGTCATCTGTTCCCCTCACTTTTGAATCAGCCAAAGAGCCATCTGAGGGCTCTGGCTTCCAAAAAAAAATGCCTGTTTAGGCAGCGACCGGAACTTTGGAACAAGTTGGGATCAATCATGGTCTGCAATGCCCGCTTGTTCAAAGTCCCGCGAATTTCGAAAAGCCAAAAAAATCAAAAACTTTCAAAAACCAAAAACATCTAGCATCTCAATTTCAGAAAAATCTCAAAAATCAAAAAATATTTCTTTCTCTGCATTCAATAGTGTGCCAAGTTCGTCTAAAGAGTCGCATGAGTTTGAAGTCGAATCATATGATTTCGACATCGAATTAGACTTTGAGCTCATGGGTCTGGACGAAGCTCGGGACGAGGAAGATGATGATCCTGCTCCCGAACTTGAGGATCTCCTCAAAAAGTTCGAATCTAAAGCCAATGTTGTAGCCGATGATTTCGAGATAGTAAACTTGGGGACGCCTGAGATCCCTAGGGAAGTACGCATTGGAAAATCGTTGCCACCTGAGATGAAACAGAAAATGATAGAGTTCCTAGCTCCAAGATTGTCCAACTTCGCGTTCTCATATGAAGACATGCCGGGGCTCGATGAAGAGCTCGTTGTACACCATCTGCCAACCAAGGCAGATATGAAGCCCGTAAAGCAAAAACTTCGAAGAATGAAGCCAGAATGGGCTCTGAAAGTCCGAGATGAAGTCATCAAGCAGTACAACGCGGGATTCTTGGTAGTCTCCAACTACCCTGAATGGCTCGCCAACATCGTACCAGTACCAAAGAAGGACGACAAGGTTCGAATGTGCATCGACTTCCGAGATCTCAACAAAGCCAGTCCAAAAGATGACTTCCCTTTGCCACATATCGACACTCTAGTCGACAACACTGCAGGATACAAGATCTTCTCATTCATGGATGGGTTCTCAGGTTACAATCAGATCAAGATGGCCGTCGAAGATCGCGAGAAGACATCGTTCATCACTCCCTGGGGAACCTTCTGTTACAGGGTAATGCCGTTCGGTCTGAAGAACGCAGGAGCAACATATCAGCGAGCAATGACAGCACTATTCCACGACATGATGAACAAAGAGCTCGAAGTATATGTGGACGACATGATCGTCAAATCTCGCACAATTGAAGGACACTTTGAAGATCTGAAGAAGTTATTCAACAGATTAGAAAAGTACAAGCTCCGTCTCAACCCTCAGAAATGTGTCTTCGGTGCAATGGGAGGTAAGCTCCTCGGCTTTATGGTGAGTGAGGATGGCATCAGGGTCGACGAGACCAAAACCAGAGCAATCATCGAGATGCCCCCTCCTAGAACAGAGAAAGAAATTCGTGGCTTCCTCGGCAGAATTCAATACATCAGTCGCTTCATCGCACAGCTCACACCTATCTGTGAGCCCATATTCAAGCTCCTTCGGAAGAACGTTCCAAAAGAATGGAATGATGATTGCCAAGTCGCCTTCGACCGCATCAAGAAATATCTCATGAATCCTCCAGTCCTAGTGCCTCCCACTCCCGGACGACCACTATTGTTATACATCTCGGTAGCAGCAGAGGCCATTGGCTGTGTCCTCGGCCAGCACGACGAGACCGGGAAGAAGGAACAAGCAATATACTATTTGAGTCGAAAGTTCACCGACTATGAGACCAGGTATTCCCCGATCGAGAAGACTTGCCTCGCCCTAGTCTGGGCAACTCAGCGACTCCGTCAATACATGATTGCATTCCCTATTCTCCTCCTCGCTCACATGGATCCGCTCAAGTACCTGTTCGAGAAGCCAGCACTCACTGGAAGGATAGCTAAGTGGCAGCTACTCTTGTCTGAGTTCGACATCACCTATGTCACTCAAAAGGCAATCAAGGGGCAGGCCCTCGCCGATCATCTTGCGGCTCACTCTCTCCTGGATTATCAACCGCTCAAGACGTTCTTCCCTGATGAAGATCTCTTGCTTATTGAAGGGGATGAAAAGAAGAAAAAAGATGAGTGGACGTTATTCTTCGACGGCGCAGCAAACTCTAAAGGAAGCGGTATTGGAGCAATCCTCTACTCTCCAGACGATGTCCCTATTCCTATCTCGAGGCGCATCGCATTCGAGTGTACCAACAACATGGCAGAGTATGAAGCATGCATCGCTGGCTTAAGGGAAGCCATAATCTTGGGCGTCAAGAAGCTACGAGTATTTGGAGACTCACAGCTTATCATCAATCAGACCAATGGCGAATGGAAGACCAAGGATGAGAAGTTGATACCATATCATGTGTATCTTGACAATCTGCTCGAAGAATTCAAGGAAATCACCTTCTCATACATGCCTAGAGCCAAGAACCAGTTTGCAGATGCTCTCGCCACACTTGCATCAATGCTCGAGATCCCAAAAGGAGCTTCAGAATGGGAGCTCACAGTCGAAATTCAAGAAGAACCTGCTTTTTGCCTACAAATAGAAGAAGCCGAAGCTGTCCCTGACAAACCCTGGTATGCCGACATCAAGCAATATATCGAAACCCAGGAGTATCCAGAATCAGCAACAGCAACAGATCGCCGAACCATCCAACGTTTGGCCGGCCAGTTCACCATCAATGGCGAAGTTCTCTACAAGCGATCCTATAACCACATCCTCCTCCGATGCGTCGATGAAACAGAAGCTGCAAAGATCATGAAAGAAATACACGAAGGAATCTGTGGGCCACACATGAATGGGCACATGATGGCAAAGAAGATTCTACGACTCGGCTACTACTGGCTCACCATGGAGACAGACTGTTGCAAGCACGTCAGAAAATGCTTCAAGTGTCAAGAGCATGCGAATCAAATCCATGCCCCATCATCAGAGTTATACAACCTGACCACCCCCTGGCCCTTCTCCATGTGGGGACTCGACATCATCGGCAAGATCAGTCCCAAAGCATCAAATGGTCACGAGTACATACTTGTGGCAGTCGACTACTTCACCAAGTGGGTAGAGGCAGCCTCATACACCACGATTGCAGCATCTCAAGTGATCAAATTCATGAAGAACAACATCATATGCCGGTACGGAATCCCCAATGCTATCATCACAGATAATGGAACCCCGTTCGTCAACAAGAAGATGGATGACTTCCTCAGCAAGTTCAAGATCCAACGTCATCGATCAAGCCCCTACCGTCCCCAGATGAATGGTGGGGTAGAAGCCGCAAACAAGATAATCGTCAGGATACTCGAGAAGATGGTCGTGACCTATCGAGATTGGTCAGATATGCTCCCATATGCACTTTGGGCCTATCGAACGTCTGTACGGTCTGCTACGGGCGTTACTCCTTTCGAGCTTACTTATGGAATGGAAGCAGTTCTACCAGTCGAAGTGGAAATACCATCACTTCGGGTGTTATTAGAAAACGGAATTGAAGAAGGAGAATGGCAACGGGCCAGATTCGATCAATTGCAGCTGGCAGATGAAAAACGCATGCGTGCACTAAGTCATTCACAGTGCTATCAGAAAAGGATCGCTTGGGCTTACAACAAGAGAGTCCGAAAAAGGAGCTTCAAGGTAGGCGACATGGTCATGAAGAAGATTCTACCGTCGCACCTTCCAGATCCCAGAGGAAAGTTCAAACCCTCGTGGGACGGGCCACTGATCGTCAGAGAAGTACTTCCCGGAGGCGCCCTCAGACTCACCAGCATGAGAGGGGTGGATCTTCCTGAGCCAACCAACGCCGACAACGTGAAGATCTTTCACGGGTAAGTTATTCTGACCTTATCAAATGTTACTTTAATAGAGCTGAAGTCAAGGGGTCAAAGCTAAGATCTCTGAGAAATCATTCCCGTCCACCAATAAGTGTTTCAAATAAGGGGACTCCAAAAGAGAAAAATACAAAAAAAAAAGAGGGGGGGATTCAAAAAGAGACAAAAAAAAGAGAGAGAAAAAGAATGCAAAAGAAAAAGAAAAAGAAAAGAAAAGAAGAAAAGAGAAAGAAAAAGGGAAGCCAAAGCAAGGCACCCAAGAAAAAAATCAACCCAAAAAGAAACACAGTCATCCATCCATCTCAGAGGGGTCTTTAGCAAAGACCGACAGCTCTATTATCGTAACTCAGGATAAGGGCTGAAAGACTGCCATCGACCGGCAATGACGGATTCCCGACCTCTAGCCGCCGCAGTTATCCAGAGATCCAGAAAGAAAAAAAAAAGGAAAAAAGAAAATGTGTGCCTAAACAAAGAGGGCGGAGTGAAAACCCGAAAGGGCGCTCCGAGTAAAAACAGTGGGCATACAGCGGACTTGGTGAAAACCTGAAAGGGCGCCAAGGGTAAAAACAGCACAGCTGCCAAGGGGCAGGTAAGACCAAATACCCGGGACGTGGTGAAAACCTGAAAGGGCGCCACGGGCAAAAATGACGGGAAAAAGCCGGCTGTGGTGAAAACTCGAAAGAGCACTGCAGGCAAAAATGGCTCAAATGAAAAAAAGAAAAGAAAAAAAAGTGCAGGTACCAAGAAATCAGACAGTCCAGATCGGTTCAAGCAGTGAAAGTGCAAGAACAAGAGGAAGTACAGTCAGGAGCGAAGAACTCTACAAACTCTGACAATCTCAGGAAGCAAGAGTTTCCATTGCCTACATCTCTAGGGAACTAAAGGATCAAGCAAGTCAAATCTCGAGACATCGGTCAAATCATTGACCGAGCCCCAGTTCTGATTCTTATATCCCGATGCAAAATCCAGACACACTCACAAGACAACTCATGGCACAGTAGATTTTCAAACAGTTCTCTCTTTTTTCATTAAAAGTATCATATTTCTTTTACATAACATATCATTTTTCAAAAAATACAAAAAAATGCATCATCATCAATCATATATGCAAAAAAGGGAATGTGCAGGTGGCCAACACAATCAATCTCTACCCTCCTCCTCGGCCACATCAGGCGAGTCCTCTGACTTATAAAAAGATAGTCTCGCTCTCAACCTGCTCACCTCCATACGCAGGTAATGCACCTCATCGCGCTCAAGGGTACGGATCGCTGTCTCCTCATCAGACAACCTCTGATCGGCAGCCAATCTCCTCGACATCATCTCACAATGATACCGAAGTGCAGAGATCTCAGACAGCAAATGACCATGAGTGGCCAAAAGGAAGCCAGGATCGATAAACGGGCGCTCCTCAAAAGGTTCATATGAACCAGATGAAGAGCCAGCATCTCCAAGAATATCCTGCTCATCCTCATCAGCAGTCTGGTGCCAACAAGGGATACGTCGATACAAAGACTGCTCAGCAACCCAGTACTGATATGGGGCGGTCGCCATCGGAAAAGTCCGCAGCTCAAATCCCAACAAATCAGCTGTCAAATAACTCGCCCAAGAACAATCAATCCGGGTCCTGAAGTCAGAGGATCTAGGTGGAAGTGCCCGACGCCCGATACCCGTAAAAGCGAAAAGAGGAACATCCTGCTCATACCCAAACTGCCGCAGGAATCGAATGGGATGGTAAGAGAAGAAAGATCGAAAGCCTACCAACATCAGAGGAAGGCGGTGTGCATCGCAAAGCACTGGAGGAAGTGAAAGCCAAGATGACTCCCAACGAACATTCCAGTCACGAAGTTTAGCGAACATCCTGCGATACAAGGGCTCGCTCATCCTAGCCGTATGCGGAAGGAACTCCAGGATATAACGCATGATGTCAGAGCTAGGGATGCCAGGAAGAGGTACAGAAACAGTCAGAGAAAGGCGCTCCCATAGCCAGACCTGATCACAGAAAACGAAAGAAGTTCAGCTAAAGCAAAGCAATCCCCAACAAAGCAAGAAAAAAAAAAGGTGTAGAAAGAATACCTGAAGGAAAGCACAACAGCCGCGAAGAACACGAGTACGACTAAGGGCGCAGTCAGTCAGCCCATCGAATAGCTCGGCCAAGATGAGAGAAATGATCCCCTGTCGACAGACAGCTCGGCTCATCACCTCGAAAAGCAAAGGAGTCTGGGACCTGCGCCATCCCGAGAACAGCACCTCAGCAATCAAACAGAACATCAGTGCGTTCCGAGCAAAGGTAGAACCGGCCGTACTCTGAGGACCCGAAAAAAGATCATACAGCAGGCCCAAAGAGAACACTACAGCATCCTGGCCACTAGCTACAGGCCGAACAAGATAAGGGATCCCAAACCAGTTCTGCGGTGTAGCAGTCTTCGGCGATGTCTTCGGCGAGAAGTACTGAGTATAATCCAAGGGTAAGCCTGTCAAGCGTGCAAGCTCCTCCAAAGAAGGCCCCATCTCCATATCGTTGAACGCAAACAAGTTCAACGAAGGGACCCAGTCAATCGAGGCAGCTCCGAGCATCCTCCAGTCAATGTCAACTCTAGCCATATGAATCAGACTGCCAAAGCCATAGGACTCCAAATCTCGAATCTCATAAACTGACAAGCTGTCAAGCCAAGCAAGCAGTCGTGGCGAGCAGGGAGAACGAGGAAGCAGCTGACAAGTCCTCACCGGTATCCCCTCCAGCACAAAAGGCCCAGAAATCGAGGACAACTCATCGAGGATCGGAAGGTCAACAGGCGAAGGAGAAGGAAAAGCTGGAACCTCTGCAGACTCGGCAGCCCCTGACCTGCCCTCAGTAACGGCTATGTCTGATATAGTCGCATCACTGTCTGAAACTGTCATAATCTCAGCCGCATGAGAAGACTCGCCCACCTCATGAACAAAGTGCGCGAAGGGCCGATGACCAAAAGAAGGACAATGCTCCCAACCAAAAGAGCCATCAGTGAAGATCACACCGCACATCGTGACATCCTGACCAATCTGACCGTCAAAGAATACATCTGAACCATCCAAAGGGGTCCCGGCAACCCCGATCAAAGAATCAACGGTCAGATCTGGACCTGCAGCCCCCTCCAACAGAAAATCATGAATCCAGTCATCATCCTGGCCGATCAAAGGGATCATCGAGGCATCCACACCGTCGATCATCAAGGGGACATCATCAATGATCACATCAAGACCACCCAAACAAGTGTGCCGCACATCTCGGCCCTCATCCAGAGCATCCAAACCGTCAAAGGTACCATCTGAGCCATCCATACCATCCAGACATGAGATCAGCCCATCTATGTCCATCATGGTCCCATCACCACCATCCATCACATCATCCATGGGACCCACACTCAAGGGATGCATAGCCTCACCTATGTCCCATCCCATCATCTCATCCATACCATCCATTCCTCCCATAATGAGGGGCCCATTCAAATCTGAAAATCCAGCCATCCCACCATTAATGGAGCTATTCAAAGCTCCACCAACCACCAAGCTTAAGTCTTCATCAATGCCCCCTCTTAATGCCCCATCTACCCCATCCATTAAAGGCATCTCCCCATTATCAAAGCTCAGTTGAAGATCTGAAGTGTGGGACCCATCTTGGACAGCCCCCACAGCCCATAAATCCCCACCATCCATTGCCCAAGAAAGGACAAACCAAGAAAAAGACAAAAGGAGAATGAAAGAAGAGACAAGGAAGTGATTCATGGATGAATCGAAGAATCGGATGCAGAGAATGTGGGGGACAGGAAAAAGGGACAGCAGAGGATGTCCGAACCAGGGCCAGCCCAGGCCGCTCAAGAGGCGAGCCTTGGGCGGCCTGCCCTGGGCCGCCCGTACGGACGCAGATCCCCTCTCTCCGCGGGATTGGCTCCAGGGCTTTTGGTAGGTGAGGCTGACAGTCTACGTCAGCAGATGGCGCTCCGTGGGCCGCCCAAGGCTCCGGTCCACTCCAAATTTCAACTGAAGATGATCAAGATCATACAAAAGGTGCCCCACTGGTCCAATCACGAAGCAATGTGGCCGGAATATGGCTGATCAAGCCAAAGAAGGGGGAAAGTGATCAAGTGGGGGCCACAAGCAATCCAAGCCATTCAAAGACTAGATCATCATGATCCAAACCATTGAAGAACCTACATGAGCCGTCAAACAACAAGATCAAAGGTTTGATCATCACAAGAAGGGCCAGAATCCAAGATCTAATCATCAAGTGGGCCCACAAAGCCAAATCAAGCGATCGGAGACGTTCAAGCCATCATCCACACCATGAGAAGCATTCCTAGCCTCACAAATCATCAAAAGAGATGCCCCAAAGTAAAATCAAGGTTTCAAATGGGCCCACAGGGCCGAATCTATCAATCTAAACCATTCAAGGGCTAGATCATCAGGATCCAAACCATTGGAAAGCTTACACAAGTCATGAAGCAGCAAGATCAAAGGTTCGATCATCAAAAGAAGGGCCAAAATCCAAGATCTAAACATCAAGTGGGCCCACAAGGCCTAATCAAGCAATCTGAACCATTCAAGTCATCACCCATGCAACTAAGCAGTCTCAAATCATGAAGGAATGAGTCAAGAGTCAAAGCATCCAGACATCACCAAGGAATTTGGGAGAAATCAAAGCCTGTATATTCATCCAAAAGAGCTTGATACAAAAGGGGACAAAAACAAAAGTACAAGGCCATATAAAGCAGAGCCAGCTACAAGTCACCAACATAATCATCATCGCCCCTCCTCGCGTCCCGCTCCCGACGATAAAGATCCATCAAAGGAGCAGTCACTGAACCTCCAGCATACCTGCGACGGCCACCTGGAACGTAAAGCGAAGGAAGCAAAGGCCCCTGGCCAAATAGTAGATACCACTCGTCATAATCACGATTCGGGATCGTGAAACGGAAGCCAGGCTGGCCCACCAGAGCCTCAACTCTCTCATCAGCTGGCATCCGAGCAGCTGGAGGAGGTGCAGAACAGGGGACCCGAGCCACCCCAGTGACTTGCCGAAGCAATCTCTCTCCCAAGTACCATTGGAAGGACTCAGCGTCAGAAAGCATAATACGGAGACATGAAGCATCATATGCCTCCACGCGCTGGGGTGTGTAGTAGAGAGGGAAACTAGCGTACGGCATCCGGGCAAACTGCAGCAGAAGAGGTTACCACGATCAGTTACAAGTACAGTACAAGGACAAAGACAAGCAAGATACTTACGTCCTCAACGGTCAGTCCGTCTATATCAGCACGCCAATTGTCCCCGGGAACTCGGGAGTTCCGCTGACGATTCTGCTGATGCCAGTACATGTGGCGATACTGAGCGGGTTCAATGTCATCTCGCATCCTCGGCGCAAGATGCGAAAAATGGTCATAAAAGCAAGTCTGGATGAAAGTACATTTAATGATCAGAGAGAGAAAGGAGGCAAACGGCTCCAAAGAGGATGAAAGAAGAGGTACCTCAACAACAGGCCAGAAGCCTGTGAAGGACCGGCTATGCCGACAGGTCTTGTCCAGACCTTGAAAGAGACGGGTCAGGATGGCCCCATTCCAGTTATAGGGGTGATGAAGATCCTCGACTAAACGAAGAAATTTAGGATCAACTCTCTCATTCGCATGGCAAAAAAGAAAGGATCCAAAAGCATAAGTGATCATGGCCCGCGCCTTGTGGAGGGCCTCTCGCTCGGTGGCAGGGACGACAGAAGAAAAATTGTTATAAAACCATCGCATCTTCACTTGATGGCCTTGGAATTCACCCTCAGGAGGGACGTCACCAACAAGCCGTAGCCAATCAGTGGAAGAGAGGGGAGCTAGAGAGCTCACTTGAGGGACAATTGCCCCATGAAAAGGGAAGCCTATCTGCATGTAAATATCCAAGGGGGTTATTCCCCACTCCCCACAAGGGAGTTGAAAGGTGTGGGTCTCATCCCGCCACCTCTCACAAAGGGCCGCAAGCATCATACGGTTGGCGTCGTTATTATGGAAGCGTAGGGTGAGGAGGCCAGCAAAAGGAGTACCATCTAGTACTCGCTCAAGCAAGGGCTGTGGCTCCTTCATCCAATTGTCCCAGCGATCCCTGGTACCTCAACCCTTGATAGCAGGAAGAGGTTGATGCTCCATAGCTAGGGAACACATGTGGTCCCCTCGGCGGACAATGAAAGCAGGATCATCCTCGTCAACCACTTGGTGGCCCCTAGTACCATCCGCCATGGAATCCTACAAGCTTGGCAAGGTAAGTCCCTATCCTTTACCCATTAAAATCCAAATTCTCATCCAAGAAACCCATGGGATTGGACTCACATTCAAATGCAAAATCTAAAGTCCAACTCCATGTGTCACTTAGGATATGTGTTGGACCCATTGGAAAAAGTAAGGCCTGCCTTAAAGAAGGTGGCATGGCATGCCTCAGGTAAGAAAAGTCCATCATCCAAGGACACATTTTGGACAACAAATGCACTCAAGTGCCATGAGATCAACTAAGGATGAGAGTCCTACTGCACATGAGAAGTTCCTCTTCAAAGTCCACATGTGGCCAAGGATTGACTCACTTTTATGCCAAGGTCATGATTCTCACTTAGGATGTCTCCATCTTTTTACACATATGCATGGACAAGTGGGGAATAGAAAGGAAACGGGTCCCCAAGAGCAACCCAAATGCCTCATCTCAATGGATTGGAGAGAGCACATAGCCCACTTGAAGAACATGAGGACCCATTCATGGGTTAACCATGGGCAACCTTATGTGCCTCATCTTGATGAAAATTTTGACCACGAAAATGCAACAAGGAGGTCTACCCACAAACATATGAATCAAAGAAGCTAAGGGTAGAAAGTCGATGCACATAGCCCACATGAAGAATCAAAGTTGAAAATGCCCATGAAAAGGCAAGTTTGGGCAACTTATGTGCACCAACTTTTTCACCAAAAGGGAGACCATTTGAGCACAAAAGAGCATGGCTTGATGAGTCACCCAACCATCATGAAAATGGATAAGAATGGTACACATAGCCCACTTGAAGATCAAAATCCAAAATGTCCCAAGGCATGGGACAAAAATGGGTAACTTATGGGTACCATTCCTTCTCACAAATGGAAGAAGAAATCACTCATATTTGAATGATGATGGGTGATCCACCAAGCCCCCATAGAAAAGTTCAAGGAGCTATGGTTGTATGGACACTCACTTGAGGATCATCCAGTTGAGGTTGATAACATTAAAGGGAAACTCTTGAGAATCACATTCCTACCACAAAGGAAGCCATTTGAACTTAGTGAGATTGTGGGAACAACTCACTCATGGGACTTGTAGATGGTCAAGTAGCTCAAGTCCTCCATCCATTAAAGAAAAGAACATGAAAATAAAAAATCCACATGGACAAAGTGTAGTGGGGCACACATGGTTCAAAGAAGTGCCCAAGTTTCAATGAAGGCCCAAAAGCCCATCCACATGAAAAAATTCAAAGGAGCCCACTACACTTTGTACAAGGAGGTACATCATATGGAAGAGTTGGGCCACTTGTCCATAAAGGCCCAACTAGGAAAACTAGCCCACTTGAGATCCAAAATGAAGAATGGGCTAGTCACCTTGATCCATACACATGTAAGGAAAGATGGGGTCACCCAAAGTGAGCCCCATGAGCCCAAAACTTGAGATGGGCCCTACCATGCCCATGGGCCCAAATCTTGAAAAGAAGAGGGAAAAGAAAGGATAATTCCAAAGGAAAAATGACAAAGGCAAGAAAGCATGAGGGAGCCCAAAATGAAGCATTGGGCCCATCAAATACACCAAGGGCCATGACTTCACTTTGAGCCCATTTGATACACATGAAAAGAGGCCCAACTCCCATGAAAAAGATAGAGTATTTTGCCATGCACACTTGATGACATGGCAAAATTACTCCTTACATGCACATGGAGGGAGTGTGAAAAAGGAAAAAATGATGAAGTGGAGAGCTTGCAATGTCCTTCTCCATGCACCACCTTTGAAAGACTTGAGATCTAAGAAAAGATCAAGAATGCTTGGGCCCACCTTCACACCCCTTTGAATAGCTACATGAAAAAGAAAAAGGATCATGAGAAGAGACAATGAAGATGGAAAAGGACAAGAAAGAGAAAGGAAGTGGTCCATACCTTTACCACTCACCAAAGAAGGACCACCTTGCTGTCCCAAGATTTCTCTAAGGCCCACCACTTGAAAAGAGCAAAGGACCACCAAAGAAGAGAGAGGAAACTTGAAGAAAGAAAGAGTATGAGAGAGAGAAGAGAGAGATTGCACGTTTGAGGGGGGGAGGGTGCCCCATGTTATATAGAAAAGGGGAGGGCACCCTTTTACCCAGCCCCCTGAAGAGACCAGGAGGCACAGACCGGTCGGGCGGCCCATGGGAGGCCGTCCTAGCCTCTACCTAGGTGAAACGACCTCCCTCTCCCTCTCCTTGGGAAGAACTCCTCCTTGGGAAGGGTGGTTGCAAGTGAATCTTGTACCTTCATGTAAGAATGAAGTGATGGAAGAGAATGGTGAGAAAAAAGAGAAAATCTCACCAAAATCTCATCTCATGAGAAATGGGTGAGAAATTGGGTGGATGATGTGGAAAAGTTCCATGGAATTTCCAAGAAAAAGAAAGAAGAATTTGACTTGGTCAAACAATGATCTCAACCATCCAAAGGCATGACCAGATGATCCAAACCATTCCAAGAAGAATCCCAAGAATCTCCGCCCTTGATTACTGTTCACATGTATGAATTATGGTCCGAAGACCTTAAACTACGTCGGGATCAAGATCCCGAGGGATTGTCAATAAAACCGGCATCAGTCTTCTTCAAGATCTGGTGGCTCCGGACATTTTCAGAAAACCAAAAAATATATACATCACTTGTACAGTTTCTGGTCCGAAGACCTTAAACTACGTCGGGATCAAGATCCCGAGGGATTGTCAATAAAACCGGCATCAGTCTTCTTCAAGATCTGGTGGCTCCGGACATTTTCAGAAAACCAAAAAATATATACATCACTTGTACAGTTTCTGGTCCGAAGACCTTAAACTACGTCGGGACCAAGATCCCGAGGGATTGTCAATAAAACCGGCATCAGTCTTCTTCAAGATCTGGTGGCTCCGGACATTTTCAGAAAACCAAAAAAATATATACATCACTTGTACAGTTTCTGGTCCGAAGACCTTAAACTACGTCGGGATCAAGATCCCGAGGGATTTTTAATAAAAATGGGTATCGATCTCGACCATCAAAATCAGAATCGATGACCCAGAATTTTTTTTAAAAAAAAAGAAAACAAAAAAATGTCTTTCCTCTTTTAAAGTTTTTGGTCCGAAGACCTTAAACTACGTCGGGATTAACATCCCGAGAGATTTTCAATAAAAACCAACATCGATCCCAGCCTTTCAGGCCAAGATCTGATGATCTGGATCATTTCGAAAAAAACAAAAAATGTGTTTGCCCCCCCTTCTACTAAGTCTGGGTCCGAAGACCTTAAACTACGTCGGGATCGACATCCCGAGAGATTTTCAATAAAAGCCGGCGTCGGTCTTGTTTGCTCAAGATCAATGACTCCGGACATTTTCAAAAATCATAAAAATATATTACCAAGCCCCGCTTTTAAAGTTTTGGTCCGAAGACCTTAAACTACGTCGGGATCGACATCCCGAGAGATTTTCAATAAAAACCGGCATCAGTCTGGATTGTCCATCCGCTGACACCGGACATTTTTCCAAAAAAAAAAACATGTTTGCCCCTCTTTTGTACAGTTTCATGGTCCGAAGACCTTAAGCTACACTGGGGTTAATTTCTCGGGGGACCTTTCTCGCTTTCAACTAAAAACCGGCATCGGCCTCGACCGTTGGGATCATGGTTCGATAACCCGGATCATCTCAAAAATACCAAAAATATTTTAAAGCTTTCCATAAAAACCAGTGTCAATCTCGATTACTCGAGTTGAAGTCTGGAACTTTTTCAAAACAAAAATATATATATATACAATATAAAACAAAAAAGTTTTCACCACCAGTTTCGATCCACCAATTCATCCCCAGCGGTCCGAAGACCTTAAACTACACTAGGATTAACTTCTCGGGGGCTTTCTTTCCTAACCTGTTCCAGGCATGGCTGACACTTGATCGTACGGGTGTCTGGAATCTCTTAAACAGGTAAAGGCTGAGGCGGGCAGAACTCCGCAATCCTGTTCGTGTTGAACGCACCGTGATAGACAACCTTGAGTTAGAAGTCGCTGTTGAAGCTGACGGATGTTCCCTGTTCCTAGAACTCATGAAGGGGATTAAGGCTGTTGGGAGGTGGAGCTCACCCTCACGGAATTGTGAGCAACGTAAGACCCCAAACTGGATTGACTAAGGGAAATGTGAGGATGTGGCTCATTTTGTAGCCGAAGGAGTCCGTCGGACGATACGTGGTCTATGTGCATTGCACATGAGGAACAGGCAACTTTGTGGGTGTGTTGACTGAAAACCCTCAAAATCTCCTCATCCGAAGATGTAAAACTACGGCACTTAACTGTGTGAGACTCGTCTTGCTCGCTGACATAAAATGGATCGGGTGCCTTACTAGCAGTAGAAGCTGGAAGTGGATGGAAATTCCACATCTTTTCCCTGCATTTCAGAAAAATCACAAAATACAAAAACATTGCAAAATCACCTTTTCAAAAATCACAAAAAAATATTTCCATCGCTTTCAAATCAAATATCTGCAAAAATCACAAAAATACTTTTCCTGCTTTCATCAGAAATATTTCGAAAAATCACAAAAATATTTCCTGTGTTTTCAATAACCAATCTCTATCCTGATCGCTCAGGTAAAGATTCGGACCACATATTTATAAAAAAAAAAAAAAAAATCACAAAAATTAGCATCCCCGGCACTACAATTCAGGAGTCTTGAACTCCGCTCACTTCACAGTATGGGATGACGGATCCAATCGCCCGCAAATTGGAATCTTGACCAAAACGGGCAACCAAACACCATCTCAATCACATGTATGCCCAGAAGAACATCTTGAAGTCGAATGATATCCTCGTACATTCTCATTAGCAAAGAAACAGTATCTTGGGACGATGGACCTGATCGACCACGGGTCGGGATCTTGACCAACCCGCTATCCAAACCTCCGTATCAAAAAGAAAAATCCCCAAGGGAGTACAACCCTACAAGCAATAAGCTCAAAGTTCTCTACACCCATAGCAAAAGCAAAATCATCAAACTGAAAGAGAATGAGCCAAAGCCATGCATTCATCATGCATCTCCATGCATCAGCATCCATCGCATCAGTCATCATGTTTACCTGCTTTCAAAATAAAAGTCGGCTAGCTAAAGACCCCACAGGCATCCCTAGTGGAGGCACATGCGAACCAGATTTTCATTTCAAAAAGACAAAAAATATTTCTATTTGCAAATAAAAACCCCACGGAGTATCACTCCCCAGAGTGGGTGTCTTTTCAAAAAACCAAAAAATATTTTCCCAGTAGAGCGTTCTGCCCCCAAAACACCAAGAGATCTTCCATATCTCTGGGTAGGAGCCGACGCAAAAATCAAATAAGATCCGATGTCTCGCGGTTTCCCCGGAGACCATTGGATCCAATGCACTCAAAGTACGGTCGAACTGAACTCCAGTGTCAGTGCGGTCGTACCACATGCCAAGATACAAAAAGATGAAAGCCAAAAGGCTCGGTCACAGAAACCATTTGAACAGGTGGAAACGATGAATTGTAACCCAAGTATCAAAATCAGCAGATTGGGTGGAAAGAGTTCACCCGCACATACCTAGGCGTGGATGCCTGAAGTACCTTAACTGAGTCCAAGTCGGCGTAGTAGAATCCCGTAAGACTATCGGACGCAGGGCGTCTAACCACTTTGACAGTCAAGCGAAACAAGTACTCCTGGAGTGATCTGGGAAAACATCAAACATCACACAATCAGTCTCAGGGTCAGCATCCTAGTAAGACTAACGGACGCAGAGGCTCTGCTGTACCTTTTCGATGTTAGTACCGATCGGGAATGGAAGGGTTGCGATTGGGTACCCAGGTTGCAGCAAACTGCAGGGACAATCGCAACGTTTTCTCCAAACTCTCGCGGTATGTGCGAGTTATCAATTTCTAGACAATCAACTGACTCAGATACAAAGGATAACAAAGATTCCAGACCACAATCAAGGAAAGAATGAATTGCAAACCAAGCATCAAAACCAGCAGACCGGGTGGAAAAGCCCACCTGCACATACCTAGGCGTGGATGCCTGAAGTACCTTGACTGAGTCCAAGTCGGCGTAGTAGAATCCCGTAAGACTATCGGACGCAGGGCGTCTAACCACTTTGACAGTCAAGCGAAACAAGTACTCCTGGAGTGATCTGGGAAAACATCAAACATAGAATTAATCACAGGGTCAGTAACCTCGTAAGACTGTCGACGCAGAGGCTCTGCTGTACCTTTCCGATGTTAGTACCGGTCGGGAATGGAAGGGTTGCGATTGGGTACCCAGGTTGCAGCAAACTGCAGGGACAATCGCAACGTTTTCTCCAAACTCTCGCGGTATGTGCAAGTGAGCGATCTCCAAACGATCAACTGGCACAGATGCAAAGGCAAGCAAAGATTTCAGAACATGATCTATGAATGACCGGGTCAGAAGTGGGGTGTTCACTCGCTTTGGCATTCGGTTGCATGCAACCTCTGCCAAAGAGGGGCATCTGTAGACACCCCACCCTCGGCTACACTGTTGGTAGAGATAGCTGGTTGAACGGAGGACCATACCCCCAAATCCCAAGTCCAAACTCAGCCAAACTCACCCTTGTAAGCCCCATTCCATAGCCCAGTTCAAGCCTGAACCCAGTCAACCCAGTCCTAAACACCACCCTGAAAAACCCCCCATAAAAAAGTCCAGTCAAAAAGACCCAAAAAAAGTCAAACTCACTGAGTCAACTCGCTGAGTTAACCCGCTGAGTCAACCCGTCGAGTCAACCCGTCGAGTCAAAACACCGAGTCAACCCGTCGAGTCAACCCGTCGAGTCAAACCACCGAGTCGACCCACTGAGTCAATTCACTGAGTCGACCAGCGAGTCCAACAGCAGCCCCGAGGGAACGGCCGTACTCGCTGGAAACCGAGGAGCGGCCGTACGGGCGGCCCATGGCAGGCCGCCCGGACAAAATTACGCAATCTGCCATTGTCCGCTGCTATAAATACCCCCCTCCCCTTCTCATTTCAACAAGCCATTCGAGTCCATTGCAGCCTGAGAGCTCTGAGTCCATCTCTCCACCCTTTAGCCCATTTTTCCACCAAGGAGAGCCCGAGTGAGGAGAGTCTAACCCAGGTCCAGCCCAGCCTGACCACTGGTCCAAGCCTCCCAAGCCATCCAAGTCTTGATCCAACCACTCGAAGCCAACCCTTGCGACACCTCCGTCCACCCAGCTACTCATTTTCCAGCATCATCTCATTTGCATCTAGCATAAGTGCAACATTTACTTTCCTTCCAACCCCCCTGCTTCACTACAAGCACTTTGATTACTCAAGCACACATGCATATGTCTTTATATTAAGCACCTGTCAGTTCGAGCGTATGCTCTGGGCTTGCCCGTTGTTGGAACCTGCCCATCAGAAACTCTTACTGTTCAGACCTGCATTCATGCTTCACCATAAAACACCTTGATCATTCAAGCACACTGCATACGTCTTACATTAAGCACCTGTCAGTTCGAGCGTACGCTCTGGGCTTGCCCGTTGTTGGAACCTGCCCATCAGAAACTCTTACTGTTCAGACCCGCATTCATGCATCATGTCATCCATGAGAATATACGAGGATTAAATTAGACTTTCAAGTATTCGATCGATTCTGTGAAGTAGAGACCGTACTTCGGTACGGGCAGTGTGTGGGGTGCTTAACCTCTTCCCACCCTGTAACCGTGATCCCTTACCTTGAATCTCTGA
The DNA here is from genome assembly GCA_003013855.2 of Liriodendron chinense. Classification (NCBI taxonomy): domain Eukaryota; kingdom Viridiplantae; phylum Streptophyta; class Magnoliopsida; order Magnoliales; family Magnoliaceae; genus Liriodendron; species Liriodendron chinense. Next base: position 277,261 of record ML058337.1, on the reverse strand, counting down.
CCACAGATCAACAGGAGTCATCTTAGAGGAAGGAATCTTCAGATTCCCTTCTCTAACGTTTCTACGGGGTCTAGCCGACTGTAGATTCAAAGTAACTGGCTAGTGGCGACTCTGGTCTTATATAAATTCACTTAAAACACATCCAGCTCAATACGACAACCAAACGAAGCCCTCGAGAACGAGGCAAGCCAGTGGCACAAACGGCGATTTCGCACTCACGCATCCTCATCTCCTTCTTTTCCGAAAGGAAAGGGAAAGGGAGAACGACGTCGTGTGGGAGCGCGGAGAAATCGGCGAGGGTCCACAGTCATCTTCTCTGATTTCTTCTCTTTTCCTTTTAGAGGAACATAGATGTCCTTCTGATAGAGATAATCCTCCACTTGCATCTTCCAGAAGGTAAAGTTTGAACCATCTAACTTCTCAAGTTGTGTCTTTCCTTCTTCTGTCATCGCTTCCACTTGAACTAAACCAATAGCCTTGATACCATGTTGTGCAGCACGCCAACAACGTCGGTGAACCGAGATCCAATCTCCGATCTCACCCACAAACGATAAACAAGAAGAAATAATAACTAGAAGCGGAATTGAAACAAACTAACAAACCACAAGACAAAATTTGTATGGAAAAACCCCAACAAGGGTAAAAAAAACCATGGGTGCAAAGTTCCACTATGAAGAAGACAAAGTTACAAGCAATATACTCACCTTCTCCGATGCTCCCATGCACAAAGATGGCCCTTTTTGCTAACCCCTTCCCTCTTTCTCACCTTGGACGTATAGAAACCCTAATGAGCTACTCTAATTTTGAATTACACCCTTTTATATAGCATAATGCGGAAATATGACTTAAAATAGGAAACCCCGTGAAACACTTCGCGTCTGGTAGGGCGTCCCGTCAGGCTTGGTCGAGCGCCCACTCATTACACAAAACGTCAAGAGAATTCAGCATTAAACAACCCGAATTTCGGGCGTCCGACTGAACATGATAGGGCGCCCGATCTATTGACCGTTGGGCGCCCGACCACCTTGGCTGGCAATGGTGTGCTAGCTCCACGGCTCAACACATGGTGGGCTTTTGAAAGGATTCAACGGTGTACAACATAGTCCTCATTGGTGTGGTCTACTTAGAGCTCTAAAGATGTTTTCAGTTTTGGGTTAATGGCCTAAATTGTATTGGCAAAAGTAAATTAATAGCTGGATACAACACATACATCGCGTTTGCTTCACATGGTCCTGCCACTGCAGAGGTAGGCGGTGACAGGGTCACTACGCAATCCTCATCCATCTGTTTCGCCGCGTGCAGGATTGAGACGCTTTGTTTAAATTGCACATTTATGTTTAAATTGCACATATAACATGCGGATTCGGTCCTTCCTCAGCATCCATATTGATTCTTGGAGGGCCCCACCGGGATGTATCTGGTTATCCACACCGTCCATCCCTTTTCTAAGATCATTTTAAGCCATGATTCCAAGAATGAGTCAGATCCAACGGTCAGGTGGACCACACTAAATAGCAAGCGTGGTCACATTAAATTCAAGAGTCATTTCTGGTGTGGCCCATCTGAGTGTTGGATCTGACTCATTCTTGATATCATGGCTTAAAATGATCTTAGAAAATGAATGGTCGGCGTGGATAACCAGATACATCACGGTGAGCCCTTCCACGTATCAGTATGAAGCTTTGCATGCATACTGGGAGAGGATGCAATCTGCGTCCACACATATATGGATATTACGGGCACATTTTCTGGTGCATGATCATGGAACATCACGCTCCACCAGAGTATAAAATAAAATGCGAATTGCAGTCGTTGCGACGCAGTTCGGAAATGCACTTCCTTAAGACGTGAGAATAAGTAACGCGTGTATAATACAGGAACCGTTCATCAGGCGCTAGTTATTTAGTATATTAAAAAAACAGGTCGATAAGATCATAAGGTGGGTCAGTTTATATTAACCGTTCATTTCATTCTGTAATTCTTTTTGCACCGGTAATGATATTATCAGCATTTAAAAGTTTCTTTTACCTTCTGATGAGCGGCTGCGATCTCACTCTTGTATTCCTTGTTTGCACGCACACGGGGCGATTGCGACTTTCAAAGTTCACTGGAGCGAGTGCACTGAGATCTCTTTCTCCTCATTCCCACGTAACGGTATCACCGCCCCCTGCTTTAAATAGACGCGCCCCTCAAAATCTTCCTCTCTCATTCAGTCATTCATTCCCACAGACGCCCCCCCCCCTCTCTCTAAACGAACGGACAGAGATCGTCTCTTTAATGGCGTCCTCGAGGGTAGATCTGGACGGCCGTCCGATCAAGCCATTTACGATCTGCATGATCGGAGCGGGTGGCTTCATAGGCTCGCATCTCTGCGAGAAGCTGCTGGCAGAGACTGCACACAAGATCCTGGCCGTCGACGTCTACAATGACAAGATCAAGCACCTTCTCGAGCCTAGCCCATCCAATCCAACCCTACCTTGGGCCGATCGCATCCAGTTCCACCGCATCAACATCAAGCACGATTCTCGCCTCGAAGGCCTCATCAAGATGGCAGATCTGGTCTGTTCGAATTCCTCCTCATTTCCTTTTTCTTTGATAATTTGGAGATCTTCAGATGCTTGGGCTGGAATGTTTTTCCCTGTTATTAGGATAATGTAGATCTGTAGATTCTTGCTAACAAGGGGGCCTGCTCCCTTTTATTCTTTGCAGACTATCAATCTTGCGGCGATCTGTACTCCGGCCGATTACAACACCCGCCCTCTCGATACTATATACAGCAATTTCATTGACGCGATTCCAGTCGTACGTTTTTAATTTTTAATTTTTTTTTTTTTAATTTTTTTTTTTTTTAATTTTTTAATTTTTTATTTTTATTTTTATTTTTTTTATTTTTTTTTTATTTTTTTATTTTTTTCTGTTTTCGTTCTATGCTTGGTGGTAATCACCCTGGCAGAATGATTTTTGGAAGAGTGGATGTGGGTATTGATGGGCGGATTGGTTGTAATTCAGGTTAAGTATTGCTCAGAAAACAGCAAGCGTCTCATCCATTTCTCTACTTGTGAAATTTATGGGAAGACAATCGGAAGCTTTCTCCCCAAGGATCACCCTCTGCGTCAGGTCTCTCTCTCTCTCTCTCTCTCTCTCTCTCTCTCTCTCTCTCTCTCTCTCTCTCTCTCTCTCTCTCTCTCTCTTCTTGATCTATTTCTGCATTCTGGAATCTTAGTTTTGTTTCTTCCATAATTATTGATTTGCGTACTGTTTGGATGTGCAAACCAATTAGCCATTGGATCTGATATTCTTCATGATGCTTGTGATTCTGATAAATATCCTAGTGGCGGCATCTTGGATGAAGGTTTTCCTTCTGACAAGTCCGTATTTCTTCTCCCAAATTTACATCTGGATCAACTTCAATTGAAATTTTGTAGTTGTGGATGAAGATTTGACCAGATCTTAGTGAACTTACTCCTGCTTTTGGTGAATGGGTGGCGGGTTCTTTTTCTGCTTGGTACATATGAGTTTGACTATGCATCCATAGAAGAAGGAATCTTGGATCTTTTGGTTCAATTGGGCTTTCAAAATTCCCTTATATGTTTTTGTAATTTTGACATCTGATACCGTTTTCTTTGCTACTTTGTATTGAATTGCCTAAGTATCACTTGCAATGTGCGAAAGATTCTGGTGATATGTTAATGGCTACTGGGAGTGAGTGACAATATTTGTTTTGTTCTTTACCATATGAAATTTGTGATTTAATTTTCATCATTGTCTTTGGGCCCTCTGCCCATTTGCGTTGCTTCTAGGAAGTGCATAATTGATTAACAGTACACAATTTTCTTAAATTATTTTTTGAGAATTTACTTATGCAAAAATAAACATGGTTGGAAAACATAAATGAAAAAAAAAAAACACTTGTCCCATTTAAAAAAGTCTCCGCAAATCAGCTGTTAGGATTATTCAACCAATCTTATTTTGGGTTGTGACCTAGTGACAGTGGGTTCTATGTTTCCGTTAGTTTAATTCGAGTTAATGTGTACAATGTCTGCAACCTCGGAGTAGCTGCAAATCAAGTGTAATACCCTTTCGAGGGTATCAAATAAATCCCCTACAAGTGAGGGCATGGAACATGTGTCCGGAGTTGGGTGGACAAAACACATGATTAGAGATCTAGACCATTCATTAGGTAGGGTACACCATGAACACACCATGAACCAAAAATAATGTTTCTTCTGATTAGGCAGGTCAAACTTATATAAGAAAAATGATATGTTAAGAAAAATCCAACAATCCATATTCAACATGCATGTGTAGCTTACTCTTGCTACCCTGATTTTTGGTATGTGGCATGTTCAAAGTGCACCCTGCCTAATGAATGGCTGGATTTCTAATACTTGTGTTGTATGCTTATAGATCTGAGATGTGTTCCACCCCCTCAAATTAGGTCCACCTGTTTAGCACAGGAGCATTCATGGAAACATCTGCAAGTCACTTACAAAACAGTAATTTTTGTTAATTGCTTCTTCATAAGCAATTAAATCCCGTCACTAGCCAAATGTACTTAACAATTAATTGAGTGGTTTTGGTAATTAGAATCACCCAAATTTTTTTTTGTAACCAACGTCAAACAGGAACTTATTGACTAACAATATTTGTTTTTTTCCTTTTTCAAATGATGACTCTCAATGCAATTTATGCAATTTAAACCATTGTGTATGACCAGTGAGCATGGGGCCATTGAAGAATTATCCTATTGAACATGTAGATTGGAGGATTTTCTTCTTTCATCCACTAGATGCTTTCTTCTAACCAAAATTGCAAGGGGGAAACCTCACGCAAGGGTAACTATAGAAGCCACGAACTTACAAGGGAAACTGCATAAGGCACAATATGCACATTGCAGGAATCATAGGAGCTCCAAATCATAGGAACACATCTTTTTTTTTTTAAGACACACCACACCCACTCACACACCCACCCACTCCACATGGGCACTCGATCCCTAGTCTCAATGTTGAAACAGGAGTCTATCTACCACTGAGCCATGGAGTCGGACCCCAAATCTTTTATTTGTACATCACAAAGCTAGTTTCTTCTCCTTGCATCTTTTTATAAGGAAAGGCCGTAATATATCCACAATAAAAAAAAAAAAATCACCACGAGGGCATAAGGTTCATATCATAGGAATGCCAATCTTTCATTCATAAAACCACAAAGCTTTTTTTCTTATTCTCCTCAAATCTTCCTATGAGCAAAGTCCAAGAAACCTTAGCTTCTAATCTCAACCACTATCCATGAGTAAATGTTTTCTTTTTTACTTTATCATGGCTGTGAGGAGTACGGAATTATTTTATTTGGGGCTTATGGTGGTTGACCTTCCTCAAAGGTTATTCCTAGTTGTGGTTTTTGTTTTGTGGGAATCCCTTCTATTCTAATGCACCCTTGGGTTATTGGTTTCTTTTATTTCACAGTTTTTCTGATTTCTTTACAGCTATCTACCTTTTTGTGACCTTTAATCTTTGATTGATGGGGAAATTATTTTATAGGACATTGGTAAATTTTAGTTCAATAGTAGTTGGATTGGCACCTTTGGGTTGGTTCTTATGTTCAAGATTTCTCATGGTCAGTGCTGTGTTATTCTGTTCAAAGTAGTACGTAAAGGTTCTTGGTGCAATGGTCTGCTGTATCTTTTGTCCAATATTCTTTGTATGTTTTACAATGTCTTGTGGGAGAATGCATGGCCTTCTTCTTGATCGCATGGGGTATGTTACAAATCAAATTTCTCCTACTTGTTCATTTTTTGGCGTCAAGGCCATTGGGTCTACTTTTTGGCGCTGGTTGAGGTGTGACTTAGGTGGGGAAATTGTGTTCAATTTTGGTTGGGTTGCTTTCATTCTAAAATACACTGAAAATATTTTCTTTTATGTAAATGTTGGGGCTCCTGGAGCCTTTAGTGACCATGAGCTCACATCAATAGTGTTGGAAACTAGTGGCCAAGACGTGACATTTCATTCTCACTTGAAACCTCACACAGTTTAATTGTCCTTATGGTTGGTTAATTTGATTAATGGAACCCTATCCAATTCCATGTTTCATGTGTGCTTGCTCAATAGTAACTTCAGAGTTCATACAAGTCATCTCCTGCTGTATCATGGAGGATTTCAAATTACTACAGATGCTTGGGGGATTATTCAGAACTTGTGGTGTAGATGGCTGGAAATAAGAGAGCTATGTCTTTGGCACATTCTTTTCTCTCCATTTTTATGGGATGTTAGGATCCCCTCCAGTGTTTTAGAGGAAGCTAGAAATATGATTAGACTTTTATGTCGGAATGGGCCTCTTATGTCAAAGTAGCAAAGTCTGCTAATTTTTCTTGTTGGTTCTTGCTTAGCTTGGGTTGTATTCTTTTCCCATCCATTAGTGGGCTTTCTAATAAGAGCCAGTTATCTCTCTCTCTCTCTCTCTCTCTCTCTCTCTCTCTCTCTCTCTCTCTCTCTCTCTCTCTCTCTCTCTCAATATATATATATATATATATCTCTCTCTCTCTCTCTCTCTCTCTCAATATATATATATATATATATATATATAAACAAAAGCAGAGTCATTATATACTCCTTTTTCTTTTTCTTTTTCTTTTAAAGAGTTCCTCTTACATTTTGCACAAACTCTAGAAGTGTCAAATGGAGTTGCTGGGCCTATTATTCCTTTAACAGACAGATTTAGAGTGCATCATCTGTAGATTGGTTGAGACTAAATTTAGTTGGTAGTAAAAGAAAATTTTATTGGGAGCTGATTTGGTTTTTAGGGTGTTTGTGCTGAATCTGCTGATGAATAGGGTTAGGCTGTACTGTCCGTGCTAGCCATCCATCATTAATGCAATCAAAGCTGAGGTTTCTACATGAAGGTCTCATCAATCTAAGAGGGTTTAGACTTGAGTTTGTTGAAGAGATCACCACTAGCCTCCTCTAGATTGTGAGAGCATTAAAATTTATATTGGAAGCTGATTTGGTTTTTGGGGTGCTTGTGCTGATGAATAGGGTTAGGCCGTACTGTCTGTTCTAGTCATTCATCATTAATGCTATCAAAGCTGAGGTTTCTACACAAAATTATCATTGATCTAAGAGGGTTTAGACTCGATTTTGTTGAGGAGATCACCACTAGCCTCCTCTAGATTGTGGAAAATTCTCTCAACACAGTTTTGATCGTTGAAGTCTTTCAGTGGTTTACTATGAAGAGATCAAGCAGATTGTTTGTCATTGCTTTGATAAGCTTTTTCAAATCATAGGGTGGAGTGCCAGTTGGATGAATGATTTGCATTTACGTCCTAGATTTAAAATGCTATTTGTTGCATATCCAAGGGTACTTTGTAATTTATCCTCCTTTTTATTAACATAAACAAGGAAGATGGGAAAGATACAGATAGAAATTATGCTAACTTTTGATTGTTTATCAGTTATGTTTTTGTTTGTAATAATTGTTCTAAGAGATTACCTAATCCAGCTTGCTGAACCATCTGATATTAGTTCTGAGCTTCATGTCATTGGTCTTTTTTCTGATGGAATAGGACCCTTCTTTCTATGTCCTCAAAGAAGATGCTTCTCCCTGCATATTTGGTCCTATTGAGAAACAGAGATGGTCTTATGCATGCGCGAAGCAACTAATTGAAAGGCTAATTTATGGTAAAGGCCTTTACTGACCTAGCTCTAGTTTTTGACATGCATTTATGGGCATCCTACCCTAACATTTTTTTTTGGTCTAATGATTGTAGCTGAGGGTGCGGAAAATGGTCTTGAATTCTCCATTGTGAGACCTTTCAACTGGATTGGACCAAGGATGGATTTCATACCTGGCGTTGATGGTCCAAGCGAGGGTGTTCCGAGGGTTCTGGCATGTTTCAGTAACGTAAGTTGTGTTTCTTGTAGAGGTGGCATTCTAAGTTGTCATGTTTTTCTTTCCTGAAGATTCTAACTTCTTTCCACTGCAGAATCTCCTGCGTGGTGAGCCACTTAAGCTTGTAGATGGCGGCCAATCGCAAAGAACCTTTGTTTATATCAAAGATGCTATTGAAGCTGTTTTGTTGATGATTGTATGTGAAACCTCTTCTTCTTCCTCTGCTTTACCACTCCCTCCAACCAATTAATGAAGCCACATGACTAATGCAACTAAATTCCTCAGGAAAATCCAGAAAGAGCCAATGGTCATATTTTCAATGTGGGCAATCCTAACAATGAAGTCACGGTGAAGCAACTTGCAGAAATGATGACAGAGGTATGTGAGCAAGCAGCAGCAAGATTTAATCATGAGCAGTTTGCTTCTAGCCCCTTTTAACTAGTATTTCACATCTCTGGCCAGGTGTATTCGAAGGTTAGTGGAGAACCTGCATTGGAGGTGCCAACTATCGATGTGAGCTCCAAGGAGTTTTATGGTGAAGGATATGATGACAGTGATAAACGAATTCCAGACATGACTATCATCAACAAGCAGCTCGGTAATACTGTGTTTGCATCTAGCTTGGTTATTTATTTGTTGGATAAAGGAAGCATTGGTGTTTAGAGCATGCTGCTACTATGCATGAGCTTCACGGAGTTCCACGAAGTGCACCAAAACGCCTCTATTGCATACATGGCACATGGGTATGGTGATCAAGACAGTCGATTTGATGGGCCACCACTGTGACGTGCTATATGCTGAAGACTAGTTGATTGGACACGTAGCCATTATCAATGGTGTTGAAAATGGGGGTGGTTGATTCAATAAATGAGCTCGCTCACGACTCAGATTTTTTTGGAGCTGTCCAATTGCTATGATTCTTGCCCTGTAAGCCCATCTACATGGTGGCCCTCCAGAGATGCATGGTCTTGATCACCATGCATGTTTGCCACGTGCACGCTATGGATGATATGCCATATAACTTTCATGAGAAGCACATGTCATAACAGCATGTCTCAATGCTTATAAACTCCGGTGTTACTCGAGTTAAATTAGTATGGCAGGGAACTGGCGCCTGAGTTTAAGATAACGTAATAACACTGCTTCTTTAAGGGGGTTTTTGGAGAGCCATTGATTTACTCAGTCTGATTTTTCTTAAACTCCCTTCAGTTTTAAAAGAGGGAAAAACACTCTTTTCTTTCAGTTGCTCCCTGCTATCTCCCCTTTCTCTCTGCTGCTATTTACTCCTCTTTGATTGGGGTGTGTATCAATTTTTTAGAGACGAGGTTGACTAGCGTAGACTTCCTCCCCTTGCATCTCCTTGACAAACACCTCTTTCCGTTTCAAATACTACAATAGTTTCTTTATTCTTCTCCTACTCATTTGGCCTCCCTTGCCAGGTTGCTCCACCCGTGTTGGATCTAAATATCAGTCATTCGCATCACCATCTTTAATAAAAATTAGTGAACCTGCAAGGTGAATCAGTATTTTGCATTTTAAGGTCCTCAATCCAAAACCCTAGAAACTGTTCTTTCAAATCTTAATAAAACTCCCCTTTCTAAAAAAACAAACGCTAGTCCTAGATCATGAACGCTGCTACTTCAGACTCTGAATTCCATTTAATCGCTTAAAAAAACGATTTTCCCCATTTCTCAATGCCTTTTACTTTCATCACCAACATGTCAAAAAGATACACATACCCCCACCATTGTGGCCCCCACGGACAACCTGGAAGGTTTGAGTTAATGGCGGCATCCCCTCCCCAACTGTTCCCTGTGGTGTGGCTCAACTGAGTTTTGGATTGGCATGATTTTTGGGCTTCGGGACAAATGTGGGAGGGTGCCATGATGGGGGAGGTATGGATTTCATGCATACCTTGAAGTGTATTTTGCTTTGAAACCACCGCGAGTTACAGTCAGTGTTCTGAGTATCGCCATCACCAATAATATCGATATTATCGCTATCGCGATACTGATTCCACAAAAAAAAAAAATGTCATTTTTCCGAGTAGTAGTGAGATCTCGGTGATATATTGCCGGTTTGCCACGTATTGATAATTGAAAATATCATTGAGATATCGCTATCTTCTGTATGTATAAATTCCAGAAGTCGCTTGTATCAGCAATATTTTCGTCGATACAAGTCAATCCCTCTTTATTTCGACGGCGTTTGTGTGGTTATTCAGAGGAAATTCGAGAGAGAAAAAAAAAATCCCCCCCCCCCCCCCCCCCCCCCCCCCCCCCAAAAAAAAAAAAAAATCGAGATTTTTTTTTTTCCAAATCAAGTGCGGGGGAGGGGGCTGGATTTCACAACTCATTTCGATTCCTTGTGGATTGATTGAATCTCCCATTTGAGATAGAAATTGTGGATCAAAATCTTGGTGGGCCAGAACTAAGAAGTAAAAAAGTATTGCCTTATAATGGTTGTTTTTCTTTAATTTTTTCATGGATTTCACTTCAGTTCTATGTCTGTGTGATTCTCGTATGCATTGACATGGATTTGAGTTGAAAATCCAAAGATTTAGGAGTCAAAATTGGGAAAATCCTCTTTTTCCCCATTTTGCGGCTTAACTAATTGATGGCCCAAATTTTTTATATGTTGATGAAGAGTTGGCTGATCTATTGTCTCATGTAGTTTTTTTAGAATTTTCGATTTTTTTAATTATTTAAAATTTGAAAAATAATGAAAAATATCTAAAAAATAATTTCAAGTTAATGTTTTTTTAGATATCTATTTTCTTTAATTTTTTTTTCCTTATGATTACATGTTCATAATTGATAAGGTCCAGTGCATGGATGTATTTTTCCATTTAAAAAATAAAAAAATTATTCATTCTTTTTTAAAAAATATTTCTTCCATGATTGTATGATTGTATCATAAATGCATGCATGTATGTGTGGATATATGAATGAATAGGTCATGTTCATGTCGGTGTGTTAGTGTGTAAGTATGCACGAATGGATTGATGGACGGATGGATCATGTGTGCATGTGTATGTATGGATGGATGGATGTGCCAGTGTATGTATGCATGGATGGACATGTATGTATGTATGGAGGCATACATGGATGGATGGATGGATAAATCATGCATGTGTGTGTGTGAACTCATTTTGGTTATTATTGCACTGATTTTTTATGACAACACATGCTTTAGGCTCCTATTTAATGGAAACTTATCATGTATGGTCCATTTTTGCAATTTTTTATTCCCAAATATGCAAATGTGTCTTTTAGCCTCCTAAAGTTTCATTAAAAAATTCCACTGTTTTCCCATGTTTCCTCGGTGTTTCCTTGAGTCACCTATGCATTTACTGGTATTGGCGATATCAATGTATGTTTCCATATCCCCAATCAGTGGTACATGTAACGATATACACCGAACACTAGTTACAGTAGTGCCGGCATTATATGATCATTCCTCACACATGCACACACACAAATGCTCTCCTGGAACCAATTCTAATGGGAATTTCGTGAGAACTTTTTGCCACGTTAATGTAGGCGCAAAATCCGGACAGTCCACTAGATCAGTCACCTCATGAAACCCCTGGGCTAACTTTTTGGCCTGATCCAATAATCTGGTGGGCCATAGCAAAGTGGAAACCCCCAGGCCCTTGAGTGCCTCTCACTTTGCTATTGCCCACTAGATTTTTGGATCAGGCCAAAAAGTTTGCCCTGGGGGTTCATGAGGTGACTCATCTAGTGGACCTGTCTGGAATGTGTGCCCACATCACGAGTCAAAAGTTCTCACGAAGTTCCCATGAGAACCAGTTCTCAGGAGAGCATCTCTCTCTACAGAGAGAGAGAGAGAGAGAGAGAGAGGCCAATTACTGAGTTGGTTTGATCATTTGGACAATGAAAATTACAGCAACAAATATTACTTTGGCTTGTGATGATGCAGGTTGGAATCCTAAGACGTCACTGTGGGACCTGCTGGAATCAACACTGACTTACCAACACAGGACATACGCCGAGGCCATCAAGCAGCTGACTTCGAAGCCGGTTGCATCCAGCTAAAATGCAGCAGTTTTAAGTAAATGTGGGGAGGCCCTATTCTTTTGAAGAAACCATGTGATACCGCTTACTTATTCATATATGCTTCTGGCATTGGTGGCCACTTGCCAATCGCTGCTGATAGCCCAGGTAAATGTCTGTATCCTGTATTGCTATAATTTATGAGTATCGGGAAAGCAGGACCTTGGTTTTATATATCCAATGCTACTGTCGTTTGGTTGGAGCAGCAACGAGGGGCTGGCTGGTTGGGGCATTACAAAGAAGCCTCTTGTTGTTTGCTGTTTTGCTTTTTCTCTGTAGTGACTGTCCACCGGCTTGTAATTTTTGTTTGATCCAATCAAGGGCAAACCTTTATTTATTTACTGCCATTCTAAATTCTATGCGATCCGTAGTCTTGTTGGGAAACTGACTCTTTTATTTTCTCTATTATTAACAAGATTCCATGAATGGTTTTGGTCTGAGTTTCATGGTGGAAATGATCATATGCTTTTTTGGGAAGCCCTGCACGGAAATGCAACTACTCCTAATTGTCGGCTAACCTGAAAGGAGCTCGAGGACTTGAATGAAAACTGTTGGTATACAGGACGGGGTAAACAACTTTAGGTGCATGAAATTGACCCCGTCCAGGTACAACACCCTTTGTTTGTTCATGATCCGAAAAAGCATTTGATTCAACGCTCCGGTGGGCCACCCAATAGGGAATAATGTGTGTGTGTGTGTGTGTGTGTGTGTGTGTGTGTGTGTGTGTGTATAGCCCCTACGTTCATGTGGTATGTCACGCTTTAGTTTTATTATAGTGTGATTTTTGAGGAATCCCATAGTGGGCCCTATACAAAATTCTAATGGATGGTTTGCCCAGCCTACTATGATGTGGCCTACCCCTTGTGAGCAGAAATCCATTTTAAACTCTATATATATATTTTTTAAAAGAAACCTGTATTAATTGATCATACGTTGAGAATTCCTTATATTTCTAAAGATGATTTAAAAAAAAAGAAGGATTTTCAGGCAGAATTCTTACAAAGTGGGGAACAAACCATGTTTTCTTTACAAAGTGGGGAACAAAAAATATGGTGGATCCAATCATAAGATGGGTCAATACATTAAAAAAATATATATATACATCACTCAAAATATCCAAATTCAAGTGTAGCCAATCTAATGATTTGATTGGCCTGTTTTTTTTTTTGTTCACGCTATCAGCATGGTAGGGTGCATACGTCGGATTGGCTGGATGTTGTACACACACCACGTGGCCCCAAAAGTCTTGACTTTCACTACTTTTTAAAGAAAGAAATTAGACGAAGGCATTTTTGTAATTTCATCCCTCATAAAGCATTTCCATATAATTTCTAATAATCTTGGCATTATGTGGTAAATTATAGTTTCCTCATTATTTTTGGCGTAAAAATCCATAAAAAAATATGTTGGGGCAAATCTTATCAAGCACTTTTTTTTTTCAATAAAGTATTTTTTATCTATAAAAAAATCTACTGGGGACAATCTTTAAAATTGAGATTGATGGTACCACTTGATAAAATTGAGTGCAAGGTTATAATTTTTATAGACAACGCCGTATATACGCGTAAGTTTTGGGAAATGGTACTATGAGGTCACCGTATGTGGGCCCACCGTGATGTGCGGTGGACATCTGCCCGATCAATCAGATGTACCCTTTCATGGTAGGCCATGGGACTAAAAATCAGGCCAATCCATGACATAGGTGGGCCACACCATAGACAACAGTTGAGAATGGATATCCACCCATCAAGGTGTGGATATCCAATACACATCAAGGTGGGGCCTATGCAATTCGACCTCATAGTACTATTTCCCTGTATGTGTGCATCTGTGTCCAGTGAGCATCGGCCTGCGTATGGAGGCCTTGGTGATAGCCCCTTGCCTGTACCAACAATCCTTGGGTCGGGTTAGCAAAGATGATGAATCTCCCTTGTAATTCTAGTGAGCCTGGGTGCATGAGGAGTCTTTGAGTCTACCAAACAAAGTTGTCTTTTATCCCGTTGCATCAGGGCGACCGAGTTGCGCATCCTTTTCCCCTTATTCTGCATCACTGTTCATTGTTGTGTTGAGTTATTTTCCGAGGAGGAGGGTGGCCTCTGCGTAGGAGGTCTTTCCCTTATATATTCTACCAAGTTCATGCACCTCTTTCTGATCAGAGCAATCCATGGTGAATCATTTGTATATCAATCCTTTATTCAGTGATCTCCTATCTTAAAAAAAATTCTAGTGTATAACACTCCTTCAATTTGGATTGTGTACTTTTTCTTAGTGTGTCTTTCTTGAATTCCTTATTTTCCGTTTCACACAAACACAAAAATAAAAATAAAAATGGCATTATATGCGTGGTCCTTCAACGATGAAGTCCCACTACTAAAAAGGCTATGTATGTATAAAATGAAAGGTTTGTAAAAGTTGAAGACCATTACCCATATACCATTCTAGTATGCGGCACTAATTTTCAAAAAGGGCAAATTTAGAGAATTAAAAGGCAAATTTATTATTCCAGACCCAAATCCTCCACAAGCTCAACCTTTATTCAGTAAAGGCGAAGAGTATGATGAATAGAAAGCCGACCCTACTCCAGTTGAAGAAATTGTTCAATAGGGATTTTATTTCATGGACCTCGAAGAACAAAAAATCTTTGCTTTATCCCACATGGTCAAAATCAACAAAGCCAATTTCTTCATTCCAATATTCAAAGGCAACGGTGCAAAATCAATACATGCCCTAACCATGGAGCAATATAAATGTGCTTTACTTCACTTGAAAGTTGCCCAAAAAAAGAAGAGATGCAAGAAAATCCATCTTGTAAAGTAGCTCAAGAGTCCTACCTTTATGGACTTGGACAAACACATCGATACAAAGGGGGGTGAATACGAAGAACATTCATCTCTGGATGATAGAGGCACACCGCAAGTAAAGATGAGACACCCTTTTTGAGAAGACAACGACAATGACGAAGATGACAGAGCGCCATCAGCACAACCGGACCATTGTCCTGGTGAAGGATGCTCGTATGAGATCTATAACGGCCTATCCTCCCAAGCTGCATGAACAAGTTCCTCTAAAGAGGTGTAACTTTTCTCTGACAAAGATGTGCATGCTAATCTTTTCAATCCACAATTTAAAACCAATTATACTGGAGTCACGCCCTGGAATTTGGGCTACTCGAATAGTGTAATTCAAGACCCGAGTCCCAGGCCTGTAAATTTAAATGTCCCTATTTAATTACAAAAATGCATTATTTCATTTGACCAACAATATGCAAATTTCATTACACATCCCATAAAATAAAACTAAATCATGTATTAGTATAAAATGGTCCATAATCTTCCTCCATATCAACCCAAATTATCAATTCAAATGTAAATCACTATAAATCAATTTCAAGGTTCTTAATAAGTAATCAAATCATGAAATTCAAACTAATTCCAAAACATGGTAGAGATCGCTATATGAAGTAGACTACACTCGATTCTCCAAGCACTAACAATTATAACCATTATCCTCGTAATGTTTCAACCTGTACCAGAAATGTTTATTAATTGTGAGCTCGACATCTCGTAAAGTTCTAAGTTTACAAGACAATTCAACATATAATCATAGGTTACAACTTTATAAGAAATAAAAAAAGGATTTTAATCGTATGGACCTCCTAGTACGGCGAAATCCCTTGCCTGTCTCTGGCTTAAATGATTTTTTGATTGACCACCTATACTTTTAAACCTTTTCTGTGGACGAAAGTATCCTTACTTTGGATCCTGCACCTGTACGGAATTTGAGTGAAGAAGAAGTTACGTAGCCTCCAATCCTGAGGCAGTGATGTGGTTTTGAGTTGTCATTGGGTCAACTTCAAAATAAATCCAATTTGTTCATTTTCTTTGTAGCCCTTTGTTTACATGGGAAGGTGGTAATATGACACTGACCTGATCTACGTGTAGCCCACAATACCTGATAAACGGTAACGAAAATAGTGAATCGTTCAATATGATACATTTTCTTGTGTTTTGGTCCATATTAGTGGCTAATGTTGATCATTCTTCCATCCATGACCTAAAATGAAATCTCGAGGATAATAGATGGAGTGGATTCCACTCAAAAGTGATGGTGGGCCCCACAAATGGTGTACAAACGCCCTTAGAAGAGGCTAAACCTTGCCTTTTCAATATTCAAATTATGGATAGAGCCCTTATTACTCCTTGGGAAATAGGCTTGTGGGACCCACCAATCCTCTCTGACGTTATTTGAAGCAAACTTCACATATTCTTTGTTCTTTGAAGATCAAACTTCTCTCATTTGAAGCTTCATCCACAATCAGTTTTTTTTTTCAACGAAGTAGTACTCGGCTTTCAGATTGAGGGTACACTCCATTCATATATTATTTGTTCTTTCAAAACTTCACATATTATCAATAACTAATATGTGAGTGTGCTATGTAGGGTACGACTTAAAGATATGTTTTGGGTATAGCTTGCCATGCGTGAAGGAGGTGAGATTGTAGTGTACTATGTAAGTATTGATCATTAATATATGATGGATTGTGGTTATCATATGGTCAAGATTGACAGTCAGCTTAAAATGGGTCGAGATTGTTAGATGGGTCGAGATTATACTGGATGACAATCTCGATCCTTATTGGATGACAACCTCGAACCCTCACACTTGAAAATCACGATCCTTAGTGGATGACAACCTCAACCCTTCATAATTGACAATCACGATCCTTTGTGGATGATAAACTCAACTCTTTACACTTAACAATCTCAACCCTTACTGCATGATAATCTTGACCCCTCACAATTGACAATCATGATCCTTTGTGGATGATAAACTCAACCCTTCACACTTGACAATCTCGACCCTTACTGCATGACAACCGCGACACTTACTGAATGACAATCTCGACCCTTCTCATTTGACATTTAATGGATGATTATCCCGACCCTTTACTTATGAGAAATTAAGCCAAATATTAATACACCCTCTCTGTATTTCTTTTTTTACAGATTAACCAAAATTGTGAGGTTATGGGACCCCAACCCATCTTATGCTATTATGGTGGGGAGGGTGTATATAAGAAGGGAAGTTTCTAGTATGTGGGTGGGTACTCAAAAGGTATTATTATGACGGATGATATTATGTACCAGGAGCTCCTAGATAGAATGAATCAGATTACGAAAACAATGTCAGATGAATGTGATTTGAGAATTAATGTTTTGTATGATGAGGCAGTACGTGGATTACACCCTCCACATGTGTCAATGATGATGAAGATCTCTTTACATTTCTGCTCTTTTGCGAACAGAGTCCATTATCTCAGATACCACTGTATACAAAGAAAGTGATGCGTATACCATTTGTGCAAGCAAGGAATACACCCGCCTCAGTACATTCGAGTATTTCGTCCCCCAATATTCAATCTATTTGTGAATTTACAACGGTAGGGTTGAACAAACAACGACCATCAGTGGATCCTGAACTGTATGCTGTACTGGTTAGTGAGGAAGTTGTAGATATTCCTTGTCCTTCAAGCTTTGATACATGTGAGATCCAAAGATCCATGCTAACCAATGATCCATGCCAGCATAGAAGAGTCGACGACTGCGACATGTGTGAGTACGATACAAATATTTCTGACCTTTAAAGTAATGATTCTTCTTGTAGAGTCGATGATTGCGATTCCCCATCACCTCATTTCCTGATCTGCCTGTTGATCCATTGATTCATTCCACACCGTCATCTACTAACCTGAATTTAGGTTTACCGGTCAATGAATAGTACTGAGATAGTTATGGATCATTAACTCAAACTCCAATGAGTAGTTTAGATGTTCCAGCCGATATCATTCCACTGAGTATTCATATAGCCAATGTAGCTTTTGTTAACACAGAAAATCAGGGATGTGCAGATATAGTGGATGACCCCAATGAAATAGCGGTCGGACAAATTTATAAGGACAAAGGCCGCCTTCAAATTTTTCTATGCAAATATGCGATGTTTCACAAATTTGAATATAAGGTTCTTAAATCAAACAAGTGGAGATTTACCATCGAGTGATTACAAGACACTCGTAGTTGGAGGATGCACGCATCGGTAGCAGACAACATAGAGACGCTCAAAATAAAGACATATAACCCTAACCATACGTGTAGCATGTCCTTCGAGTTGACAAGACATCGCGGAGCAACTATCGCTGATAATGGAGATGATACATTAACTTTAAAAAGGAAGAGAAGAGATCATCGGCAAGCCACAAGTCTGATAAATAAGGAATTTGGTGCTAGCGGCATAATCACATGGCTAACTTGCAGGCAAAATAAAATTTAACATCGAATGTACAAGACATGCGGGATTAAAATCAGCTACAAGAGCATGAAAAGACAGAGATTGCAGTGGTAGAAGTCATGGGATCTTACGAGAAGTCTTACAATGAGATTCCAACTTACCTTCATGAGCTAGCCAAGGCAAATTTAGGGATTATGACGGCGTTGCAGGTGAACGAAAAAACTAACAGTTTTGAAAGATGCTTTATCGCAATTGGATAGTGCATCCAAAGCTTCCAGCTATTGCTTCGAAGGGTGTTGTGTGTTGATGGGGCACATTTAACAGGAAGGTATAATGGTGTTATCTTCATTGCTACGGCACTGGATGACAATAATCACGTCCTCCTAGTAGCATATGGGATTGAAGAATCGAAGAACAATAGCAGTTGACGATGGTTCCTCCAAAATTTACGCAACGTAATCGGGATCCTTTCGGGCCTTGTTATTATGTCAAATCGACACAAATGATTGATCAATGAAGTCTCAACCATCTTCCCTTATGTAACCCATGAATTTTGTGCATACCATATTCTGAGAAACATGAAAAAAGCGTATTCGGAGAATTCGGTGAGGGATTACTTTTGGGGTGCTGTTAAGACGTTTAGGACATCGACATTTTGAGAAATGATGCAATGCATTCAAATGACGAATCCCACCGCATATTGATTTTTTAGTGGTATAGATAAGGAAAGATGGGCATCTGCATTCTTTCCCATCAAATGATAAAATGTTGAAATGACTAACATCATCAAGAGCATGAATGCACTTTTTGTTGAAGCACGAGAGTATCCCGTGACCAAACTTCTTGAGGAAGTGGGGACTAAAATTCAACAGTTCTTCCTGTTAGTACACTTTTCTGTGGCATACTAGTGCACCTTATTTGTCAATTACTTAGGTCAGTGAGTCTAGTGTCGGTTGAGCTTAAAGAATATGAAGACTGAAGACTCAAGTGGACCTGATGCATTAATGAAGAAGAATCAGGTAAAAGAGATGCCTTGGTGAGCCTTGAGCCTTGACCAAAACCATAACACAAACCTCATGATGACCCTAAACATTTAAAAATACTTGTAGTCATTATTAGATTGGCCCTAGGTGTCCTAAAAGACCACCTAAACATTGGCCAAAGAGGTCGGGCGGTGAATAATTGGGACAACAAACCTTTTGGTTGTTACACGACTGGTCAGACCGACCCCAATAGAGACATCAACTCTCTGTCCATATATGGTCACTTGATCGACTGGTCATGATCGGTCATGAACCCCTGTCCGACCGGTCATGACCGGTCGGCAACTAGCCATTTCAGACCGTTTTAGATCTGTTAGGACATCTTCTATAAAATGGATTGGGGCAATTTTTAGGGAAAGAAGAGGGAATTTGAGAGGATTGAAGCCACCATTGTTGGAGATCATTTGAGGCTCATATCCTAACCCTAGAAAGGCATCTTCCTTCTGATTTACCACAAGAATGGAGCATTCCAAGCTCATGAAGAAGATGACCTTCCCCCTCTTTTGATCTCTAGAGTTTCGATCAAACTTAATAAGTTATATTTCTAATCCAAAGCTCTATGATGAGATCCTTGTAAGTGAGATACTATAGGCAACCCATTCCCATTACTTGTAGAGATCTCAAACCTATCATCTTATCAACTTAGGCATCTCAAAGGCATCATATACAAGGTGATTGATTAAGTATAGCTGAGGCATTGGCGACGCAGCGGACAACATGATTGGGGGAAGCAAAGGAGAGCTGATTAAAGCACGAGAGAGCGAAGATTAAGCAACCTGAAGCAGTGCTGAACAAGGGGCTCATTCGACAAATAAGGTTGTCAAATTGTTGAGAGTCTATGTTCGCTTCCCCAAGTGTAGGGTTGCGATGTAGTAATAATCTCGGTAAGACCGAGGTCGATTCATAGGGAAGGGGGTAAACAATTCGAACTATCCTAATAATTAGAATCTGAAGAGGGGTTTATGAAATCGGTTTTAAACATAAAACATAAAAATCTGATAATAAGGAATAATTATAGCATCAATGATCCACTTATAGCCCTCCTTGATGTATAATTCGTATAGGTTTCGCAATTATTCAACTAAAATCGAAATCAAATCCTATGTAGCCGGATTATAGAGCGGTTATATTATTAAAACAATCTGTCACATGTATTGTTCATCGACATGACTCCCTTAATTCAAGTTAGGACTTAGCACACTCAATTGCATAGGTCAATCATAGTTTCAATATATTAAGATCACAACTATGATAAACATCAAACCCTGTCACTAGGCTTAACTAATATTATAATTTGAACTTGATTCAAATCATATAAACAAGCAACACATATTCTAGATTCTCAAAAAAAGATAAAACTTTGGCTTGAAGTTCCCACATGAAGATCCAAGTTCTAGAGCGTCTTGAATCCGATTCCTTAGAGCATACAGGTCTAGATCTTAGCAAAACAATTAAGAATTAAGCATAATTCTCTCAAACATCCATAAGTTATTATAAGATTAAGAAAAACTGACTTAAACTTTATTCAAACTTAAACAAACCATTGTTCAACATTAAATCAATCCATTAAACCCTAAAATGAATTAAACCATCATAGAAAACTATAAGCTTCACCTCTTAGCTCTAGCTAAGAGGTTACTAATGAAAATCATAAAAACAAACTAGAACTAGAAGAAGAAGAAGAAGAAAACTAGTTGTAAAAGGCTAAGAAGCCTCCTAGGTCTTTGATCCTTTGCTCTCCCACATTGCTAGATACCTTAGGAAGATAGTGGAGGTGACCTTTTATAAGAGAAATCCCGCACCGACTTGAAAACTTCGAGAATTCGCGTAAACATTTCGCACTTGCGCAGACAGTTCCGATCGATCGGACTTATCTATGATGGATCGGAGCATCCCTTTCCGATGGATCGAAATTCCTTCGATTGATCGAAAATATGTCCAGAGACTTATGAAAAAATCTATTTTTTCGATGGGACTCCGATGACTCTAATAGATCGCAGTTAGTTCCGATGGGACTCCGATGGGACTACGATTGATCGGAAATTCTGTCCAGCAGCAACTTAGGGCTGTTTTCTGAACTTTCTACATTTTACTTTTATGGCCCTACAGCTCTGCAATTTGCTTTTTCTAGCCATTTCAGGTTTTTAACTTGATTTCTCCAAGGTATTTTCTTCATTTCTTTGGCTCATCAAAGCTTGATTTTCTAATCACTCCAAATCTTCCAATTTGTCATTAAATTCATGACCTCTCTCTCTTTTACCCACAAACACAAAAGCAAGCACAAGTCCTTAACTTTTAACAACTTAAACTATACCATTATGCTATGAATTGGGGTTAGAACATATATAATTGGTGGTTCAACACACCCCCTAATTAACATTTTGCTAGTTTCAAGCAAAACATACGTGAAAATAAATCCAATATTCCAAAACCCAACCCTCTCTCAGAAATAATGCTTCTATAAACTCCAAGACATACAAGTGCAAAATTTAGAGAAAAATGATGATATAAGTTGAAATCTTAAACTCCCGAAACATAATGAGTGTTTCACATAGAATCTCCGCTGATTGATTGATAAATAGAAGAACCCGAACAAATGCAGTTTAACGTGCATAGTGAATATTCATCTCATGAAATTTCAGAATTACCTTCTTCATAGATCAACGAAACTAAAGATCTAAGAGTGTATGAATCAACAACAAGCCCATGACAAGAATTTACTTTCCTGTTCATTTGATGGCTTTCACACTACTTCCCATTTCTAGTTTAGGTTACAGGTAGACCTTCCCTTGGTTGGTAATAGATAGCCCTTTTCGAAATTTATCAACAAATATTCAATAATAACCATACTTTTTTTTCATACACATTAGATAGGATTTTTAAAAATCCATATTTTTCGTTCTTTTCTCTTATTTTCTCATGAACAAGGATAGACAAAGTTTCCTGGCTTTGCTCCTCAACACTTTAAATCTCAGTCTAACCAATTTGTAAATCTACATAATTCATTCAAACCATGAGAATCGTGTAATGTGAACTAGACTCAAAAGTGTTCAAACTTTCTATCGATCATATAAATAGAAAATTCATATAGAAAACTATCATATTACATGTAATTTAATGATTTCAAAATTATTCATTTAATCTCTCTTTCTTTTATACTTATAACATCCAAAGTGCATAGAAATAAAGTTTTCCAAAAGAGTTTTGAATTAAGAAAAATAAAAAATTTTCTGCATAATTGCTCTAAATGTCACAAAAACTAGCTAGATTCATATAAGAAATCTCACCCCCAACCAAAATCTTACATTGTCCTCAATGTAACAAAATATACGATATGCAGGATATTGGAGCAATGACATAAAACAAAGGAGAGTAAGAACGAGAGTACCTAAAGCAAGTTGATCAATTCTAGCATCTTCCATTGTCTCGATGAGACTTATTCAATCCTAAATGTAGAAAAATAAATCATAACCTACCTACCTACCTTTGATTAGTCCGATTGACTACATGATCAAATTTGAATAGGATCTTCATGAATTTTAATAAGTTTCTCATGAGGACCATCCAAAGTTCCGCTTGACAGTATACATGAGTTATTTTCTTCATTGAAGTCCAATATTTATATGCACCACATGCATTATGGGAGAAGATAAGTGCAGCAAAAAGATATCTCCTCGAATTTTGGACTAGGTTGTGATTGATTAAAAATGGGTCATTCTAGTCAGAATTTTCAATGGGCTGAAGAACCCATGATGGTGGAGAAACGTTCATAAAGTATTTATTGGTTAGGGTTGTCCCCTCCACAATTTCAGAATTGCACGATGCTTCCACAAACAATGGTAAATAGTGTAAATCAGTACTATGGTGTTCTTAAGGCACCAACAACGTGTCTAATAAACTATCCAACTCCTTAATCATTTTATCATCAAGATCATTTGAGGGGGCCAAGCATTCCTCTAGGAAGTCGAGATAATTGTATGAAGGCTCTTCATCTTCCTTAAGTGAGTGTAAAAATTCAATTTCTATGGTGAGGGATTTGCACTCCATAGAGTGGAATTTTTCCAAACTAGGTTTCTCACAATTAGTATGGGGAACCAAGTCGGAAGTGTGCAAGGCATTAGTAATCTCTTGAATAATGGGGTCTTTTGAATTTTCAAAGTGAGCCAAGCATTCATCCAAAGAATCTGAATTTTCACTCAAAGTAGTCTCATTCTCCACATTAAAGTTAAATATGTCGAGTTGGTGAAGTGACTCAAAAATAACAACCTCGGTAACCTCTCTGGTAAGAATATATTCTGGAGATTCATAAACATTTTGACTTTGGGAAGAATGAATCATGGGCTCACAATCATCCACCGAACCTTCATTGTAGGCAATCTCACTATCACTTTCAGATTTTATGGATTCTTCGGGTTCATCAATCGTCAATGAAATCTCTTCATCATTAAAATCATGATATCTAAAAGAAATAGTTGATTCACCATAATCGATGATGATATTGGGGTCATCGAGATCAATATCCTCTACAAGTTTAGTCATTAAATCCGGAGAAGGTTGGGCTTGGATAGCCTCATCCTCCTCATTGTTGTGGATTGAATCGGTGATCCCAATTTCAGGCTTAACGTTTTCAAGAGATGGCGATTGGTTTAGAATTGATTGCTCATACTCGTACTCTTTCTCTAAGTCCTTAAGAATTTGTATGTACATGTTATCATAAGAGGAAGACGTTTTAAAACGATTGTCGATGACCATGATTGGTTCTTCCTTTGGACTAGAGGTGTGATGACTCTCCCGATGAAGATAATACGTGTTACATGACAAAGTTTGATAAGAAAGTTGATAGGCATAACCATACAAGTGATCACGCAATGTCTTTACCGGTTGGTCATTACTCCCCCGGTCCTTTTTCTTATTCCCTCCTCCTGTCAAACTCGGTAGAACACTCATGTTATTTTCAACCTAGTAATCACAGTAGTGTTTTACCCTGGCTGATCATTATTCGATTTTGCTTTATTCCGGTACTCCCCATCGTCTTATATCGTGTCTCATCATATATATCATAGTAATTACACAGCGTTCTACGTTGGGGGTAGTAGAGATTGATTGAATCTCAGAAAAATACTCATACTTGGAGGGATTATTTTCATAATGAGTTTGAGTCCCATAATCCGATGTCTCATTCTCCAAAAGGTACTTGTACGCATTATTCATCCAATCATGCATGATGAAATAAAAAAAATGGATGAAACCTAACCTATCCTAAGAAAACAAATCAGAAGAAGGGAGATGGAGAGATGTTACCCAATAGGTGAAAACTATGTCAGCAACAATGTCCTACAAAATAAAAAAATAAAAAAATTGTTAGATTCTTAAAAAAAAAAAATCAAAAAATCTATACTTAGAAAACTGAAAATGCTAACTAATTAAGACTACTCTATAGCTACTCGAACAATTAAAACTGTTTAACCTTTTCCTTGGCAACGACGCTAAAAACTTGTTAGCTTCCCCAAAGTGTAGGGTTGTGATGTAGTAATAATCTCGGTAAGACCGAGGTCGATCCACATGGAAGGAGGTAAACAATTTGAATTATCTTAATAACTAGAATCTTAAGAAGAGTTTATGAAATCGATTTTAAACATGAAACAGAAGAATCTGATAATAAGAAATAACTAAAGCATCAATGATCCACTTATAGCTCTCCTTAATGTATAATTCGTATAGGGTTTCGCAATTACTCAACTAAAATCGAAATCAAATCCTATGTAGCTAGATTATAGAGCGGTTATATTATCAAAACAATCTGTCACATGTGTTGTTCATTAACATGACTCCCTCAATTCAAGTTAGGACTTGAGCACACTCAATTGCATAGGTCAATCCTAGTTTCAATAGATTAAGATCACAACTATGATAACCATCAAACCTTGTCACTAGGCTTAACTAATATCATAATTTGAACTTGATTCAAATCATATAAACAAGCAACACATATTCTAGATTTTCGAAAAAAGATAGAACTTTGGCTTGAAGTTCCCACATGAAGATCCAAGTTCTAGAGCATCTTGAATCTGATTCCTCGGAGCATACATGTCTAGATCTTAGCAAAACAATTAATAATTAAGCATAATTCTCCCAAACATCCATGAGTTATTATAATATTAAGAAAAACTAACTTAAACTTTATTCAAACTTAAGCAAACCATTGTTCAACATTAAATCAATCAATGAAACCCTAAAACGAATTAAAACATCATAGAAAACTATAAACTTCATCTCTTAGCTCTAGCTAAGAGGTTACTAATGAAAATCATATAAATAAACTAGAACTAGAAGAAGAAGAAGAAGAAGAAAACTAGTTGTAGAGGGCTAGGAAGCCTCCTAAGTCTTAAATCCTTTACTCCCCACGTTGCTAGATACCTTAGGAAGATAGTGGAGGTGACATTTTATAAGAGAAATCCCGCACCGACTTGGAAACTTCGAGAATCTGTGTAAATATTTCGCACTTGTGTAGACAGTTCCGATTGATCGGACTTATCTACGATAGATCAGAGCACCCCTTTCCGGTGGATTAGAATTCCTCCGATTGATCGGAAATATGTCTAGAGACTTATGGAAAAATCTTTTTTTTTTATGGGACTCCGATATGACTTCGATGGATCGGAGTTAGTTCCGATGGGACTACGATTGATCGAAATTCTGTCCAGCAGCAACTTAGGGCAGTTTTCTGAACTTTCTGCATTTTACTTTTATGGACCTGCAGCTCTGCAATTTACTTTTTTTGGCTATTTCAGGTTTTTAACTTGATTTCTCCAAGATATTTTCTTCACTTCTTTCGCTCATCAAAGGTTGGTCTTCTAATCACTCCAAATCATCTAAATTAGCATTAAATCCATGACCGCTTTCTCTTTTATCTATAAACACAAAAGCAAGCATAAGTCCTTAACTTTTAACAACTTAAACTATATTATTATGCTATGAGTTGGGGTTAGAACATGTATAATTCGTGGCTCAACAGTCCATCCACTCTTTTCTCTGTGGGAATTGAGTGTAGAGTTTGTTTGTCAAACTCGATCTAGGGTTATTTGCCTATCCTTGGCTTGTTAGTTGAGCCTAAAACTCTAGAGATGTTGGTCATTCCTTGCCACGTTAGTTAGGCCTAAAGACTAGGGGCATTTGACGCTCCTTGGCTCGTTTGCCGGGCCTTAAACAAAGTCTTCAAGGTAGAGCCTCTAACATCGGAGTGAAACGTGCGTCGAGTTGAGAGTTAGCACTTGTCCAAAAATTCGTTAAGGTTGAGAGGTGAACTAGTAAAACCATTGTGTAAAGGTTGAGAGGTGAATTATTTAAAACCTCTGTATAGTGAATGCCGGTGTTCTCAATGGGGTTGAGTACTTGAGCCAGGAGTGGAGTAGACCCAATGTCGAAGCACTATACATGCTTGTGTTTGTGATTGATTTGAGCACATTATTACCTTAGCATTGTATGTTTAATTATTTAATTATAAATGCTTGATAGGAATGTATGCTATGCACCAGATAGGCACATCCACACACAAGATGTACTTTCACTAAGTAGTGTAGAGTTAAGCTCATTGATCCATTCTCATAATCTACATAGGTTGCATAGATTAGGGTCTTGTTTAGTTAAATCATTTGATTATCTATGCATGCTTAGGCTAGGTTGTTTAATTACTAATGATATGCTAGTTGTGATTGGACCCACTTAGGCTTGGAAGCCGAAGCGTTAGTGTTTACTTAGTTTAAATTATTAAATTGCATAAGTAGGCGAAAAAATTTTAAAAGGTCCTAATCACCCCCCCTCTAGGACTTAGCCATAATTCTACTTGCTCCTTAAGCTTCCGCACGCATACGCTTATACAAGTGCGTTGATCCAAAATGCTACATTTCACTTCCTATGTAGAAGAGATGATGCTTCAACTTGCAAAGGATCATTAACTGCTGAAAAAAGACTTAATGAACTTTATCGCTCAGAAGTGCGAAAGACACAATGTACAGCGATATCTAAAGTTGAATTCCAAGTGAGATCGAAGGGTATTATTGACGTAGTTCGACTAAGAGACTGGAAGTATACGTGTGGTGCATTCAGTTGTATGATGCTACTCTGTGTGCGTGTACTCACGGCTTGTGATAAGTACCGGCTCAATGTTTACAACTACTGTTCTCCTTTCTACACAAAGGACTTTTATCAAAGAACTTACTAAGAATCAGGTGTACTTAGTAGTTGACAAGACCCAATGGGACATTCCGAATGAAGTGAAAGAAATGTGCGATAAGATGGAACCCCACAAAAGAGAAGATCTGTCGGAAGACTAAAGAAGATTCGACTTACATCTCAAGGTTATGATAGGCCAACAGTTAAATGATTGAGATGCAAGCGAACATGTCCTACTCGGCGTCGATGCACATTTGTCCCTATAGACTAACACATATTTTTTATGTTTTTTATTTTAGTTTTTGTAATTTTGATTTTTTGAACTATACTTGATGAATTTTTTGAATTGTACTTAATGATTCATGAACCTGTCTTAATGAACTATACTTAATGATTCATTGACAATGGTTGGATCTTAATGTTTAGATTGTCTATCTCGACTCTTTGTGGATGTCAATCTTGACCCATTATGAATGACGCAAGGGTCTGGGTGCTAAAATGTTTGGACTGTCTATCCTGACCCTTTGTGGATGACAATCATGACCCTGATCTGTTTGCAAGGGTCTGGGTGCTAAAATGTTTGGACTGTCTACCCAACCATTTGTGGATGGCAATCACGACCCTTTGTGGATGCTAATCTCGACCCTTATCTGTCTGCAAGGGTCTGTGTGATAAAATATTTGGACTGTCTATCGCGACCATTTGTGGATGGAAATCACGACCCTGATCTGTCTGTAAGGGTCTGAGTGCTAAAATGTTTGGATTGTCTATTTTCATAGCCCACCAAAGTTCTAGATCAGGGTAAAAGTTGGGCCTCGGGGATTTCTTAAGGTGCTGCATCACATAGACGATTTAGATTTTGGGCTCATATTACGTAAGATGAGTTCTCAAAAAGTGCTCATGAGTCATCGTGAGAACGGTGTGCAGGTGAGCTTCTGATGGTCTCTGGACAATTTTGGGCATCTGACGGTCGGCTGATGGTGAACCGACAGGGGTTCATCAACCTGCCAATTTTGAGGCCCGGCCTGTCGAATTTTAGGGCTCTCTTCTCTGGAGGAATTGGTGGTTCTGACGGCCGACCGATGGTTTGGCGTTGAGAGGCCAACGAATGGTCGATGATTTGCATAGATGCGCGATTTTGCGCAAATTGTTTCTATCTTCAGTTCTCTTGCTATATAAACAGGGTGTAATTGGGATTAGGGTATGCTAATATGTTTCTAATAAGGGTATTAAGGTTTTGGAGAGGGAGATAACTTGTGTTTCTCTTGTGGGTTGATCATCTCTGTAATCTGCTAATATTCATAGTGTTGTCGATTTGTGCTATGGTTTTTTTTCGTAAGGGTTTTCAACATAAAATTGGATTATTCTCTGTGTGTTGATTGCGTGTGTGCTTGTGTGATAATCATTTGATTCTCCTCTGTGCTTTTGAGAGGTTTCCCAACAAGTGGTATCAAATCTTATATTGGGTGTAGCAGAATTCGAATATGAGACGACCGCATGGCATCGAGCACGAAGTTTGACATTGAGAAGTTCTTTGACGAAAACAACTTCGAATTATGAAAGGTGAAGATGGAAGCCATCCTAATTCAACAAGGGGAAGAGCACGCCCTTGGGAAGCAACCGGAATCTATGAAGGAAGATGAGTGGATCCAGATAGACAAGAAGGTCCGAAACTCTATACATTGTGCCTGACGAACGACGTCTCCTGTCACATCATGAGGGAGAAGACCGTAGTGGATACATGGACCAAGCTAGAGAATGTCTTCGCGAAGAAATCTCTAGAGAACCGGATGTATATAATGATATAACTTTTTACCTTGAAGATGGCCGAGGGGATCGATGTGGATGATCACATCAACACGTTCAATCAGTTGATTTGTAAGTTGTTGGATATTGGTTAACAGATGAAGGATGAGTATTAAGACTGCATCTTGCTGAACTTGCTTCTTAGTTCATATGAGTTGCTTAGAGACTCATTATGCATGGGGAGGAAAACTATAAACGTTGAGATTGTCGTCTCAGCCTTCCAGTCAAAGGCGATGAGACAGAAAAGCGGTGACGTTGGGTCTTCCTCCGATGCACTGATTATGAGACGAAGAAACTCGAAATTTGGTGAAGGATCGTTGCGTTCTATATCCAAATCTAAGGGCAAAGGCAAAGGCAAGTTGAAGTGTTGGGGTTGTGGCCAGGCATATCACATGAATAAGGATTGTAAGAATCCTAAAGGGAAGAAAGAGAAGGCGGGATAATTTTCAAGGGAAGCCAATACCGCTGAATCTTTTGAGGGTGGTAGTGATGTGTGCGAGGTTTTGACGGCGTCGAAGACGGGATCTCTCAACGATGAGTGGATCATGGACTCTGGGGCTTCATATCACATGTGCCTGGATCGGCATATATGAAGTATGAGGGTGGTTCGGTATTTATAAGAGATGATCACACCTGCAAGGTTATGGGGATTGGATCGGTGTGCATTAAAATGTTCGATGGGATTGAATGAACCTTGACGGAAGTAAGGCATGTTCCTAGGTTGAAGAAGAATCTAATTTCTCTTGGTGCACTCAAGGCGATGGGGTGCAAGTTCATCAGTTTTGACTAGTTTTGCAAAGTTTCAAAGGGGAGCCTTGTTATTATGAAAGAACAAAGGCACGCCAATATTTACAGGTTGATTGGGAGCACTTCATTAGGTGGAGTTGTAGCGACTATAGCAGATTCCACGTCTACACGTATGTGGCATGCCCATTTAGGCCACATGAGCGAGCAGGGCATGAAGGTACTTTCAGATCGTTCTTTGATTCATGCTTTTAAATCTCTGGACTTTAGTATATACTAGCATTGTATGTATGGTAAACAATTTAGGTTGTCGTTTAAAGGGGAAAAACATGTATGTAAAATGGTGCTAGAATATGTCCATTTTGATGTATGGGGGTCGTTGCCTGTAGTTTTTGTTGGGGGGTCATCATAGTTCATGTCATTCATTGATGACTATAGCATGAAGGTTTGTGTTTATTTTCTAAAAACAAATTCGACGTTTTCACCACTTTTAAGTGTTGGTAGGATATGGTGGAAAATCAGTGCGGACAGAAATTGAAAGTGCTGAGAATTGACAACGGTGAAGAGTTCACTTTGGGGGAGTTTAATAAGTATTGTAAGGAAAAGGAGATCATAAGGCATAACACAACGCGCCACACACTAGAGCAAAATAGTGTAGCAGAGTGGATGAATCAGACTCTCTTGGAGAGAGCCTGACCTATGTTGAGTAATGCTGAGTTGGGTAAAGAGCGATGGACTAAGGCCGTTAACACGACTTGTTATCTGATAAATCAGTCACATTCTATGACAATTGAATGTAAGTGTGGACTGGTCATTCGATTAACTACTCATGTCTGCGGGTGTTTGGTTATGAGGCTTTACTCTTATGCACCGTCAGTTGAGAGAGATAAGCTTGACTAAAGGGTTAGAAAATGGATCTTTGTGGGTTACGGTGATGGTGTGAAGGGTTATCGGTTATATGACCCTATCATATGAAAAATCACTCTTAGTTGTGATGTTAGATTTGATGAAGGTTCTTTGTTCCGTAAGGATGTGTTAAAGAAACCTGAAAGATCAGAGGTTGTTGAGATCCAGGTTAACAGAGATGAGACACAGGCCGATACCGAGACACAAACAGAGGTACATGATCAAGTGGAGTAGTCACCTATGTGAAAAATCCCACCTAAAGATCGCAGGTTACCGGCAAGGTATAGGGATGACTCAAACATTGCATTCACCCTTATTACGGATGATGAAGATCCGTCTAACTTTGAGGAGCACTACAGGATGTAGATGCTGAAAAGTGAAAGACGACTATGCAAGATGAGATAAACTCTCTGTACGAAAATGAAACATGGGAACTGATGGAGCTTCCTGTGGGCCGAAAAGTGATTGGGTGTAAGTGAATTTTTCGAAAAAAATATGATAGATATAAGGCTAGATTGGTGGCGAAAGGGTATGCTCAGCGTGAAGGTATGGACTTCAGCGAGATTTTTGCATCGGTTGTGAAGCAAACATCTATCGGGTTCGTATTGGCTCTGGTTGCTTAATACGACCTCGAGCTGGAATGAATGGATGTAAAGACTATTTTCCTGCATGTGGAATTGGAAGAGCATATTTACATGATGCGACCAGAAGGTTATGCAGTACAAGGGGTAGAGAATAAGGTTTGCAGGTTGATGAGATCGTTGTACAGTCTCAAACAGTTGCATAGACAGTGGTATAAGAAGTTTGATTTCTTTATGATAAGTCATAGCTTTTCTAGGAGCGAGTACGATCACTGTGTCTATTTCAAGATATTGAGTGATGAAAAATTTATAATACTGGTGTTATGCGTTGATGACATGCGTATTGCCATTCTAGCATGTTTGACATCAATGTATTGAAGACTCAACTTTCAAAGACATTCGAGATTAAGGATCTGAGGGCTGCAAAGAGGGTTCTTAGCATAAATGTTTATAGAGACAAGAAGAGGAGCAGGCCTTGGTTATCTCAGGCTGAATACCTTGGGAAGGTAGTGGCGAAGTTTGGGATGGATACGGCGAAGCCGGTTAGTGTTCTCCACAGGACTCATTTCAAGCTTTTTTCAAAGCAATGTCCCAAAACAAATGAAGAAAAGCAGGTTATGTCTTATGTACCTTATTCAAGTGTAGTAGGCAACTTGATGTATGCAATGGTCTGTACAAGACTGGATATGTCACAGGCTATGAGTGTTGTTAGCAGATTTATGTCTAACCCCGACAAGTAACATTGGGAAGCTATGAAATAGCTACTTTGGTACATCCGAGGTACGCAGGACTATGTTTTGACATTCCAAAGGTCTAAGGACAAGTTGGTTAGGTACGTTGATTCAGATTACACAGGTAGTGTGTATTGTAGGAGATCGACTTCAGGGTACTCGTTTGTGTTAGTAGGTGGAGTGATTAGTTGGATGTTCAAGCTTCAGTTGGTGGTGTCTCTTTCCACTACTGAAGCTGAGTATATAACAGTAACAGAGGCATTCAAGAAGATTGTTTGGTTTAGGGGCATGGTAAATCAGTTGGGACTTCAATAGGAGGCTACGCTGGTTAATTGTGATAGCTCTGGTGTTATAAATCTAGCTAAAAATTTTGTTTATCATTCTCGTACTAAACGAATTGATATGTGTCACTATTTTATCCGACAGGTGCTTGAGGAAGACGATGTAACTCTGAAAAAGATTCATACCAGCGTGAATCCAACGGATATGTTCACCAAGGTAGTTCTTATAGAGAAGTTTAAGATCTATGCAACTTTTCTGGGATTGACGACAACGAAATGAAGACGTAGTGTACACGAGAAGCGATGAGGCTATGATTGAAGAAGAGATGAAGGATGAAGCAAAGGAAGATGATGGAGTCCACAATTGAAGCCTCGGTGGAGATTGTTGATAGAGCCTTCGATCTAGAACCATAGGCTGACCGACCAGACTAGGCGGCCAACCGAATTATAGCCAGAATAGGCCAATGGTCTTTGGACAATTTTAGGCATCTGATGGTCAACCGATGTTGGACAACGACCGACCGATAGGGGTCCATCGAACTGTTGATGTTGAGGCCCGACCTGCCGAATTTTAGGGCTCTCCTCTCTGGGCGGATTACTAGTTCTGACAGTCGACCGATGGTTGGGTGTCAGCCGGTTGACGAACGATCGGTGATTTGCGCAAATGCGCGGTTTTGCGCAAATTGTTTCTATTTTCAATTCTCTTGCTATATAAATAGGGTGTAATCGGGATTAGGATATACTAATACGTTTTTAACAAGGGTATTAGGGCCTGTTTGGTAAAACTTAATTTCCACACTTATCACTGGAATTGTCATTTTCAGTGATTTTTTCTGATTCGGGTTGTTTGGTAAATCCAAAACAATAAGTGCTTAATTCACATTTTCACTGAAAAAATCTAAATTTTTTTAAGCTTCCGTCCTTTGACTTAAAACTTAATACTGAAAGTGGTAAGTGATTTTGAATTAAATCTTTTTTTAAATGACAACTTTACCTTCCTTTAATGACTTCCGCTGGCAAGTTTTGATGTGTAAAAGTAGGGTGATGCGGCAAAGTTCTTTGCCCTCGTTACGATGTATGCGTTATATCCACACCATCCATCCAATTTGCCCTATCATTTTAGGATATGATCCAAAACATGAGGCAAAACCAAAGCTCAAGCTGACCACAACACAAAAACTATGGGGATAATGATCCCACTGTTGAAACCTTCTTAGGGCCCACCATGATGTTTATTTGCCATCAAATCTGTTCATAAGGTCACCCAGACCTGGATGAAGGGAAAACACAAATATTAGCTCGATCTAAAACTTCTATGTCCCTTTAAGAAGTTTTCAATGGTAGAGGCTTAATCCCCACTGTTTTCGATGGTGTGTCCCACTTGAGATTTGGATTTACCTCATTTTTAGTCTCATGAACTATAATGATCTAAAAATATGAATGAACAATGTGGATCTAACACATACATCATGGTGGGCCCAAGAACTTTGCCACATTAACACTCGTCTGCGGAGCCATGAGGACAGTCAGTACCGGGGAGCGGATTAGGTAAGACCCTGGATCCACCAAGGTGGGTGGGATCCTTGACTGTGGGGCTCACAGTGATGTATGTGTCTTAAATCCACACCTTTCAACCATTTTGAAAGGTCATTTTAGGCTATGGTCCAAAATATTAAGCTGACTCAAATCTTAGGTGGGCCACACCACAGAAACAGCCGTGATTGAATCTCCGCCATTAAAAGCTTCAAGAATTCTACCCTAATGTTTATTTGTCATCCAACCTTTTGATAAGGTCACAAACACTTACATGAAGAGACCATATAAATATCATCTAGATCCAAGGCTTTTGTGGCCGATAGGAAGTTTTTAATGGTCAATCAACACTGTTTCCTATATTATGGCCCATCTACACTGTTTCCTGTATTATGGCCCCATCGGATTGTTCTTTGTGTGTTGATTGCGTGTGTGGTTGCGTGGTGATCGCTTGATTCTCCTTTGTGCTTCAGCGATGTTTCCCAACATCTTTTGCCTCTTGGCTTATCTCCTCCACCTTGATCTTTTGTAATTTTTGAGCTTATGGAATTTTAGGATTAATTAATTTTACTTATCTTTTGAAAAAGAAGAAGAAGAAGAAAACTTTAGGTTTCAAGAGGGACATCCAATGGGACAATCTGGCTGCTCAACATTTTGTATTGGAATCTCTCTCCCTACCTCCTCCTCCCATGTGCCATGCCTCCAACGTTTAAAATCGAATTGATAAAGATATCCTGACCATCTAACAATTATTAAATTAAAAATAATGAGTGGCCCACTTCCAATGGGAAAGTCAGCTGATTACCATAAACTTTCCAGAGAATTTTTTTTGTTATTTTCTATTCGACGATTGGTCATGAATAGTCTAGATGGCAATGCAACTATGCCACGTGTACCGTGAAGAGTCACCCCATGGTTCTTTGAAACGGTGATTAGTTATCATTAGTTGAACCCAGATCTAATTCCGTCCACCTGTAAAAAGGTCATTGGACAGCTTCGCGGGGCCTATCCAACTGTTCTCTCTTAATGACAATAAGCCTCCGACCGGCACTGAAAAGTTCGGCAGACTAGAAAAACGTGTCCTTAAAAAGGAAGAACGACCCTTTTACCAATTGTCTACGGTTGTAGCCTTGGTTGGTTTGGTGGGATGCGAATTTCCTACAGCCCGTTATCTTGAACCCGATTAACCGAAAGCTTTATAGGCCCACTGTGATGTCTGTGTGAAATCTACTCCATCCATTCGTTTCTCCAGCTCATGTTACGACTGGGTACCAAAATTGAGATAGATAAAAATCTCATGTGAGCCACACCATAAGAAAAAGTAGAATCGAGATGCCCATCATTGAAACCTTCTTGAGGCCTACAGAAGTTTTTGATCAGGACGATATTTATGTTTTCCTTTCATCTTGGTGTGAATCACCTCATGCATTGGTTGGATGGCATGTAAACAACAAGGTGGACCCAGGAAGGTTTTGAGGGTGGTTCCATCCCACGGTTTCCCGTAGTGTGGCCCACTTGAGTTATGGAACATTTTTTGACCCAAGTCCTAACATAAGCTGGTGAAACTGATGGACGGATGGATTTTACACGGACATTGTAGTGGCCCACGGAGCTTTTTTTTTTTTTTTTTTATTTTTTTTTTTTTTATCACACGGGCTTTCTACAACGGGAGCTGTAGGTAATACTTGTCCAGTTTGGTGGGCTTTGTCATGGATGGCTAGTCAGACGTTCGTAACCCTCTCATTGGTGGCTTTCAGACAGACGACCAAACGTCCAATTTCAAAGGGGGAAGCGGACGGCTGTGATTGTCTACTTGGTAGCATGGCTAATCAGGGTGGGCGACGCAGATCTTGTGTTGGTCAAGGCCACATCTCCATTTTAATACTGGTACATAGTGAAGTACTAGTGGAGTAGATCATCTATTGATCTGAACCATTGATATTCTGGGCCTTTTAGTGGATGGACCTTGGCCTAAAAACATCCTCAATGAAATAAGCCTAACCCTTGAAGACATGTTCACGTCTTCGAGCAGTCAACATTCAACGAAAAAGACACCAAAGTATTGGATGGCTAGTATCTTCCAATCTAAGGATTTCGTAGTGGCCCATCGCTAGTGGGGCACACCATATCAACGTCGGACGCGGATTGCGTCCAAACTCAGTGCGAACGCAAAGCCTCCAAACCAAAGCTGTGGAGGGGCCACCGTGATATATTTGTTTATCCACTCCGTCCATTCCCCGTTTAAGATCAGGCCGATCATATGAGACTAAGAATGAGGCAGATCCATCACTGAGGTCGGCCACGCCAAATACTGAGCTCTGCTGCATTAAATGCACCAAGCATTATATGCAGTTGCATTAAATGCAAGGATCATTTCTCTAGGTGTGGCAGGCTTTAGCGTTGGGTCTGCCTCATTCTTTGTTTTATACATTAAAATGATCTTTGAAAAGAAATGGATGGAGTAGATAAACAGATACATCACGGTGGGCCCCTCAACAGCTCGGTTTTGACGCGTTGCGTCCATACAGAGTTCGGACGCAATCCGCGTCCATCAACGTCGGGGTCACTTAACTATGTCCCAACCTTTCCAAACTTAAGACTCGAGGATTACTACATACTTAGATGACGTCCTCGATCGAGGATGTAGATATTTTCCTGGGATTTTATTCCGATCCAGACTGTTGATCCGGTGGACCCTGGTATGATGTTGGGGATTTCCTAAAAAACGCCTATCGAACTTATCACATCCCTACCAGAAAATAGATGGACGGTCTACATGGAATGAAAGGAAAGCCAAAAATTGGATGGACAAGGACCTCATACAGCGTTTGAGAACGATTATTTCTGTTTAATACCATCGAACCAACGGCCTGGATCACCAATATATGGGCCCACCTATCCAAAGTGAGGGATCGAGGATACTGTGCCACATCATTTGGCTCGAGGATCATGCATTTCTTCCGGCTGCTCACCATTCTAAAAAGAGTAACTTTAATACTCTGGTAGAGTATGATGGATGATACGCAGTCACTTAGAAATTGCATATTCGGTATCAGATTAATTTAAATAAAACCGTACAAATGATAGGTAGTAACAAGTGTAAAAGTATTGTGGACCAAAAAATTACTCTCCTTTGATGTTCTCACTATAAGTTTGGTGGACATTTATTGGACGGTTAGAAAAAACCCAATCGCCTCATTTCAACAAACAAGTGTCCACAAATCAGGACTTCGGATTTGTTCCACCAATCTATTCCTGAACTGTAACTTAAGGATAGCGGTGTCCACAATTTAGTCTGTTTAGTGGAGTTATATACACCACGTATACCATTTCTAAACGCCTGCGTATCAAGCGTCATATACAACCAGAGTATCAAACAACTCCCCGTTCCAAAACCCGGTCTCTCCCTTCCGGCCTCCCCTGTCTGGCCTCTGAAACTGAAACAACAACAACGACAACAACAACAACAGCTGCATCACATCGTCAGATCTCTCAGAGAGAGAGAGAGAGAGAGAGAGAGAGAATGGCGGCCCTTTCTTCACGCCTCCGTCATCTCATCGCCTCTCGCACCAGCCCTACTTCCTTGATCCAGATTCGGCATCTTACCAGCGGAACCGTTGGATCTCTCACGCGGTACTGTCCCTCTTTCTTCTAATGATGATGATGATGATGGTTGAGCTATGATCTTATTAAGATGAGAATTTGCACGTGGGGACCAAGTGGGCCACCTATGATCCCGGTGGACCGTTGGATAGAAGGGTTTCGCCATCTCCAATATCATACTGATTCGATGATTACATCCGTGCAATTAAGGGTCTGAAAATTAGCCAGCAAGACCATTTTGTTCCCACCGTTCATTTTGCCCGGACTTAATTCTATCGCTGTGATTGTCCAATTATAATTGTTTTTCGAATCATGTGAAATCTACGGTGGATTCATCCCATCCAATTGCCTTTGTTGACCATTGTTGCGACCACTTGGGCCCCGCATATGAATTTGCATCATAACAGGGCACGAAGAATTCGTGCTGGATCATCATCAACAACACCAACAACAACAGCAACAGCAACACGACCCCATGTATCTTCAATGAGGAAAATGAGATTCTGTTAAGTTGATAAGAAGAGAAGAGTGAAATGTGATAAAGTGTGTTGGTGACCTCCACCTTTAGGAAAGACTAATTTCATTCATAATCCCCATTGCAAGCATAATACTCCTATATATGTATATATCATTCAAATTAGATTCCCAGGATTTCATACTATGGTGACTGACTTGCTGACTCATCACTTCAGCTAACTACCATACTGATCCACATGCTAACTTGTAAGTCATAACTACAGCCATTGCATGGGCAACAAGGATCATATCAAACAACGACAACAACAACGATATCAAACAGCAACAACAACAACAACAACAACAACGATATCAAACAGCAACAACACAACAACAACAACAACGATATCA
Source organism: Liriodendron chinense (assembly GCA_003013855.2). Classification (NCBI taxonomy): domain Eukaryota; kingdom Viridiplantae; phylum Streptophyta; class Magnoliopsida; order Magnoliales; family Magnoliaceae; genus Liriodendron; species Liriodendron chinense. The sequence goes on along the minus strand of ML058337.1, from coordinate 238,749 downwards.
AACAGCAACAACAACAACAACAACAACAACAACAACAACAACAACATACTCTGGCAGAGTGTGGCGGTTCATATACAGACATGTATAAATTGCCCAACTGACGTATGTGCCACGCAAACTAACATGCCCGGATGGTGGGCCCGACTTTACATGGTTTATAAACTGAAACGATGCCTTAACCAGTCAATTAGTTGATAATGGACATTCAGCATAAAAAGTAATCTACAGAAATCTGAGTGGCATTCGTGATGACTTAACCAGTTGATTAGTTGATATCTGGTGCTAATCAACGGAAATCTGTGTGAAGATCAGATTGTTGGAACTACGTGTGGTGTCTTGGTGGGGATTCAATGTCATTAGATGTGGACATGAGGAGCGCAGGGGTTCAAGAATCAATTCCAGTATGAAGGGTTTCAGCGAGTTTGTTGATAGATCATAGATGAAGGTTGATAGACCTCCCTCTTTAGAGTGGGCGGTATACTTGGTCGAACAAACCAGAGGTGCTGGTGATGAGTTGCTTCGATAGGTTTCTTATCTCGGCATCTTGAGAGGATATTTTCTTGAAGTTTTCAATAGGGCTAAACAAAACATGATAGAATGAGTGAATGCAGCTAACTTTTTGGCTGTTGACCAGTTTCCAGTTAGTTGGCTAGAGTTGTAAAGTTCTGTCATGCTGGGTTGTTCTTTTTTTTTTTTTTTTTTCTCTTTGCTTCGTCTCTTTTGTATTCTTTGGCCTTTGGCCTTTCTTTAATAAATTTCGTTATCATCGTTTCAGAAACAAAACAATATATCCTGAGGTTAATCAGAAGGCTCTTCCCAGGTGTATGTTTGATCATGGAGAAGTATACCTGATCTAACAAACAAGAGGTTCCGGCAATGAATCGCCTCGATAGGTTTCTCATCTTGGCATCTTGAGAGGTTATTTTCCCAAAGGTAACCAGAAAACTCTTCTCAGGTTTATGTCCAACCATAGACCTATTTTCCTTTCATCGAAGTTTGAGTTGTGGGGTCCCATGCCTTTTCGTTTCAAGGTCATGTGGTTGGATCACCCCAAGTTCCTCCCTACAGTGATTGGATGGTGGTCTTCATTCAATGTGGTGAGGATAGTTCCCACTTTTGTCCTAAGCTGTCTTCTGAAAAAGAATATGTAGGATTGCAATACATCACTTTCTGATGACCTGTGGATAACTAAGTTGATTTGCTTCAGTAGATTGAGACTCTTAAGAGAGAGGAGGGCTTCGGTACTCTTACTTCGAGTGATGTGTCTAGAAATGAAGTAGTGGAGATGCTTCTCGGCGGAACTCTTTGGAGAGAAGAAACACACTGGAGACAATATTCTTGAAACAAATGGATAAAAAATGACAGTAACACGACATATTTTATATGATTCCTAGCCCTACAAGGGAAAAATACATCTATGTGATTAGAGACGGCTAGGCAATGCTATTGAATAAAGAAGAAATTTGCAACTGCATTGTAAATCGCTTTTGGTCGGCTTTCTAGGAAGATATCTCCTCTAGAACTCTACTCGGGGGAGTCTGATTTGATGAAATTTCTGTGGAGCAGTCGTCGGAGCTTGAAGCTGAATTTTTAGAGGTGGAAGCAAAGGCTGCTATTTTCAACTCTAAAAAGGGAGATTGTACCCTTGTGCCAGATGGTTTCCCTATGGTATTTTCGCCGAAAGTTCTGGAAGGTTGTTGGGGCTGATCGATGGTGATGTTCTGAGAATTTCACAGCATGGCAGTACTCAACATCTCGATGGGGGGCTTCTTTCATACCCCTCATCCCAAAGAAGGATATTGTTGAAGTTGTATTGGCCTATGGACCTAATAGCTTAATCAGTAGTGTCTATAAAATCATGGCTAAGTTTTGGTTGGGAAGTTGAGAAGGGTGGCTAGCTGTGTTATCTTTCAGTATTAAAGTGCTTTCGAGCTGTGCCAAACAGTGCCTGATGGGTCTTTCATTGCGGATGAACTTGTCGATGAATAAACCAAGAAAGGGCTGAAGGGTTTTCTATTTAAGTTTGATTCGGGAAAGCCGTATGACTACATCAATTGGAACTTTCTTGTTTATCTTGGGTTGCATGGGTTTTGGTAATAAGTGATAGCATTGGATCAAGCCATGCACATTGACTTCTTGCTTTTCTATTCTCATAAATGGGACCCCCCGAAGGTTTCTTCAAAATAAATTGTAGCATCAAGCAGGGTGATCCGTTGTCCCCCCTCCTCTTTTCCATTATTGGCGAATTCTTATCGAAATTACTTTGGAATGCGGTGTATGCCAATCACATCAGAGGATTGTGGGTGGGGGCAGCGTGGTGAGTGCTACACATGTCAAATATGATGACACAATGTTGGTCGGTGACTGGATGATTGACGATGCTTGGATGCCCAAGGATATGCTTCTTCTGTTATTATTATTATTATTTTTTTTGAGTTGTTTGTGCTGAAGGTGAATATCTCTATGAGTAGTGTGTACTGTATCAATATCGACAGTAAATCTCTTTGCTTTATTGCAAGGGAAATAAGTGTGGCATGGTTGAAATCTCTATTTATCACCTTGGGGTTGGGCAGATCTGTCATTTAGCAATGTGGAAAAGAAAGCTGTTGTCCCTTTTGGAAGGATGGATAACTCTTCTGAAGTTTGTTCTTGTTAGCCTCTGTCAAATCACCACTTTCTCTAAAAGCTTGAGAAGTGGTGATTTGACATGGTATCAGAGTGGAAGGTCCTGTGTTCGAATCCTGGAAGTAGCAAATATGCCACCGGTAATATATTCTCCCACCGGGGGGGGGGGCTGTTTATGGTGTGAGTTGTGAGTGTCCCTCCACCTGGGTGTGAGTTGTGTGTCCCCCCACCCTTGCCCAGTATGTTCCAGTGCAAAGTTCCACCCCGCACGTGCAGGGGAGTGTTAGAGTCCCCTGATATACATTGATACGCCATCCTCTAACAGCTTGAGCTTTTGCTTTAGATCAAGTGGTTGTTTGACATGGTATTAGAGCGGAAGGTCCTGTGTTCAAATCCCGGAAGTAGCAAATATGCCACTGGTAATATATTCTCCCATGGGGGGCTGTTTATGGTGTGAGTTGTGAGTGTCCCTCCACCCTTGCCCAAGTATGTTCCCGTGCGGAGTTCCACCCCACACGTGCGGGGGAGTGTTAGAGTCCCTTGATATACATTGATACACCATCCTCTAACACAGCTCGAGCTTTTAGATGAAGTGGTGATTTGACAGCCTCCTCATATATATGTTATCTATCCTTAGATGTCTTGTGAAAGTGGCTGCAAATTTAAATCTATTTGGTGGAGTTTTTTGTGGAATGGCTTGGAAGATGTGCACAAATTCCACCTTGTTGCATGGGATGATGCAAGCGAGCCTATTAGTAGAGAGGGTTTGGGTGTCAAAGATGTCCGTATATAATATTGCTCTATTGGGAAAATGGCGGCGGCGGGTGGGTTTAGGTGAACCTATCAAAAAAGGGGATGGATTTTGGTGCATCTTTGCTTTTGAGGTCGATTTTAGTTGAGAAATATGGTGGTGCTGAGAATGGTTGGGATGTGGCAGTTGCTTTGAGAACTATTGATTTCTAAATTTGGAGAATAGTGTTGTGGGCTCAATCTTTTTGTGATGAATAGTCCAAGATTAGAGTTGGGAAGAGCTCAAAGATTCTGTAAAGGCATCTTGTGCATAGATGTTCCTTTGTGTGATAAACTTGAAGAGTTGTACGATTTAAATATCGTTATCGCATGGGACTGATACAGTATGCAAGGGGAGTTATCAAATTCCTCTTAATACAAAATAATGCAATGTCCGTCAACATATTATTATATTGACACCCTACAATATGTTGCCAAAAATCCTTTAACCACCGCCCCCCCCCCCCCGCCCACCCCACACACACACACAAAATCCATTTTCTCCCAAATTTGTTTGAGGGAATTTGTTTTCACACTTGTATTGTATCACTTATGAATTATGTGAAATTATTTTGGATATAATTGCATCACTTCTAGTTGACAACTCATAGTTTTGGATCCTATACGAAGGAAGCTTATTATGTATACTTGATTTTGTGATTTTTCGAGTTTTTAAGTGTACCGTCATATCCTAAAGTTTCAGTGAAAAATTTCATCATTTTCCCAATGTTCCCAATATTGCCCTCAAATAGCAATGCATTCTGGATACATGTGATGTTTCCCATGTGATACCATTATATTTTCGTATCCGGTATCCCAAGGGTGCAATATATGTGCATCGACACCAACATTTAGAACACCAGTTGTGTTAGGACCTCGGCCCTACTGTTCCAACCAGTTGAGCTAAAAGCTTAAGCTGTTAGCCAAAGGTGGAACAATAGTTTTATAGCCAAGTCGGGGGATTGATATATGTTGGTGTAATGGTTCATTCATGGTCGGGGTGCTGGCCCATATCAACAATCCCCCCCCACTGCGACTCGAACCCTCGACCTACCAGGCTTTGATACCACTTGTTAGGACCTCGACCCTACTGTTCCAACCAGTTGAACTAAAAGCTTAAGCTGTTAGCCAAAGGTGGAACAATAGTTTTATAGCCAAGTCGGGGGATCGATATATGTCGGTGTAACGGTTCATTCACGATTGGGGTGCTGGCCCATACCAACAAGTTGTACTCAATCACTACTAATAGAGGGGCCTTTATCTATCAATGTTACAAGTGGTCAGGTAGTAAGATCATTTGGGATTCATGTTTCCGCCATTATCTCAAGGTCAATGAATTGGCTTGTCTTGCCTTCTCTCAACATTCTGGAGGCTGTCTTCATTCCCCAAAATGTCTTGGACAGGAGGATCTGGTTTTGGAAGCGAAACGGGAGTTTTTTCATCATCGCTATTGTTAAAGTCCCTTGATATACATTGATATGCGATCCTCTAATAGTTCGAGCTTTTAGAGAAATTGGTCATTTGACATGGTTTGGGGTGCAAATTTCCACCCCGCACATGCAGGGGAGTGTTAAAGTCCCTTAGTATACATTGATATGCCATCCTCTAATGGCTTGAGCTTTTAGAGCAACTAGCCATTTGAAAGCTATTGATGTAAGACGAGTGAAAACTAGCCTAGGATGATTATGATGAAATCAAAATACGCAATAATTATGCAATCAGCATGTCAACCCAAACAAATTCCACCACAAAGTAAAAATTTCAGATTAACAACTAGATGGTCCTAGGTTAGTTATATGCAAGGTGCATGAAATATAAAATGCTTCAAGAATGGCCCACTTGGACGATAGAACTTCCAATATAGCATGGGTAGTGCCACATCTACGGGAATAACTAAGGTACCATTAAAATTCAGATTTTGGGTTAAGGTTTTGGCTCAAAATCAGAATTTCGTAAGGAGTTTTGGTCTTTGGAATTGGCGTTTTGAGAATTTTAGGGTAAGGTTAAGGAAAATTAGAAATTGGGGTTATGAGGATTAGGATTAGGGATTTAAGGTTAGGGTTTTAGGGATTTAAGGCCATGGAAAGATTGAAATTCGGATTTGGGTGAAAGGGGGTAGTCGGATTTGAGAATTGGCGTGGGATTAGGCTAGGTTTGATGGATTCGAATGGGAAAAGGTTAGGGTTTTGGGAAAAAAATGAATTTTAAGGTCGCATGGACCTATGCCGAATGAAAGCGGTTAAAGGATTTGTTGGGTTGAATGGGGAAGAAGAAGAAGAAGGTGTTTGAGTACCTTGAATGGAGAAAGATAGAAGAGAAGTTGTAGAATCCACCACCAAGCTTGATGTTACCCTTCCACAATGTGATTGGAAGGGATGGTTTTCTCACAAACTCTAAAGGAAGATGAAGGATAACCCTTTTTGTGAGAGAACAAGCTCCAAGTTTTTTTTTTTAATTTTTTATGCTCAAATATACCATAGGTTGGACATTCCCCCCCTTGGTTATTTATAATGAAACTTTAAAGAAATTACAAGTATGCCCTTACTTAAAGTTCAATGTGCTATACTAAAAAATAGACATCCAAATCAACGAAAAGTAATTCAAACCGTCCAATAAATCCTAAAAATAACATAAAATAAAATAAAAGGAAAATCAAAGTCCAAGGGGCCCAGATCTGGAAGATCTGATGGCCCGATGGCCTGATCAAGATGATCCAACGGTCTGATGGGCCCAAAACTAAAAACCTGTGGCTAAGAACTCCTAAAAAGTAGCCCACATGCATCATCCCAGTGTGGGGTCTTCCTGATACGCGTCCAATGCATGTGGGGTTTTCAAGTTGGCTCGGCGAGCCCCACCTGGAAGTCGTCTCTTCTCTATAGAGAAAGTTGTACTGATGTCGGTGGTCGCCTCTATTTTTGGTATACTCGAGTAGGTCCTCTGATGTCCCCATCTGCTATCTAGTTTCCTCTTGGGTGACGATCATACCATTTCTTACCCCTTGTTGAAAGGCTGGGTTTCTGCTATTCCTATGAAGTTGAGGGCTTTCATGTGGACTGCGTACCTCAATAAGATTTTACCCATCCATCACCTCAAGAGACAAAGGATGGCTCTTCCAAATCGTTGCTGCATGAGCTACAATAGTCAAGAAATAGTGAAACACCTACTTGCCTTTTGAAAAAAACATTGAACCATTTTTGATCCATTGTCCTATGGCTTTTAAGATTATGGTCAGTTGTCATGATAAAGTTCAGTATGGTGTGGGTCCTTCCTAGATTGGTCTTGGGGGTCGTCAGTAGCTGCTTAGTGACTGTGTGCGGCCCAATGAGCCGCGCAATTTTGGGTATGACTATTTTTGCCATGTTATGGTTGATATGGATTGAAAGGAACATCAAAATCTTCACTGCTAAGTGCTCGCCTTCGTCTTAGTAGTACAATTTTTTTTGTCTTATTGAGGTGGGTGAAGGCCGATCCTAGAATGAAAGGGATTCCTTCTATGTTTGAATAAAATTGGGAGGCTGTCTTGATGAGCAGCTAGAAGTGGGCAAAGCAAGTCTCCATGTGGGGATCTCCTCCACTTTGTAGCTTTAAATTGAACCTTGATGGGTGCTCTTTCGGGAAATTTGGGACAACAGGTATAGGTGGCGTCGTTGCGGCGTTTGGTTGGCTAGTGGGAAGGAAAAACCGTTGATAACCTCTATAAAAGGTATATGGTGTTACCCAATATATGTATTTTGTGCATGCATGATGAGGACAAGGTGGATCACCTCTTTGTGCATTGCCCTTTCGTGGGGTCGATTTGGGCGGATCTCTTGAGCCGATTCCGTGTCTTATGGTCTTTGCCAAGGTCGGTTATCTCTTTTTCATATGCTTAGCATGGGATGAGGCTTGGAAAAGTCAAGTTCGTGTTATGGAGGATGGCTTTGATAACTTATTGGTGGGCTATGTGGGAAGAGAGGAATGCCGAATGTTTCAACAATGGCAGCAAATCGGTAGATATTGCATCTTAGAGGACGAGATTTGCTTATTGTTGAATGAGCCTCTTGTGTTCCAGAATTAAGGGATTGTAATCTTGAGTTTCTTGGGTAGGATTTGGGTCGCCCTCTTGGCGCCCCCTGTTGTAGCTTTGTTTTTGCTTAATAAAATTTTCGTTATCTTTAAAAAAAAAAGGTATAGGTGGTGTCGTTTGTGAGAGTAATGGAGTTGTGGTGATTGAGTTCTCGGGCCTTATTCATTGTTGTGGGCTGCTAAGACTGTCGGTGCTTTCAATTTACTCCCAGTCATCATAGAGGAAGATTCAAGCAATGTTGGTGCTTGGGCCAGGACTGGCCCATACCTGTGGAGGTAGCCGATTTGGTGGAAGAAGTTAGGGATCTGATGCAGGGGCATCTTGGTGTGATTCTAAGGATGCATCGTATTTCCACGCTAGGGCCTGTGAGATGCAGGGTGGGGTGGCCCACGAGGTGGGGCCTGTGAGATGCAGGATAGCCACGGGGTAGGGCCCACTGTGGGACCCGTGAGATGCAAGGTAGCCCATGGGGAGGACTCGCCTGAGTTTGCCTGGGAGAGCCTGCATATAGGGATAAACCGGTCCTTCCCCATCAGCTCTAGAGCTTTTGGTGCACTGGTCGGTTGTCCGCTATCAAAGTGGTATCAGAGTGGGAACCCAGTGATCTAGTCTCCTCACCGGTGTGGGTGGATGATGCGGGGGCATCTTGGTGCAACTTCAAGGATGCACTGTATCTCCACACTGGGAGTGGGGTGGCCCATGAGGTGGGGCTTGTGAGATGTAGGATGGCCATGAGGTGGGACCCATTGTGGGACCGTGCGATTCGAGGACCCGTGCGATGTGGGGGTTGCCCACGGGGAGGACTCGCCTGGGTTTTCCTCGGAGATCTGGAATATAGGGATAAATCGGTGCTCACCCAACAACTCTAGAGCTTTTGGTGTGTTGGCTGGTTGTCCGCTATCAGCACTTGTGTGCTGGCAAGCTGATTTCTTTTTCAAAAGTTTCTAGAAAGGTTAACAATGTGGTGGATGGCTTGGTCAAGAGTGGCGCTTTGAGGACTGGCATTCTTGTTGATGGCCGAAGGGCTCGGATAGATTTGTAGTCTCATTTTATTTTTGATATATATATTTTTTGGTTAGAGTGTTTGGGTGTTCAGTTATCGTTGGTTGCTTGGTGCCTGTGGGCTGTTTGTATCTTGCATTTTTGGTTTTGTTAGAGCATTGCCTGGAAATCATTTTACCAACTATAAAAAATCAACAGTTTGAGTTCAACAAATCAATTTTCATGAAAGAGAACTACAATCATTCAGTTATTATATTTTAGGTTTATAACCTATCTAAGTGGGTTCCATGATTTGGACGGTTAATTTGAGTTACAGATATGTCCCATGCATAAATGCAAGTGCCTGTTTAGCATCCATTGCACTTTGCTAGAGTATCAAATAACTGCTCAATACTATAACAACAACAACAACAATAATAATTTTCATGTCATTATCAGAATTTCCCCTTTTGCACAAAAGGGAAGTTGATCAGATTACTCATCTTCTTCTTCTTCTTCTTCTTCTCTCTCTCTCTCTCTCTCTCTCTCTCTCTAACTTTGGTCGACATCTTTTTTATTCCATGTTATTAGGAAAATATGGATGGAGAATCTGAACTTAGGTTTCTGCTTTATTATAGGAATTTCTTTATGTAGGGACCACACTTGATGTTGAGTTCAATTTATCTTCTTTATGCTAATTTGTAACTGTTTTAATAGCTCAAGCCATTCATTTCTAATTGCAAGCAGTTTCTGAATAAAATAAAATAAATGAACTCAATAAGATTGGATTCCAGATATGCAGTTAGGAACTGAATTCAAGGTAATTTTTGGTATTAATTAACCCTCTTTCTCATATTTTATATTCTTCACGTTTCTAAGCTCAATAGAGTTGGGAATATGAAACTGCTACTTGTCTTAGCCGTTGCTTCCCCCCCTTCCCCGAGCCCTCCTCATCTATAAAGGAGGTGACCCTCACTACACTCCATCAGCTGCAAGAGCCAAACTAACAGAGTGAACTGCCCTAAATTTCTGTCTGGAAGACGTGACGAGAAGTTGAGTGGCTTTCGCCCCTAGCCTTCAAATCCCTCTCCTTGCCTGTAGCCGGACAAGATATGTTCTAACCACCTCCACTGGGCATTCCATTCTGACTTCCAATCCAATATGAAACTCCCCTCTTCACTCCTCCATTGTAGCCCACTGTCCTTTTGTTCATCCTATACAAACAATTTAGGGATCCTGAATAACATTTCTGAAAGATATTACCCAACTTCTAGAGATCACCATCACACAGGTGATGTCTGTTCTGATCTCATCATGTTAAACTTGCACGATGCATTATATAATTTTCTATTGATCACAAGAAAAGAAGAAGAAGAAGAAGAGGAAGAAAAAGAAGAAGAAGAAGAAACTAGAACACCATGACTGCCATTTTGTTGGCTGTGTAACCATGTCGGTCAGTACTGTCAGGTCATCGGAGATTATCTTGCATACATGCTGTTGAAAATGACGTTCTCAAACCTCGTCACTGATCATTGCTCATTTCTTGGATGGTGCTAAATTCGGGTTCTTTCTTTAAAACTCGTAAGTTTTACTTTTATGCTGCTGCTTGTGTCATTGACTCTCCTTGACTTTGCTTGCGCAGCTTGGCCAATGCACAAAATTCTTTAGCGGAGACCATTGGTAATGGAGCTGTGTTCAGGTTTGCATCCGATAGCTTCTCTCATCTGGTTTATAACTGTTTGTCATAGTGGGCGCAATCTGTCCCTCCAATATCCCACATATGATAGTGCTCTGGCATAAATGTAAAGCTGTTTCTGGTTGACTTATAGGACAAAGAATACCCTAATAATTTTCGAACCTGTTTTAGATTATCTTGAAGGGATTGAATATCTTAGCCATATCTCATTGTTTTTTGGTAGAGAGATATTTTCTAAAAAAAAGATCTGTTTTCTTTAACCTGGAACTTGCTCAATTTTCATGATGCTCTTACAGTTTCAATACTGATAAAAGAAAATGCAATCATGGATAGTGTTACTTAATTTTCAGGCCTTCGCTATTATCTTTGGTCAGTGGATTTCCTGGAAGTCGTTCACTGGACAAGGTTAGTCATCAAAATGTTTTATTGAATTTGAGTTTGATCCTGAAAAGGGTTTTACGTAATAGGGACTATTACTTGCAGTTACAAGTTGGTGCCCGATGTTTCTCATCTGCTGGTACATAATCTTTCCTCCCTATTTCAAAGTTCTTGATATATTAGTATGTAAATTTGAAAATCGTTGCTTAAAAGAGCTTGCATTGTTTTGCTTTCCTTCTTTGATGGTAACGGGAACTGCTTACTGCGTCTATTTTCTTATGCATGGCTACTTTGGTTTCTACAGCTAACTTAATGATTTTTGCATATTCAAAAGATTTAACTTTTGTTGCCTATTTTCTAAAAGTTGCTGTTGTGTACTTGTGTTAAAGCAGAAGTTCCTCCACACATTGTTCTTGGAATGCCAGCATTGTCACCAACAATGGTAAGAAAAATTGGAAAAAGGGATTTGATACCAATACCAATGGCATACTCTATTTGTTCATTTAAACAAAATCATGCTCGATTTTCTCGTTCTTATCTGATGCTGAGGCATGGATATTATGTGATCCTCTGCAGAATCAAGGTAACATTGCAAAATGGATGAAGAAAGAAGGGGATAAGGTCAGTTATGTTTGAGTTTCATATTGCATAATGGTTGTTCAATCCTCCAGCTACAATTTGTTTCCCTCCCTCATTTATGGAAAAGTTGCTTTTTTTTTTCCCAATCGGCAGAAACAACTGAGCATTTTGGTCTGGACACTCAATTAAGGAAACCTCCCTGTTTCTTTGGGCTGAAATTCAACACATTTTCTTATATATTTTTCCAAATTTTGGCCGTTTTAGCTGGCATTTCTTGTTGCCCTTAGAAGTGCTTTAGTTAAAGAAAAGAATAACCCCCCATACCCTGATAGGTTTAAAATGTGTGAAATCCTCCCTTTTGGGAATTAAGGGTTTCCTTTTTCTTCATTTATCAAACAATAAATGCATGCTTAAACCCATTTTCTTCATTTATCAAAAAGATTACATGCATTTTTCCGAAATGGAACATTCGAAGGGCCAAAACATAAAGGCATTCTGTTCCAGCAGGAAAAATGAAATGACGACCAAAATGGAATGAACAACCAAGCTGAAAACTGATTTGTAATCTTATCTGCAATTCCAATTTTCTTGACCATCTACTTTTTTCCGGCAGATAGAAGTGGGTGATGTGATATGCGAGATAGAAACAGACAAAGCAACCCTTGAATTTGAATGTCTTGAAGAGGGGTAATTCTTTTGATCTAATTCTTGAGTTTATTCTTTAGAAATAACTGACGCATATGGAAAATTATGTTTTATACAAAAAACAAGGCTCCTAGGATTATCGGGATCAATATATATATATATATATATATATATATATATATATATATATATATATATATATATATATATATATCAACAAGTGCTGCATTTCTGTGAAGTTACTTTCACAAAATAACTTTGCTTTGACATTACTTTTAAGGATATAATTTTAGAGATAGGATTATCAACAATTGTTATTTTGCTATTTGTTATGGTTTTAGTAGGTTTATTTGTCATTTTTTACTTCCATAGTTTAATTGTTTCGTATTTGGGGTTAACCGTTTGAGATAGCTTCTCGCATTCTTTATGTTCTCTTATATTGATAGTCAAATTCTGATCATGTTGGTTCTTTACTTGGTATGTTCAAGGACTTTTAGAAGATTATTGTGTTTGGAGTAGAGTTGGATAGAGTTGAATACTTCTTTTGGGTCTAATTTGAAGTGGCTTCCTAGCAATTGAGAGATCTCTCCAACATCAAGATAAAGATCAAAATGAAGATTCATGAAGAAACCACCATATTGCAAAATTGTAGTAGATACTCAACATTTCATGGGTATTGCTAGTTAGACTGATCCAAAATTTGACTTGAGCTATCAATTGTGAACACCCCATTTTCTTTAAATATTTTACTTTGTCACAATATGTGAGTGCTCTTTGTGATTTGTCATTTTATATGTTATGGTGATTGGTGAGGTTATGACAAACGCACAGACATGAACAGTGTTTTAAATAGCTTATGCTATGTAGCATGTAGGTTATGCTACGTAGCATAGCTTAGCCTGAATGCTACATAGCTCATTACAGTAACTTAAGTCGGCCACATGCTAATTTACATACGCTACATGCTACATAGCCTACGCTACACACTTCGTAGCTTACGCTATTAAGTAATTGTTTCACTAAAACAAAAATTAGTTAATGCTTTCAATGATTTGTTACATTTTTCTATTTTTCAATAAAAATTAGTTAATCTTTTCAGTGATTTTAATAAAATAATAGAAGTAATAGTATTAAATAGTTATGTTGCTCTTTCTTTATCTTTATAGTTCATCTTTGCCTTATTTTTCCTCTTATTTTAGGTTTTTTTTTTTGTTGCACCTTATATTGTGAAATTTCTTGTTCGTCAGTCTATTTTGGTGTAAAATATCATGAAATTTCATGATATTTGGTGCAACCAAGCACAACATTGACTACAAATCTACAAGTAGCATGTAGCTTGTGCTGCATGTACACGCTATGTAATTTATGCCTCACGCTTCAGAGGAGTGAATGCTAAGCTACATGCTATGCACTATTTAAAACACTAGACATGAATGCATGGCACCCATGAATGCGACACACACACACACACATGAAAATGTATCACAAGTTCATGGAGTAGAAAGAAGAAGATGGAATTAGGATTGACTATATTTCTTATTAGGAATTTTTCCATATGAATGCCCATCCTTCAGTGAATTTCCTAAAACTGCCTACTTTCGAACTTTGTAAATAAACAATTTAACTTTTAGGCCATTAGTCAAGAAAGCCCATGCTGCAAAAAATGCACACATTCTATACTGGATTTTGTAAATAAACACAATTTTCGGCCATTTTAGTGCAACATGCAGAATTAAATTTTTTTCTTCCAAAATTAGTTAAGGAGAATGATATAGATCTAGGTAAATCGTATGTTTCCTGAACATAGATATACCATCTATGTGCTGGATTCAATTATGTGTATTTTCGAGCCATTTCAGCCTTTTTTTGGCCATTTTCTATTTTTTTTTTTCCAAAATTCCTTAGGGAATGATAGATTAGGTAGAATGGTAGATCTATATATTCGATAGGGTCTATTGTGGATTCTGTTAAGGGATGGATTCCATATTGGAAATCCTCGTCTTGTAGAGGATAGCGGTCCTTTTCTTGTTTTTCTTTATTTGGAGATTGTGTATTCTTTCGCTGCCTTGGACAGGTTTCTTCAGTAAAATTTCATCAACCTTCAAAACCATTTTTGGCCATTCTTGGGCAATTTTTTCAAAATTTTTTATTTGTTTAATGATTATGTTTTTAGTCTTTGGTGTTTTACTTTATACATAATGATATATAATCATATTAGTAATATTAAGATATCATATGCCTAAAAAATTTATAGCCAAAAGACTCAACATCACATCTTACAACAGGTCAACCCGACAAATAGCATTCTTACCAAAGATTGGTCCGATACATCTTTGGATACATATTCAAAACACACGAAAAAAAAGAGAGATTCTTGGATATCTCATTTTTTCCTGAAATTTTCCATAATTTTTTGGCTCAAAAAAGTTTATTGTTTGATGCAAGCCGATACGGGGCCAATAACAGTACATGACACTGTATTGCATAGGTTTTCGGCCGGGCCAATATGCTCGACGATACTGATTTTCAGAACAATGATGCCAATTTTCTTAGGTCTGCAGTTTAAAGATGATAAGTTTGGGCTATCCTTGAGTACATGTCTCAAATTTCTTGGTTGACATTTGCTACAGGTACTTGGCAAAGATACTAGCACCTGAAGGTTCAAAGGATGTGCTTGTTGGTCAACCTATTGCCATAACGGTAAGCTTGTGATATTCCTGATACATGTGATGTATTTCTTTGTTTCTACTTTTCATGGAGTACTGCTTGAAATAGGTTCATTCGCTCATTTTCCCGTGCAAGTAAGGGCTAGGTAGATTCATGTCTTAATAATTAATACACAGAAAAGGTAGATTTACGTCAACAGGGTTTTGAAAATTGGCAATATGCTACCAGTCTGGGTCCGATGAAGATGTTTAGTTTATTGAAGACATCCTGTGGGTTTGTTAGGTTGAGGATCCAGATGATATTAAAAAGGTTCCATCAACCATATCTACTAAATCCAGTGGTTTGGAGGCCAAGGAAGACAAATCAACTCGAGGTGATGTGGAAAACAAAGGGAGGGCCCAGAAAAAAAGTTTCAGTAGAATCAGCCCATCAGCAAAGTTGTTGATTGCAGAATTTGGATTGGATGCATCTTCACTCACTGCATCAGGCCCTCGTGGTACTCTTTTGAAGGGTGATGTTTTAGCAGCAATCAAGTCTGGGACAGGATCTTCAAGAACTTTGGATTCTTCTCAAGAGAAGACATCTGCTTCAGCTCAAGCTCCGCAGGAAACTGTTCATACTCCAGCTTCAGAGTCAAGGTCTCCTTCAAAGCCTGCCAATATTCATGAAGATCTGCCGAACAGTCAAATCCGCAAGGCAGGTTTCACTTTACTGCTTACATACATTTGAGCAAGGTGCTTTTGTACTTTTGTGGATTTTGGATTGAATGATATTTTGTCACGATTCTTTCCTAGGTTTCCTATGAAATAATCTATTTATATATGTTGTGGATGTATTCTCTCTTGTTTGAAACAAAATTGGAAATATCAAGTAGCTCTTGGCTGAGAGCTTTACTCCAGACTACTTGAATTATGGAGTCCGAAGGAGATATTCATTGCAAGATGAAGGAAGAAGGGAGTGAGGGAAAATTGGGCTGGGTTGTGATTTGACAATCCAAACACTTTACACAGTCACACCGAAGGGTAAATTCTTTCAATTTCTTTTACAAATGCCAAAACTACGTGAAATTCTAGAAAATTCCCTTTTATATACCTTGTACAACTAATCGTAACAACCTCTTGCAATCCCCTAACTAAATCACTGACTAATCCTATGTAAGTAGTTGCTAACTGCAACGAACTCTAACAAACCCAAAATTAACTCTAACTACCCTCAATAACCAAACCAACACAAGAAGAAAATTATGAGAATACCCCCAAAACCCAAAATTACAAAATCCCCAACACGACCATTTCATGACAGATGGGCCTGGTCATGTGTCACGCAATCCAGGCTTTCCAAGTCGTTAATGGCCAAGATGTCCACAGAAGATAGTTTATTTTGGTAGCTTGATTCTAATTCTAGTGTTTTGTCGCTTGTCTAGATCTAATTGCCAAAATTTGTTAACTTGTTTTTATCTATTTAAATCATTTTCCTTTTTTCTATTCTTTTGACCTCAGTAAACATAGGAACTCCTGTCATTTCTATGTGAATCTAATATCCAGGACCGAGATCTGAGTTCCAAGGATCCAAACAAAGACAGCTTCTGGGACCAGTTTAAAAGAGTTAATAGGTAAATCTTTGACGAAGCAGAGGGTACCCCTGTCTGCTATTCTGCATGTGATTCCTTGATATGTTAATAATCCAAATTCAAGTCATTCCGAATAAACAAATCCCAATGATAGGACCCAAATCTTACCCAATGAGGCATCTGCAAGAAAAAAGAGCTGGAAAAGCTCACCAGATTGGTCAATTATAAGGGGGATGTTCAGCAAGAACACTAAACAATAGCTTTCTGATTCTGGTGCTTTGTCCATGGAGGGAGATTGGTTTAGAGGGATGTTAGTGAGTTGGGAAGTTCTTTGAGGCATTGGTGATAGAGGGGCTTGGCATGAATTGCTTAGTTTCTGGCCTTATTTTTTTTTTAAAAGAATTGTCCCATTTTTGGAGGGGCTTCGTGGGTTGTTGTCTTTAATCTAGCATTTGGCATACCCTTCTCTCTCTATTTATTTGTTTGAAAAAAGAAATAAAATTACCCGAAAAATGAAGGATACTACTATTTTATCTATTACCTGGTCACTTTCCCGTTTTATTATTGGTAATGAGAAATTTTATTAGAACCGAAAAGGGCTACAGAGCAGAATCTGAATAAGGGATGATGAGAGATCATCCATCTGCAAATTGCTTCAAGGCAGCTCCCCAAGGGGGCAGCAAGATCCTCTTTACTACAACATACGATAGCATTAGATCCCAATGCACATTCTATCACATTATCATTCGCTCTTCGGACGGTTTCAGATGATTACTCCTCACTGCTATTGAAAGTCCTGTCAGTTGCTCTCCTTCCATATCATCCATATTCCTGCAAGTAAAGCTACACAAGACCTTTCTCGTATCCACACTTCTCTGTTCCAAGTTTGGAACAACACTGCAATCGACCTAAGCATCAACCAATTCGTTTCAAATAAGGCTAAGAACCTCCTCCAAAGTTGTCACATATCCAATGAGGATAAACAAAATACTTCACTATTTATGCATTATTCAAGCACATTAGACATGCATTTGTGATTATCATCTCCTTGCTTCTTAGATGATCAATGGTAATGACTTTGTTTTACTTTTTACCAACCAACCATCTAAACATGGTAACTCTAGCTGTTTCTAGTACAACAAGATCCTAGCTATTGGAGCTTTGGTTCTATTACGAAGCCCAATCCTAAGGAGATTGTAGTACATTCTAAAAGATATGCAGGTTCTCGACACTAAGGCGGAGGAAATTAAACTTTTGGAAAATGATAAATTTCTCAGTGTGAAGTTACCCCAAGACTTCACAAATCTTATCAATGAGGAAGAAATTAAGTACACAAATCATATTAATGAGGAAGAAATTAAGTGAAGGCAACATTCAAGCAGTGTTTTAGCAATAGCTACGCTATGTAGCATGTAGCTTATGCTGTGTAGCGTAGCATGGCCTTAACGCTACGTAGCTCATGAAAATAGCTTAAGTCGCATGTAGCCTACGCTACATGATAATTTTCATATGCTACACGCTACGTAACTGCGCTACATGCTATGTAGCTCACATGATATTTTCAATGATTTGTTACATTTTTCCATTTCCAATAAAAAATTAGTTAACCTTTTTAATGCTTTTATTAAAATAACATATAAAAAACAATATTAAGTCAGTTTAATTGCTCTTTCTTTACCTTTATACTTAATCATTGCCCTTTCCTATTACTTTAGGTTCCGTTTTGTTGCACAAAAAATCATGAAATTTTGTTGAATTTCATTATTAATCAGTATAATTTGTTATAGAACATCATGACATTGGTGCAACCAAGCACCAAAAATCTAGTATTTGTGTGTAGTTTATGCTAAATGCTATGTAGCTTACGCCTCACACTTCAAAGGAGTGAATGCTATGCTACACGCTTTTCGCTATTTAAAACACTGCATTCAAGGGCCACCTGGATTAAGGAAGGGGACAAACATACAAAGTTCTTTCATAGCATCGCGAGTGTGTGGGCAGAGAGCAACAGGATTAGTAGCATCATGGTGGAGGGTAGGAAGATTGAGTAGAAAAATACCAAATATGCAACTTGGTGGTTAACTTTTGTAGCTCTCTTCTAATTGATGAGAAGTGGGATAGGCCCTTGTCCTCGCTGAGTCTGTGACTGCAATGGTATGCTGAAACCCATTGCGGTTCACATATTTACTAATTAGTTTCAAGAAAATAACCATACAGGTCCATACTATGCAAGCAACTAATAAAGTATTGAAACCTATAAAAATTAAATCTAATTACTTAACATCCTTGTGAATTGGGTGCTTGAGAGTCATATCTCATCAGTTATCAATGATTGCGTGCACCCATTTATGCACCTTCAGGGCTTTAGCCTTGATAGTATCTTTTATTTAATGCATGGACTCATACATTGAACTCATTGATGGATATGTCTTATTATCCACCACCCTTCACACTCTGTAAATGGGACTCCAGAATACCCAGCGCACTATGTATGTGGTCCTAGAAAGAGCTGCTCAGAACAATCCTCTCAATCGTTGTCGCCAAAACATTGCTACTGCTGATTTTGGTTTGCGCACTCCTTCGAATTAAACATGTCTTTGGCACCATGCTTGTGTTTCAAGAGGCTTTCTAAGGTGGTGAAATTAGTTGCGAATCGTGTCGCCCCAGGCCACACTATATCGCATGACCCCTCGCACACATCTGGTTAATAGCCTAGGTGTGATTTTATATGAAATTTATAATTGCCTGAGCATCAACGATCACACTCCTAACTGCATGCCTGTCCCCTATCGCCTCAAGCATCAAATCGATTAAAGGGTTGTGCATGGGGTCTGGTACAGATCGTACTTCATTAACTCCTTCATCGTCCTCACGAATGCGCTCCCATTGTTTTTGGATAACTACACTACATTCTTCTTCTCCATCTCCTTCATCAACCCATATATGTAATTTTTTTTTATTTAGTTTCATTTGACGCATCAATGGACTTTAGAATATGGTCCTCACTCTACTTAGACTATAAAATTTATGATGGACAATTTTGTCGGTCTTGGCCATTCGTTACACATCAGTGCGATCTCATAAGTTTTTCCTGACAACCTCAACTCGTTGATATAAGGGTGCGTCTCAACAACCTTATCATCTAGGAGAAGCTCCAATCTCATGTGGTATAGGTGGCACCATACCTTCACCCCCTGGTTGCACTTTAGTAATTATATTCTTAAAGTGCAAGCTTGCCTGCCTTAGCTAGCACGTGGTCATATATGACAAACTTGGCCACAAATGTTTCCCTCTTTTTGACGTCCGTTTCATTGCCAAGATCCTTCAGCTGCTTATGTTTCCCCATACTCTTCCCTATACATTGCCAGATCTGAAGGTGTATTGGGTGGCCATACACTACTATTGGTCTACTACGGCACATACCTAGCCCCCAACTTCCTCTCCTACCACCACCAATTGCTATCCCTGCTCCACTACTGGCTCCAGCTTTTTGCGTGGATCCGTCGAAAGTAGGCCCACTCGCTTCCCACCGCCTCATCCTAGTCCCTATCCCACTCTCAGTAAGGACTCCACAACTGCCCGTTTATACTCGGGGCTTCGTCCTCCCCTTCTTCTCCACCAAGACCCTTCAACTGACATGCTAACTCTTCCGTAAACTCCCTCTCATGCTTAGCGTGCTCAAATCTCAGTCTCACCCCTTACGCAACAACTCCATCTGCATTCTCACCTCTTTCAGAACATGTGTGTGTTCAGCAATCCCCCCTCCCCGCTCGGTGTTCCTTTTGACGAGACACTCCACTGCAACACGCGCCTGCAATAATTGCACTTGGATAGTGTTGGTTGTCGAGAAGCGGGGTCCCGCACTGCCAACTAATGGTGGGCTGGCTTTTTCCACACATTTTCTACCTGCACGACCGCATTAGGCGAAAAGAACACTAGGAACAACAAATAATATTATCTCAAATATTTTTCCAATTTTTAATTATTTTTTAAATAATAAATATAAAAATCACTAATATTTTTATAATGTATATAGTTTACTAGCACATTAAATGGATTAATTAGTTGCACTAAATCTAGCCTACAATATACGGTGCATTTATTTTAAAAAAATTTAATTCTTTTTATTTTTATTTTTTTAAATTAAAATTATTTTTGAAAATAAATAAATGAGTGTAGCTGATATTAGGATTAGCATACACTCATTAATACACAAACCAGTGTTTCAAATAGTGCTCGTAGCGTACGCTACGTAGCGTACTAAATAGCATAAGTCCTATAGGGGTCGTAGCGTACGTTACAGCTTCGTAGCATGTAGCTTGCATAGCGTAGCTACGATGTATTATTTATTTATTTCACATTTTCTTTGTATCTAATGTTGAGGAATGTTATACTTGCATTATACTTATTACTTTTAATTTGTGAGATTTTTATTTCTTTTCATACTTGTGACTTGTGGTTTCACTTTTTAGTTAGACATTATTAATTAAAGTGGTTTACTTGGAAAGTTGTCGATGTGATAATTATTTGATTTGGTTTATAGATGTGGTTGGCTTTTGATAAATGATAATTAATAATATGTTTGAACATGGTTTAACTTGTTAAAATTAATCATCTGTTAGGCATTTTTATATTCCCCCCCCCCTTTTTTTACTATTTATCATATTTTTTCTATTTTTAAATTAAAAAAATAGAAGTATGGTGTAGCTTACGCTACACACTACAGAGGGCTGAGCACTATGGAAAGCGCTACCGTTGTTTAAAACACTAACACAAACATTAGGAACAAATTTTGGGTGGTGTGTAATTTAAAAAAAAAATTATTTATTCATTTTTCAATATTTTAATTAAATTTTTTTTTCAAAAATTCCAAGAACTTACGTCAATCTATAGTTCAGTCTACAAGCACTCTTAAGTGATTCTTCCATGCTCTAATTGCAAGTTAAATAGGCAAAATTAGGAAAATTTCAGTTTTTCTCCAAATTCCCCCATTTTCCCCAAAATAAAAATCAGAGGTAATCCTAAGTAAGCATACAAAACATGCAAAATCATGGATTACTAAATTGGTTCCATGGATTCTAAGAAATTTAAACAAGAAAAAACACTTTAAATTAAAAAAGACTGATTGTGTTTTGACCATCTCTGCTCTTCGATCTCTATTTTCCCTCCAAAGAAGTCAAAAGGATTGGTAAAAATCATCCTAGGAATATACTTCTTAAAAAAATTTCAGAGAAAAATTCAAGAAAAAGGATTTTTTTTTTCTTCCATTAAGGGGTGGTTTTTGTTGATGTTGTAGATACATATCTCATGTATCAACGATATCAGAGACTTTTATACTATGAGATATTGAAAATACGACTGTATCGATATACCATTGATTCATTGTGTTATCGTACGATATATTGGGCAATGCGGGGGAGTTGTGAACTCCCCTTTGGTTTGATATCAGCGGCATTCAATACCGACAAATATTATTGATATTTAAATTATCAATTCCAACGTCCAGCTCCATTGTGCTCCAAATCCCATCCTCTGTACGTAGTCCAAAAACTTCCATGTAAGGTCACCATAGGCATTTTCCATATCAAGCTTGCAAATGATACCCATCATTTCTACCAACATGCTGAGCACTTCAGCTGTGTTCAACCTTTGTTGTTGTTGTTGTTGTTTTTTTTTTTTTTTTTTTTTTGTTTTTAAATTTTTAAAAATTTTTTTATTAAAGAAGTCCAACAGGTTTAATATTAACCATCAAATAAAATAATTTATATTTAACTACTAATATATCAAGTCGAGTCGAGTAAAGATTTGGTCAAGTCAACCTGACCTGGTTGGGCATCGAGTTGATTCGAGTTTTTGGGTTTTTGAACTATGCTCAAAACCAAAAATCTTTCAGTGATAGCAGTTAGATTTGAAAGCAATAAGAAGCCTTGGGTCTTGTACACCTTCTCTCAACTTGTATGCCATCTTGGTAGGGAGCTTAGTTTCCAAAGTGAGGCACGTATCTCACGTTTCCTGCATAGAGATTGGAATAAAATGTATAACATGTTTCTCCACATTCATCTCAAGTTACAATATTGCAAAGTCCAGCTGGAAAGATCTACCTGACTATGATGAATTGCCTTGAGATTGGAAGTACGAAAGTTTCTAGAAGTAGAGGATTGCAGATGCAGATCCTGAAGATTGTGTTCCCTAGTAAATCCTCTACCCAATGTTATAATGGAAAAGTTCCTCTGCATTCCCCCATTGGAAAGAAACTAAAATCAGAGAAGTCCCTTTTTCCATCAGGGCTAATCAAGCAGGGTTTTGCAGTTTTTCTTAGTCCAATCTCACAAAGAATATGAAGACAAGCTTATTTGACCTAAAACTTACTACCATAGGATTGAAGTTCGGCACAATATGTTTACACAGATGTTTTGACACCAGACTGTATACCAAATTACCAATACCATAATTAACTGCCATTTTGAGTAAAGTTTCTGAATCAGACTGTCTCCACAAAAGACAACTGTTGAAAATCCTGCTTGGTAAGGGAACAGATCTGATAGGAGATCCTCATGCTTTAAGATCTGGATGATCATGGCAAGCCCCCATGCTGCCAAGCAGAATGAAAGGACTCCATGGAGAAGAAGGAGGAATTTTTTTCCTATTATGGAGCCACTTTCTGAAGAGGGAGGATTGTGCTAGAGAATGGCGGTGAATCACTAGGGTTGTCCTGACTTGTTGTCTGTTTCTTCAACTTCAATCATTGTATGATGCGAGGAGATAACGTTTCTAGTGCTTGAATCTTATTAAAAACACATCCTTCATGAATAGGTAATGTATCCATATCATATCATTTCTGATGCTTCAATTATACTTGTAAAACGCATATCCATGCCATGCGATATCCATATCATATTGCTGCCATACCTGGGTATCAGAGCTTGAATTGACTATCAATTCCCATTATATCATTGAAGTGAGCTTTGATCTTATAAGGTGGGGCACCATATTTTTAGGTCATGAACAATGGGTTCTTATCCTATACAAACTTCAATATTTGGCGTTTCAAAGGTAGAAATTGTGGGAAACATGGACAAATTCCTTATCTATATCACTTTGATCATGTCATGATCCTCCAATCCCCTCCTCAGTCCACCTGCCTACCCCACTCCGGACCTTAGTTAAAAAGTCTTAGGGGCCGTTTGGTGCATGGTATTAAGTGGGATGGAATTGATTTAGTGTAATGATTATGTGGTGTTAGTTTTGTCGTCGAATCCCATGGTTTGGAGGTCATCCTATTCCATGTTTGGAAGGAAAGTGGTGAAAATGTAGATCCCTGGTTTTACTTTGAAACTGCATTTGGATTGAACTGTGGAAGCAATGAAAATTCATGCGCCCTCTGTAGCAAGTTTGGAAATGCCACACACCACCACTGCCGTCTATAGCGTGTTAACATCACCAAGTTATGCAGACCCCACCATGATGTATGTGTTATATCCGCACCATCCATCCGTTTGGCGAGATCATTTTATGGCATGGGCCCAAAAATGAGACAGATCCAAAGCTTACATGGACCACACGATAAAAAGCAGTGGGTATAGTGACTCCCACTGGTGAAACCTTCCTAGGGCACACCGTGATGTCTACTTGCCATCCAATCTGTTCATAAGGTCACACAGACCTAGATGAAGGGAAAACGCAAATATAAACTTGATCCAAAACTTCTGTGGCCCCCAAGAAGTTCTCGATGGTAGGCGTTCAATCCCCACTGCTTTCTGTGGTGTGGTCCACTTGAGCTTTGGATCTGCCTGATGTTTGGGCCCATGCCCTAAATTGATCGCGAAAAATGGATGGATGGTGTGAATATAGCCCATCCATCATGGTGGGACCCACAAAACTTGCCGATGTCAAGACACCCATTTGCTGGATTCGCAAAAAGCAGGGCGCCGATGGAGACGGTATACCTTGAATCCCAGATGGATTTGGAAAGTTTCTTGCTACAGCCCCTAACTCAAAGAGAGATCCTTTGTATTCCTTTCCTGGAAGCAATGGGATAGGGCTTGTTTTCCAAGCATGCTAAGCTAATAGCCAATAAAGAAAATTTTCAATTCAATACCATCTAATACCATCTAATACACTGAACCGAACGAGCCCTTACAAACGTGAGAAAATGCTGGATACAAAAATCATTTCTGCCCCTCATCGTCGAAAAAGTGTAAAAGCTTCCCAACTTGATTAGGAGCCATGCAATGCTGAACTTCTTTTACCTCTTCACCAAAAAAAAAAAAAAAAAAAAAAAAAAAAAAAAAAAAAAAAAAAAAAAAATGCAATACTGAATTTCTCTTTCGAATCATCAACAATCAAACCCCCCAAATATTGGACTGAAGGGGGCCAAGAGGCTGCTAAATATTGGACTGAAGAGGGGTAAGAAGCTCCCTAAAAATTAAGGATAAGAAGAAAAAGCAGAGAGACAACATACTGGACTAGGATATTCATCAAAAAAGAAGAAGAAGAATAAGAGGAAGGAGAAGAAGAATGGAAACATTCAGAAAGAAGCAGCAGATCATGGTATACTAGATGTTCATTTGGTTGTAGAGAGGTTCTATGATATTAATTTTCTTCTGTTGACCAAACTAAACACTCCAGGCAGATGTTTCTTGCTCCACAGCTGGATTTTCATTATTTGTTACTCCGAGGTTGTTAGATTTCTAACCATGAGCTTGTTATATTTCTACTATTGTAACTGGCATAAACAAGTCTCTCTGTTATATTTGTCTGTGGGCCAAAAGGCTTTCAGGTTATTATATCCTTATATTTAAGATGAAAAATATATGGTGAATGATGCTCCGAGGGCTAGTTTTGCAGGTGATAGCAAGACGGTTGTTGGAATCAAAACAAGGCATACCACATTTTTATTTATCTTCAGGTCTGACTTGTTTGCTTGAACACTTTGTTATCATCAACTCTTTTCATGATTTCTAAAATATACAGTGGTTGCTATCAGATGTTATACTGGATCCTCTACTTTCTTTCAGAAAGGAACTGAAAGGTGAGGGTTATGAAATTTAGAAGCCTACTCTCTCATTTACATCATATTTTCAGCTTTTCAGGCTTTTATTAACATAGAAAGTCACCACTTTTCCTGTGTGCCTGAACTTGCAGAGCAGCATGACGTTAAGGTTTCAGTAAATGACATTGTCATCAAAGCTGTTGCACTAGCTCTGAGAAATGTCCCTGAAGCAAATGGTAAGATTTGATGGAAAAGAATTACATCGTTCAACAAAAAAAAAAAAAAAAAAAAAAAAAAAAAAAACTGCGACATGGTTGTAGTTTATTGATAGTTTTTTTATGTACGACGGAGATCAAGAACTGCACCAGTTAGGAGTGAGTACAAGTTGAAGGCTCTAAAAGGGCAAGGGGAAGGCCCAAAAGGATGTGGGTAGAGGTGGTAATAAAAGACTTAATGACCTATGGTCTAACTGCAGTTATGGCCCTTGATAAGAGTGGAATGGCGGAAAAGGATTCATGTAGCCCACCCCAATCAGTTGGTATAAGGCTTAGATGATGATGATGATGATGATAATGATATAATGAACTACTGGGCCATCTTATTACCACTTATTCTTCCTTTTTGCTTAGTTTTTGTTTTTTGGAAATAATGTCCTGCATTTTCTATGCATTCTTCTTGTCTCTGATGTTGTGTAATGGAGCACATTTCTTTGAACTGTTAGTTAGTTAGAATGGGTGCGCCCACCAATAGCAGATATAACCATTTAAATCTGTTTATTAGTTTGCTGTACATGTACAATTTGCTTTGCATTTTCTATAATACATGTTCAGATTTGTGGGTGAATACTATTGCCCTAGATCTAGAGGTGGGCTAACATGGACCACATCGGATCGTTCGGCTGCTTGAATGGGTGTGTTCGAACAATGTTCGAACAAACATTCGAACAAGGTGGCTCTGTTCAAACTTAGTTTGGTCTGGCCCAGCCATATTTGAACATGTTCGAACATATAGATTTTGGACAATGTTTACGAGTTCGAGCAATTTCGTTTTTTCGCTTGAAAATATTTTTTGTACTACTGAATAGTGAATACCGATTTGTTCACAAATTACAAATTACAAGGTTTAAAGTTTTTAACTAACTAAATAAAAAACCATAACATAAATAGTTAACATCCCCACTGTTTCTTGTGGTGTGTTCCACTCGAGCCTTCGATCCACTTCATTTTTTGGATAATGCCATAAACGATCTTTAAAAAATGGATGGACGGCTTGGATAAGCAAATATATCATTTTGGGCCCAACAGAGCACTGACGGGACCGTCCGTCTCTAGATAGGTCCTGGTGGTTGTAGATTGGTAGTGCCCAATCCCCGGACGTGAGTTGGCTGGTGATGCGAACACTAGCCAACAAGCTGGTGTCAAAGCTCTATGGGTCCCACCATGATGTTTTGTTTTATCCACTTTGTCCATCCATTTGTACAACTCATTTTGAAGCATTAAATAAAAAATGAGGCAGATACAAAGCTCAAGTAGACCACACCACAAGAAACAGTGAGGAGAATGATGTCCACCATTGAAACCTTCCTAGGGCCCACAGTCACGTTTATTTGTCGTCCAACCTGCTCTCTCTCTCTCTCTCTCTCTCTCTCTCTCTCTCTCTCTCTCTCGCTATATATATAACCGAGCAAACGAATGAGTCGAGTCAAGTCGAGTCGAACAGGGCTGTGATTGAAACCGACTCGAATTTTTTTTTCGAACAGACCCTGTGTGTTCGAACTCAAACGAAGACTTTCTGTTCGAACAGAGTTATACCGAGTCGATCCAAGTCAATCCGAACGATCAAACTCGGTTAGTGTCCAGCTCTACCTAGATCTAGTGTATATGTTCTTTTGGATGAAGCAGGTAGATTGTATGCTCATTATGTCCCACATCTAGCAGTAAAATTGTAGCACCCCCATCTCATGCATGCTGAAAGAAAAAGAAAAAAAAGGAAAATAAAAGATAAATAGCTTCTCTGGAGAGAAATCTTTCATACATGTTTCCCTGTCCTCAAAGAAAAATGCTTTTCATTGCCATGTCAAGGAATATGTTTCAACAATCTCTTGAGATTCACAATGCTACTTCCCAATATGTGTTTGTAACCTCTTAGAACTTTGGAGGAGGAGATACTGTCCATGTTATTTCTCCAGCGAAGTATACCTGATATTATTTGTATCTCCAACTCAGCGATACTGATAACACCGGTAGCGATATTGATAACATCGGTAGTATCAGAAATTCTAGGTATTGGCAATGTATCACCAATGTATTGATATCGCCAATATTTTTTACTGTGTAAATTTCAAGTGTCGCTTGTATTGCCAATGTATTGTCAATTTTTTACCGTGTAAATTCCACGTGTCGCTTGTATCACCATTGTATTAGCGATATTTTGATAATATTCCCAAAAATCTGTTTATTAAAAAAATTTCCATTTTAAATCTTTTATGGGCACATGGTTCTATGCAGTTGTTCAATTTGTCGACGATAATATTAATAATATCGTGATATTATCCTTATCGCAACACGGGGGATATTGAGACGCAATCTTTCGTTTCCTTTCCATTTGTTGATGATTTCTTGGCGAAATATTATGTGTTGTCAATATTTTGAAAAATGGATGGATGTTTGGATGGAAGGTTGGATGGATAGATGGGATAGTTAGGCTGATTTCTTACAACGGCACATGCTTTTAGGCCCCTATTAAATGGAAACTTATTATTTATACATTCTTTTTGCAATTTTTTTATTCCTTAATATGCAAATACGTGTATTTTAGCATGTCCTAAAGTTTCACTGAAAAATTCCACCGTTTTCCCCATGTTTCCCAACATTTCCGGTTATTGGCGATATTATCGGTGATATTGATATTGTTTCCGTATCCCCGGCCGGTGAAACTTGCAGCGATACCGATACTTCGAACACTTCTACTAAATGGAGGTGATACCCTTGACTGGCTTATGAATGTTTTCAACTGAAAGTTGACCTGGATGGGTTTGTTGGTCAGCTTATTACCTGGCTAGAGGACTGTGACGTTGAAACTGGATCAGTTTTTTACTACAACATAAAAGCAAAATAAATTAACTTGCATAACATAGATATCAAACATACCTGCCAAAGAACCTGGTGGGTTGGGTTTGGGGGCAATATAAAACTGGGTAAGCAAGTACTGGGCTTGAGCTTTGCCACTGTTGGGAGAAAAACAACAAATGTGCTGCCAACTACTACTGGGTGTGCTCCACAGATGTGAGTTTGATTCCCTTCCGTGGGATTATCCGATGCACGTGGTTTGCGGGTGATTGTCCATCCACAGGGAATAGTCTTGCCTTAAAATGGGGTGGGGACACCCTAATTTCAGAAAAAAAAAAAAAAACTAAACTACTACTGTAGGTGCACAAAAAAAAATTGAAAACTCAAACTTTTATTGTTTACCATGCAGCTTTTCAAATATGATATTTTTGTTGATGTCTAGCAAATTGCCAAAGCACCAAATTCCTAGATTGTTTTCATTTCTACAGTTATTTACACAATCGCACCAAAATTTTGTGTGACCTATTATTGTATCCTAGGTTTAGCTTACAATACTAGCGGTTTTAAAAGTTTTCTAATTTTTCTTACTCCATTTCAGTTTGACTGGAACAATGTTCAAATTATTGGTATCGTTACATGTATTGATGACTTGGCATACAGAAACATGTATCGCTATTGGTGATAATATTGTAGAAACCAGGTAAGATATTGCTGTCTGAAGGAAACATTGGGGAAAGGTTGGAAATTTTCAGTGAAACTTTTGGAGATGTTAAAAGACACATGTTTACACACTTAGGACTCAAAATATTATAATGTTATTTCTCCCGGCTATGTTTTGGTAATTAGGAGTTAGAGGTGCTGTTAGGAAAGAGGCTGTGGAGGTTCGGGGAAGAGGAAAATAGCCTCTGATATGGCAAAGAGTGGGGAGGATGGTTCCCAAGGGCATTGGTGTCATACAGGGTGTTCGGCTTATGGAATGCAATCCCCATTCTACCAGATTCAGAAGCATCATCTCCTTTAAACCGGTAGATGGGACCTGGGTGAAATCTTGGATGGACAGGTGGTGTGGAGACATGCTGTTGAAGGACAGGTTCCTGAACCTTTCACATTGTCGAGTCTATTCTCTTGGCACTATGGGGTGGAGTTGGATGGCAACTCCAGGGACAGTTGGGTGTGGTGTCATGATAAAGATGGCCAATTCTCGATCAAATCCTTCTATTGGGCTATCTTTTCTAGTTTAGAGCCAACCAGCCAGGACCCTTTGCATCGCATTCGGAAGTATAAAGCCCCTTCAAGAGTTCTTGCTTTTGCGTGGCTGGCTTGGAAAAACAAGAACCTCACTTTAGACCAATGTTGTCAAATCACATTTGTGATTGCATTTTTTTTTTTTTTTTTGAAAAGTAAAAAAATGAAAGAAAGGGAAAATAAAAAAAAAAATTCTAAAAATTTAGTAGAAAGTTGCCTAATAGTAAAAGTGATTGGATAGCTTATTTTTCTTATTTCAAAGTTATTGGAAACTTGAAACTTGAAAGAGTTGTAGTCTTGTAGAGAGAGAGAGAGAGAGAGAGAGAGAGAGAGAGAGAATAGTGGAGTCCCAACAGTCATATTTCTGACCGTTGGGCAATATGCGATTGCATACTCGCACATGCGATTGCATATTTATCACATAACAAAGTATGCCGTGACATACTTGCCAGGATCGCATATGCCATGGCATATGCGATCTCTTCACATATATGCACATATGTGATCGCATTTGACAACGTTGCTTTAGACAAGTTGAGGAAACAGAATATGGTTACCCCGAATGGGTGCTCTTTATGTCTAAGGAGCAAGGAAACTGTTGAACACTTATTCTTGCGTGTGCATTTACTTGATAGGTTTGGTGGGGTGCGTTTTGTCAGTTTGGGGTGGAATGGTTTGTGCCAAACTTAATGGTAGCTTTTCTATTGGCTTTGGCATGGTGGGGTAAGAGGAAGCAAGGAGAGAGTGGTGCTTTGGAGACACTCCTGTCTTGCAACATCATGGTGTTTGGAAGGAACACAATGTCATGGTGTTTTGTATTGTGTTTCGTGATAAGTCTTGTCTCCCAAATGCTGTTTCTCTCAAAGTTAAGGTGTCTATTGTAGAACGAAATTAGGTGGCTTAAGATTCTAGGGGCTTCCTTGGGATGTTCTTTTGGGTGGTTTTGGGGCTTGTTGTTCGTTGTTTTGGGCTGACTGCTTGTCATTCTTTGGTTTTACTTTGCCTTTTAATAAAATTTGGAATTGGAACCCTTCAAAAAAGAAAATATTACAACAAATAATTATACATAATAGGTTTCCATTTCATAGGGACTTAAACCATATGCTATTGGACAAAAGCAGTGCAATTATATCCAAAATGAGTTCATATTATTCAAATTTAAATGTCATACAATAAAAGTAATAAAACACAAACAAGACATTAAAAACTAATCATCATCATCATTATCATCTAAGCCTTATCCCAATAAAAGGGCTAGCTACATGAATCATGTTCTGCCATTCCACTATATCAAGGGCCATACCTTTAGTTAGACCATAGGTCATCAAGTCTTTTCTTACTACCTCCATCCACATCCTTTTGGACCTTCCCCTTGCCCTTTTAGACACTTCAACTTGTACCAACTCACTCCTAGCTGGCATGGTTCTTGGCCTCTGTTGCATATGACCAAACCATTATGTCTACTCTTTTTTTTTCATCTTATTACATATTGGTGCTACACCTAAGTTCCCTCAAATTCATTCATTTTTAATTCTATCCTTCCTCGTCATGCCACTCCATCTCAACATCCTCACTTCAGCTACACTCATCCTATGAATGTGTTGTTCCTTTTAATGTTTGCGGCATTGACATTATTGGTGGATAGATCGGCCGATAACATTGGTATCGCACCTAGCTGATATGATATGCACAGGTATTGTAAAAATTTTTTTGTGTCGTGGAAAATATCGTGAGATATCAACGATATCACGATATCATGCAAAATATCTCAATCTGCTCTTTATATGTTTTACAATGTATCGATGATATCAATCGATACTGTGGAAAAAAATAAAATAAAAATCGATTTTTTGAGAGAGAAGAATGAAAAGAGAGGAGTGAAAAAAAAAACTGGTGTTTGTGATTCTTCCCCTTCTACCTCCTCTCTCTCTCTCTCTCTCTCTCTCTCTCTCTCTCTCTGACTCCAAGAGTCTTTTCGAAATACGAAAAGGAAATAAAGGGGCTTGTTTAGCATGCACATCACCTTAAGCTAGGATTTAGCGACTCAGGTGGGCTCCACTGATATTTATGTGAAATCCAACCCATTCACTAGTTGTGTCACTCCATGTTAGGTCCAGGGCGAAAAAAATCAGCCCATTCGTGATTTAGGTGGACCACACGATTTAAGGTGTACAAGCAATGCTCACCCTTCATACTATTTTCCTTGGTGTGGCCTATGTGACTCACGGATGGGCTTGATTTTGGGCCCATTTCTAAATTTTATTGTGCCATCTAATGGTTGGAGTTGATTTTATATAATCATCATGGTGGGCCCTGTAAAAATCAAGGGTGGACATCTCTTTACCAACTATTTCCTTTAGCTTGGTCCACCTAAATCATAGGCCAGCCTGATTTTTTGGCCATGGGCTGAAAGCGAGATTACACATCTTACTGATTTGAGTGGATTTCACATACTGCATCAAGGTGGGCCTTGAAAAAATGATGGGTGGGTGTCCTTGATCTAAGCTAATAAAAAAAAAATCTCATTGCTCATTGATTTCTTATGGGGCTACCTTGATATGTATGTGAGATCCGCTCCAATCATTAGATGTGTAACCTCACTTTAGGCCTTGGGCCAAAAAATCCGGTTGACCTGTGATTCTGGTGGGCCACACTAAAGGAAATAGTTGGTAAAGAGATGTCCACCCTTGATTTTTACAGGGCCCATTGTGAGATTTATATAAAATCCACTTCAACTGATGCCACAATAAAATTTAGAAATGGGGCCCAAAAATCAGGCCCATCTGTGATTCACATGGGCCCCACCAAGGAAAATATTTTGGAAGGTGAGCATTGCTTGTACACTGTTGCCAATCTTATGGTCCACGTAAATCATGGATGGGGATGATGTTTTGGCCCTAGGCTTAACATGGGGTGAGACACCTAGTGGTTGGGGCGGATTTCACATAAACATCACAGTGGGCCCACTTGAGCCGCTGAGATCCCTATTCTCTATTTAATGGCATGCACAAATTGTCCGTGTACAATGCACACAATGCGCGCATAACCCTTAGGGCTCATTTGGGAGCTTGTAAATGGAGGTAAATGGGAAATGGAATTGGAGATAAATGAATTGGGAGTAAATGGCTACTTAGTTGTGTTTGAATGGGAGTAAACGAAATGCATTTGAAATCCAAATAGTCTATTTGGATGGGAGTAAATGAAATGCATTTGAAATCCAAATAGTCTATTTGGATAAGAGTAAATGGGAGGAATTGGAATGGATTGGAATTTTTCAATATATTCACAGGAACATATGTGATATCCCAAATCAGCTTTAATATCCCAAATTAGTGTACGTATGTGATATTTAACAAAATGATTGTAATAAGCCCTTTGAAATATATATTTTTGCCAAAAATGAGGAAATTTTGAGCCTGGGGTGGGCCGCAAACATAAGGATCGCAAATAAGCAACTTGCCAACGTTTTCTAACATCCATTTAGATGTCCAACCTTTCGACGGTTTGGATCATTCTATTGGTGTGATTTTAGCGATGAAGTCAACAATTGGATTGTTTCGGAGTAGTCATCATCGTGCCACGCGTATGGCGGACATGCACATAGCGGCACCTTTGTTTATTCTTGCGAGTCTCCAAGGGAGCTCAAAAAGGCATTTCACGCCATTTACTTTCAAATCCTATCTCAAAGAGAGGATTTCATTTAGATCCCATTTACTCCCATTTCATTTCATTTCCGTGCATTTACTCCCATTCAAATACACCTCAAATGCCATTTACCTCCATTTACTCTCAATTCCCCCCATTTACTTCAATTTACTCCCATCCAAACGGCTCCTTATATGCATGCGCTCATAAATCGTATACGTGTAACGTGTCGTATATTAGCTCAAATTAAACCAATTAAATTGTGGAACCATTGTTGCTAAGTCACGGTCCCAAAATTGAATTTTTTTGAACTATCCTCACCTTTGATTCGTGGACACTTGTTTATTGAAATAAGTTCATCGAATATTTTTCATTCTTAATTGTCCTAAGAAATGTCCACCAATCTCATCATCAGATGAGGAAATAAACCCAATTTTTTGGGTTGCGAGACATAATATGGACAATTTAATTTCAATTGCTTGTACGCCACATATGTAATTTTTAAAAATAATTAATCGATTGTGTTTTTTTATACATGTCTTCTATGTTTTATAAATCATATTGGTCGATTTTGAATATAGTTACATCACTCTGTTAGACAATGTACAATTTAGGACCCTATACAAAGGAAATTTATGAGCACTAGTTTTTTGTGATATTTTGATTTCTAAGTGTGTAATGATGTCTTTTTTTAACATTCCTTGAAGTTTCATTGGAAAATTCGACCAATTTCCCAATGTTTCCCAAAAACAGAGAAACATTACACAATATGTTTGATATTCCCCATGCGATAGCCGATATGTTTCTCTATCCCAAGGGTGCGATACATTGATCGATACCATAACTGAAAGCATTGGTTTCTTAACTACCCAACGTTCTGTCCCATAAAGCATGGTTGGTCTATCTTATAAAATTCTCCTTTTAATGTGAGTGGTACACAACGATCACATAAAACTCTAGAGGCAATTCTCTAGTTCTTCCACCCAACTTATGGGCAACATCCTTCTCAATTTCTTCACTTTCATGAATTATAGACCCAAGGTATCTAAAGTGGTCATTTTGGGAAACTTGTTGGTCAACAATCTTAACTAATTCCTTGTTTTCACTCCTATTATTACTAAAATTGAACTCCATATAGCCTGTTTTAGTCTAACTAATTTTATATCCTTTAGATTCTAAAGCATTCCTCAATAAATCTAGCTTTGTGTTTACTCCCTCCCTCATCTTGTGAATCAAAACTATGTTACTTGCAAACAGCATACACTATGGGATCACTTCTTGCTAATGCCTTGTTAACTTGTCCACAACCAATGCGAAAAGGTACAGGCTCATTGCCAACCCCTAGTGCAAGCCTACAGCAATCGGTAACTCACTTGTTTCTCCACCAGTGGTCCTCAAATTTGATACTACTTCCTCATACATATCCTTAACCACGTCAATATATCCTCTTCAAACTCATTTATTTCCCTATGTCATAATGACTCCGTGAAGATCCTTCCTCCTCTTCCCATATTTTTTTTGAAAGGCAATGGAATTTTATTAGAAGCGCAACAAGCGCAAACGCTATAGAAGGAAGCCAAGAATGACTAAGAAAAGCAATCTATAGGGATATTCAAATTGGAAGCTCATTCTTTTACATAGGCCTTAACATGCCCTAATAGTAGCGAAATCTATTTGCCCTTGTCCCTATGGCAATTGATTATTTCTCTCCCCAAATGGACCAAAGACCAGCCAACAAAGAAAGCCTCCATAACTTCTTCCCATCCCTCTCATAACTTCCACCATGCAAATAAAAAAAAAAAAAATAAATAAAAATCCTAGATGGTCCCCGGCATCACCCATGGGATCTTGAATACCCCCAAGAAGTCCTCCCAAATGAACCTAGTGAGCGGGCAATGAATAAACAATTGGTTTACCGATTCTGCATTGCTAAGGCACAAGGAGCACATATTGGGAACAAACATCGATCTCTTTTGAAAATTATCAATGGTAAGCACCCAATTCATGCTCACCAATCGAGCAAAAGCTTCTATCTTTGGAGGGGCACCTGTAGCTCCACATGAACACTGATGGACAAGGGCCTGGAGCTGTATTCTCTATGGTGAGCAGCCCCAAGGTTGCACACTTTATGATAAGAAACCTATAGAAAGATTGGACAAAAAACTTGCCCAACTTCTCTAAGCTCCACAACAAAGAGTTTTTCTCCCTAGGGGACAGGTAAAACCCATGAAGCCTAGCCAAGGCCCTTAAGAATTTATCCAGCTCCTCATCTAAAAGATTTCTTCTATAAGAAGACGACCACACCCTAGCCTTGCTTGGGGAAGAGAAGCATCTAACCACAATAGAATTGACATCCGATGCTAGCCTTGCCAGCCTAGGAACTTGGCATGGAGAGACCTCCCTCCCAGCCAATGTTCATAGTATTGGTATTGTTACATGTCTCGCTGGCTGGGGATATAGAAACACTGTATCTATATCGCTGATATTATCATTAATACCCAAAAATGTATTACTAACTAAGGGAGACATTGGGGAAATAAGGGGGAAATGGTGGTGTTTCTCAATGAA
Organism: Liriodendron chinense; assembly: GCA_003013855.2. NCBI lineage: Eukaryota > Viridiplantae > Streptophyta > Magnoliopsida > Magnoliales > Magnoliaceae > Liriodendron > Liriodendron chinense. The sequence continues at coordinate 203,235 of ML058337.1, read as the reverse complement.
ACTTCAGGAGACGTTAAAATACACTTATGCATATTTAGGAATCAAATAATTGCAAAAAGACACATACAAAATAAGTTTCCCTTCAATGGTGGCTTCAAAGTATGAAACACTAACTCAGGGAAAAATTGAGGAAAATGGCGGAATTTTTCAATGATAATTCAGGAGATGCTAAAATACGCCTATTTGCATATTTAAGAATCGAATAATTGCAAAAAAGACACATATTTGCGTATTTAAGAATCAAACGGGAGCATAAAAGCATCTAGCATTGGCTTAGGGAAACTTTAGTGAAACATGGGGGAAATGGTGGATCCATCCATCCATGCATGCACATACATACAAACATACATGCATGATTCATCCATCCATCTAACCATCCATCCATCATGTGCTTGCATGCATACCTACATACAATACATAAACACAAACATGCATGATCTATCAATCCATCCATCCATGCAGTGCAACCAACCATCCAACTATTCGTCTATGCATGCATACACACATATACATCCATCCATGATCCATCCATTTATCTATGCGTATACACACATACAAACATGCATTTCATCACACAACCATGCACCCATAAAAAAAAATTTGAAATGATTTTTTTAATAAACAAGTTTTTGGCAATATTATCGAAATATCGCCGATACATTAGTAATACAAGCGACAGTTGGAATTTACATAGTCGAAAACATTGGCGATACTTAGTGATATATTGTTGATATCCGGAATTTTTTATACTACTGGTGTTATCGGTATTGTTGAGCTGGCAATAGCGAAAATATCGGCAATATTATCGATAATGTCGCCGAAACTCGAAACAATGGCTTTAGCCAAATATCTTCCCAGAAGAACACCCTTTCATCATCCCCTACTATGATCACCCCATTAAAATTCTCCCTCCTTTTATAGCCTTCGAATCCCAGATGTTTTATATAAGAGGAGCCCTTAACCCACCAACCCCCTCCTTTAGCCCATATTTAGAAGCAACCACCTTCCTCCACAGACTATCTTCATCTGCCCCAAACCTCCACAACCATTTACCCAACAATGCTCTATTGAACTCCTCAAATCTCTTAATCCCTTTACCCCCTTCCCGGATTGGCCTACACAACTCTTCCCACTTCAACAAGTGAAATTTATGTGACTCTGCTCATACTTGCCACTAAAAACTCACGCCTTAACTTTTCCATCCTCTCCCCATATTTCTGTCTAAGAAGGAAAATAACTTTCGCTGTAGACCTCCCAGGCATGAAACCAAAGTAGGAGGTCTACCAAACCAAACACATTGATTGTAATTGACCATTGTAATAGACTATTAGATAGCGTTTGATTGTACTCAACCTATGTAATAGTCTATTACATTGCACCTGTGGGAGTTTTGTGCTCTCATTGCTAGTCCTCAACCTAGATAAAAAGGAGGGTTGCATTAGGTTGGCAGCCAACTTATGTGGTAAGGCCCATAACTTTCATCATGAATCCGAACAATATGACAAACATACACGTAGACATGCATGCAGACATCCACCATACACATAGATCTCCGTAAGCACATAACATATATACATTATTTATGAGATAATCATTTTTTCAAAATAAGATAGATTTTCTTATATTTTTAACTTCTAAATTTTTTTTATAGAGGAAACAATAATTTATTGAAAAGCCCGCAAAGCGGGGAAAGAATACAAGGCCAAGAACAAAAGAAAACAAAAAAAGGGGCGCATCAATAATTGCTCCCATAGGACACCCATCCCCACAAGAGATTAATAATTTTCCCTATCAGAATGTCGACCGAATTACTTTTGCCCCGAAAGAATCGATCATTACGCTCCTTCCAAATGATCCTGAACAACACCATGATAAGCAATCTTTGCTCCTTTTTCCCATTTTTCGAATTGCTTGCCACCATGCCATGCCCACAAGAGCTCATCCTTCGATTTCGGCATAACCCAAGCTAAATGCAAGATGGAAAAGAAGAACTCCCACTTGTCCCACACTGCACGAGCAACAGAGTAGTGAATAAACAAATGGTCAATAGACTCAGTGTCCCTCCAGCACATCAAACAAGTATTGGGGAGAACTAAAGATCTTCGCTGCAGGTTATTGATAGTCAAGATTCTTTTTTTGCCGACTAGCCAAACGAACACTACTACTTGAGGAAGCGCCCCATAAAACCAGTGATGGAAAGGGTGAGAAAGCCCAGGGCAGATGTCTGCATTGGAAAGCATGCGGAACAAAGATCGGACCGAAAATCTCTCGGATGGGTGATCTCTCTAAAACAAGCAATCTGTGTCTAACGAAGGGGCCTGAAGCGATAAGAGATCCAACAAAGCAATAAAATCCGAAGTCTCGACATCGTTCAAGTTTCTACGACAAGGGGGACTCCAGACTATCTCGTTCCCCACTCTAGAGTAGCAACTGGCAACAAAAATATGGCGGTCTGGAGAAAGAAGAGTCAATCTAGGGAAAGCCTCCTGAAGAGACACATCACCACACCAGATGTCCTCCCAAAAATGGATACGAGAGCCATCTCCGGGAGCAAACCCAATCCTCCTACGAACAAGATGTTCTGTCCCCGCTATCCCTTTCCACATGCTCGAGGCCCGATGTAACGATGATCGCTTTACGAACCACCTTCCCTCGTCCACCCCATATTTAGTGGTGACTACCTCCCTCCACATACGTCCATCTTCAGTTCTGAATCTCCACTGTCATTTCCCTAGAAGAGCCAGATTCATCACTTTGAGACTTTTTATCCCCTGCTCCTCCCTGAGACATCGGAGTGCAAACCTCTTCCCATTTAAGAAGGTGAAACTTCTTCTCCATGCTGACCCCTTTGTAAAAGAAATCCTGTCTCAACTTTTCGAGCCCGTGAATTACCTTAGTCGGGCATTTAAAGAAGGGACAAAAAGTAAACTAGCATATTAGAGAAAACAACTTTAATAAGAGTTGGCCTTCCCCCATAGGATATGAACCTACTCTTCCACGCCAAGAGCTTGTTCTCAATGCTTTTGATAACCTTATCCCAAAGGTGACTCGACGGCTTTTCAATGCAAAGGGGAAGGCCGAGATAAGTAGAAGGGAAGAGGCCCATCTTGCATCCGAAGACTTTAGCAAGGTGAAGAAGGTTGTCCTGATCAACATGAATCCCTAGCATCTCGCTTTTGTTGACATGAACCTTAAGGCCCGATACCGCTTCAAAGCAAACAATAATCTTCCGAAGATTGTTGACCTCGGCACTGTCGCATCACAAAAAAGTAACGTGTCATTGGCATACTACAAATGGGTAGTGGAATCATCGTCTTTCATCACTCTGAATCTGGTAATAAAGCCAACTGACTTCACCCTACACAACATCTTGCTTAGTGCCTCCTTGAGACCACAAAGAGATATAGAGAAAGGGGGTCCCCTTGTCTAAGGCCTCGAAAGGCCCTGAAGAAACTGTGGGGGGAACTGTTGACCATAATCGAGAAGTAATCAATTTGAATATAGGCTCTAATCCGGCTCCTCTACTTGACACCAAAACCCAACCGATCTAGCACATAATCAAGAAAGCCCCAATCAACGTGATCGTACGCCTTTTCTAGATCCAGTTCTAAATAATTTAAAAATCCATTTTGTAAAAAGGAAATTTGTGGCCGATCAATTGATCAGCCAACACTCATGAGTTATTAATTTTCCACATCATTCAACACTCATCAACATCTACTTGAACATCATTCAACACTATCAACTTCTACTTGAAAAAAAAAAAAAAAACCGATTTTTATATATTTAAGTTTTAGAGAATTAAAAATAATTTTTTGAAAAAAGGAAAATATATCACCCACCAACTCTTATGAATATATCAAATTTCTACATGTGAAATTTCAATTAAGGGTAAAAATGGAAAAAATTAGGATTTCTCCCAATTTCCTCTATTGTTTCACCACTCAAAATTGTTTTTTCGTCTCAAATCCATGTTAATGCATGAGAATCATGCATAGACATGGATTTCTATTGTAATCCATGCTAACATGTCTAAGAATCTAGTAATTTCTCATCTTTCCTCACCTTCGAGTTCAGGCCCGTTCTCATCTTTTCCTCACCATATGAAAGATAGCCCCCCTCCCCTTTTGTGATTTCTTCTTATTTTCTCTCGATTTTATGGCTATTTATGCAGATTTTGTCAATATCAACTATATCACTATGTCATTGATAACATGCATTTATAGGCGTCAACCAATATCTTGCAATATTAACAAATTGTGAAATATCCGCGATATTATCAATAGGATTTTGCTAACGTCCCCACCTTCATGGCGACATTAGCAACATCCCAAAGCCTTTAAATGACACATGGAGTGACTAATTGTGGATTTGAACCAACCATTCATTCATTCATACAACTAGGAGCAAACCATGTTGCAAAAATCATGCCAATTGGATGATCCTAGAATGCAATCAATAGCATGGAGAAACAGAATAGATCCAATCATCATCTTGAAAGTTGAAACATCTAATAGATAGATCCCGCTTTGTATTGCATAAGATTCCAATGTAGCCCTTTGGTTTGATGATTCTGACCATGTGATCTATATCTTGAAAACAATGGACAGTTGTAACAAATTTGCCCTATTCAAAGGGTTAGGATCATCTGATTAGTATGATTCTTGCACCATGGCTTGCTCCCTATGGTACTATTGAATGAACCGTCCCAATTGATGATTGCTTGTCCCACATTTCATTTAAAAGGTTTGGGAATGTTGCTAACGTCCCTAGAAAGGAGGGGACGTTAGCAAAACCCTTATCAATAATATCATTATATGATGTAAATTTAATTTTTCATCTGATATCTGTATTGTTGACACTGCGATGATATTGGTGATGCCAGGAACACTATCTGGCACTTCAACTTTGGAGAAATAGGTCCAATTTGATGAAATAAAATTTTTCTATTTTTCTAAATATTGTCATATGTAGAATGTTTATAGTTTTTAACTATTAGAAGTCTCTTGTCATATTTATTTCAGTTATCTCCTGTCTCCTGCTTGTTAGACAAGCTGGTAGAGGCAGTGTAGTGTGTGTGAGTGATCCAGGGTTCAATCCCTGGTAGTGTTACCTTTCAAAAAATAAATAAATAAACAAATAAATATTATGGAACCTTTATTCCAGCTAGGGCAGTCAATGGGCCATGCTCAGGCCAAGCAAAATTCAAATTTTGAAAAGGCCTGTCCTGTCAGGCCCGGCCCGAAGAGTTCAAAATCTGGGCCCAAGCCAACCCAGGACCAGGCCCGTTGACAGCCCTAATTCCAGCCTCACACTATTCTGCGTATCCGCCCCCTTTTAAGCTGTTGTGATCCATTTGCTACGTAAGCCATCCTAAGCTCATTGTCATGAATATTGAGCACTTCTGTTGGTTGTCTGAATTGATCTTGTGGGTATTTATTTCATCTTGCTTTTGCAGCCTGGACTAGGCACTGAAGTCTTATTGTTTTGGTACATTCACAGCTTACTGGAATGAAGAGAAAGGAGAGGCCACCTTGTGCGATTCTGTTGACATATCAGTTGCAGTGGCTACTGAAAAGGTACTTTTACTGGTAACTTGTCCAAACACTGGTATGAAAACATGGGAAACCTATGGTTTTATCACCTATATTTGATCACTTATCAAGCATCCATATCCATAGATTCTGTACATGGTGCGACACATATATGGGACTGCTACTGTTTGTCTGTTGGGACCTGGGCATACCCCAAAATCAGACCATTTGGATGATCATAACCACTTCCTGGAGGACGTTTGAGGTTACAATTAGATGGTTAGAAAATGTTCGGCCAACGTCCAACATTCAATAGGATAAAGCTTTCCAATCAGGAACTAGTGTCATCCAACTGCTGTGATTCTTGGGGTATGGCCTATCCACAATAGGGATGTTAATGAACAGTCTGGATATTGTACATGTATGCCATATGTATGGATAGCTAACTTGCTGTATGTGCTTAAAATACATAAACCCAGGTCAACTGACCTTATCAGAAATTTCTGAGGTGCAGGGCTTGATGACTCCGATTGTAAGGAATGCAGATCAAAAGACTTTGTCAGCAATCTCCTTGGAGGTATTTTAACAAATCTGCAATAATTTCAGTCTAGATTCCTCTGTTACATTTCCTTAATAAGTGGCAGATATTGATTTGAAGCTTGCTGCATCCAAATCATTTGCTCATCTGCTCTAAAACATGCATTCTTGGATTTATGTCTTCAAGTGCAGCAATTGATAATTCAATAATTTCTCTGAGACACAAACCCAAACAAATTTTAAAGATTCTCTGGGTTGTTGATTTTGTATGGCAATCACTTTATTTGATCTTGTTTTCTAAAACATGAATTTTTAAACCTCAGTTTGAACTATTCTTCTTAAATTTATGTATTAATTGGTGAAAGTGTGTTTATTGATGCTATGGCCTTTTTCCCGATTCAAAAGTAAATAATAGTTACTAGTTAAATGCTGCTTGAGCAAATCCAGAACTCTTTATGTGTTGAAGTTCTTACCATCCCTTTCATGTTTTACCTATTCTGCTATCAAGTCATTTATCTCATATTCTTCCTGTTGTATATTTTTGTCTGTTCCGAATGTATAGAAACAAATGTAGTTTTTCTTTTTGTACATTATTTTTGTCTCTTACAATATAGGTTAAGGACATTGGCTGAAAAGGCACGATCCGGGAAGCTTACACCTAACGAGTTTCAAGGTGGCACATTCAGGTGAGTGCTACACCATGAATTTTTTTCACTGTTCAAACTTCCCTCGAACATGACTACAAATATTTTGTTTATTTATTTATTTTTGGCATTTCCATCCTCTGCAGCATTTCAAATCTGGGAATGTATCCAGTGGACCATTTTTGTGCAATTATAAATCCTCCACAGGTACTTTTTTGTCTTCACCCCAGTGAATGATTATCTTTAAAACTATGTGAACTTTGGAAGCATGCTTAGAATGATTATCTTTCATACTATTTGTGAACTTTGGAAGCATGTTTAAGCCCAATTCTTGGCTTTTGACCTAATAATGGGTATTTATGACTATTTATGGAGTTCTGCCCCTGACTTACTAGCTTGCGTAATTATGGTAATTACAAGTAAGCTATTTATATTCGTGGTGATAACTTCACACTTCACATGCATAGAAATAGGGGCATCAATTTTCACCATTGGTCTTCTACAATCCTTCTTGACTTTTGAATTGAGTATCTTTAAATGGGAACTTAAAAATAAGCCTTTCGAAGTCTTAACCAACCCAGAAGTATCTCTTCCACAAACTACAACCCTTCTCTAACCAGGGCAGGTTTAAGATTGAGAAACTACTATCCTTTGTCTAGAAGAGGTGTTGGAAGCTGCAACGCTATCCTTCAGATGACATTGCTGTACTCTTTCCTGGAGGATAGCCTGGACTCTTCCTGGATAGACTTGCATCCCCATGGTCAGTCTTCACCAAGTAGTAGTAATAGAAGCGTGCTGCTTTGAATTTTTTTAGATGATTTGCATTGCCAAAAGTCAAACTTGGTTCTCATTCTAGTGACAATGACACCTCGGAAGCTGACACTGGGATTCTTTGGAAAATCTGCAACCTTCCTTAACCAAGTCTTTGTTAGTCAGTGTGTTATCTTATACGTAAGGGCTTGTTTGGGAGCTTGTAAATGGAGGTAAACGAGAAACGGAATTGGAGGTAAGTGAATTGGGAGTAAATGACTTAATTGTGTTTGGATGGGAGTAAATGAAATGCATTTGAAATCCAAATATTCTGTTTGGATGGGAGTAAATGGGAGGAATTGGAATGCATTGGAATTTTTCAATATATTCACAGGAACATGTGATATCCCAAATCAGCTTTAATATCCCAAATTAGTGTACGTATGTGATATTTGACAGAATAATTATAATAAGCCCATTGAAATAAATACTTCAGGCAAAAATGAAGAAATTTGAGCCTCATGTGGGCCACAAATGTAAGGATCACAAACAAGCAACTCGCCAACGTTTTCTAACCGTCCATTTAGATGGCCAACCTTTGAACGGTTTGGATAATTCTATTGGTGTGATTTTAATGCCCATATAGCTCGATAATTTGGCTCATGTGGCCACAATGTAAGGATCACACACAATCGCCGTTTTACGTCTTTAGATGGTTGACGTTTGATAATTCATGGTGTATTAGTGTCGATATGATTGTTCGGAGTATCATGTACAGTAGACGTGTGTAGAGACACCTTTGTTTACTCCTGCGACTCTCCAAGGGAGAGCCCAAAAAGGCATTTCTCTCCATTTACTTTCAAATCTCTCTTCTGAGAGAATTTCATTTACAGCCCAAAAATGCATTTCATTCCATTTACTTCCAAACTCACTTCAGAGGAATTTACCTCCATTTACTCCCATCCAAATGACCTCTAAGCATGTTACAGTATAATTGTAATCATAATCTCTGGAAAGAGCAAATACCAGTACATTAACAGCTTCTTGTAATCAGTTGCATGGTAGAGAAGAAAGAAGAAATGGAGAAGAAAACAGAACCTTTAGAGAAATGGTTATGTAGAGAAAGGGTTGTGGAATGATATTTTAATAATCCCAATGAACATAAAGGAATGGTGTCCTGAGGGAGCACCAAAGCGCACACACACAAAGTTATAAATGAGACTTCACATATACACATACATATGCATGCACTACTCTCATGACAATAACCAACACCTCTACATGGATCATAGACAATACCAATACAGAAAAAATCATAGACCGTATTGAGTGGCCTATCACATCATTATGACTGTGCTACTATTTACTGTAATTTTACCATGGTTGGGTAACACAGTTCCCATCACATATTGTGAGTCCACGTTTCTTTAGCTACCATAATGCACTCATCTCACGTGGCTATAAGTTGTGACAAATTTTAATAGATTCCTCCCCAAACTGGTCTTGCTTAGCTATACTTAGAAATAATAACCAGGTTTTACTTTTCGGATGGTAGCCAAATTTTATTCGGGGTGATGGCCTTTCAAGATTTTACTTATTCAAATAAATGGGTTGTGATGAAACAGTAAATGTAGGTGGCTCTAGAAGTGATAATGTGAGTTGAAGCAGTACATATGTGACATACCTAATTATTGCTTTCAATCAGAAGCAAAACATTTTCCTTCTAATTCAGTAGTAACCAAACATAAAAATTCATTCCGTTGATCGTTTTTCAAGTTCCTTTTCTATTCTACTTTTGGTTTACATGTGTAGTTAAAATAAATAAATAAATCTAATTAGGACATTGGTCTTGCTTTTGATTTTCATGATCACAGGATGCTTCAGGTCCTTAAATATTTCTTTCTTTCTTTCTTTCTTTTTTTAATTATTTTTTTTTTTTTTGTTAACTGTCCTGGTTCCCTTCCCTGCCTCTTCTGACTCTCTTGATTATTACCTCGCAGGCCTGCATTTTGGCTGTAGGTAGAGGTAACAAGGTTGTTGAACCTGTGGTCGGCACTGATGGTAAGATTCTGTATATTTCTTCTTCTTCTTTTAATTGTATTTATACTTGAAACTATTCAACTAGAATTATGGACTGACCATCCCTTGTGTATATTTATTTTTTCAGGAGCAGAGAAACCTACAGTTGTCACGAAAATGAACTTGACCTTATCTGCTGACCATCGCGTTTTTGATGTCAGCATAGGAGGTATGGTAGATGAAGAAAGATGGCTTCAGTTCCATGTAATTTTGAGGCTATCATTAATGATGAAGTTAACAGCCATTCATTTTGCAGGTAGGTTCCTCTCGGCCTTGTCTTTGAACTTCAGTGATATTCGGAGACTTTTCTTATGAAAAAACGAGGGTAGTTTTGAGCCCGTGAATCAATGAATGACACATAACAGATCTTCATAATAGGCCTTCTAATGCGGAAGGACATCCGTTTTGTCTCATCTGAGGAGTTGTTTGAGTGCATCTAGCCCCATTTGATTTGCTTTTCCTTTCCTGCTTCTGTTAACAGAATTTTGTTTTCAATTTAAGGCCCAGCTGAACCTGAATGGGCTATTGAAATATCCCAAAATGTCAATTATAGCTGACGTTTCTTGTACTTAACTAAGATTCCCCTGTTGGGGGTCCATGATATGTATTTTTTTCCGCAAGGATTGCGAGCACATGCTATAAAACGGTTCTTTTATATACATATAAATGTACATTTGGTAAAGGGGCTCTCTCTAGTGTTAGTGGCACCTCTCAAGCTTATGGTGGTACCAGGCAGATGTGGGGCTCAGTAATGTGTTCACGGCATCCCACCTATCCATAGATGCCTCACCTCAGAAAATCCTTGTGGCCCAAAAATCAGCCCAATCAAAAACTTGGATGGGCCACAGCACAGGAAACATATTGCAGCAGAATGCTCACGATCAATTATCGTGGGGGTTCCAACATGTTTATATGTAATCAAGGCAGCGTAGACCCTTCATCCAGTCTAGATGAAGGGTAAGGCCAACTTTCAGTCTGTTTTGAGACTCAGGTGGGCCCTGTGAAATTTGAGGGTGGGCATTCCCTTCCAACTTGTTCCCTTTTCTGTGGCCCAACTTAGTTTTAGACTGGGTTGAGTTTTGGGTTTCTAAGGTGATGCATCTAATAGATAGGCTGGATGGTGTGAGTAAATCACGTGGGCTCAACATCTTCCCGGTACCACAGCAAGCTTAGGGTGGTACTGGTAGCAATGGAGTGTGCTCCTTTGGTAAAAGAGCGTGATTGATTACCGAATTGAGTGGCAGTAAGGACAATGAAATGATTCAAGTGGCATGGCATCGTGGATTTGAATTTTTGCTTTCTATTTCAGTGTCGAGATCATAAGTTTTTATGGTATGGTTTGCAGTAGAAAAATGAAGTTGAACATAAGGTGGGTGTATGGAGCTTTTGTGAACAAGCTAGCCAACCATCAAAGAGTTAGCTACAGGGAGGGTTGTGGCATGATGCCTCAATCATCCAATGTCTTGTGGAGTCCAAATCTCAATATGGGTCTTATGGAAGGAAATGATTATTTGGTTATTTCCCCTTCTCGTACCTTTTGGCTTTTGTATAAAGATATCATCCCTTAAAAAAAAAAAAAAATGCTTATTGACATGTATCTCCTACTTTTGGCCCATTTCCACAAAAATTAATCCCCCCTAACTACTATTAACGTCAAAAACTGGTTACAGGCAATAGACTGGGGATGGAAAATGATCTCCTTCTTTATAATGCACGATCCTCCGAAGATAGCTTCATTCAATATTCCTGCAACTACAAACAGAAACTAAGGGTGGCCAACGCTCGGCCGTTAGCCCTCCGATGCTTAAGTTAGTGATAAGCTTTATATAAGATGAAGTGTGAAAGGTGAGCTAAGTATTTGTGTACCTTTTATTGAAGTAGGTTACTTCTATTTATAGAGAACTCGTTGGAGTAATTTGTTACTTATACGATTGAGATCTCCCTGATTTCATGGGATAAGATATTATCCTATCAAATCCTAGATAGGTTGTTTAAATGATTACGTTAGTCGGCGTAGATTCCTCTAATCCTGCACGACAAAACCAACCTGTATATACAAACAGATCAAAGGCTGGTCTGTAATCTGGGCCAACTCCTAAACTATACGAGCTGCTGGAACTAAAGCGCGTATTCCAAAGTCAACTATTGACCAAGGCTGCTCGAATAATTTTAAGAGGTCAGGATGCCTTTCTCGCACTCTGGGCGGAGATGTTCCTTATTTTGACTTGCTCGAAGTTCATGGTTACGGAATGAAGGTGCTCGCACGTGTTAATGACCGAGCAAAGTTGCTAGATGAATAAAGTTGATCGCATCATATCTTAAACGAGCCACTCATCTCGTCATCCATAGGAGTAGTAAGCTACGACCAACTTTAGCCTATAACAGATGCCCCCCAAGTCTTTAACTTAGAGAAGCTAGGCAAGAGACTTGCTTGATTTGAATTTCGCATGTAACCACCAGGTGTATTTTTTGAAGAGAATTGACCCTACATGATTAGACACCTACATTTAATGAGCGTCAGCTTTTTGGTTGAAGGGAGTGAGGCGGTGCTTGACACGTGTCTCGACTTAATGCACGTGCCCCTTCGACCGCCTCACCAAAAGAGGGGACGCCAAGTGTCACTCAAATCGCCGAGGGAGATGATGGCGTATATATATGTACGTCTAGCTTTTTATCATACACATAGAGCTCATTTCTATTTTCGGCCGAAGTCTTCTTCTTCTTCTTTCACTCTTTCTTCTGGCGGGACCTCTTATTTGAGGTATTTTCTATCATTTTCCTTCCTTATTTTCCTTTCTTTCGAGTCCTTTTTCTATACAATGGCGAGGGGGTCTGATTCCGAAGCGGTTCCATTAGTGGAAGAAACTCTGGAATCTTCTTCTTTAAATAGCGTTCGAGTACCTGCTGAGAAGTACTCTGCGTCTGAGTACTCTTCTTGTATGAAGGAAGATGATTTATAAGAAATCTATAGGAGATACAGAGTCCCCAATTCAGTGACCTTCCGATTACCACAAGAGGGGGAAACCGTTGATTCCCCTCCACCAGGGCATGATGCCATTTACAAATACTTTTTTATGATTGGTGTCCGTCTCCCCCTTCATCCATTCATCAGGGAAGTTCTTCGTATTTATAAAATAGCTCCAAGGTAACTCATGGTGAACGAATGTAGGGTAATAGTGAGTGCATATGTACTCTGGAAACAAGCTAGAAATGGTGAACTTTCTGCCGAAGAATTTTTGAAGATGTTCCAACTAAAGAAATCCCCCTCCTATGAAGGCTGGTATAACCTGGTGTATTGGCACTGTGAAAACTTTATACTCGGGAACCCTTCTTTCAATTCCCCTGGATGGAAGAGGCAGTGATTTTTTGTTTCTGGAAATTGGGAATCTAATATGGGCTCGACTCCCGGCGCATATAATGTTCATCATTTTTTTTTTGTTGTAAAGGTTGGTAATTTTTTGCTTCTGAATGAGTTTTGCTGCGATTCATACCTTTAATCGTTAATTGTATTGCAAGCATCCTAATCGATAAAAAGCCTAGTTTGAGATGAGGCATCAACGAGAAGATAGTCAAGGTCTTTAGGCTATCGAAGGACGCGAGAGACATCAAGTCTACTTTAAGATTATTGCTACTCGTTGAATTTGGTCTCGTTTATGAAGAAGAGATGATAAGCAATAAAGGAACTCAGAAGAGGGGAAATCTTCCTCCCCTAAGAGATTCTGCTCAAAAGAGGCAGAAGAAATCAACAGTTGGTCCATCACAGCCAGCGGGGCGAGAAGAGGAAACTGCTCAGAGCTCTCGCCAAAAGTCAACGAGCCATCCTTCTGAACCTTCGCCTACTCCTGCAGATGCTACTCAAGTGGTAGTGTCTGCCCCGAATATTCCTCTAGAGCAACCGGTTGTTGATCTTACTGATACTTTTGGAAGAGAGTCCAGACCAGAACTTGATTTTTCACCACGAGGAGAGAGTCGTGAGACCACCCCTACTCGTGGGAGGTCTGCTTACACGGGAGCAGCTGGCGGAGAGCTAGTCGTTGCCCAGCCTTCTGGTGAAGGGACTTTTACCATTCCGGGTTACCTGCACCCGATTTGTAGATTTCTCTTTGACCACATTTCTCCTCGCACCTTCGATCCTATCCCCGAGCCTAGTCTTGAAAAGCTCACAATAAGTGCTGGGTTGAAGGCTGTTTAGGTGAGAGAATCTTTAATATCATGCGCATCTCAAATTCCTTTTCACCCTTGATGATTTATATTTTTCTTTTACGTAGTACTTAGATCTTATCGTGAAGACAAGACGTGATATTGGCTCTGCTTATCGGGTGATAAAGGAAGGAGAGAACAAAATAAAGCTCTTGGAGTAGGCAGTCCAAGGAAGAGATAATCTTATAAAGGCTTGTGAAGCCTTAATCGACAAGGCCAATGAGGAAAAGAATATCCTTATAAAAAAATTCAAGTATTGACTGATCGGTACCAAGAGTTGGATCGACATCATGTCCGACTTGGTGAGATGAAAGATAAGGTTGAGAGAGAGATAAGCTTTCCGTCTGGATAAGTAGCGTTAGAACAAAGAACGTTGATCTCGAGTTGCAGCTCATATAATCCAAGGAGGATTGGGAGAAGGAGAGAGCAGCTCTACCAACGTTGATCGCAGAGGAAGATCCGCACGCTGTTCAGGAGTTTTGAAGATCGCAGCTTTACGAGGAGGAACGCTACGACTCCTATGAGCTAGTCGTGACTTTGCTCTAAAGGTCGTCCGATTAATTGCCTCGGGGGTTGACTTGGGGGAATTTGAGAGTGTTGCAAATAGGGTCATAGCTGAGGAGAACGAAGTCGCTGCTTATGAAGTTACCATGATGACGGAAGCTATTGAAGCTGCGAGGATTCCTGAGGTTGGACCTAAAGTTGAAAGCCAAGCTCCTTCAACAGCTGAAGATATGCCTAAGCAGGTGATGGAAAATTGATTTTACGCTTTACTTGTCTTGAACACAACCCCCCCCCCCCCCCCCCCCCCCCCCCCCCCAGTATTATTTTGAATTTTGAATGGGTTGAATTACCCTGTTGGTTGAATGGTTGTTTGATTACTTTCTTTTATAAATGTTCAATCTATGAAGATGGACTATGCTCAGTCAGGGAGAGCCTTGTTGGCTGCTGCATCCGCATAGAGATAGACTGATCTATCAACTGAGTCTTTGACTTCTACTGTTAATGAGCAGAAGTCTTAGTTAAGAGAATGTTTAATATTCTCCTCAGGGCTTTTGGGATCCTTAAATAGGAATAACAACTAAGTTGTAAGAATTCCCAATTGATGGATTGGAATGGAAGTCGTCTTTTATTGAAAATGATTCATGTGTTCGATACATGAATGCTTTATGGATAATAACAAAGAAAATGTTCTGCATTCCAGGGTTGTCGTAAGGCTCTTCCTTGCATGTATTCTAGATAGTAAGTACCTGGTCGAACGACCTTAGTAACCCAATAGGAGCGTTCCCAATTAGGATCCAATGATCATATAGTTGATCCGACGGTTTGCCTGAGCACTAAATTGGCAACTTAAAAAGTTCTGGGCTTGACCCTAGAATTATGATAGCAAGTTATTCTTTGTTGGTTAGCTGCTGCTCGCAGTCGAGACCCGTCCCTTCTTTCTTCCAACAGATCCAGGTGGAGTTTTAAGGATTCCTCGTTCCCTACTGGATCATAATGTTCTATGCGATAAGTAGGTATTTCAACTTCGACTGGTACAACAGCTTCCGTGCCAAATGCAAGGGAGAAGGGCGTTTCTCCTGTTGAAGTGAGGGCTGTAGTCCTGTATGCCCATAGGACTTCTGGTAGACATTCTGGCCACATGCCCTTGCGTTCTTCAAGCTTGATCTTCAAATGATGTTTGATGATTTTATTAACCGCCTCTACTTGTCCATTAGCCTGGGGATGATAAGGGGATATGAAGACATTGCATATCTTCTATTTCTTGCAAAAATTAGTAAACGTTGTATTGTTAAATTGTTTTCCATTGTCAATGACTATGGTATGGGGGAGCCCGTAACGACATACGATATTCCTCCATATGAATTTGGTAGTTTACTTCTCGGTAATCGTGGCTAAGGCTTCTGCTTCGACTCATTTGGTAAAGTAATTAATAGTCACAATCGCGAATATGTTCTGGCCTTTTCCTTTAGGTAACGGGCCAATTATGTCAACTCCTCATTGCACAAAAGGCCACAGAACATCCATAGGTGTTATTCGTTTAGGTGGTAAATGAGGTATATGAGAGTAGTGTTGACACTTATCACATTTCTTTGAAAATTCGATGGCATCTGCCTTCATGGTGGGCCTATAGTAACCCTACTTCATAGCTTTGTAAGCCATTGATCGACCTCTGGGATGATTCCCGCATGCTCCCTGATGTATTTTTTTGAGCACATGTTCTGCTTCTTTTGAGTGAAGGCATCTTAAATAAGGCATTGTGTAACTTCTTCTCAGCAATACACCATCTTGAAGCGCATATCTAGTGACACAATATCATATTTGTCTGGCTAGCTTCTTATCCTGTGGAAGTTTTCCATCTCGAAGGAAATGAATAATGGGATCCATCCAACATGGAGATATCTATGTCGTTGAGATTTGTTTATTTAACTCCTGGTTGATGCTAGGCACCGAGAGGTACTCAATAGGGATAGTTCATACCAAATTGCCTTCAGAAACTGATGCTAATTTGGCTAAGGAGTCGGCTAGCCTGTTTTCTTCTCAAGGGATATGAATCAGCTTGTATTTATCGATTTTAGCAAGCAATTCCAATACTTTGGATTTGTAAATAGCCATTCTCTCTTCCTTTGCTCTGAATTTGTTAATCACTTGATTTACAACGAACTGCAAGTCACTATGAATAATCAAATTCATGATCGTGAGTACGCTGGCCAATTGGAGACCAGCGATCATGGCTTCATATTTTGCCTCGTTCTTTGAGGCATGAAAATTGAACCGCAAGGTGTACTCGAACCGTAAATCATTTGGGGCAACAAAGATCAATCCTGCCCCACTTCCAGACGAGTAGGAGGACCCGTCTACATAAAACGACCAAGGTAGTTGTTCGCGTGTTAGCGGTTCAAATTGAGAAAGTTGAAGAGGGGGAGCAGCTGCTTTGTTGTGAGCAGGAACATGATATGTAAATTCGGCGATGAAATCTGTGAGAACTTGCCCTTTCACAGTCCATTCAGGAGCAGAAGGTAATTTCGTGCTTGCTAAGCTCTATCAACCATTTAGTTAACCTCTAGATACTTCAGGTTTTTGGAGGACTTGTCTTAGCGGTTGGTCTGTAAGGACCATTATAGGATGGGCCTGAAAATAAGGCCGTAGCTTTTGCGCTGCGACTACTAGGGCCAAAGCAAGTTTTCTATTTCTGGGTACCTAGTTTCAGCATCCACCATTGCACAACTGACATAATAAACTGAGTTTTTATACCCCAGAGTCTTCTCTTATTAAAGCGACGCTAATGGCTGTGGGAGATACAACTAAGTAAAGGAAAAGTTGCTTATGTGGCATTGACTTTGACAGGATGGGCGGTGAGCCCATGTATTACTTTAGCTGCTGGAAACTCTCCTCTCATTATTGAGTCTATGCACAGTTGGACTTCGTATTTGCTCGGAGTAGCTTGAAGAAGGGTAGGCACTTGTCGGAGGCACGATAGATAAAATAGTTCAATGATGCGATGCGCCCAGCCAAGCGCTGAACTTCCTTCACTGTGGAAGGCAAGCACATCTCTATTAGAGCTCTTATTTTCTACGGGTTGGCCTCAATGTCGCGCTGACTAACCATGAAACCAAGGAAATTTCCTGCAGAAAACTCCAAATGCACACTTCGTTGGGTTTAATTTCATTTGATATTTTCGCATAAGGTCAAATGTCTCTCGAAGGTCAGTGAGATGATCCTCTGCCTTGATACTCTTGAGAAGCATGTCGTTAACATATACCTCCATAGTTTTGTCGATGTGTGCCGTAAACATCTTGTTGACCAAACGTTGATATGTGGCTCCAGCATTCTTAAGACCGAACGACATTACCTTGTAACAGTATAAGCCACGGTCTGTAATGAATACTGTTTTCTCTTTATTTGATGGGTGCATCATGATCTAATTATAATTAGAGTAAGCATTCAAAAAACTGAGTAGGGCGTGCCCTGCAGTGGAATCGACTAGCTAGTCGATATGAGGTGTTGGGAAGCTGTCTCTCGGGCATGCTTTATTCAGACCGGTGTAGTCCACGTACATCCTCCATTTGTCGTTTGCTTTGCGAATAAGGATAGCATTAATTACCTAATCAGGGTAATCGACTTCTTCGATAAAATCAACGGCCAACAACTTGTCGACTTCCGTCTTGATCACCATCTGCCTTTCGGCTGTAAATGCATGTCGACGCTAATGGATGAGTTTAAATTTGGGGTCTACTTTTAAGTGAAGAACAGCAACATCAGGGTCAATTCCCGGCATGTCTTCATGCAACCAGGCGAAGACGTCTTGATATTCGACCAGGAAACTGGTCAAATAAGCTTGGAGGGTCGGATTCAGAGATGACCTGATATGGACTTCCTTGGTAGGATCCGTTTTGGACAGCTAGATCTTGATGGTTTCTTTAGTTGGAGTTCCTACCTGAAGTGCATTTTCTCTTGGGTCTAACGTTGTAGAGACTGAAAAGGCCATCGGATCTTCAACGATTGACATAATGGGAGCGATCTAGACACTTTTTTCATCTTGTAATACTAGCTCATAGCATGCTCGGGATTCTTTTTGGTTTCCTCTAACTATTTCGACGCCATTTGGAGTGGGGAACTTGATACAAAGTAGAGGGGATGCAATGTTGCTCCTAACTTAGTAAGTGATAGACGTCCCACGATGACATTATATATAGATTTTCGATTCACCACAAGAAAACTGACGAAAATGGTGATCGTGTTGGGAGCTTCGCCGAAGGTAACAGGGAGGTTAATACTTCCTTCTGGTATGACCACCTCTCCTCCGAAACCGACAAAGGGCGTGGAAATTGGCTTGAGCAAGTTTTTGGCGAGGGCCATCTTATCGTAAGCATCTAGATAAAGCACATCTGCAGAGCTGCTAGTATCCAGCATGATCCGACAAGTTAAATAATTGGCTACCTTCAGTGCCACCACGATGAAATTTTCATGAGGAAAGTGAATCCCCTTGGCATCCTTATAAAAAAAAGAGATTGGATGATGGCTCGAGTTTGAAGAGCTTGATGACTTCTCCGTCCAATAAACATGTTAGGGTTTTTGTTGTGCTTTGTGGGCGTAAGCCTTTCTTGTAGCTTGGGAGTCGCCTCCACATGCGGGACCGCCCACAATGGTTCTGATTGTGCCGTCTGGTTCTACATCTTCCTGTGCAGGGCGATGCTGTGGTAATCTTTCCCTTCGAGGCTGAATTTGATAGCGTGTTGATGTGCTATGTTTCTGAGGGGAATGATCTCGCTGTGCAACAAAGTCGTGAAGATGCCCCTACGAATCAACGCCTCTATTTGATCTTTGAGGGCTATGCAATCTTGAGTATTATGACCATGGTCCTTGTGGAAATAGAAAAAATTCCTCTTATCTCTCTTCTCCTGATCCGATTTGATCCTTGAAGGCCACTTGATATAAGTTTTTTTTTTTTTTTTTTTTTTTTTTTTTTTTTTTTTCCATTAGTACCTTCTTAGGAGACCGATTGAGGGGGGGGGGGGGGGGGGGGGGGGGGGGTATAATTGTGATACCTCCCTGCATATGATTTCCTAGGTGAGTGGTCTCGTCGATCACCCTGATATTTCTTGTCAGAGGAAGTAACTTCATCGACTTTATGTTTCTTTCCTCCGCTGTCATGGCGAGAAAAGGGTTACTTCCTCGGCGTTGATGTATTTTTTGGCCGTAGCTTGAAACTCGGTCATTATCTTTAGAGGGTTTTTATCAAGGGAGAATCAGAATTTGTTGCTCATGATGCTAGCAATCAGAGCGGTGAGGCCTTTATCCTCAGTGTAGCCCTCCGTCTGGACAGCTTCTGCTGTAAAATGGACTGTAAATTCTTTGATTGTCTCATTATGGCACTGCTTCAGATCTGATAGGTGAGATGCTGGTTTCTTCGTGCGAATACTTCCCATGAATTGGGAAAGAGAGTTCTGACAATTGTGAGAATGATTCTACCGATCGTGGCTTTAGACCGTGAAACCATGTTCGCGCGGCGTCCTTTAGAGTTAGAGAGAATGCTCTACACATAATTTCCAAGCTATACCCTTCTAGCTCTATAAGAGACCTGAAGGTCTCAATATGTTCGAGGGGGCACCGATGCCAGTATATGGAACCATATTAGGAGTTCGATATTTTCTTAGGCAAAGGGGCTTCCATAACTTGACGAGTGAATGGTGGTTCTGCTCGATGAATCGATGTAAGAACCGTTGTTGGAGGATCACTCTGGTACCATTGTTCGATATGGGCGTAGTAATCTTCAAGTTTTTTGAGGTCTTCTTCCCATGGAAAAGTGTAGCTAGTGGTTTTCGTGTCGGGATCCTCAGGTCGCCGTCACTTAGATTCATCAAAATGAATGGTTTGGGCACGTTGTATTGGGGCCTGAGCATCACAGGATACATGATCAGATGGTGTATTATACTATCCCTGACGTTCATCTGCATGTAGTGGCAAATGCCTAGAAGCAGCTGGTTGTGGTCGTGGTTCCTTCGGGGCTTGCTGTTGTGGAGGAAAACATTGATCAAACTGTTGCGTAAGCTACTGGAATCTAGCTTGAATGGCAAGAAGAGTATCTCCCAAATGGTGTACAATGTCATTCATACCACTGGAGACTTGTTGGAATGAGTTTTGTATTACAGGGGCTGATGGGTTAGGTAGCAACGAGGGAAATCCTGGTGCAGATTGAGGAGGATTTAGATTGTCTTCAGGGGCTATTGGATGTTGCGTCTGCCTTAAAGTGGAAGGCTGGTTGCTCTTTGGTGGCATCGTGGAAGATAGGAGATAAAGTGAGAACGATTTGAATGTCGTTTCCCACAGATGGCACCAATTTGTTAACGTTAAAAACTGATTGCAGGCAATAGACTAGGAATGGAAATGATCTCCTTCTTTATAATGCATGTTCCTCCGAAGATAGCTTCCTTCAATATTCTTGCAACCACAAACAGAAACTAAGGGTGGCCGGCGCTCGGTCAGTTGACCCTCCGATGCTTAAGTCAGTGATAAGCTTTATATAAGATGAAGTGTGAAACGTGGGCTAAGTATTTATGTACCTTTCATTGAAGTAGGTTTCCCTAGAGAATTCATTGGAGTAATTTGTTACGTATATGGTTGAGATCTCCCTGATTTCATGGGATAAGATATTATCATATCCAATCCTGGATAGGTTAGAAGTCTAGATGTTACGTTACTGAGCGTAGATTCCTCTAATCCTGTACGATAAAACCAATCTGTATGTACGAACAGATCAAAGGCTGGTCTGTAATCTGGGCCAACTCCTGAACTATATGAGCTGCTGGAACTAAAGCATGTCTTCCAAAGTCGACTAGCGACCAGGGCTGCTCGAATAATTTTGAAAGGTCGGGACGCCTTTCTCACACTCTAAGCGGAGATGTTCCTTATTTCGACTTGCTCGAAGTTCATGGTTACGGAATGAAGGTGCTCGCACGTGTTAATGACTGAGCAAAGCTGCTCGATGAATAAAGCTGATCGCATCATATCTTAAATGAGCCACTCATCTCGTCATCCATAGGAGTAATAAGCTACTACCAACTTTAGCCTATAACAGCTACTATTCTCAAATTAGCCCCCAGCCCCCTTCACTGCTACTATTCTCAAATTAGCCCGCAGCCTCCTTCACTTCTCAACCATCAGTTATTTAGAACAACAAAAGTCTCTGAAGTCTCCATTGTAATGTCTGTGTTTTATGTCCATCTGTTGCACCAGCTCTATTGGGACAAGAGCCCTGTGGAGCGAGGGCTTGGGCCCATAAATTTTGCCCTGAGGGCGTGCATGGTCATGAAATCAAAATCCAGGGTTTGGCCAGGCTAGGCTCGATCCAATCATCAAGTAGGCCACAGTTGTATAGAAAGAATGGATGGTTTGAAGCCATTTTTGAGCAGTTGTGAATCAATGCCACTCTCACGGTCCAGGCATATTTTTCAATGATCAAAATCATTTAGTAAATGGAACTCATGGATTGATGGGATAAAGCCTAGAAATTCTTAGACTGATCATCTCACCATTTTTTTTTTTTTTTTTTTTTTCCGTTATAAGGGGCTTTATGTAGGGCCAGGGTTTTTTAACCCCATTTGGGCCAGGGCTTAGGGAATTAGGTCGGGGGAGGGCCAACCCTAGGCATGACAAAGGGTGGGGCATGGAGGGGCGTGCCTACACTTCCATGGGGCGAGCTACTTCGTGTGTATCAGATCTACACCCTCCATCAGCTGCACCACCTAATATTTGTCCTTGAAACCAAACATCACCCTAATGCAATGAGAAATGATGCCTAAAACTGTGGCTCTCAGTTTGCGAAAGTAAACCTAATTGCTTACTGATCGGTATGTGGGACAAATGTGCATTAGATCCACTCCATCCATCTGATACGCTGTCACATTTTCATTGTGGATAAAAAAAAAAATCAGTTAAATCCAAGAGTTAAGTAGGCTAGAACATTCGAAATGGTGTAAAATCATACCTAAAACCTTTATATACATGTGGTGTGGCCCACACGAGTCTTGGAATGTCCTGATTTTCCGGGTCCCAATTCATCTTATGTGCCATGCAAGATGAATGGATTGGGTGGCGTATGCAAATAATGCTGGATCTGACGCGCAATTTGGATGATTTTAATGGCAGTGCTTCCCATCTCAACTCTTTCTCATGATGTAGTCCACCTTAGTGTTGAATAGATTTGATTTTCAGGTCTTTTTTTTATTATTATTTTTATAAATTGTAATGCTATCCATCTTTCCAACCGTCAAGATTTGTTTTATTTCTTGATGAAAAATGGCAATGATTTGAACAATGTGATCAGATTTCTTTTAGTTCTTGGTAAAGAAATGGCAATGACTACCTCCCTCTCGTTTGTGAAGCTTCAAACACCATAATCTCTTAGGGGTTGTTTGGATGCCCATAAATGATTTAAGTTATAAATGATTTAAATAAATCATTTAAGAGCCTGTCATGTGATCTACTTTAAGTTGTAAATGATTTATAGGCAAATGATTGTCTATGTTTGGATAGACTATAAAGTGTGTAAATCCTGTAAATGGAGAGCCAATTGTAACACCCTGTAAAACCGCTTGTCCTTAAACCCTGAATATGCCATCGGGCTAAGTCATGCTTATGTCATTCCAGGACGGTTAATTGGCCACTCGTAGCTTATCCAAACCAAGGCATCATGAATTGAGGCTCCAGGTGCGCACTTGGCGAGCTGTTGCGCTACCCAATCCGATTCGGGTGAACCTGAGACCCGAATAAGTCGACCTCTATGTCAGGCCTGGTGCCCTTGAATCGTCTGCACGCTGAAATTGGTATCCGAAACCGTAGAACTGCGAAGCACTGTAGATACACCTCTAGGCGCGAGTACACTCTCACCAACCCTAAGTAGTGTAATCATTATAAGAAACACTTTTCTTGTGTGGGCTACTTGCACCCTTGCATGGCCTTGAGATAAGGAACCCAAAACCTAAATATAACATTGACCATGATCCCAAGCTTGTAGCCCCAATTGGCGGGTTGTAACCCTTGAACAGAGTCGCCACTGTATCCAGCGAATGCCACATCAGTTTTTCGTGAGATCATGCACAAAGCCAGATCTCAGAGGAGAACTATTCCTCGGTCCAGATCGGGTTAGATGGGCCTGCTGGGCCTCACACTACCAAATGTGAGACCAAAAGGCTACTTATAACAACTTAAATCTTAAAAGGCTATACTTCATAATTGCCCCATGTTATAAAGACCCATTTTTCTCAACCATTCTCATTTCTTTCCACACCTAACTAAGAAAATAGAGAGAAGTGAGCGAGAGAAATTGGGGAAGAAGAAAATTAGCCTAAGGGGCTTGTGCATGTCATCTTGGAGTGTTTCCCTCGCCGTCTCGGCTACTTAGGAAGGAGGTGTGCCCGAATTCAGCTTGATTCAGTCCCTCAGGTAATTGAGATGAAGCCCACACCTAGAATTGTCTGATTTGTTGCTGAATTCATGCATTTTCTTGACATGCAACCCCTCTCTTACAGGAATGGCAAGATATC
This sequence comes from Liriodendron chinense, assembly GCA_003013855.2. Taxonomy (NCBI): domain Eukaryota; kingdom Viridiplantae; phylum Streptophyta; class Magnoliopsida; order Magnoliales; family Magnoliaceae; genus Liriodendron; species Liriodendron chinense. The sequence continues at coordinate 179,445 of ML058337.1, read as the reverse complement.
TCAGGAAAATGAGGTGTGCATCATTTCCTTATAGGTTTCCTTACATCAAATGTAAAGAGACACGAGTAATGCCTCTATTTCTAGGTAGATAGGCTAGATAGAGTTAGAGTTTATTAGAGATTACATCGCTAATTGCCTTTAGAAATAGAATTCTTGTATGCATATACTATTTGAATTCCATGCTTTCATGTTTCTACCTCTGTGCTTCCTAGTTCCTGTTACTTGCTATAAATTGGGGAAAGGTTTCTAAATAAATTGTATGATTTTGTCCTCTTGTGCTGTTCTCAAGATGCATGAGTATGTTTCTGTTGCGTCTTTGAGAAAATCTGTAATTTGCTTATACTTGTTCGGAATCCTGGAAGAAAGTAAGCTATATGTACTATATATAGTAGAATGTAGAATAAATTAGCTATCATATTTGCACAGTTTCATGGTTGTCTCCTAAGTAGCTGAAATCGGGAACTTCATTGAATTGGGGCGGTCGCATAGGTCGATTGCGACCCTCGAAGCCGGTAGTCCTCAGATGGGGTAGAGTTCGGGACTCGGCCGTGGTTTTTGAACCACAGCAGGACTTAGTTTCCCAAGGTCGGCCTCCCGTTACCTCCTTGCTTGAGAACCGTTGGCGTAACAACCTGGTTTTAGGCATATTACGTGACTAGGATGCCCATATCCGAATCCACGTATTGCCATTACCGTTAGACAGGCTTCACTTACAAATGTATGGCGAGAGATCCCTAAGACTTATGGGTCGAGCATGGTGTTATGGGACCTATATTCGTATTGTCAGCCTACGCTGGGGTGGTGCCTCCCCATAGTGACCATTTAGCACCCGTGGAAGTTGCTTGCTTACCATTTGATTGACTATAGGAAAATGGCCAGACCAAGTCATCCCCTCCTGAGTCGGACATAGCTGAAGAGTCATGCCGAATCGGGCGCTTGGGTTATCTACTCGAGTTGGGATCCAGTTACCGGCGATGATACGTACTCGCCCACAGGAGCCAGATGGTCCCAGATTGTCCTAGTAATACAATGATGATACGGTGGCTTCGCCAACTGGCTGTATGTTAAAATGGTGTAAATAAAGGCTTGGCTAAATATTCATGGTTTCCGCATGACATTCATTATGGGTGGGTGATTGTGGTGATGCCCCGTCACGGCGGCCCAGTCTGTGCGGGTGATGTGGTGGTGCCACTCACCGTCTGCTATGACAAATTGGTGTTTGGAACATGCATATGCATTCCATGCACTCATGTATTTAATAACTATGTTTTGTTGATATGGATATCTTAGTTAAGAATGATGTGCAGTAAATTCATTATTCATGTATGCTTTCATTTGTGCATTAGTAACTTATATGAAATGTTACTACTGAGTTGGCAACTCACTCTATTTTCTGGGATGGTGTTCTAAAACATCACGCAGACGTTGCGTGTGACCCAGGTTTACAAGAGGAGAGCGAAGCGGCAGAGTACGAGGAGTTAGCCTCTGGTAAGGACTTGTACATTTAGTATGCAGATGATCAGTATAGAGGGTGATGTGGATCTTTTATATGAGGGATAGCGTCGTGCATTGTATAGACTTTTGCTATAGTTTAGACTTCAGGAGGTCGGGGCCCCTGTCGGGTTCCGTTGAGTGAGTTAATCATGTTAATTCATTCTTTTGGCACTTGTGTGTGTGTGTGTGTGTGTGTGTGTGCTCACTCTTCTTTTGGTTGTGGATATTTCATATGTTTGCTTCTAGCTGAGTATTAACCTGATTCTAGTAAATTGGCTATCTCATTGCATGATTTGCATCATTTGGGCCTCGAGATTTGGGGGCTGAGGATGCCCTCGACCGTTGACATTCAAGATGTCTCACCAATCTTTCCATTTATAGCTGCTAGGTGGTAAATGGAGAGCCTGCAAGTGACATCTGAATTTTTTTGCATGAAGATGAGATAGGGGTAAATGCTATAAATCATTTACAGCTTGTGAATGATTTACCAGCCAAAGAGGCCATTCAAATGCAAGTCGTAAATGATTTAATTAAATCATTTACAACTTGACCCATTTACAGGCATCCAAACAACCCCTTAACCACACCTAAATGAAAGGAAGACGGATAAACGTCATATGGCCACGATGTGCAGATTTTTTTGAGTTGGACTAAAGAAATCGAAGTCCGTGCCCCCCACTCCCATACTTCTTAAATTATACAATTCGGCGTTGTAATCACGAGTCCGGAGTCTTGATTAAAAATAAAATAAAAAAAGAAGATTTGAGAAAACAACAATGATTTCCAAATGAAAAAACTGAAATTAGCAGAAAAAGATGCCGCCTTAACAAAAAGATTGGCAACTCCACCTTTCTGGAACCCAACTGAACAGTAAGCATATGCATGACACATGCTTACATCAGGGCCTTATGAGGCCTATCTGCTTTCCTTTCAATTGGCTTTTAGAGAAGTGGAGCTGCGGCAGCATTGTTTTCCTCTTGTTTTTACTTCTTTTCATCTGGAATTTGTTATTGTTTTCTCAATTTACTTCTTTGTCAAGAATTTGGACTTCGTGATTTGAAAAAATTGGCATAAGAGAAAGGAATGAAGTTATTCCATTTGTTTTGTCCAACTCAGAAGATGCCACCCAATCTGCTGTTGAGGCTCTTCATAGCAGCTTTCTTTATGGAAAGAAAGGCTATCTTTTCTCTGATTTCTTCATTTCTAGGACTGTTCATTTTGGTTATTTCTTTTGAACCTTCTGGTTTTCTTCTTTCCCAAAAATCTGTTTGTTTGAGCTTTTAGGTTTTCTTCTTTCATCCTTTCTTTTTCTTCTTCATTTGGATGCATGACTGACTAAAATCATAGTATGATAAAAAGCTATGATAGCAGGCCATGAAGGGCAAATCTCATGGATGAAGTGTTGAGAAGGCTTAGAAGTGTGGGAAAAGGCTGTATTTTGAAAATAACTTCAACAATACCTGTTTGAGCCACTGGTATCTTATCAGAAAGTATGGATATCAGATCAAGAATTTCAGAATGCATTCTTTATCTTGGTGCGAATGGTTGGAATGGCTGGGTTCTCGAATTCAGAGTCCCAAAGGCGACAATGGTGTTTCTTAATAGTGACCAAGAACATCAGTTGGCACCGATCCCTGACTTGTTTTAATGGTAACAGTCCATTGCCCGGAAGGCTTCATCGCCTCTTGCATTGCAGAGCAATTTCTCGTCTGATTCTTTGACTATTCTTCAGTTGTATGCAAAATGTCTTATGATATGCGAATTAGCCCCCAAGTAGAGGATGAGAACCGCAGTACAATCCACCAAATATGATGAGCCAATATGTCATTAGATTGTAAGACTCCATTAGGTGAGCCACACATGATCATCGGTTTAGATCATGACCGTTGGATTGTTTAGATTGAGCAATTCAGTGGGCCCTACTATAGTTGTGATCATTACAAATAGGTTTGGGGTGGGACGCTTGAACCGTGTTCTCTATACGCGGTTATTAAGCCAGATATGAAAACCTACGGTGTGGAGACCCTAGAGGAGAGAAGTGTGATGGGTAAGCTTCTCTGGCCCTCTTTCCTATAAATATATGTCTTGGTCCCCTCACCAACACACTTTCCTATAAATATATGTCTTGGTCCCCTCACCAACACACAAGAGAAAACCCTAGTCCCCATTGAGAGGTTCTCCTAAAGGTGTAAGGTGCGGAAGACCAAGAGCTCTTCTCGGCAACACGAGGGCATCGGGAATGTCTTCCCAATCAGGTATGGCTTTAAGATTACAGTATGGAATCTCTATTGTTGATGCATAGACGATCCGATTATTCCGCAATACTTAAGTTTCACAGTTGGTATCAGAGATACCTATGCATCAGCTTTGGTGGATTTTTTTTTGAATAATTTCAGTAAAAATCTTAGTGGTCTGCTGATCAATGATCGGAGTCCATGTTTGCTACCTGTGCTTCTATCTTATGCATAGCATGAAATTTATTCCTATAATTGGACCGACATGGAGATCAACGGGTAGTCACTGTCGATGGCCATCAAAATTCCAGACAACTATCATTGACTGGGTGTATGGCCAGCACACACATTCAGAATAATAAAAAAAAAGGGAAAACCCTATTTCCGCAGTGCATGTTATTAGACCCATCACAATCGCCAGAGACAGCAGTCGTCTTGCAATTGACTGCTCTAAGAAATTTTGGCCACTGCCCTTTACCAATGTGGAAGTTGATCCCAGCCATTGCCGACCACCATTGACGGCGGCAAGTTCAGTTTATAAAAAAAGAAGAAGGAAACTATCAGGGTTGCTGCCCTGTTTTTGGGTTGAGGTAGCCATTGCCATCCGTCCTCATGAAGAACGGCTGCTGCCCTATTTCTAGCAGCGGCAGCCATTGTTCCTGATCGACGACCGTCGATCATCTTGGCTTGATGCCTGACAAACATGGAGGAAACCAGATCTCATCAGATTTGATCAACAGCCGTTTTGCCACTGACGTGCGGGATCAAATCTGATCAATGGCAGCTACGTTTTTCAGAGCCGTGTGAGATGGGTTCGACCGAATCTGAATGGGGATTGGCAACCATCGCCGGACTCATGGATTCCAGCGGACGGTCACCGATTTCGTGAATGGCAAAGACAGAGGCGACGATCGTTTTGGTGAAGATGATTTTCTGTTTGGGCCTTGTAATGGTGGTAGATCGTGTAAGAGGGGTTTTCCAATTGTTGGCAGCCATGGCTCCTTGCCTATGGTAGATTTTTTTTTTTTTTTTGGTGGTGCGCTGGCAACGCCATTGTTGGCGCTGATGAAGATGGTGGCGGCCAGGGTCTTGTCTGGCTGAAGTGGGGTTTGCAGCGGCTAGGGTTTCGTCAACCCATTTGGGAAAGGAGCGGCTACGAGGAGATTTTCAGATTTGGACATTGCATTGCAAGCAATATCCAAATCCAGTGGTTTCCAATTTGGGATTGACAGTGTGTGACGAGCGGGCTGCAGACTGGCCCTGTTTTGATATTCTATCAGGCCCGGTCCAATTGTCAAGCCCGACAGGCCCAATCCATTTGGCCAGGCCTGATAGGCCTAGTCCAGTGGATCAGGCCCGCTAGCCTGGCCCAAGCCCAAATCTATTCAGCCCATCAATGTCTTGTTGATTCTTTTGGACCTTGAAGGGCCCACTTTGGGTACTTGGGCCCATTATCCAAAGTGATCTTAACCATTGTAATAATCCACTTTGACTATTTTAAAACAAGCAAAACCCATATGTATAAACAGATGGTTGGAGAGTTTCACTTGTTAAATAGACCAAGTAATCTAGTATTCATGGTTATATATAGTATTAAGTTTTGATTTGGCCTAAAATAAGGCCATTACCCATATCTTTTGATTGATATTCAGAGTTGACCATTAAAGAATTTAATTCAACAATCACTGTAGTAAATATTTGAGACTTTGGGTAATCGACATCAATCATATTTTGGCCAAATCAGAACTTTTGTAGTATGGTTCGTTATGGGCAGAACCATGTAGCAATCCTTAGGTCTGGGAAGTGGGGATTGAAGCTTATTGTGTTAGCCACTAAAGTGACCTCAATTGGCAAGGATTTCTACCTCTAGACTTCTGTACTTGGAATTCAGTAACCCTCCATTATAGGATTGCATTCAGTTGCGTTCACATCCAGGCAGGCAGTGGTTAAAACAAAGAAGTATCATCGTTTGGCTGGATATGAGCGGGATGAAGTGATTGGTGATAGTGATATAGGTATGAGAGACTCATTTCATCCAAAGATGATGGGCGTCTTAAATTTATTTCACTAGCATAGATCAGCTTCATGTTCAGTAGAGGCTCCTGTATGTTACGATTTCACCCAAATGAGGAATCGTGATGATACGCTGGGCTCTTGCCAGATTTTGATGATTATGGCCCATCATCATTCTGGGTCATTTGATTGAAGGCCCAAATCAATCGAATGAACATACATGCATGATATTTGTGGTTTATGTTTATGCATTATTATATGGGACTTGTTTATTAATGTGAGTTTTATGCTTTGAATGTCTAGCTATGATTGTTTCTAATATTCCAACCTAATTCAATTTTATACCTTTGTTTACTGGGTCAAACTATTCCAAATGGAAGTCGTCCGTTAAAATAGTCCTAGGTTGCATGGACTTGGACCTGGCCGTGGAGGAAGTAGAGCCTCCCTTTCCAACTGACTCTAGTACGGAGTCAGCAAAGGCTCACTACAAGGCCTGGACCAAGTCAAATAAGATGTGTCTCAAGATCATAAAGAACTCGATTTCTAAGACTATGCAGAGTGTCATGCCCGATACTGAGAAAGCTAAAGATTTCTTGACTGAAATAGGAAAACGATTTAAGAAATCGGATAAAGATGAGCTGAGTTCACTTTTACATAAGTTGACTCAAGCCACCTATAACGGTAAAGGAAATATCAAGGGAGTACATTGATGGATTGTCTAATGTGGTGGTTAAAATCCGCACATTAAACCTTAAGATTGAGGATGAACTCTTATTTTTTTGGTTCTGAACTCCCTCCCTCCACAGTTCAGTCAATTCTAAATCAGTTATAATACTCAAAAGGAAAAGTGGACATTGAACGAACTGTTATCTCAGTACGTTCAGGAGGAAGAGAGACTCAGAAGGTCGAGCAAGACACAAAGTGCGCACCTAGTGACATCTGGTCAAGGACGAAAAGGAAATAAGAAAAGAAAGCACACTTCAGGTAAAAGTTCTACGGGTCCTGCGAGTGGAAATCAGCCTAAGTCTGGAAAAATATTTAAGAAGAAAAGGAAGGGTCCTAATGATGGCTACTTCTTCTGCATAAGCCTGGTCACCAGAAGAAGGATTTAAAGCATGACTCGTTTCTAAGGGTAAAAATCATATTTTAGCCTGCTTTTAATCAAATTTAGCTGATATGTCCACACTCCTAGTGGATAGATGTTGGTGCAACTATTCACATTTGTAATTCCATGCAGGATATGCTTCAAAGCCAGACGCCAACTGATGCAGAGAGATCAGTCTATATGGGGAACGGTATTAGAGTAAACGTGGAAGCTATTGGAGTCTGTAGGCTTAGGTTATCGTCAGGACACTTTCTTGATCTAGTAGATACTGTTTATGTGCCTTCTATAAGGCGCAATTTGGTTTCCATTTCTCGTTTGGACAAATTTGGTTATGAGTTTAAATTTGCAAATGAAAAATTAAGTATTTGCTATGATTCGGCTGTGATTGGTTCTGGCACTTTAGTTAATAACATTTATAAGCTAGATCAGCATTAACTTCTCACATGGAAACACTAAAGCATCAAACAAAGTTTAGATTGTGAGAATTCCTCCATGCTATGGCACAGGTGATTAGGCCACATCTCTCGTGAGAGATTGGAAAGGCTTGTGCATGAAGAAATTCTTCACTCCCTGGACTTCTCAGACTTTGGGGTTTGTATTGATTGCATTAAAGGTAAACAGACTAGAATAAGAAAAAAAGGTGCTACTAGGAGCGTAGGACTCTTAGAAGTGATTCATACAGACATCTAGCGGACCGTTCCCTACAGCATCTTGGGATGGGCAGAAGTATTTTATTACTTTTATAGATGACTACTCTCGTTATGGATACTTATACCTTATTAACTAAAAAATCAGACGCCCTGGATACATTTAAGATCTATAAGGCTGAAGTCAAGAATCAACTCGACAGGAAGATAAAGTCGTTAGATCCGACCGTGGTGGTGAGTACTACGGAAGGTATGACGAATCTAGGCGTAATCCAGGTCCATTCGCTAGATACCTACAAGATTGTGGCATCGTCGCCCAGTACACCATGCCTGGTACTCCAGAGTAGAATGGTGTAGCGGAAAGACGTAATCGCACGCTTAAAGGACATGGTGCGATCTATGATTAGTAATTCTACGTTGCCAGAATCTTTGTGGGGTGATGCGTTGAAAACAGCTGTGCATATCCTTAATAGGGTTCCAAGTAAGGCTGTAATGAAAACTCTATATGAATTTTGGACAGGGCGAAAGCCTAGTCTACGATATTTTCATGTATGGGGTTGTCCTGCAGAAGCCAAACCATATAACCCGCATGAAAGAAAGCTTGACCCTAAAACTGTTAGTTGCTTCTTTATTGGATACCCTAGAAAGATAAAAAGGATTCAGATTTTATTGTCCATAATATTCCATGAGAGTAATTGAGACTGCAAATGCTAGGTTTATTGAGAATGTACTGAAGATAGTGGGAGCACAAATTTAAGAGATACTGTATTTGAGAAAGATCGGATTGTGATTCCCACCACAATCATTCAAAGTAGCATGGTTGTCCGTCCAGCAGTGGACCCTGAGATCCCTATAGACGACCATGTACAACCTTAAATATAACCCACTGATGAGGAAATGGAAAACCCAATTCAGAATAATGAGCCATTAAGACGATCACATAGAGAGAGAAGATCTGCAATACCAGACAATTACATCATCTATTTGCAGGAGCATGAGTTTGACATTGGGGTTGAAAAGGATCCTGTATCCCTTTCACAGGTCGAACAAAGTGCGAATTTTTTTCATTGGTTCGATGCCATAAAGGGAATTGAAATCCATGAAGGACAACAAAGTTTGGGACCTTGTTGAATTGCCTAAAGGGATTAGGCTGATTGGTTGCAAATAGGTATTTAAAACCAAACGGGACTCTAAAGGCAATATCGAAAGGTATAAAGCCAGGCTAGTTGCAAAGGATTTCACTCAGCGTGAGGGCATTGACTTTAAGGAGACTTTCTCACCTGTATTTAAGAAAGACTCCTTTAGGATCATTATGGCTCTTGTGGCTCATATGGATCTGGTGCTACATCAAATGGACGTGAAAACTGCGTTTCTAAATGGAGATCTAGTGGAGAACGTATATATATTGCAGCCAGAAGGTTTATAAAGCCAAAGGCTCAGAACATCTGGTCTGCAAACTTAAGAAGTCCATTTATGGGTTGAAACAGGCATCACGGAAATGGTACCTAAAGTTCCATGAAGTCGTTTCTTCATATGGTTTCATTGAAAACACTGCGGATGAGTGCATATATGTGAAAAATCAATGGGAGTAAGTTTATCATTTTTGTCTTGTATGTTGACGACATTTTATTGGCTAGTAGTGATATTGGATTGTTGCATGAGACTAAGAAGTTTCTATCTCAAAATTTTAAGATGAAAGATCTCGGTGATGTCTCATTTGTCATCGGCATTCAGATTAGCCGGGACAGATCACTGTGGATTACTTGGCCTGTCGCAGAGGGCCTAAATTGATAGGGTTCTCGAAAGGTTTGGCATGCAAGGTTGTGCTCATGGCCAAGCACCCATTGTAAAAGGTGATAAATTTGGTCAATTTCAGTGTCTTAAGAATGACCTAGAAAAGGACAAGATGAAAGCTATTCCATATGCGTCAGCAAGTAGGGAGCATCATGTATACTCAGGTCTGTACGAGTCTAGATATTGCTTTTGTGGTTGGAATGTTGGGCAGGTACCTTAGCAATTCAGGAATGAATCATTAGATAGCTGTAAAGAAAGTGTTGCGCTACCTACAAAGGATAAAGGACTTCGAACTCACATATAGGAGATCCGACCATTTGGAGTTGGTAGGATATACAGATGTAGATTTTGCTGGTTGTCTCGACAGCAAGAAGTCCACCTCGAGCTATGTATTCATGATGGTTGGTAGGAGCCGTATCATGGAAGAGCGTGAAACAGTCGATTACGGCATCATCTACCATGGAAGCAGAGTATGCAGCTTGTCATGAAGCCACGAATCAGGCGGTCTGGCTTCAGAGTTTTTTCTCTAGTTTACGGGTTGTGCATATGATCCCGAAACCATTGAAAATCTATTATGATAGTTCAGCTACAGTTAACTTCTCCAACAACAACAAGCATTCATCGAGGTTAAAGCATATTGACATTAAATACCTTGTTGTGAAGGAGAGAGTTCAGAATCGTCAAGTGTCTGTGGAACTCATTGGCACAAAGAAGATGATAGCGGATCCTCTCACTAAAGGCCTTCCTATCACACTCTTTAAGGAGCATGTGACGTCTATGGGAGTTGTTGATCCCAAGGATGTATTTCAGTAGTGGGAGTTTTCATGTATGATCCGATTATGTTAAGACATTTTTAGAGATATCTTTTATGCATTGATGATTCTGTTTTTCAGTTTATATCTTACTTCTCGTTTAGTGTGCACACTTAGTTTTGAGTAAGCAAGACTTTGGTTTGTGTCTTGGAGACAAGTTCAGAAGGACCACTTGAAGATAAACACGTATGATCACATTAGACAATGTAATCTTCATACCACAACCCATATCATTAATCCATGTCATTAAGGCTATTGGTATTTGTGATCATGATTCGTCACACTTCGAAAATATTAAATGTTGTGTTGACTACCACGATTCAATATCAGTGGTCTTGATGGACTGCATCTGACAAGCATTGCTCATAATTATCCAACGGTATTGTTTTGAAATTAGTAGGGCGCCCATTAGGAACTTTTGAAACAAATGCATTTTATAAAATTATTTTTCACAAAATAAAATAAAATGTTTTGTTTTCTTTCAGAGATCAGTGTGGCCCATGTAGGAGAATGTAAGACTCCAGTAGGTGGGCCACACATGATCATCGGTTTAGATAATGACCGTTGGATTGTTTAGATTGAGCGATTCAATGGGCCCCACTATAGTTGTGATCATTACAAATAGGTTTGGGGCGGGACGCTTGAACCTGTGTTCCCTATACGCGGTTATTAAGCCAGATATGGAAACCTTCAATGTGGAGACCCTAAAGGAGAGAAGTGTGATGGGTAAGCTTCTCTGGCCCTCTTTCGTATAAATATATGTCTTAGTCCCCTCACCAACACACAAGAGAAAACCCTAGTCCCCATTGAGAGGTTCTCCTAAAGGTGTAAGGTGCGGAAGACCAAGAGCTCTTCTCGATAACACGAGGGCATCGGGAATGTCTTCCCAATTAGGTATGACTTTAAGATTACAGTATGGAATCTCCATTGTTGATGCATAAACGATCCGATTATTCCGCAATACTTAAGTTTCACATAGATAGCATTCTACAGTGTTGCTGCATGTGGGAGAGAGAGGGAGGGAAGGAGTAATAAAGGATTAAGTGAAAAACAGTGACTTCACTTTTAAATTGAAGATCATGATAATTGAAGACCTTCTCAAGTCCATAAGCATAGACCAGTAAAGATTTTTTATGAGTAGCCCCGCTTACCAATGTTAAACGGCGCGATCATGAAACCGGCTAATGGAAAAGATTAGTCATCCTGAGATTCCACCTCATCCCCAATCCCAATAAGTGCTCAAATAAAGGGGTCCCAAAAGAAGAAAAAAGAAGAATGCATAAAACTCTGTGTATAGGAAAAGGGTGATAAAAAAGAAAAAACAGAAAAATAAGCAAATCCCGTAAAAGCACCCACAAAAATCACCCACCTCTTCCTCAGGATGGTCATTTTCCTACCTTAGCAACTCCGCAATCATGATCAGGAACAAAGTAGGCAGGCTGCTAATCGGCCGGCAATGACGGAACTCGGCCACTATTTTTTTTCATCACTATGTAGAAAGAAAAATCCAAAGAAAAGAGTCCTAAAAGATGGACGAGGTGAATACCTGAAAGGGAGCCTCAAGTAAAAATAGCGGGTACACAGTGAACTTAACAAATACTCAAAAGGATGGCTGGGGAAAAAAGAATAGTTGCCAAGGGGCAGACAGGATCAAACACTCGGGATGTGGTGAAAATCTAAAGGGGCACCATTGGAAAAAATGGCGAGTAAGCTAGACATAGTGAAAACTCGAACGGATGTTGTAGGCAACAATGGCTGGAACAAAAGAAAAGGATAGAGAACGTAAATGAAATCCAGACGATGCAAAGATCCAAATGTAAAAGATGACAATCATGGCTCAAGGTTTCTTTCTAACTCTGCCCACTCTCTAGGGTGGGATACCATTGCGCACCATCCTAAGGGGATCAGGATCTCCATAAATAGTTCGAAAACTGAGCATGGCATCTAGTCGAGTCAAGTGTCCAATTCCAACATCTACGGGCACCACAAGTACAAAATTCATGCACAGAGACAAGGCATTTTGAAAAAAGTTATTCATTTCATGCATAATAAAAGCCTTACATCTCTTATACATAACAAATTAAAGTGTAAAAGCACATATGAGTTCAGTACAAAAATAAATAAAACCTTTAATCCCTACAAAGATCCCTCAGTCCAACCTTCGATGCTACTCATGATTGCTTATCATCTAGTTCTCCTCTCCAGACGACGACGGTGAGCCTCTTTCCCAACACTCAACTCCTTGATTTGGTGCTTAAGCTTCTCGTTCTCTTCCCGCAAGTATCGGAACTCATCTTGCTAGAATTGGCGAAAGGAAGCTGAGCTATTTGCCTCGTGCTTCATGGAGGCAATTTGCCCTGCTTGATCATTACAAGTGTATTGCAAGTGGGATATCCAGGAAACTAGGTAGCCACCAAGAAGTTAGGGTCCACAAAAGGATGCTCCTTGAAAGTGATGCAGGATGGAATGATCTAACCTAATATGATGCCATGAAATTAATATAGATTAATTAGAGCAATGGAACGACTAAAATAAAACTAATTACCATAAATTCAAAAATTTCGCATTCATAACATGTCCAAATTCAGGCCTACGACAGTCTCGCAATATGAATCTCATAAATTACTGATTAACCAAGACCTAGAGGAGATAAAAACCCCATCCTAGGATAGGGTTAAATATGAATTCAAAGGAAATCATGTGTCTTGTAAGAGTTTTGACGTGTTAGGGCTGTTAAAGGCTAAGAATGTGGAAAATGGATTTGGGGTATCTAAGCTTTAGAGTAATTAGGGTTTGGAACATTAGGGTTGAGCATTTTGGAGGTTTCGGGTTAGGATTTCAAATTTTGAGTTTAAGGGATTTAAGATTTAGGATTTCTGAATTGGGAATACGGGTTTTCGGGTTATGTGAATTAGGAATTTATGATATATGGCCAAGGGATTTTCAGATTTTGGGGATTGAATATCTAGGGTTTTAATAATCAAGGAGTGGAGAATTAATATTTTGAAAATTAGGATTTGTGAATTAGAGTTTGGTTGGGCAGGAATTTGGATGGGTTAAGGTTTAATTGAATGTGGGTTCTAAGGAGACAAAAGAAAAATCAAAGAAGAGAGAGATTGAGGAAAGTAGAGAGAGAGAGAGAGAAAAAAAGAAGAAGAAGAGAAGAATGAAGATAATACCTTAATGAGAAGATAGAAAAGTAGAAAAGATAATTAGAGAATCACTCCCCATGGCTTCGCACCACCAATCCAATCACAGGATGAAATTTTACTCAATTTCAAAGCAAAAAGGAGAGAAATATCTTTCATTCATAACATGCATAATGGCTAGAGTGGGAACGTCCAATCCTTTATAGTCTCACAAAAGACCTTTTACAAAAAGACACTCTCAGATAAGATTCTCAACATAAAAATGCTTAATGAATTAAAAGTTGTTCCTAAATCCCTAATCTCAATACAAATATGAGCAATACAAAAAATGATGATATGCCTCTATTGCCATGGAATAGCTCCTAGTTGAGGGCTACCCCGCAGTCGGTCTAGATAGAGCACACCCTGCTGTGAAGGCGATGAGTGCACCGAGGAAAGACACCGATGCTCGAGTAAGAGTAGAGGGGTACATTCTATAGATATTCGAACTGACGTAGCAACCGAATCGAGTGGTACGAAAAGTACCCCTGAAACCCCACCAGTAGTAGCAATGTGCGATCCGTAGCATAAATGACAAGAGCCTGATGTAACCATGGAGCCTCCTGACGAACCTCTCAACTCTAAAGCCTGAAGAACATGCGACAATAAAAGCCCTCACTGGCCTCCACCATCAGGGGTAAAAAAGACAGAAGCATGTGCAGGATGTCGGAGCAATGAATGTCGAAGGGTACGCTGCGACCTACACACGTAGTCAAGCCATGGAGAGTCAGCCAGCACAAGGGGCACGATGCTCATAATGTGCTAGAGCGCCTCAAACAAGATCAAAATCGAAGGTTGGCACCAACCTGAAAATAACCAGTCATATAGAACACAAAATATGCATTAGGACCTGAGACTGAGAGTTCCCTGATCGACAGAGAGACCATCATATAACATGTTAAGAGTAAAAAGAGAATTGCCTCCATCACAATCCAAAGTCGGCATCAATAGCAGGGTCACCTGAATCCCGAAGAACTACTGTAAATCAGCCTTTCTAACCACATACGCCAATGGAAAAACAGAATCCCGACGTGGCAAGACGCAAGTCAATCAGGAAAACTTCCCAAGAGACAAATCGAGGCTCCCATGTCATTAAAAACAAAGAGATTCAAGGCCGGGACCCAATAGTACGAAGTGACACCCAACATGCACCAATTAAGACTCACCCGACGCAAGTGCAATACCTCTTGGAAACCCAGCTCATGAAAGTCAACTACCTCACTCACAGTCAAATCTTTGATCAATCGATGCAACCGCTTCAGGCAAGAGTGTTGTGGCCGAAACCAAAAAGTGCGGACCAATATACCCTCCACCAAAGGAGACGGATTAGAGCAATCAAGCACGTTGCCCGAAATTTGTAGATTCTGAAGCAACTCTGTAGCAATCTCATCAAAGAATCTGGTGGCTCCATTGTCGGGAAACATGGCATCCTCAAAAGAAAAGTCAAAGAAGGACGGAGATTTGATTGCTTCAAGGCTTGGAAAAGAAGCGTCACCTCCATCAGCTCTAAGGAAAGAAGCCCCTCTATCACCAGCTCCATGCCCATCAACATTCCAAGAGGCCATGAGTGGGGGGGAATAAAGAGAAGCAAAGAATGAAGAAGGGGACAAAAGGAATGGAATGGAGGAAGAACGAGTTCGGAATGAGTCGAGGTTAAGGCACTCAAAAAGTGAAAACCGTAATTGGATTTCCAGCACCCTGACACTGACATGTCAAACCTGAATGAGCCAGTGTGCATAGTAAAGAAGTCAAACCCTGGAAATTGAATTTCCACCGAGTGACATATGGGCGCGGATTTCCTGCGAAAGCCTTCCGCATGAAGTTCCTGCACTGGGAAGGGGTCCACAGTGATGTTTTTTGATAAATCCACCCCGTCCATCCGTTTTGGGAGCTCATTTTAGGACCTGACAGCAAAAATGAACCGGATCCAAGACTCAAGTGTGCCCCAAAATGTGAGGATTGAACGTCCACAGTTGAAATATTTGTGGAGCCACAGAACTTTCGAATCAGGATAATATTTGTGTTTCCAGTTCATCCCAGTAGTAGTGACGTTATGAACGGTATGGATGTCATATAAACATCACTGTGAACCCTATGGAGGTTTCAACGGTAGTAATTTACCTACCCACCTTTTCCTTTAGTGAGGCCCACTTGAGTCTTGGATCCAGTTCATTTTTTCTGTCATATCCTAAAGTGAGCTCCAAAAACGGATGGACGGGGTGGATTTATCAAAAAACATCACTGTAGGCCCTACCTTGGTTCCCAGTTCGCAAGGCTTTAGCAGGAAATCCGCGCCCGTGACATATCAATTAGGATCCCAAAATCCACTCTTAGAATGTCAGCCAACACGAATCGTGAAGCGCCACGTGATAGGCAGAAATCCAATTTTCAAGTGCTCTGTGGGCCCATGACATGCGGGAAGGGTCCCCAACATCCTAGCAATCCAATTCACCACGCCGTCGCCTGCCAATTGAACCCACAGGGAGCATGAACAGCGTCCAAAATATGGTTTGTCCCAAATCGAGCATACCAGGTAGTATAGTCCCCGTCTAGAATGATGAAATCATTAACGTCTACTCCCGCAACTGCCACAAATAACGCCTGGTATGTAGGGCTGTAAATGGCTGGGTTTGGGGTGGGTTTACCTAGAACCAGACCCGCTCATTTACTAAATGCGTCTGGGTCTAAATTTGAGATCTAGACTCTTTTACTAAATGTGCAGGTCTAGGTTGGGTCTGAATCAACCTATCAGACCCATTTATAAATGGGTTGGGTCTAGGTATGCAAGCATTTTTACTAGGTTTAAAATCATGTTTGGATGGGTCCGGGCCCGGATGGGTCCCTTGCAACATAGACCAAACTGCCCACTTACTAAATGGGTTCGGGTCAGGCCTAATACAAAGGAAACCAGATCCAGACCTGTTTAGCATCTGGGTCTGTTCTTGGACCCAACCCGTACCATTTAACAAATGGGTTGGGTCCGGGTACCCCATCGAGTCCGCTGACCCATTTACAGCTCTAGTGGTATGGGATGAGAGCCCAGTTTGCAGGTTCCCAAGGAGGAGTAAAGGGAACCCTATGAGTGCCAATCAGCAGCCAAAATAACTGCTCCCCAAAATACCACTTATTTGCTTTGTGATCCTTGAGAATGGTCCAACAGAGTGACAAGTTGACAAATGCGCCAGACTCTGCAATAACCGGCGATGAACAGTAGGCCATGAGGTGGAAATGCAGAGGAAAGGAAGTCATAAGAACGTTCTTAGAGCTTGTTTGATTTTCTTGATTACCTATAAATGCCTTGCAAATGGGTCATTATTACCTTTTGTTTGGTTTTTAGAGAAATTACTGCCTAAAAATAGTGTGAATTTTAATTAAATTCCATGTGTTATTATGGCTCAAAAACTGTGGGGCCCACCATGATGAACATGTTATATCCATGCCGTCCATCCCGTTCCACAAGCTCATTTTAGGGCATGTGTAAAAAATGAGGCAAATCTACAACTTAAATGAACTACACTACATGAAACAGTGGTCCTAGTAGACCTTAACTGTTGAAAGTTAATACCTTCCTAGGGCCCACACTAATGTTTATTTGTCATCCAACCTGCTCATAAGATCATACAAACATGGATAAAGGGAAAACGTAATAATCAGCTTGATCTAAAAATTTGTAGCCCCAAACAGTTATCAATGGTAGGCATTCAATTCCTACTGTTGAATGTGGTGTGGTTCACTTGAGCTTTAGATCTGCCTCATTTTTGGGCTCATGCCCTAAAATGAGCCGGCGGAATAGATGGACGACATGGATATGACCTACACTTCACGGTGGGCCTCACAATTTTTGCACCCAAAATATCTTCCTGCCCCTGTTTTGAGCTAAAAAATTGAACGCATCAACATCGACTTTGGGCCAAGAGTCGTAAATACAAGTGTAAGCAATGATGGCTATTTTATAATGCATTTACAATGTAATATGGAAATCAAATAGGCCCTTAACAAACACCAACACAAGTTGAAAAGGAAAAAGGGTGCTCACATCCGAACGCAAG
Organism: Liriodendron chinense; assembly: GCA_003013855.2. Taxonomy (NCBI): domain Eukaryota; kingdom Viridiplantae; phylum Streptophyta; class Magnoliopsida; order Magnoliales; family Magnoliaceae; genus Liriodendron; species Liriodendron chinense. The sequence continues at coordinate 162,109 of ML058337.1, read as the reverse complement.
AAGCTGTCAATTGGGACCGCCACGCCTCTTCCGCCTGGATCAGGGTACCAACACAATTGTCCCCGTGCCATATCTGCGTACAAGGGACCGCCGGTTCGTAGTTGATAAGATGTGGGACCCATTGGGGGAAGTGATCAAAGAAGCAAGCCTAAAAGCAAGCACCACGACTACGACTTTGTACATGTGTCCTTTAAAGCAAAATACAAAGCAAGGCGTAAGTACAAGGGAGTTACCTCAACAAGCGGGAAGAAGCCGGTGATGGACTAGCTCTCCATCCACCTGGCCTTGTCCAGGCTCATAAACAGATGCATCAAAAGCGTTAAGCCCCAATTGTACTCGATGGGGAAGTTGATGTCGATGATTAGAATGGGGAAACGACAATTCATGTGCTTGTTCCCCTAATTGAACATGGTGCTGCCGAGGGTGTAAAGGATCAAAAGCGCGTGCTTTCCTTCGGCCTCCTCTTTTGTTTGCGGGGCCCAATGTGCAAAGAGTTGTTGAACAACCAGTAAAGCTTCTAACCTCGCCCCTCAAATTCGGATGGAGGGGGCACAATGTCGTAGTGGGCCTATGAGTCAATGGTGAAGATGGCTAGCTCCTCACAGGGTAGAGAAATGCCATCGAACTGGAGACTCGTCTGGCTGGATGGTCACATCGAGGGGAGTAATCCCCTATTCCCTGAAGGGAAACTAGAAAGTATTTGTTTCAGCCGGTCGTCATTTGACCAAAGCAGACAGAATGCCATTACTAACAAAACCTATTTGGATATTGAATAAACGGTCGAAGGGTGTGTGCGGTTCAAGACTCGTGTAGGAGTTGGTTATCAATCCCATGCCACTCATTCCACTTTAAACGGTTCCCCCGGCCACACGACTTTGGAGGCATTACACCCCCAGCGGCATAGTCAGATAGGTGGGCCCCATCGTCCCGGGGTATGTACGCAAGATCATTTACCCCGTCGTCACTTCGGGGAGCTCTAGATGGACGGGCACCGCTGGAGGAGGGTTTTGAAGAGCCCTTGCCACAAAGAGGCATGATGCGATGAAGAAACAAGCAAGAGATGCCACTCATGCACCAGGTAAGCACGACAACCCCCCTCGCAACACCAAAATCTATGTTAGGCGCACATGCGAGTGATTAAACCAATCCAACAGTTTTGATGGATTTGATCATCAATCATGGCCAAGTGGGGCCCATAGGTTGCCACAAAATCCAAGATGCAAGCAAAGCAAGAAAATGTTCAAGTCATCCAACAGTCCAGATGGGATTGATCCTCAAGCGTGGCTAGTGGAGCCCACGACTTGCCACAAAAGCCAGGATGCAAGCAAGGAAGTGTTCAAGTCATCCAATGGTCAAGATGAGCTTGATCCTCAAGCATGGCTAATGGGGCCCACGGTTTGCCAAAAGATCTAAGAGGAAAAAGGAAAATGATTAAGCCGATCCAACAGTTCCGATGGTTTTGATTATCAAGCAAGGCTACTGGGACTTGCCCCCACAACTTGAGATTAACCTCCCAAATGAAAGGATTGAAAAATCCAATGGTCCGGATGGCTAATGGAGGGCCTGCCTTCATAGGGATGGCTTGCCAAAACCAAAGGCCCCCCATGGCATCAACACCAAGGGCCCCTTTTTGGCCATCAAGATCAAGCTGTACGTGAACGAAAGAGGGATGATGAATCAATCCAACGGCTCGGATGAGGCCAAAATCAAACTATCACCAACAGTGAGGCCCACCTTCATCATGGACAAGCAACATGTCCAAAAGAAAAACAAAATAGCAAATCTTACCTTAGCCAAAACGGGAGCAAAAGAAGACAAAAGTGAAGAGAAACGTGAGGGAGTTCTGGTAAAAACCAAAAGGGCCAGCTGGATTTTATAGAGAAATAGGAGGCAGGCTTCAAACCGGGCAGTGCAATGGCCCAGCCGATAACCCAGATGGACTGGCGGAGATCACATTTCCGCCAGCTTGGCTTTTGACCCGATGAGACTAGCCCATGGCCGAATCTTGGCTAGGTGTACTTTTGGAGAAGAGTGGAGAAGAAAAAAACAAAGAAGAGGAGAAATTGGAAGAGAAATGAGGAAGAGAGATTCTCTCTTTACATTTGTGTGGTGCTAATGACAGAATGGGCAGTTTTAAGAACCACGCATGTATGACTGATAGCTCATACCATGGATGGGCCATACCTGCAATTGGCTTTGCTGAAAGAGAATCACTTCCAAGTCGAGATTTACATATAAAATGTTTGTTGCCCATGAAATTTTCTCTGATCTCTGAGAAGCCCTTTCAAGACATGGGCATCAACAAGATTCCAAACATTTCTGACAACCCCACTGGACAAGGCCAAAAATGCTTGTTTTGCAGCCAGGCGATGCGCTTCCAATGCTTCAGCATTACCAAGGAGCATGTTGAGGGCTCCCAGTAGGTCTTTTGAAGAGACCTGTTGATGATAGCCACATTCAGTCCCGTAGGAATATAGTACAGAAGTAGCAAGTTAAACCAAAAAGGTTGGTCCCACCATGAATATTAGGGACCATGAAAATCAGGCTGACCACTCATCAGGTGGACCACACATACTTTGGATCAAATCTGTGTCTGCAGCTGTCCATTGCTTTTTATGGTTCAGTCCACACAATCAGAGGGTCAGCCTATTTTTGCATCATTTGTTCTTTATGCTAGGGCCAATCTTCTTTATGGATAGAATGCTTTACATACCTGATACAGAGACGCCTACATTTTGTTATAACCGTTTGTTTTCTTACAAGACACACTTCAGATGGTTAGCATCATCTAACCAAAGTGCTTATTTGGAATAAGCAATCCATGATGGGCACTAGATGTTCCAAGATGATCCTTGGACGTTTTCTCTCTGCATCTTAACTGTCCTTTTTTTCATGCTACTATTCAGATGATAAGGATCATCCGATTGGTGTGATGTTCCATCATGGCCTACCAATAGTGGCATGGAAGGATTGGAAAGTCCAGATCAATTATTGACTCCCCCACGCATCGTTAAAAGCTTCTAAGACGTTGGTAATGTTCCCATGAAGGTGGGGCATTAGTCTATAACACAATTTATTGACCATTCTGAAGGGTTTTACCAATGGAAGGTAAGATCAATCTTAATACTAAATCTCTACTTGGTCAAACATTAGAGTCGCACTATCAACCCTTTTTTTCTCTTCTTTTGATAAATCCCACTTTCAATCCTCTTTCCTAGAAAAATAGAAGATACAACCTACATTTATGTAAGAATAGTTTTATTACAAAGCAACTTCTATAGAATAATAGTTCCACTCATTGTTTGTAGATTTCCTAATCAAAATTGGATTGCTTCAAAATAAAATCAGTCGTAAATGGGCACAAATCCTCCTCTTTGTACCGTGCGTCTTCTTTGTGGAAGTCAATAGCGTCCTTAAAAAATAGGATGTGGGAAGTAATAGGATTTACTTTGGAAGACGGGAAAAAATATTCATTTTTGGGAGGTTAGATGGATTAGCGAAAGCAAGCTATGCAATAGTTTTCCAAGGTTGGCAGGGGCTGCTAGGGAAGTGGATGTCAAAGTGGAAGATTGCTAATCATGGCAGGGGGAGGTTGTTATATGGTTACCCCCCATGTAGAATAAATGTCTCAGACCAAGAATTCAGAGATTTGATTAATCTTGTCCGACTACCTCGAGCTTCAACTCACATAGATGTTTGAAAGATAAATCAGGTATGCTTTCAGTGAAATCCTTTTATCGGGTGCTTATCGACAATGAGGCGAGTGTAGACACTTCTCCGATGGCTTATGTTTGGTGTAGCGTTAAAGTGCTCCATTGAAGGTGGCGGCTTTTGAATGGCTTGTTGGTAGGAACAAGATGTTAACAATAGACAATCTTTCAAAGAGGAATATGATTCTTCCGAATGTATGTCTTCTTTGTTTTTGAGATGCAAAGTCAGTGAATCATCTGTTTATCCATTGTTCTTTTGCTAGGGAGGTGTGGTGCCATTTCTTCCAACTTTTTGGAGTGTTCTCGGCGTTCCCAAGTTTGATAGATTCTTTTCTCTTATCGTGGCATGGATAGGATATAGGGATTCCAAGGAAAAGGATCTGGAGGTTGTGTTTGTTAGTGGGTTTATGGGCTCTATGGCTTGAAAGAAATGTCTCTGTTTCAAAAACAAAAAAGGGAGGGCGATAGATGTTTTTAAGAGGGCTAAATTGTCTATGTTGGATTGGGCTCTAGGGTGGGGTACCTTGCCTCTGCTCCTGGGGGGATGGTTTTAGTTTTGTTTCCTTTTCTTTTCTTCTATGTACACTTTAATGAAATTACCAATTAAAAAAAAAAAAAATTGGAAAGAATCTGTCCCATAACAAACTCAGCAAGTTTTAGACTGACTCAACTGGATTTTGGGTTGAATACCTGGAATGGGAAAGTTTGGAAACCTGAAGAGTTTAATATAGTGTCTTTGCTGAATGGGCAAGAATCCTGTCTTTCAGGATAGTGTTCATCCATGGCATATGAATTCTTCCAAGTACAAGGCATGTCACACATTAGAAGAAATTGACACTGACCAACCTATGGATTCTTGGGCAACAGCCGCAGTACTCCAAAGGATTGCAAGCATATACCCACTTACACAACCTATATACCTGATCATGATGTGATGACACAATTGCACGCAAGCATGATTGAAAATTCTTTGTTGGAAGTTCAAACAAAAAAATAAGGGTGCCATTTGAGGGAGATGAGATGCAGTGCACCCTGCTTTTCTCACCATCAATCAGTGTTTTAAATAGCGAATAGCGTGTAGCGTAGCCTTCACCCTGCCGAAGCGTGAGGCGTAAGCTACATAGCGTGTAGCGTAAGCTACACACTGCTTAGATTTTTAATCAAGGTTGCACTTGGTTACACCAAATTAGATGATTAATAATAAAATTTAACAAAATTTCATAATATTTGGTGCAACCAAATGCAACTTAAAGTAATAGCAAGGGGGAATGATTAAATATAAAAGTGAAAAAGAGCAACAAAACTTATTTAAAACTGTTTCTTATATTATTTTACTAAAGGCATTGAAAAGGCTAACGAATTTTCATTGAAATAGAAAAATGTAACAAATCATTAAAAACATTATTGATTTTAATGTTATAGTGAAAAATGACTTGTAAGGTGAGCTATGTAGCATGTAGCGTAGTTTATGAAGCGTTTAGCGTATCCAAATTAATCATGTAGCATAGGCTACATGCAACTTGAACTATTTTCATGAGCTACGTAGCATTTAGGCTAAGCTACGCTACATAGCGTAAGCTACATGCTACATAGCGTAGCTATTTAAAACACTGCCATCAATATATCCTTGGAACCCACTTGAAGTCAAGAAGATGGATTTGAGGAATAAAAATGCCTATTCCTGGAGTTGTGCAAAAAATGAGTACGCCACCAACTACTGTTAAGTGGGCTTGTTTAGTCAAGGCTATTAAGAAAAACGCTCTATCTCTTTTAGTTTTTTTAGACATGACAATAAAGTCTAACTCTGTAATGAATGTGTTAGCTAAGGCTTCATCAAGATGTTACCCTATTCGCTGAAAAGAAAATAGGGCAGTTCTTCAAAATAGCGTTGAGTTATATAACCAATAAAAAAATATATTTAGCTGCCAACAGAATGACACCCCCAGCAGAAGACAACTTAGTCTAATGGAAACTTGGAAACTCCCCAAGGCACAAATCTCGCTTCCCAATTGTTGTTTTTCTTCATGACTGCATTTGGTTGTCCACAAATGGCTCCAGAACGATATTTGTCATTGCATCTAAACTGGACCTAAAGAAGCCATCTCTCATCCATCTTTGTGCATCGTCAATCCATTGCCTTTATGGTTGTTTCACTTTCTTCCCTTTTCAGTTTAGGGATTCATTAGTATTTCATGATCATCATCATAACCTAGGCCTCGCTATTTGGGTTTGGCTTTTTTATCAGTATATATGGGGAGAAGGTTTCATAGATTGTAATTATAGGGAATTGATATCTACACTCACACCCTGTTTCAGTTTTGGGATCTGAAAAAGTACAAAAGTGTACTCTTACAAATCCAAAATGAAAAAATGGTGTAAGCAAATCAAGTATTTTCTGGAAAAGAAAATCAAGCATTGGAGGCTCTTCTTACCTGCATAACAGACAAACGATTCGATTGTTGCATTTCTTGTACCATATGAGAGAAATGCCCAACATAAGGACCTGGAAATTAGCCAAAAAGATTTATAAAAAAAAATAGATAATCATTGCACTCCAAAATCCAACAGAAAAACATACAATTTGTTCAGCTGATAAGCATGCAACATAAAAAATAATTACCAGTTAAAACAGCACAACCAGCTGCTGCAGCCTCGGATATGTTGTGACCAGCTAAACCAGGTAAGAAGGAACCTCCAAGCACAGCAATCGGAGTTAACCTATACAAGCTTCTTAGTTCACCTGAAACACAGATTTGAAAATATAATATCATGAAATCATTTGACGGGATTCTTTTCGCAAGTATTCGGGCAATATTCTGCAAGCAAGCGCACATGTGAACTCTGTCAGTATGTCTTCCAGCATACCGCTATGAAACTCTACCCAAAAATTCACCGACTCAACTAGACAAGGTCAAAACTCCGCCAAGTTAAAGCTGTAAGTCAGTTTTATCTAAAACCTGACAACACATTATCCAGGAATTTGGATCGAGTACCCGATCAAACACTTGATGAACCCCGATATTCAGATAACAACAGCATAAACTTGTTGGACGCAAAAGAAAAAAAGAAAAAAGAAAAAAAAAAAAAAAAACAAATGTCTTAATGAAATTAAAGCTGACTCAAGACCCACAACCTCATGGAGTTGTTGAGTTTTGAGTTCTAAAACCTAGTGAAAGGAAGATAATGTCCTGCAAACCAGTGTTGTCATAAACGATCGCATAAGCGCTCATGCCATTGCATATGCCATTTTGGACCAGTGGACCACCATGGTGACATATACAGTTATAGTACAATTGGGGCTTATGTGGTCCCATAGAGAAGTATGCGACCCCATAAACCATGGTTAACAGTTAGATTTCTGGCATTTGGGACATTTTTTTATTCATTTCACTTTTGCCTATAAATAGGCATTCCAACCTCCTTACTTTCATGTCTCTATTACTCTCTCACTCTCTCTCTCTCTCTAATTGTAATAGTCTCATCTCTCAATCTCTCTAGTCTCTTAATTCTCTTATGTTAGGCTATGTGGATCTTGATCATCAGAGATGTATTATTCATCCAACCAGCACTGTTGCAAGTTGAGCTTTGCGCTGAGCTCACTAGGGTTTGCAAGGGGGCAGCACCCCCTTGCTTAGGGACCGGGGGTTATGCCCCCGATCCGGAGGGCAATTTTGTAATTTCACAAGGTGTTTTATGCAAACCCTAGTTCATTTGGGGTAATATATATTTTGTCGTGAGAGAGAGAGCCATCATTGTATTGAGAGATGCTTCTTCGTTTTTGGTTTTTTAGCATAGTGGATCAGGTGTGAATCATGGACGGATTGAAAGGGAACCACATAAATCTGTGTTGTGGTTTGCATCTTTTCTTTGTTTTCTTTTTATTTCGTTATTGTTGTGTGTGGTCGAGAAGGGATCGCTTCTCCCAACAATAGGTATCAAAGCCCTTGGTTTGAGTGGGAGCAATGTCGAAAGAAGGAAAGGTGAGGATTGAAAATTTCAATGGTTCGAACTTCGGCTTTTGGAAGATGTAGATTGAGGATTAGCTCTACTAGAAGGATCTCTATCTTCCTCTTAGAGGAAAATCAAAGAAATCAGAGAAGATGTTTGATGGTGAGTGGGAGGTGCTCAATAGAAGGCTCTGGGAACGATTCAACTTTCTCCGGTGAAATCTGTTGCATTCAACATCTCGAAGGAGAAGATCACAGACGATCTGATGGCAGCCTTAACAAGGATGTAGGAAAAAACCCTCTGCTTCCAATCTGCCATGCCTTGAAATTTAGAACTCGAGTATAGTGACCTTAGCCCAAGTTTCAGGGTTTGAATTTAAAATCCGAGCACACATTCTTGAAATTTCATTCTACACAGGGCATATATAAATCAAATTCAAATAAAACTTCATTAAACTAAATTTTGTCTTCAACTTAAATTTAAAATTTAAAATCCAACTAACTAATCTACTCCTAAGTTCCCTACTATTGGCAAAGCTTAAATAATGTCTTATTACATCAAATTTAAATGAAATAAATAAATCAACCTAAACTACTGTGGCTCTTCGAGTAGAAGCATTTGTCGAGGTATTCAGATTCGCCTACGTCTTCTTCTTCCAGGTAACCTCCAGGTATTGTTTATTTGGATGAGCTAAAATCCCAATGAGATCATTTTCATCACAAGGGAAATTCTAATTGATATATGACAAGATCCTAAATAATAATGCCTTAATTCTGTATTTCGATACTTATAACGATTCTTGGGTAATAGATTCCAATGCCTCGTTTCATGCTACTTCGAGCATGGATGTTCTTCATAACTATGTGCAGGGTAAACTCGGGAAAGTCTATCTGGGAGATGATGAACCTTGTTGTATTGTTAGAAAGGGGGATGTTCAGATAAACTCATCAAATGTGATAGTGCTATAGCTGAAAGATGTCAGGCATGTTCCAAATCTGAAAAGAAACTTGATCTCGGTTGGCCAGCTTACAAATTTTGGACACATGACGACTTTCACTAGTGATTCGTAGAAGATCACAAAGGGAGCTATAATAATTGGTCGATGTAAGAAAGAATGCACTCTTTACTTGACTTCCGGCTCTAATAGTTCCATTGTAGTTGCATCCAGTGTTTGAAGCATCGGTATCGCTACATGTTTCGTCGGCCGGGGATACGGAAATAATATCGATATCGCCATATCACTGATCATAAAAAATGCAGGGAACATGGGAAAAATAGTGGAATTTTTAGTGAAACTTCGGGAGATGGTAAAATACACATATTTGCATATTTAGGAATAAAAAATTTGCAAAAAGAAAGCATACATAATAATGGGGGCCTAAAAGCATGTGCCGTGATAAGAAATCAATCTAACCATCTCATCCATCCCATCTAAGCATCCAACTATTCATCCAACCTTCCATCTAAACATCCATTGATATTGCAGAATATTGACAACACACAATGTTTCGCCAAGAAATCATCAACTGGAAAGGAAATGAAAGATTGTGGTCTTGATATCGTGCATATTGCGATAATGATAATATTGAGATATTATCAATATTATCAATGACAAATTGAGCACTACATACAACCATGTGCCAATAAAAAAATTTGAAATGGAATTTTTTTTAATAAACAATTTTTTTGTGATATCAATACGTTGGTGATATTATTGAAATATCCCTGATAGACTTGTGATACAAGTGTCACCTAGAATTTACACAGTCGAAAATATTGGTGATACATTGGCAATATAGATACATTGGAAATACAAGTGACACGTAGAATTTACACAGTTGAAAATATTGGTGATTACATTGGCGATATCGATACGTTGGCGATACTTAGCGATACATTGTTGATACTTGAAATTTCTCATATTACTAGTGTTATCGGTATCGTTGAGCTGGAGAAAAAGATAATATTGGGGATATTTTGATAATATCGGAGATAATTTGAACAATGGTTGCATCATTAGAGGTGAACCAAAATGTTGTTATCGGTATTTGTTGTTGGCTGATAATGATGAACCAAAATGTTAAGAAGAGGCTTTGCATGTTGAGACCAAGAACAAGTGAGAGCAAGCTATTGAAGGTAAGATGGATTCTCTGATATCAAACTAGACATGGGACTTGGTCCAGTTACCTAAGGTAAAGGCAACTTTGCATAACAAGTGGCTTTACACATTGAAGGAAGAGCATGACGGTACTAGCCAATTCAAGGCCACGTTGATTGTGAAAGGTTCAATAGAAGGTGGGTATCGATTACACTAAAATCTTCTCCTGTTGTAAAGATTTCTACTATCAGATCAGTTTTAGGCATTATGATAGTAGAGGATTTGCATTTAGAACAATTAGAGATGTAAAACATCTTTTCTTCATGGCGATCTTGAAGAAGATATCTACATGCATCACCCACAGGGATATGTTGCACCTTGCAAGGAGAACATGATATGTAAACTTAAAAAGAGCTTATATGGTTTGAAATAGGCCCCGAGACGGTGGTATAAGAAGTTTGGCAATTTTATGTCCACTAATAGCTTTAAGAGGTGCTATGTCGATTACTGTTGTTATTTTAAGAAACTTGAAAATTCTTATCTCATACTTCTTTTGTATGTAGATGATATACCTGTTGCAAGGTCAAGCATGCATGAGATTTCAAATCTCAAGCAACAGTTATCTGTGGAGTTTTCAATGAAGGATTTGGGTGATGCAAAACAAATCTTTGATATGAGAATTAGCAGAGACAGAGAAAACAAGAAACTGAAATTGTCACAAGCTAAATATGTTGCAAAAGTACTCAAGCGATTCAACATAGAAGGTGCTAAATCAGTTAGCACTGCATTGGCAGGCCACTTCTCTCAAAGGAACAAGTAGCAACATAGGAAGAACGTGACAGCATGGCCAAGATCCCAGATGCCTTGGCCATTGGTAGTTTAATGTACATTGTGGTTTGCACAAGACCAGATATTGCTTATGCAGTGGGAGTTGTTAACAAGTTTATGAACAACCCAAGGAAGCATTGGGAAACTGTCAAATGAATTCACAGATCCTTGAAAGGTACTACTGATGCAGCATTGTGTTATGGAGGGTTAGAAATAAGTTTGCAGGGATATGTTAATTCAGATCTAGTAGGGAATATTGATAGCACAAAAGAGCCCTACAGGGTATATATTCATTTTAGGCCGTGCAACAGTTAGTTGGGTTCACGATTATAGAAGATTGTTACCATCTCAATGACAAAAGCAAAGTATATTGCTGCAATAGAGGCTTGCAAGGAAATTGTGTGGTTACAGGGTCTCATGGAGGAGTTAGGTAAGAAGCAAGAAAATTGTAAGTTGTACAATGACAGTCAAAGTGCAATTCATCTAGCAAAGAACTCAACCTTCCATTCAAGGGTAAAAAATATAGATAATATTATTTCATACGATTGCTTTTGGAAGATGAACAATTTACTTTGGAGAAGATTCACACAGGTCAGAACCCTATAGATATGTTGACCAAGGTGGTAACTATAGAGAAACTGAAGTCATGCTCGGTTTATGTAGCTTGAAGACCAGGAGGAGATTCACATTGAGTTCTTTACAAAGGCATGGCTTTTGCAAATGCAACAGATTCAGTGGAGTTACTCGTGATTAGTCTCCAAGTGGGAGATTGTTAGGCTCTATGGAGCTTCATCATTAGAGATGTACCATTCATCAAGCCAGCATTATTGTAGATTGAGCTTCGTGCTGAGCTCACTAGGGGTTATAGGGGGGGGAGCACCCCCTTGCTTGGAGGTTTGAGGGTGTAGCCCCCGACCCGAGGGGCAATTTTGTAATTTCACATGATGTTTCATGTAAACGCTAGTTTGTTTTGGGGTAATATATGTTGTCATGAGAGAGTCGTCATAATATTGAGAGTTGCTTCTTTTTTTGCCTTTGAGCAGTGGATCGATGTGAATCTGTGGACGTACCGAAACGGAACCATGTAAATCTCTGTATTGTGGTATGTATCTTTTCTTTAGTCTAATTAAACTATTAAAACAAAATTCCCTACACTCTTATTTTTACACACACACACACACACACACACACACATTCAGTTTTCCTTGAATTTTCCATTTTTTATTCTTTTCAAAAGGAAAAAAAAATTGGGAGGTTATGAGATCATATATGCAATTCTGCCATCGCATAAGCGCACAGCCCCCTTGGGTTGCACGGGATTGCTTATGCCATTTGACAACATTATTAAAATTGCAAGAACAAGAGTGGAAAACTGTGAAACAAGAATAACTCTGCAAAGGAACGCAAGAAAATTAACCAAAAAGTAGGAAGTCCTTAGAAGGGTGCCCCTAAGCAATACTATGATTATCAAGCTAGTTTCTTACCACTGGCATCTGAATTGACATTGGTGTACATAAAAGACATTTTGCTATCTCAAGGATAAAAAAGAGGACATATTGCTATCTCAAGGATTTAAAGATCTGTAACTTTGTTCCCAACAACCATAGTATACTTCTAGAGACACAAACCTGGGAATAATATTGAATTTGGATAACTGGTCCATCGAAACATGTCAAGAGAAACATTCGAAAATCCAATTTCAAAACTCAAACTGTTTGGACTCAAGCCAAATCAAAATGTAGAGAGCAACTGTATTGAAAGGGCAAGAGATTAGTGTTAACGCATCTTAGTTATCAAGCACTCTTTCTTTGTACACATAGACATAGCATGCATGAACAAGATCTAGACCATTCAACTGTTGGCTCCTTACACAGATGAGCCCTACCCCACAAATCACAGTGCTACGATGATCCTAACTGTCACTTGAGGGTAAGAGTCACATACTTTCACATTGTAATCTTCAAAAGTTCTCCAATTGGTTGCTAATATCATCCAGCCAGTCTGATTTTTGGGCAGATCCAATCAGCAATAGGACCCCAGAGACTGAATAGTCAGGATCTCATACATGCGTGCCAATTGCACAAAGATAATACTTGATAACCTAGACATCAAAAGGAAAGGTTCTTCTATATCAAAAATGTGATGTTCACAGTAAAAGAACATGGGCATTTGCCATCATTTAGAGCCCTAAAATTTGGTGTATCTCCAGTCCTTAAGAGTTAGGTGAAACTATCTTGCAGAAGCATTTTTTGGATTAGTATTAAAGCTCATTATGATCAGATAAAATTTCAACCAGGTTTGTATGACTACTGACAAAGGGAACACCTTGATATTTTATACAACAGAGACTCCACATATCTACAACGTTATATATGTGGTTGTTCAGAAGCTTTCTATTTAAAGAATATTTGCTTTCTCATTTTCCATGGCTGGTCAGAAGCTTTTGTATTTTCAAAAAACATCTGGTTGCAAAAGAAGTCATGTAGCCGAGCCCAATTAGTTGGATAAGGCTTAGAGGATGATGATGATGACGATCTGGTTGCGAATCTAGGGGAAATCCGTAAAGCTGAACCCACTTTGCCGAAAACCATTTTCTTCAAATGATCTGACCACTTAGAATTAGGCTGTAATAAAACACATTGCGCCCGAGTAATTTCATTAGGTAATTGTAGGCTAAGACTGAAATGCATGGACTTCAGGGAATCCAAACATGAATCTCAAGAAAAAAAAATTGTAAATATGTCACCACATTACCATTCACATGGATTTGACTTCATGGTAATTACCATGGAGTCACATCGAGCAGTGTGCATGCCATCCAACACATCCAATAGGAAAATCCAAACATCGGGTGGGTGTGCCCCAAGGATAAAGCTAATCCAATCATCAAGTGGACCAGACAATAGAGAACCATGGACAACCACCTGAAAGCCTCCAAAATCAGTATGGGTCCCACTGCAGCTTATGGGATCCAACCTATCCAATAGGATCACCCCACCATGAAAATGGGATGCACCAAAGAACAGGCCTATCCAATCTATGTTTCTAAACTCACCAGGTTGACTCAAAACCCAGCTGAGTCAACTCAACGCAGTGAGATTTTGAGCTCGAGTAGCTGGGAAACTTGGTCTTGGGTCTTAACTCAATCCCAACTCAGGATGACTCGATGATTCACAATTCTAGAATGTAAATGGGGAGGGAGGGAATAGAACCCCCGACATCCCTAAGACAATAAATGAACATAAGCAGCACACTATGGACCGGTTTATTAACAATATTTGCAGTTTATAATACTTAACTATGTTAAATATCTACCCTTATCCCTAATTGTTTAAGTTTCTAGTTGTTAAATATCAAGTTGAGTCAGTTCAAGTCTTCAAGTCAACTCAACCCAGATGAATATAGAGTCGAGTTTTCAGGTTTTCGAACTATGATCCAATCATCAGGTGAACCCCCAAAACTTGTATTTCAAGGAAGTTGGGTGGCTCTCCATTGTTTTCCCTGTTGATCCACTAGATAACTGGATTGCCTGATATTTGGGGCATCCCATCATCATGGTGGGGTGCATATGTTTGACAGTTTGAAGGTACTTCAAAACAAGAAACTAGAATGCTTGATCTTGGAAGATACGGACCTAATGTGTCCACCACATAGAAATTTGTGCTTGGCAAAATTCTTTCAGTTTGAGACCTCAAGACAACATGCAGCCCTTCTCTCTGCAAAGCCTGCAAAGAAAAAATGAAGATAATTATTATAAATTTAATATAATATACAGGCAGAAATTGTTCGCTCTTACAGCCAACCCCCCTCATTAACTAGAGTGAAGCTCACACGCATCCATGCACCACATCCAACTACCACACATACACACTAGTTGCAACTCAGAATCATGTGTGGTATCTAAACAAGCACACTTTTATAAATCATCATCATCTAAGCCTTATCCCAATTAATTGGTGTCAGAGAACTACTTTTATAAATATCTCTCCGAAGAGAGACTCAAAATCCTTTGTATTCCTAAAATCCTACCTTTTATAAATAATTTCTTAGTGGTTTAAATTTGCAAGAGAAACTTCTGTTGTTGGTGGACAAAAATGCCCTTAATCCTATTCTCACAACTGAGAAGACAAAAGTAAATGAGGAATACGATACATAGCTCACAACTTTGCACATTAAATATGCCTTGTTAAGTCTGGCAAGTGGAGGGCATTTTTTAGTCAGATAGACCATTGGTATACCAAGAAATTATAGCCTGAAAAATCATGCAGATTGGAAGATCTCAGACATCAACATTTTGACCGTTATCATACTTCTCTTATGACTCGTCTATATGTAGTAGATTATTTGAGAAGGGTAAGATTATCCTTTCGAAGAGGGTTTTGTGGCATAATGCATCCAAAATGGAACACAACTGACCAATGGCATGTGATCTTCGTGTTCGACACTTGAGATTGACAATTTGGAATTAGTATTCTACCATACCTCATCTAAAAAAGCAAAACATTATATGTTCCCAAGATCTACCTGGGGATATTTGTATCAGGCTTCCCCATTCATGCATTTTGAGTTGATGGTTCCATGACCTACTACTTTGGTCTGATGCAACCTACCATGAATGGACTACCCCCAAAATATCAAACAGATTGAAAGCTCTTACCTACCGATCTTGGCTATGTTTAAATGAACGTGCCATATTGTCATGTTTTTTTCTCCACTATACCTTCAGTTTGGAGATTGAAAGGTTAGGAATAGGATTGCCCATTGTACATCCTAGGTTGGCCCATTTGAGCAATAGACTAGATCATTGAAGTGTGGACCCATGTTTACAAACTAAATACTTGATATGCTCTGAGAGAACTTGTTGTCCTTAAAAAACCTTGCATTGCTTATCCTTGTTATGGTACACGTTTGGCTATTCAGTTGTGGTACAACAAATGCGTGCCAAGTGCCAATGCACCACAAGTGCCATCATCCACCTTCAAGCACCTTAAATGTGCCACATAACCTTCAAGGCCCTTCATCCACCACATAAGCCATGCGCTCCATGTGCCACATGTTCCATTGTACATTATCAAATGCCCCATGCGGGCAAGATGTGCCACAGTAGATATTCAATCTCCCTGCATCTGCCGCAAATGCCACCATATGTTTTCAAGCATCACACATATGTCAAGTTGTCGAAGTCCACAAGTGCCACATGTGCTGAAAATCCTTATTCCAGGATGCTGAGAAACAGCACCATAATAGCTTCTCCAATGCAACTAGGCCCAGACAGCTTGTTCTAGGTCAGCATGACCTGGACTACTTATCTGAGACTGAACTAAGGTTGCAGTCAAAAGGCCCCAAAGTACAAATTTCTTTCGAACTCACCTCTCACAAGTTACATCCCGCGATCTGGTAAGTTTGTGCGAGATCAACACCACTCATCAGGCCAATCCCACTGTTAGATGCCATATTAGGATAGTGTGACCATCTTGTGTGCTACATACGAGTATCAAGTGTGAACCATCTTCATTTTTTTCTCAACCATCATTTCTTGTCCATGTTTAGCACCACTAATAATCATATAGACCAAATTTTGGAAAGAGGGCATCTCCATACAGTGGTGCAAGCCTGGAAAGCTGTTTGGATCTCTCACTTGTGGTGCCGGTTGCCATGTGTGAGGCACATGTGCTGAAAAGAAAAGAAGCTTAGCTCAAGTGAGCTTAACATTGCTCCCTCAAAATTCATTAAAGTGGGAGGTAGGAGACGATTTTGTGGAATGGAGACGACAAAGTGTAACCACATATGCTCGCTAACATCCAAATGAACCAAATTTAGGACTCGCAAGAAATTATTTTAGAAAAAAAAAAGAATTTAAGAATGTATGGGATTTTGAGTGCCTTTCTAGAAGATATTTAGGGGTCGTTTGGGACGTGAGTACAAAATATTTATGAACATGAAGAATCATTTGGTCCAAATGCATAAGAGTCTTAGTACGTGGCCATGTTGGTTTAGGAAAGTGAAAAAGCTCAACCTTTTGTGTTTGTTGTGAGAAAACTAACTGTTTTTAGAAACCAGCTCAGCTGTAGTAAGATCCATTACAAAAGCAAACTAGAGAAAGGTTTGATCCAGTGTTTTAAATAACGTGTCGCGTATAGCATAGCGTTTGGCCCTCTATAGCGTGTAGCTTAAGCTACATAGCGTGCAACGTAAGCTACACAATAGTTAATATTTTTTTAATTAAAATAATAGAAAAATATAATAAAATTTACAAAATGCATAATTCCTATGAGTTCTTGACTACAAATTTGGATTGTCAACCACATATTTCCATGCAAAATCTCTCTCTTTGCCTTCAGACATCTCTAAGTGTGACCTCTTTTTTATTTATTATTGAAACATCACAAATTCACAATATGGACCACAATTTGTATGGTCCTAGATCAGTGTTTGAGGGATCGGTATTACTATAGCTCTCACTAGCCAGGGATACAGAGACAATATCATTATCACCGATAATATCGTCGATTCCCGAAAAATGCGGGGAAACATGAGGAAAACGGTGGAATTTTTTGGTGAAACTTCAAGAGATGCTAAAATACACATATTTGCATATTTAAGAATCAAATAATAGCGAAAAAGATGCATATTTGCATATTTATGAATCAAATAATAAGTTTCCCTTTAATGGAGCCTAAAAGCAATGTATCTTCAACATAGAGAAACATTAGGGAAATGCGGGCGAAATGGTGGATCCATCCATCCATCCATCCAACAATCCATCCATGCATGCACATACCTATAAAACACACACACACACACACACACACACACACACACACGCGCACGCGCACGCACACGCACACGCGCGCACACACACACACACACACACACACACACACACACACACACACACACACACACATCCAACCGTGCATTCATGCGTGTACATGCATATACACGCACAAACATGCATTTCATCATACAACCATGCACCCATAAAATTTTGAAATAATTTTTTTTTAGTAAACAGCCTTTTGGTGATATCGATATATCGATGATACATTGGCGATGCATTGGTGATATTATCAAAATATCACCGATAATATTGGCGATACATTGGCGTTATCAATACATTGGCAATACTTAGTGATATATAGTTGATACCTGGAATTTCTAATACTGCCAATGTTATCGGTATCGCTACTAGTGTTATCAGCATCGCCAAGCTGGATATATAGATAATATCAGTGATATCAGCAGCAGCATTGAGAAGACAGTCACAGAGATGGAAGAGGTTCTTACTAAGAATCTGCACCTTTGCCCTGAACTCCACATCCACCATCACAAGAACTAGCAAGAACCAATCCCTTGAGTGTGCCACTTTCTACAGACAATATAACCTTTCAGCAACTTTCTCCAGTGGCAGTAGTGAGAAGACAGTCGCAGAGTTGGAAGAGGCTAATCATCCTATACTCAGGATTGAGACCAAAAAATAAAATCGACTATATGTTTTTTCTTCATTTTCATCCATGCGTTCCTCATCGCAGCATGGCCGTATAGGCCTTTTGTGGCTCAACTCAAGCCACATCCATTGTAGCGTAGTGTAATAATTTCCCAACAACTTCCCACCCGATAAAAAATGGGCAATTTCCCAGGTCAGCTAGAACACTCCAGCTACATTTTTCCTTTGGAAGTATGATAACACAATAGAGCCCCAAATCATCTTGGCGATTTCACAGTACCTGAATGCTTCACTTGTCTTGGGCCTCATATATTGATGTATGAATAGTTGTTGTTAAATCTGTAAAAACATTAGGATATGTTGTTTTTTTTTGTCAGTGGGCATGTTGGTTGAGTTTTACCAGAGTTTGGGCCTATGAGTTATTCCTTCAAGTCATTGCTTTAGTAAGAGGGGTATTTATGTAAGCTTGAGCATATTGGTAGGAGCCCTAATAAAATAAGAGGATGGAACGTGTGAGCGCTGAATATAGTCTAGCAGTTCTTTTTTCTTCTCCCTTCTCTTTGTTTCTCTTATTTCTTCTTTTCTCTATTTTCTCCTCTATATTTCTGCTCGATGCCAGTTTACATGGTACTAGAGAATAGCTGGGAGCGATTCGAGCCCCACAACCTTCCTCTTTTCAACCCTAGTTGCTGGATCAAGTATTGGGGACCTCCTAAAACTGTAGAGGACTGTTCGGACCCTAAGAAAATCGTGTATCATCATTTCTTTGTGCAGAAAACAATATGTTTTCTGTGTTGTTCGTTGAGTAGAAGGAATCGCTCACAAACAGGAGCATGGGAGCCTTGGCATAAAAATGAAGGCTTGTTGATTTCTCTCATAAGGTGATGTTTAAAATTGATTTTGTGTTTGTCACACTATGTGGAAGCAATTTTTGGTAGACTATTGCCATCCGTAAGGTTATGTGTGATGTCCGAATGATTTTTTTTTTGATGACGCCAAGGCGTCCCCCACCACATTTTGAGGTGAGACTAATCCCTATGAATCATTTTTTATTTCTTCTTTTCTCTATTTTCTCCTCTATATTTCTGTTCGATGCCAGTTTACATGGTACTAGAGAATACCTGGGAGCGATTCAAGCCCCACAACCTTCCTCTTTTCAACCATAGTTGCTGGATCAAGTATTGGGGGGCCTCCTAAAACTATAGAGGATTGTTTGGACCCTAAGGTAACTGTGTTTCGTCATTTCTTTGTGCAGAAGCGCTGTTCGTCGAGTAGAAGGAATCCCTCACAAACGGGAGCATAGGAGCCTTGGCAGAAAAATGAAGGCTTGTTGATTTCTCTCATAAGGTGATGTTTAAAATTAATTTTGTGATTGTCACACTTTGTCGAAGCAATTTTTGGTAGACTATTTTCATCCGTAAGGTTATGTGTGATGTGTGAATGCTATTTTTTCTTATGACGTCAGGGTGTCCCCACCCCATTTTGAGGTGAGACTATTCCCTGCGGATGCACGCGATCACCTGCAAACCACGTGCATCGGGTAATCCCAGGGAGGGGAATTGAACTCACATCTATGGGAAGCACACCCACGACGCTTGCCGTTCGCCCAAACCCCGTGCGGGTGATGCGTGAATGATATTGATGCGGATTCTAGTGATAATGGGCTAGATTTTTTATTTTATTTTTAAATATTGTGTTGTTCTGGATGTGTAGTTGATTGTGGTTCTCATTGTTAAGTCAACGTTTTTTATATAAATTGAAGTTGATAGTGGGGTAACAATGGAACCCAAAGGTGTGCTTGTTGGACCCGCATCACTTGGAGAAATGTCTAGATCTTCATTTAATACGTCAATAACGTTTGTGAAGTTGAATGGGAAGAATTGTCTTATGTGGGCTAAGTCAGTTGAGGTGTTTCCCTTAGCCTATGAAAAGGATTAGTTTCTCACGAAACCTAAGGCTAAGGAATCTAATTCTAAATATAGACAATGGATGCATGATGATGCTCAGATTCGACCATGGTTGTGGAATAACATAGAACATGAGGTGGGTTCCAATTTGGTGTTCTAAAATACGACAAAAGATGTTTGGGGTACTATGATGAAAATGTACTCTTCAAAACAAAATATTTCTCGAGTATATCAATTATATGTGATCTTTTCATTATAACAGGAGGATAAGTCCCTTGGTGAATATTTTACAAAATTGATTAGACTATGGGAAGAGCTTTCCACATATCATCTATTAACTGATGAAGACACAAGAACATTTAAAGTCTACCGGTGAAGAAGGTGCACATCACAAGCTTCTTCCTTGTGGCTAGGCGATAATTGAGGAGCATTGAAGACCCTACGCACGTGATTGCACGTGATTTGGCACATGGAAAACACGTGTAGGATGGAAGAAGACCCGACTGAAGGTCGTCGGGCGCCCGACCAAAGTGGTCACTGGGCGCCCGAAATTTTTCGATTTTGAAGATTTGCTTGTTGGACGTTTTTGGTCCTCATCGGGCGCTCGACCAAATTGGTCACCGGGCGCTCGACCACTGCGCGAAATGTTTTTTTTTTTTTAACTTGTTTTTTACTTAATTTTTAGGGGTATTTTGGTACTTTTATGTTTTCTTATTGCTTATTTAAGTGAGCGAAGCCCTAAAAACGAGATTAGTTGATTATTAATGAAAAAGCAAACCTCTTTGGTGGCCTCTCCCTCCTCTCTCTCTCATGGTGCTTCTTCTCTTTCCTTAATCTTCTTCTTCTAACTTCTTCTTGTGCCCCTCAAAATTCTTCAAGGTAATTATCTTTCTTCTTTTTAGTTATAGTTTACTATCATCGACAGTTTCCTACTAATAACGCCACCACGACGTTCGTTCGTATCCGATACGGCCCTTTTTATTTTTGAGAAAACAGTTACATGACCGTTACGGGACCGTTTACTGTTACGGACCGTTACGGGCTGAACGGCCCGTAAGCCCCGTACGGCCTATTTTTCTGCAAACGCCGTTACTCCTCAAGCTACGCCACCCGTTCCTACGTATCGACGGCCGTAAAACCTTTTGGTCCTTGATTCGATCAAACTTTGAGAACAACTAACCCTAATCTTCAATTCAATCCTTCTAGACTTCCTGATTCTACGACTCTTCATTGATCGATTGGGTATGGCCATGCAAGATCGGGAGGTCCTATCCCTCGCCGGATCCAACCCTGGCTATCTGAAACTCAAACTTCGTAGGTTTGTGACGGTTTGGCCTTCGATCCATTGCAAGCTCCTTGTGAATTTTCTTAATTTAATAATGAGTGATTCCGAATTTAGATTATTTATTTCTTTTATATTTTCCGTTGTTTAATTATGTTCATGAGCATGCATCATAATTAGGGCATCCTACATCAAATTTGGTATCAGAGAATAGGCTTGCATGGTTTTGTCTAGATCGAGTTATCAAATTAGGGTTTTGATTTTTAGGACTGTTTTAGGAAATTTTCAAATTTAGAAAGTTTCCAATTTTAGAAAGTTTCCTAATTTGGAAAATTTCCAGATTTGAGTAGTTCCCTGTTGTAATTCATTAATTGTCAGTTCATCATAGTTTACATTTATCGCATTCATCCTGTGAGTTGCATATCCATACTGATCAAGTTGGGTAGAATTTGGTTCAAGTTTTACTTGTATGCCCATGAGAAAAGGTAGAGGTTTCGGACTTCAACCCACCATGAACAACGAGCAGTTATTTGAGCAACTTGCTCAATTGATACAAAAGATAACCGCTTTAGAAACGAGTCAAAAGCATGAGTTCGCTCGCTTAGATAACCAATTCACCACCACCATGACTAAGATCGAGCAGTTAGAGGCATCCTAAAGGGAGAACCCCGCTGTTGGGGATGATGCGCAATCCCAAGTGGGAGGGATCATTGAAGAACGCGCTCCCGCAAGTGGAGACAATAGTGGTAGAGATCGTGGAACCGGTCGTGGTGTTGTGCGAGAGGCACAAGCCATACATGATCATCAAGACCGTTACGATCCAGATGAACGTGCAATGAAGAATGTGAGAGTGGAGGCCCCAAGTTTTGATGGGCGTCTGGATCCCAAGGCATTCCTTGACTGGGTTGCTGACATGGACCACTACTTTGAGTGGTATGGCATGTCAAAAAACCGTTAAATGCGATTTGCAAAGATGAAACTTGTGGGCCAGGCCAAGTTGTTTTGGACTAACACTGAGCGAAAGATAGAAAGAATTGGTAGAGCCCCTATCACAGATTGGTATGAGATGAAAGAGAAGTGGAAGGAGAAATATCTTCCTCTCTTATACCGACAAAAGCTCCTTGACCAGTGGCAATCCTTACGCCAAGGGTCAATGTCCATCGCTGACTACATCGCCAAATTTGAGGAATTTATGATGCGATGTGATATCCATGAGGACCCCTTAGTAACGCTCTTGCGTTTCAAGATGGGCCTCGAGCGGATCTTCAGCGCGACGGACTTGGATGAAGCATATCAAGTTGTGCAGGAACTAGAGCAATACCTGAAAGCTCCTGTCATTAGACATTTTGAGTCCCGAGACTCTAATGCGAGACTTGGTTCCCAAAGAACTAGACCTAACGTTGGTAGTCAACCTAGAGCGTAAGCAAATGTTCCGCTTAGGCCTAGGGATGACAAGGGCAAAAGGGTTCTTGGTGTCGGTCTTAATGGGGGTAGCCAAGTGAGGTGCTACGAATATGGGAATATCGGTCACATGTCTAATCAGTGTCCCACGAAGAACCGTGGAAAAGCCTTAGTTGTTTGCGAGTCCCACGAGGGTGTTGATGACCAGGGTGATTATGAAGTAAAAGAATATCACCCTGAAGGAGGTCTTACTGATGAAGACGAATTAGGCGATGAAGCAACGCTTGCAATAGTCAGGCATGCGCTATCTCAGTCTAGGAGTAATGTTGATTGGTGTCGAAACACTACTTCTATACTCTTGCCAAGTGTGAAGAGAAAAATTGTAAGGTGATAGTGGGCAGTGGAAGTTGTCAGAATGTGATTTCCACTAACACCTTAGATCGTCTGAAGTTGAAATCCTTACCTCATCCTGACCCATACAAAGTTTCTTGGGTTGATAAATCATCTCTTCGTGTCACCCATCAGTGCTTAGTTCCTATTGAGTTTGGGTCATACAGGGAGTCCCTATGGTGTGATGTGATACATATGGATGTTGGACGTATTATCCTACGTAGGCCGTGGCTATTCGACAATGACATGATCTTTGGCCGTTTGAATGCATGTACTTTCATGCATAACGGTAAAAAGATCAAACTTAATCCTATGCCACCTGAAAGCAAACTAGGGAAGAAGGATAGGAAGGCGAGTGAGCCTAAGGAAGTGAGGAAATCCAATCCTAAGTCTCTTCACATAATCATTACGAGAGAGTTCGAGAAAGAGATTAAGGAGGATTCCATAGTGTATGCCCTTGTGGCAAGAGAAATTACACCTGAGGTTCCATTAGAGTTACCCCATGAGGTAACGTCGGATCTAAAGGAATACAGTGACGTGTTTCCTGAAGATTTACCGAACGAGTTACCACCTATGAGGTACATTTAACATGCCATTGACCTCGTCCCAGGGTCGACTCTATCGAACCTTCCTCGCTACAGGATGAACCCTGCAGAACATGCAAAGTTGAAGAGGCAAATTGATGAGCTTCTACAAAAGGGTTTTATTCAAAAGAGTATGAGCCTATGTGCCATGCCAGCATTATTGACACCAAAGAAAGACGGCACATGGCACATGTGTGGACAGTCGTGCCATAAACAAAATTACCGTCAAGTATAGGTTTCCCATACCTAGACTTGATGATATGCTTGACATGATGGCAAAGTCCACCATATTCTCCAAAATTGATCTCAAGAGTGGACATCACCAAATCCGCATACGCCCAGGAGATGAGTGGAAAATGACGTTCAAAACCAAAGATGGGTTGTACGAATGGATGGTTATGCCCTTCGGCTTGACTAATGCGCCCAGTACTTTTATGCGGGTGATGACACAAGTCTTGAGGCCGTTCATGGAAAAATTCCTAGTGGTGTACTTTGATGACATTCTTATTTACAGTACCACTAAGGAATCACACCTTGAACATCTGAAGCAGGTCTGTAGCGTCCTTAGGAATGAAAAGTTGTACACAAATATTAAGAAATGCGCGTTTATGTTTAGTCAAGTCGTGTTCTTAGGATTTATAGTATCTTCAGAAGGAATGCGCGCAGACCCTGAAAAGGTCAAGGCCATAATTGAGTAGCCTGAACCGAGGAACATTCATGAGGTGCGAAGCTTTCACGGCTTAGCAACTTTTTATCGTCGATAAATTAGAGAATTTAGCACGATCATGGCTCCCATTACTGAATGCATGAAAAAGGGAGAGTTCGTGTGGTTTAAAGCCGCAGTCAAGGCTTTTAAGGAAATTAAGGGCAAAATGATAGAAGCTCCTATCATGCGTCTACCTGACTTTTCTAAAGTCTTTGAGGTGGTGTGTGATGCGTCTGGTGTTGGTATAGGTGGAGTGTTGAGCCAAGAGGGCCACCCAGTAGCCTATTTTAGTGAGAAACTGAATGAAGCAAAACAGAAGTACTCCACCTATGATAAAGAGTTCTATGTGGTAGTGCAATCCCTGAGACATTGGCGTCACTATCTCCTACCGCAAGAATTCGTCTTGTTTTCTGATCATGAGGCCTTGAGATATTTACATTCTCAGAAGAAACTCAACCCAAGGCATGCTAAGTGGGTAGCGTTTCTTCAGGAATATTCGTTGGTCCTGAAACATAAGGCCGGGGTCGAAAACAAACCAGTGGATGCCCTTAGTAGAAGAGTGATGTTGCTCACTTCCTTGAGTACAGAAGTAGTCGGATTTGAACAATTGAGAGATGAATACCCCACATGTCCTGATTTTGGGGTACTTATGCGTCACTCTCTAGTGATCAGCGTACTACGGGTGATTATGTGCTTAAAGATGGTTTCCTTTTTAAAGGAGACCGACTCTATATTCTCCGTATGTCCCTTCGTCAATTCCTCGTCTGGGAGCTTCATTCAGGAGGGATAGCTGGCCACTTTGGTCATGATAAGACCATTGCCCTCGTAGAGGATTGTTTCTATTGGCCAAGTCTTAAGCAAGACGTAGCCAAAGTTTTAGAGCGGTGTCGACGTGTCGTACATGTCAGATGGTAAAGTAAAGCAAGCAAAACACTGGGCTATATACGCCATTGCCAGTGCCACATGCTCCATGGCAAGACATTAGTATGGATTTTGTGCTGGGACTTCCCAAGACAATAAAAAAGCACGATTCCATTTTTGTCGTTGTGGACCGTTTTTCCAAAATGGCACATTTTCTCCCATGTTCTAAAACGTCAGATGCGTCTCATATTGCTCGTATCTTTTTTGTTGGTGTGGTGCGTCTCCATGGATTGCCTAAGACCATAGTATCTGACCGTGATGTCAAATTTACCAGTTATTTTTAGAAGACACTATGGCACATTATGGGTACTCGTTTACAGTTTTCTACTGCCTACCACCCTCAAATAGATGGGCAAACAGAGGTGGTAAATCGAAGTCTTGAAAATCTTCTACGTTATCTAGTGGGGGAACATATTAAAACTTGGGACCTAATTTTACCAATTGCTGAATTTGCTTATAACGGGTCCGTTAATAGATCTACAAGGTTGAGTCCTTTGGAGATTGTAAGTGGTTATAAACTTAGAATGCCCATAGATCTCTTACTCATGTCTGTTACCCAAAGGTCTTCTGAATCAGCCAATGCATTTGCACGCCATATCCATGATCTGCATACACATATTAGACAGCGGATAAATGAGAGTAATGATGGTTATAAAATTTCTGCTGATTCTCATCGTAGATTGCAAGAATTTTAGGAAGGAGACTATGTAATGGTGAGAATAAGGCCTGAGCGGTTCTCACAAGGTTCCACTAAGAAGTTACAAGCGCGTAGTGCTGGACCATTCAAGATATTGCAAAAGGTTGGGTCCAACGAGTATCGGATTGACCTCCCACGTGAAATGGGCATTCACCCAACTTTTAATGTGGAAAATCTAGTCCGTTCCCACAATCCCATTGTTGATCCATCATCTCTCTCATGGCCTTTTTTTATTTTGCTTCACAACCCCTTCCACCCCTTCTTTCACCTATTGTCCATAAAGAAGAAATTTAGGAAATCTTGGATGAGGAGATAATATCTACGAGAGACGGAGGTTTCCAAAGATACCTTGTCAAGTGGAAGAATAAACCACCGTCAGAATCTACATGGTTGACTGAAGTAGAATTACAGACCGTCGATCCAGATTTACTAGAGCGCCACAAGAGTTTTAACTCGTCGAAGTCGATTTTTTCTCACCCAAGGGGAATTGATGAAGACACTAGAACATTTAAAGTCTACCGGCGAAGAAGGTGCACACCACAAGCTTCTTCCTTGTGGTTAAGCGATAATTGAAGAGCATTAAAGACCCTACGCACGTGATTGCACGTGATTTTGCACATGGAAGACACTTGTGTAGGATGGAAGAAGACCCGACTGAAGGTAGTCGAACGCCCGAAATTCTCCAATTTTAAAGATTTGCTTGCTGGACGTTTTTGGTCCTCGTCGGGCACCCGACCAAATTGGTCACTAGGCGCTCGACCACCGCGCGAACCGTTTTTTTTTAACTTGTTTTTTACTTAATTTTTAGAGGTATTTCTAGAGATTATTAGTATATATGTGTGTTAGTATGTGGCTCTTTTATTGTAAGTACATGTGCACATCTTTTCTCTTCTCCTACAATGTACTATATGCTTATTCTAGTAAAGCCTTGTGTGGTGGGCATGTGGCGCATACACACAACATTCACCCTAAAGCTCTCTCAGTCTCTCTCCTCTTCTTCCCTTTCTTCTCTCCTCTTCTTCCACCCTAATCATCTAATCTTCTTCTACTTGGTATCAGAGCTAAGATCTGACTATTTCGCATCAAGGGATTTGAGAGGCGACACGTCAGATTGCTGACGTCAGCAGTCGTACGGCTAACATCAGTAATGTACTGTCAAATGGACCCCGTTTGAACTGAAAGTTTAGGGGTTTGATAGATCTCTATTTTAAAAGATTTGTCATGATTTTTTGAGAATTTTTTAGAGCCATCTTGATGGTTATTTGGCTGAAATAGTGAAATTCGAAAATCGGGCCCCGAATCAGTGTTTCGTCGATTTTTCTCAAATCGGTAAGTTTTTCTCTTGTTTCTTTCCTCTAGATGGACTGATACCTTTCACCCAAGCTAATATTGGAGGATTTTTTAGCTGATATGAAGATTTAAGTGGGTTTTAACCCCAAATAGAGGTGCGGCCATGTTATTTTTAGGCTGTTTGCGTCAGATTTGAGTACTTTTGGTGGTATTTTCAGAGTTTTCTGGTTGATTGGGGTTAGTCTCTCATCTCCTCAAAGGATTGCTCATTAGAGACTTTGTTGAAGTACAGTTTACTTGGACCCCTCATTCTTATGGGGGGCAAAGGGCAATCTTATCTTGGCATGGGTTCGCTTAAACCCAACCCACTCCAAATCACATCGATTAAGTTGAATGATGATAACTATCTTCAATGGGCACAATCTGTAAAAGTGTTCTTGGGGGCCCGTGAGAAGTTGTCGTATATTTTGGATGATCCCCCAAGCTCTACAGAAGACACCTACAAGACTTGGACAAAAGAGAACTATCAAGTCATTGCATGGTTGTTGAACAGTATGGATTCTTCGGTTAGCCACTCCGTGATGTTTTTATCATCGACTAAAGGCATTTGGGACTCTTTTCATGATATATACTCCGAGTCTAAAAAAATTTCGCGGGTATTTCAGCTTATTTAAGAAATTGGTCGGTTCCAGCAAGACTCAAGATCATTAACAGATTACTATTCGACACTTCGAGGCATGTGGGATGAGCTGAACTTGTATCAACCTCCTCCTTCGAAATGTCTAGACGATCATGAGCATGCTCGTAAGCAACGGGATGACACTCGTGTTATGCAGTTCCTCGCAGGGTTGAACTCCATCTACTTCAGTGTTCGGGATCAAGTGGTTGTTAATGATCCCCTTCCTCCGTTGACAACAGTTTATGCCATGTGCCAGCGCGCCACTATATCAGCTCTTCCTTCACATCCTTTTGTACCACTAGAGCATTCAGCACACCTTGTTAGTGATCCATCTTCCATTTTTCCTGGATCTTGCGCATCATCATTGAGTTCAGGGCGCACTTTTGGTTATGGTGGTCGTAGCAGAGACCGAGAGGGAGATCGAGGATGTGTCGGTCGTCATCTTCGAGGTCGTGGTGGATGTGGACGAGGATGTGATAGTTCCCGTATTTGCTCGCATTGTAGCGAAACTAATCACACTATTGATTACTGTTGGCAGCTCCATGGTCGTCCTACGTATGATGCTGCCTCTATTACAGCTACTGTTGCTCCTGGGGGACAACCTTCCACCTTAGCAGCTGAGCAGCCTTCTTCAGGAGAGTCTCATTATTTCTCGAGCAGCTTATGATGCCCTGATGCTGCTTCATATTCGTGATGTTCCTGAGCCTTCTCATGCAGTTTCGGCCCAGTCAGGTACCGCTCTTCTAGCGTCTTCTTCTACCACCTCCTGGGTCATTGACTCTAGAGCTTCCTCCCACATGACTGGTAAGTCACATCTCTTTTCATCTTATTCTTCTTCCTCCCACTCTCAATATGTTACAGTCGCAGATGGAAAACATGCCCCCATTTCTGAGATTGGTTCCATCTCCCTTTCCCCTTCCTTGCCATTATCCTCAGTCTTGCATGTACCTCGTTTTCCATTAAACTTACTGTCTGTTAGCTCCCTTACTAAATCGTTGAATTGTTCGATTACCTTTTACCCTTCTCATTGTCTTTTTCAGGACCTACAGACGAAGAGAGTGATTGGTGGGAGCGTGAGCGAGGAGGCGTTATCTTCTCAATGATACACCTGTTGCTGCTTCAAGTACCTCTTCTCCTGATCAAGACTCCATCACACGGTGGCATTGCCGCTTAGGACATCCTTCCTTAGCTCGATTGAGACTTTTGTTTCCTTCATTCTCGGTTACTAAACCTTTGTGTTGTGATATTTGTGAATTATCAAAACATCATCGTATTACGTTTCCTCCAAGTGTTTCAGGAAGAAAATCTCAACCTTTTGATCTGGTTCACTCAGATGTCTGAGGACCAGCCCGGTTACTTCCGCTTTTGGTTTTAAATATTTTGTCACCTTTATTGATGATTATTCTCGCATGACCTGGGTTTACCTTTTGAAATCAAAGAGTGAAATATTTGATGTGTTTAAAGTGTTTTATCGTAAGTGTGCACTCAATTTCAATGCTCAATCAAAACCTTCCATTCTGATAATGGGGGGAGTACATGTCCACTACTTTTTTGTCCTTCTTACAGGAACATGGTATTTTGTCTCGGACATCATGTGTTTACACTCCACAACAAAATGGTATTGCAGAACGAAAGAACCGTCACCTTCTTGAAGTCGCACATACCATTCTTCTTGGTATGCATTTACCTAAGCATTTTTGGGGTAACGCTCTTCTTTCTTCCGCTTTCCTTATTAATCGTATTCCCTCACGTATATTGTCTTCCAAATCCTCATTTAATATGTTGTATCCTCATGACAATCCATTTTCTTTACCCCCTAAAGTTTTTGGTTGCACATGCTTCGTTCAAATTTTGGATGGTTGTAATGATAAACTTGTCCCAGGACAACTAAATGTGTTTTCTTAGGGTACACTTGGAGCTAGAAATGGTATAAGTGTTATGACCCCTCGACTCGTAAGAAATATATCTTTGCCGATGTAACATTTTTTGAAGATGTTCCTTTTTTTTTCGCTTCACGGTTGATCCCTCTGTGATCCTCTTGCGAGTCAAGGGGAGCATACTGCTTCTCCCCTTCTTCTTGTCACTAGTGATCATAGGGAAACTCTTTCACCTCCCATTCCCAACTCTGTTGGTGATTTGGGTGACCCAAAGCCTCTGCGAGTGCATCGTCGAAATAAATCTTCACGCGCTCCGCCGTCCACTCCTCCACTCACTTTGGATGTTGGCTCAGGTGATTCTCCTACCTCAAGTCCGGATCTTCCCATTACCTTGCGTAAAGGGACACAATCAAGTACTTAACATCCCATTAGCAATTTTGTTTCATATGATCATCTTTCACCGTCATTTCAGTCGTTTGCAGCTTCCATTTCATCACAGGCTATTCATTGGTTTCTCTCCCACGCTCTTCAAAGTCCTGATTGGACGAAGGCAATGATGGAAGAAATGTTTGCTCTTGAGAAGAATCATACTTAGGAGCTAGTTTCTCTTCCTCCAGGGTACAAACCTGTTGAGTGCCGATGGGTGTACATGATCAAGTTCCTTCCCAATGGCTCCATTGATCGCTACAAGGCCCGTCTTATTGCTCGGGGATATATGCAGACTCAGGGCGTGGATTACTTCGAGACATTCTCTCCAGTGGCAAAACTTAATTCTATTCGTGTGGTGGTCTCCTTGGCCGTCAATTTATCCTGGCCCTTGTTCCAACTAGATGTCAAGAATGCATTTCTTCATGGGGATCTTGCGGAGGAGGTCTACATGCATCACCCTCCAGGCTTTGTTGCTTCCCACAATCCTACGCTTGTGTGTCGATTGAAGAAGGCCCTTTATGGGCTCAAACAGTCCCCGCGTGCTTGGTTCGACAAATTCAGTCAAGCTCTCATAGAGTTTGGCTTTGTTCGTAGTCATGCCAACCATTCTCTCTTTATATGTCGACGATCGACGGGCATCATGGTTCTCATTGTGTATGTGGATGATATTGTACTGTCAGGCAGTGATTTGGTTGGCATGGGCGATGTCAAAGAATTTCTGAAGAACCAGTTTGAGATCAATGACCTTGGTCCTCTTCGCTACTTTCTGGGCATCGAGGTTGCTCGCTCCCAAATCGGGGTATCCTTATCCCAACGAAAATATGCTTTTGATCTTTTCATGGAGACTGGCATGCTAGGATGCAAACCGGCTACCACCCCTATGAATACTTCGCATAAGCTTCTGCCAGATGATGGTACTCTTCTTTCTGATCCTGGCATGTACCGTCGACTTGTAGGTCGGCTCATTTATTTGACTATTACTCGTCCAGATCTCTCCTTTGCGGTGGGAGTTGTCAGCCAGTTCATGCAAGCTCCCCGTTCTTCACATCTCACGGCTGTTTACCGCATACTCTGGTATCTTAAATCAGCACCGGGCCTTGGCATCCATTTTCAGTCTCATGGTCATCTTCATCTTTCGGGCTATTCCGATGCCAATTGTGCAGGTAGTATATATGATTGTCGATCTACATCCGGGTTTTGTACCTTCCTAGGTGGTAATCTTGTCACGTGGAAAAGTAAAAAAGCAATCGGCTTGTTGCGCGCTTCTCGGCTGAAGCAGAATATCGCGCTATGGCTCATGCTACATGTGAGCTCGTGTGGCTTCGCACCCTTCTTGACGATTATTCTCCTTCAGGCCCTATTCCTCTTCATTGCGACAATCAGGCAGCCATACATATTACTCGTAATCATGTTTTCCACGAGCGCACCAAGCATATTGAGGTTGACTGTCACTTTATTCGGGAGAAAGTTGCCTTGAAGGAAATCATCACTCCTTTTGTTCGGTCTGAGGATCAACTTGCGGATGTTCTTACGAAGTTTTTAAGCCGAGATGCTCTTCATCGTGTTCGTGACAAGTTAGGCACGATCAACATCTATGCTCCAACTTGAGGGAGAGTCTAGAGAATATTAGTATATATGTGTGTTAGTATGTGGCTCTTTTATTGAAAGTGCATGTGCACATCTTTTCTCTTCTCCTACAGTGTACTATATGCTTATTCTAATAAAGCCCTGTGTGGTGGGCATGTGGCACATACACGCAACATTCACCCTAAAACTCTCTCACTCTCTCCTCTTCTTCCCTTTCTTCTCTCCTCTTCTTCCACCCTAATCATCTAATCTTCTTCTACTGTATTTTGGTACTTTTATATTTTCTTATTACTTATTTAAGTGGGCCAAGCCCTAAAAATGAGATTAGTTGATTATTAATGAAAAAGCAAACCTCTTTGGTGGCCTCTCCCTCCTCTCTCTCATGATGCTTCTTCTCTTTCCTTGATCTTCTTCTTCTAACTTCTTCTTGTGCTCCTCCAAATTCTTCAAGGTAATTATCTTTATTCTTTCTAGTTTTAGTTTTACTAATCCTTCTTCAATCAAACTTTGAGAATCGACCTAAACCCTAAATCTTCAAATTCTCAAATCCCTAATCCGAGAACTTCTTGATTCTTCGGACTAGTGATCTTCATTGATCGATTGGGTATGGCCATGCAAGATCGGGAGGTCCTATCCCTCGCCGGATCCAACCCTAGCTATACTTGAAACTCAAACTTTGTGGTTGTGACGGTTGGCCCGATCCATTGCAAGCTCCTTGTGAATTTTCTTAATTTATGATGAGTGATTCTGAATTTTAGATTATTTATTTCTTTTATTTTCTGCTGTTTAATTATGTTCATGAGCATGCATCATAATTAGGGCATCCTACATCATTAACTCTAATATCATTCTTATGAAAAAGCAATGGGAAGATATGAAAGTCGTGAAACTCCTGTTTGTATTACAATACCAATCAATAAAAGATGAGATTTTGGGAGGTGCATCCATTTCTTCGGTGGCCAAAGTTTATGCGAGGCTTCGGAGAGTCATCTCTCGCAAATGAATATGATAATGCTCATGCTAATGCCTTTGATAAAACTGCACTGGCCACTACATCTAGCTACTCTGGTTTACATGAAGGCCGTGGTGGTCATATTGGGGGTGGTGCTCCCCGTGGTGGTAGAGGCGGTAGATTTTCAAGGAGAGGTAGAGGTGGTCGTGGTGGTAGAGGAGACCTTATGTGTACTCATTGTGTTTTGACAAATCATATTGCAGATTTTTGTTGGAATCTTCATGGAAAACCTCCAAGGACTAATAAAGCACTTATAGTTAAGGATGCTTCTACAGATGGTAGACCTACTACTTCTACTTCATCTAATACTGGTGGTGATCAGATTAGTGTTACACTATCACGGGAGGAATATGCACAATTTCTCTCATCCATTAGCTCTACATCTAATAATGCTCTTTACACCTCTATGGCCACTTTAGCTCAGTCAGGTAAAGCAAGCCTCTTAATCTTATCCTCATTGTTGGAGTATCGACTCTGGAGCATTAAATCATATTTCTAGTAGTTGCAAACTGAAGAGACATATGTTACCCTTTCTGTGAGTGGGCATATCCTTAAACAAGCACATTTTGTGGATTGGTCCAACTTGTTCAAAGATTGTCCAAGCGCACGCAAAAAACAAATGCAGCCACACACCTTTGGTGGAAGAGGACGCACCAGCTATATCACCACCATTGTGGCTTACATGTCCAATACAGCCAACAAGGCCCTTTATTTTTATTTTTATTTTTATTTTTAATTCTCTTTTTTCACTTTTTTTCATTCATTCAACCCTAAAGGAAGCTTAGAAATTTATTTTCAACTACATCTAAGCCTATTTGGGGAATCAAGCCACAAATTTTAGTGGGATTCAGGGAATCAAAATGGAGTAGACTATTTTGGGGAAAATCAGGGGAGGGGGTAAACCATCACTTTTTTTTTCTTTTTCTCATCTTTTCCTCATCTTTTTTTTTTCTCATCTTTTTTTTTTTTTTTTAAGACGATTCGAAAAAACTTTTTCTCATCTTCTTTTTTGTGTTTCTTTGAAAAGGGCCATAATCCACCAAATCATGCTTGATTTGTCTACATTAGGTGCTAATTAGTTGATTTTCAATAGGCCATGCCGACAAACAGCCTTCTTAGCAAAGAATAGCATGATATATCATTAAATACATGTTAAAAAGACTAAAAACGATACATTCAATATGATACAACATTAAATACATGTTATAAACACTAAAAAATGATACATTCTGGTGATTCGAATTTTTTTCGTATTTTCTTGATAATTTTTCAAATTTTCTATAACAAAAAAAAAAAAAAAATCATCAGATACCAACTCGTAGCATCTAATACGTGTCCATTATAGACCAATACGGCCTGTATCGTATATTTTTTGGCATGGTTAGTATGCTAACCAGTACCAATATTCAAACCTTGCTTTTGTCTCATTGCAGCAAAATACTCATCAACGAATATTTGACCTTGTTGCGTATTGGTGATCTCACAATGAAGCTTATATAAATGGAGCAAATCATCCTAATGGAACTAGCAAGATTTTAAAAAACGGTTATGTAACAGTAACGGTGGGAACCATAATGGCCATTATAGAGTTGATGCATTTTTTTCTTCTAAAAAAGCTATAATGATTGTTACGATTCTTTCCATAACAACAACAGCACTTGCCATTACAACCACCGTTACCCTTATTGAATACATTATCTAGCAGCATGCTCTACTGAAAAAACTCTTTAGAAATCCTTAGAAATAGTACACCAAGACCCTTGTTATGCTACATAGAATGAAGAAGCTAGGACATTACTATCAAGTTGTTACTTTCCCACCCATACTAGGATGGATCATTAGAAACGAGCTTCTTTTTAGTCCCCAATATGTGTCCCAATTCCCTTTTATTTCCAATATGCATCTTAGCCTACAGACCACTCTAAAATATTTCTTCCATCAAATGACGGTGGTAAACACCAACAAAGGATGGTCTTTTTTTTTTTTTTTTTTTTTTTTTTGAGTAACCAAAATTTTAGTAAAGACTCGTAAGCAAGAGTTAAACGAGGAAGGAATACCACATAGAAAACACAAAAAAGGTAGGAAGATCACAATCAGTCACGTCTTCCAATAGGGAGGCCCAATCTATCATTTTCACCTATATCTTTCCCACAACCATCTCCTCTTATTCTGCTCTATTCCAAAAGCATCGACTATTTCTTTCTCCCCAAATAACCCACCACATAGCCAATAGCACTAGATGCTAAATATCCTACCTATCTTTCCCACCCTACCTCCATGTCAAGCCCATAAAAGCTCCCCCACAGATCTCAGCATCGCCCAATGCGTGTCAAATAAAGCGAGCAATTGCACCCAGACCTTATAGGTGAAGGGGCAATGGATAAACATATGATCCACATATTCCACCGCTTGCATGCATAGGGAGAAAACGTTGGGAATAAGCATAGACCTCTTTTGGAGATTGTCTATCGTTAAGGCCTTTTTCCTTCCCACTAACCATGTGAACACGATGACCTTGGGAGGAACACCATAGAACCAAAAATGGAAAGCACGAACCCGGGATTCATC
Organism: Liriodendron chinense; assembly: GCA_003013855.2. Classification (NCBI taxonomy): domain Eukaryota; kingdom Viridiplantae; phylum Streptophyta; class Magnoliopsida; order Magnoliales; family Magnoliaceae; genus Liriodendron; species Liriodendron chinense. The sequence goes on along the minus strand of ML058337.1, from coordinate 126,748 downwards.
CGGCCCAGACACCTAAACCATCCTATAAAAGGATTTGACTAAGAACCACCCCAAACTTTGAGTGCGCCATACCATCGAGTCTTTGCCTCCAACTAGGGTTTGGATGGCCTGCAATTGACCCAATAACCTAATGAAGTCATCCAACTCCCTATCCAATAAATCATACCTACATGGAGGCACCCAAATATGGTGCGCCATAAAGGCCATTACATAAAGGTAACGGTGGCAACCGTTACACGTTACGGAGTCGTAACGGTCGTAACAACCGTTATGGAAAAAAATAACTTGCAACTGCAGTTAATGGCCCATTACGCCCCCTATAAAGGCTGTAACAACCCCATAATGGTCTGTTACAAGGTGGATATAGGGTTTTTGGATATTTTTTCAACGTTACGGGGCAGATATAGGTTTTTTGGGTTTTTTTTTTTTTTTGTTTAATAAAAAAAAGAGACCGTAATGGCCGTTACAGGGGCTGTAACAGCCATATCGACCCCTATCGTAAGGGTAACAGTGGTGACCGTTATGGCCACCATTACCGTTACGAGATACCTTGCACCCAAATCGCCAAGTCACCACAAGAAGAAAAACAATCAAGTGCTTCAATATCTCTGTTAGGAGCCAAACAAGCCAATGTAGGGAACCCTTGTTGCAAAGATTTATCGCCGCACCATATATCCTCCGAAAATCCAACTCTTGCTCCATCTCCTATCGAAAAAGAAATGCCTCCTCTAAACTTCGACTTTAGCGACACTATCAACTTCCAAGTGTTAGAGGCCCTATAGAGAGAGGACTCTTTCACTTTCCGACCCCTTCCTATAGACCATACCTGGGATAATCTCTCGCTAAAAGCTACCTTCTTTAGTTCCAAAACGCCATAGCCATTTGTCTAAGAGGGCAAGGTTCATACAATTCAATTCCCTCAAACTTACCCTGCCCTTTGTGATACGGCTTACAGACCTCCTCCCATTTCATGAGATGAAACTTGTGATTTTCCATAGACCTTCTCCAAAGAAATTCCCTCCTTAGCTTTGCTAGCCTTCCCAACACTTATGTGTGGACATTTGAAAGGGGGCATGAAGTAAAGCAGCATATTGGAGAAAGCAACTTTGATTAAACTTAGACAACCATCTAAAGAAATATAGTGATTTTTCCATTTAGATAGTGTCCTTTCTATTCTTTCAATCACCTTGCCCCACAAGTATTTAAATAGATTCTCGATGCACAAAGGAAGCCCTAAATAAGTGGAGTGAAGAGACCAAGCCTTCCATCTGAATACCATAGCCAATCTTGAGATCTCTTCTTTTTCTAGATACCCAACATTTTGCTTTTTTCCAATATTAACCTTCAGACCTAATACCGCTTTGAAATACACAACTACTTTTAAAAAGTAATCCATCTTAACTGGATCGGCATCGCAAAATATTATCATATCATCTACGAACTGGAGATGAGATATTCAATCACCCGTTTTCGCCACCTTAAACCCACTTATGAGGTCTATCTCTTGGCCCTTAGCTATTAATCAAATGAAAGCTTATGCTACGATGAAGAATAGGTAAGGAGATAATAAGTCCCCCTACCTTAGACCCCTTGACGCATTGAAATAACCTTTAGGAGAACCGTTCATGAGGATCGAAAAAGTTGTCAATCCGATGCACACCTAAATCCATTTCCTCCATGTGACCCCATAACCCATCCTATCCAACAAATAATCAAGTCCTAATCAATCTGGATGGAGGCTTTCCTGATGTCCAGTTGCACATAATCCCAACCTTTCCTTCTCTAAATCCAGAATCGATGCACTCGTGGACAATGAGAACGCTATCCATGATTTGTCTTCCTGCCAAGAAAGCCCCCCCGTTCTCAAATATTATGCTTCATATCACTAATCAAAACCCAAAAGCAAGGACCTTGGCTAAAAAAAATTTACGGGCTTACATTAAGACTAATGGGTCTGAAATCCTTTAAGCAGTTTGCCCCTTCAACTCTAGGAATAATTGCAATAAAAGATGCCCTTAATTCTAGGATAATCGACCTTTTTTTGTAAAAAAAAAAAAAAAAAATCCTTAACAATGTTTATAACGTCAATCTTTATCAGGTTCCAAAAGACTTGAAAAAAGGCCAAAGGGAGGCAATCGGGCCCCAAGGCTTTATCTTTGCCCAAGCTATCCACCACCAATTTAATTTCAACTTTAGAAACCAACTTTTCCTAAAAGCATACTTTTTCATCTGACAGTTGGTCAAATCAAAGATTGTCTAACAGAGGTCGATTCCATTCCTCCTTAGCAAGCAACTTGGTATAGAATAGCACTACGCCCCATAAAACAACCTGCCCTTAAACCCGAACATGCCCTCGGGCCAAGTCACGCTTACGTCATTTCAGGACAGTTAATTGGTCACCAGTAGCTTATCCAAACCAAGGCATCATGAATTCAGGCTCCAGGCGCGCACCTGGCGAGCCATTGTGCTACCCAATCCGAATCGGGTGAACCTGAGACCCGAATAAGTCGACCTCTATATCGGGCCCGGTGCTCTTGGATGGTCTGCATGCTGAAATTGGTATCCGAAACCGTAGAACTGCGAAGCACTGCAGATATACCTCTAGGCGCGAGTACACTCTCACCAACCCTAAGTAGTGTAATCGTTACAAGAAACACTTTTCTTGTGTGGGCCACTTGCACACTTGCATGGCCTCAAGATAAGGAACCCAAAACCTAAATATAACATTGACCATGATCCCAAACTTACAGCCCCGATCAGCGGGCGGTAACCGTCAAACAGATCCGCCGCCGTATCCGGCGAATGCCACATCAGATTTTCGTGAGATCGTGCACGTAGCCAGATCTCAAGCTAGGAGAACTATACTTCGGTCCAGATCGGGTTAGATGTGCCCGCTGGGCCCCACACAACCAAAAGTGGGACCAAAAGACTACTTGTAGCAACTTAAATCCTAGAAGGTTATACTAACTAATTGCCCAAAGTTATAAAGGCCCATTTTTCTCAGCCATTCTCATTTCTTTCCACACCTAGTTGAGAAAATAGAGAGAAGTGAGGGAGAGAAATTGGGGAAGAAGAAAATCAGCCCAAGGGGCTTGTGCATGTCATCCTGGAGCGTTTCCCTCGCCTTCTCTGTTACGTAGGAAGGAAGTGTGCCCGAATTCAGCTTGATTCAGTCCCTCAGGTAATTGAGATGAAGCCTACACCTAGAATTGTCTGATTTCTCGCTGAATTCATGCATTTTCCTGACATGCAACCCCTCTCTTGCAGGAATTGCGAGAGATCTCAGGAAAATGAGATGTGTATCATTTCCTTAAAGGTTTTCTTGCATCAAATGCAAGGAGACATGAGTAATGCCTCTATTTCTAGGTAGATAGGCTTGATAGAGGTAGAGTTTATTAGGGATTACATCGCTGATTGCCTTTAGAAATAGAATTCTTGTATGCATATACTATTTGAATTCCACGCTTGCATGTTTCTACATTTGTGCTTCCTAGTTCCTACTACATGCTATAAATTGGGGAAAGGTTTCCAAATAAATTCTATGATGTTGTCCTCTTATGCTGTTCTCAAGATGCATGAGTATGTTTCTGTTGCATCTTTGAGAAAATCTGTAATTTGCTTATACTTGTTCAGAATTCTGGAAGAAAGTAAGCTATATGTACTATATATAGTAGAATAAGTCAACTATCATATTTACACAGTTTCATGGTTGTCTCCTAAGTAGCCGAAACCAAGAACTTCACTGAATTGGGGCGGTCGCATAGGTCGATTGCGACCCTTGAAGCCGGTAGTCCTCAGATGGGGTGGAGTTTAGGACTCGGTCATGGTTTGTGAACCACGCGGGACTTAGTTTCCCAAGGTCAGCCTCCCATTACCTCCTTGCCTGAGGACCGCTGGCCTAACAACTCAGTTTTAGGCATATTACGTGACTAAGATGTCCATATCCTGAATCTACGTACCATTGGGGATCTTTTGTATGAGGGATAGCGCCAGGACGGCGCATTGTATAGACTTTTGCTATAGTTTAGACTTGAGGAGGTCGGGGCCCCTGGCAGGTCCCGTTGAGTGAGTTGATCATGTTAATTCATTATTTTGGTGTGTGTGTGTGTGTGTGTGTGTGTGTGTGCTGTGCGCGCTCACTCTTCTTTTGGCTGTGGATATTTCATGTGTTTGCTTCTAGCTGGGTATTAATCTGATTCCAGTAAATTGGCTATCTCATTGCATGATTTGCATCATGTGGGGCCCGAGATATTGGGGGCCGAGGATGCCCTCGACCCTTGACATCCAGGGTGTCACGGGAAGCCGATGTTGCAATCATATGTTGGAAAGGATGGACCCGTAAGGGGTTGTATAGTATGTTTTGGCAAGACCGTGTATGTATATTTGCGATTTAGGATCTAAGCGTAGATGTATATGATGGATCCTTGAGAAATTTATGCTATTTGTGTGCCATGTGTATTGCCTTGACTAAGGTGTGTATGCCTCTCCACGGTTGGCCCCCGTTGAAGGGAAACGGCTATTCTACGTCATGGCAGACCATGGAATGGGGTAAAGAGCGACTATTGGTTGTGAATATCATTGAAATAGCTGGATTCTAAATTTACGTAAATAAATGTGAAACTAATTATGCATTCATTTACCTCTTGGGCGATATAACAAAGAGTGTGCATAAGGCCCGTTTCTCTCGCTATCTAGTGAAAGTGTGCAAAAAGCCCGTTTCACTAGTTGGGTTTTAGTGTATAGGAAGAGTGGAGTAATTCCCATCCTAACTAGAACCTCTGGTGACTAATGGCTAGTGAGAAGAGTGGAGTAATTCCCGTCTCGTTTAGTCAGGGTGCCTTAGCCAGAGCATGCATATCATGCATTGCATTAAATAAGATTTTCCTATGTGTATTTTGATTGGGTATGATCATTGTGTTTGAATAGTATTGTAATATTCTTAGAGGGTAACCCTCATTGAGTTGATCGCGAGCAACTTACTCCCTCCTGGGAGGGTGTTTTAAAACACCAACCCAGATGTTGCAGATGACGATCCAATAAATAAACCCGATTTACAGGGTGATGGAGGATGATGAAGCCGAAGCAACGTGAAGATGATTTATACTATTTGTTTTGTTCTTTAGGGTGGTTTTATTTTCATATGAATATGAAACAAGTCTCCCATGGAGACTGAAAGTGGAACATTATGCTTGATATGGTTTTTAGGACATTATGTTTGGGAACTTAAGAGTAGAAAAACTTGGAATAAGAATTTTCATTTCCGTCATTATGCTATGAATGCCATGAATATATGAAATGCAAGTAAATGTGTGGGAGTATGTCCCCAACACATTCAAGTTAACACCCAAAAACTCGACCCATCGTGTTATCCACGAGAGTCGAAATTTCGGGGCGTTACACAACTCTTCCTCTCTAGCCATGTACACATCCTTTTTCCAAACTTATAGCTTTTCTTTTAGCGACTTAAGCTTATGGTGTAGCCTAAAACCAACTGAAACTCCAAGTTGAAACAAATGCCACCATTCCGTCAATAGCCCCACAAGATCTTCCACCTCCAACCACAAAACCTCGAATATGAAAGGCTAAGGACCCCAACTCTTCGTCACAACCTCTAACATGATTGGATGGTGATCAAAGACAGACCGAGGGAGGCCCTTCAACTAAACCATAGGGAATCTCTCCATCCACTCCAGCGAGACAAGAAATATGTCCAGACGCGACACAATCGCCTCGCTCTACCCCTTTAACCACGAGAATTTAGCCCCGCTCATAGGAATGTCCATCAAATCATACCTTTGAATCCAACTAGAAAAATCTTTCATGCTTCGAGTTAAACAAGAGTCGTTCGACTTCTCTTAGTTAATTTTTGAGCATTTGATATAAGAAAGAAATGTGCTCACCGATTTTTGAGCATTTGATATAAGATGAGAAATGATATAGTGAGATGAAAGAAGAAAAGGACTAGAAAATGACAAGAGAAGATATTTTTCAAGAGATCTTATGAAGAAGAAGGGTTTATTGGTTCTAGGGTATCGTGAAAAGAGGAGACATTAGCCTATTTTTAACATTTATGAATTGAAAGGAATATTATTAGGGTTTGAGCTCAAAAGGAACAAGAAAAATGATAGAATGGAGAGCAAAATGAGAGAAAGGAACACACACACACAAAAAAAAAAAAAAAAAAGGAAAAGAAGAGTATGATGAAGACTGGAGAAAGATATCTTTACAAGAAAAGATTCTTTGCCTAAGATCTAGACTTGTGGCTCTCTCATGCCATGGAAAGTGTAAATGTGTTGAAGATACAAGAAGATGGTAGATGAGGAGAAAAGAAAAGGAATAACTTTATTATTTCCAATGTAATACAAATGAAAGAAAGAATTGTAAATGGTAAAGGAGTTCCATCCTAGTGCAAGTAAAATGACTAAGTTTCTATCAAAGGAAACATATTGTTCTCTACATACCAAACTAGGATTATTATTACATTGCAGCTTTATGAAGAAAGCATTGGAAACGTACTAGGCAAATCTGTCTTCCATGTCGTGGATTCCGGGGCACGATAATAGCGACCACGCTTGGATACATTCGAATTAGTGCTTTGTGGATCGATAGCATGACTGCAATTCAAATTTGTACGTATTTCAATTAATAATGATTAGTATAACAGTCACACGAATTGAAAAGAAATCTACATCAGAACTGCTGAAAAGATTCAATATTAAAAATAAGAATTGCAAAGCAGATACTATATCAGACCAAACAAATGCATCTATCAAGGTAAAATATCATCTATATTACTTTAGGGTGAGTCAAGAGCTTGTAAAGCAACTAATCTTAGTCGTGATGTTTAACCATATGCTCGTCAATATCTCACAAACACACAAACAAGTAACATCAAAAACCAAAAATGGTGAAAACCACTTGAAGGGGGAAGAAAAAAAGCTTTCAACCAAACATTACATATTTTAGAAGGAATATCATGTTTGAGAAAGAAATTGTTTTCCTTCATCAAATACCAAACCATAGAAAAATTAAAAGGATGGCTATAACAAATTCATCTAACCTTACAAAAGGATTATAAAACAGATTAATAGTGTAAACAAAACCAAAGTCTCACCTTCATCTTCACCCTTGTGTATGGAAGCTGCCATCCAAACTGGCCTGTGGGCAAGCTGTAGCCGAAGATCTTCTATCTTGCTACTCTCTTTCTCAGAAACGTCAACATCCCCTACAGCTAAATGAGAAGGACCAGATATAGTAAATAAAGACTCAAACTGTCACTATATTGCATATTGAGGTATTTTTTAATAGATAACAATAAATTTTATTAAAATTAAAATGCTAGACAAGTTCTAAGAGTGGCACTGAGGATCAGTGACATTAAAAGGCTAGACAAGCAACCCTCTCATCACTCCCTCTTTGGCTAGAGAATCAGCAAGATTGAGTATTGAGGTGCATGCTCACGCTTAATGTCTACATTACAATTTTTCTATGAATAAATGCAAATATTATTAAAAGAAAATCCATCTCAAAAAGATCCAACATATATATATATATATATATATATATATATATATATATATATATATAGATAGAGAGAGAGAGAGAGAGAGAGAGAGAGAGGAGAGAGGAATGCACAATAGTTCTCACGAGAACTCGTGAGCACTTTTTGACAACTCATCTCAAGTGATATGAGCCCAAAATCTGAACCGTCCACGTGATGCGGCACCCCAAGAAACCCCAAGGGCCCAACTTTTACCCTGATCCAAAACTTTGGTGGGCCATCTCCGCAAAGAGAGGCAAATCAAGGGAGGAAACTGTTTCCTTTTACCATGGCCCACCAAAGTTCTGGATCAGGGTAAAAGTTGGGCTCTGGGGGTTTCTTGGGGTGCTGCATCATGTGAGATGAGTTGTCAAAAAGTGCTCATGAGTTCTCGTGAGAATTGGTGCACAAGTGAGCATTCCTCGACACACACACACACACACACACACACACACACACACACACACAAATATATATATTAAAAGAGAAAAGTGACATCCAAAGCAACAAGAAAAAGCATAAACAAATCACCCCTCCACTAGATTGGACAATTTGAACTATATAGTACGCCCTTCCCCAAACCTTTTTTGTTTAATCTTAAAAGATGATTATTTCATTGAGCAAAGGAAAAAAACAAGAACAAGGAAACCCTAAGCACCGAGTGACCCTCTTGTCACTCACTCTCAAGCCAACACAAAATACAAGGCAAAAAATATATATAGAAGGATGCCATAAGACGGACAAACAGAGAGAGGGTCACTCACTCTCAAGCCAACACAAAATACAAGGCAAAAAATATATATAGAAGGATGCCATAAGACGGACAAACAGAGAGAGAGAGAGAGAGAGAGAGAGAGAGAGAGAGAGATGGACTCAAAATAGTAAGAGACAACTTTGACCACGAAAGTCCCCACCCCACTCTCCTGAAAGTTCCGTCGGCCTGCCTCAACAATGCCCAACTAATGATAAAAAAAAAAGAAAAAAAAAAGAAAAAAGAAAGAAAGAAAGAAGATGCATCTTTCTAAGGAATCACCTAACATGCATTTTCCTCAAATATTCCATTCCTCTCTTCCCACAATCCCCACATAATAGATTTCCCACCCCCCTCCTGAAAGGTCCACCACTGAGCACCTGTGGAATGCCTCCATTCCACAGGTGCCCAACTAATGATAAAAAAAAAAAAATGAAAAAAGAAAAAAGATGCCTCTTTCTAAGGAATCACCTAACATGCATTTGTCATCAAATATTTTATTCCTCTCTTTCCACAATCCCCACATAATAGCTTTAACCACCAAGTCTCCACCCCCCTCCTGAAAAATCCACCACTGAGCATCCATGGAATGCCTGCATCACCAGATGCCTCTTTCTAGGAATCACCTAACATGCATTTTGCCTCAAATATTCTTCTATTCCTCCCTTTCCACGATCCCCACATAACCCCAAAAAACACCATATTCCACAAAAGCTCCTTTTAGCCCTTCAAAAACCCACTGTGCCAGTCCAAAATCATGTTACTAATGGACTATTATCTAGTTCTTCCCATTTTTTATTTAATATAGCAAAATATTCTTCTATAGTGCCATCACCTTGTTCAAGATTGTTGATTTCAGTGTGAAATTGATAAAGATGGGCCAAGTCTTCCTAATGAGAGTACATTTTGGTAACTTTTCCCATACATCCTTTGCTGTTTTCAAGAGATAAAGGCCTCGACTAATACTGGGTTGCATTGAATTTAACAACCAAGACATTACAAGCCAATTTTCACTTTCCCATTCATCGTAGGTGGGATGATCTCGTTTGGATTGTTTCTTGGCCCCTGTAATGTATCCCAGTCTTTTCCAAGCTCCAATATACATTCGGGCTGCTTGAGACCACTCCAAGTAATTTGTGCCATCTAGTTTTACTGTAGTCATAGTAAGACTAATGCTATCCATTTGTCCAGATGGGATCTGGGCTTGCTTATTTTTTCCCATTTAATAAAGAAGGAAAATAAAAGATAAGGAATACCCAGAAAAAGAATCTTCTCAGTTTCTGACGAAGGTCTAGGGGGCTGAATGACGGATCAGAGTGCAATAGGAGGCCGACAGGGCACTTCTAGCAAGATCTGGTGGCCATAGATGAGTTGGGGGCAGATCTGGTGCGAAAAATAGACCCTGAAGGGATTTTCGGCGAGATCCGACAGACCTGGAGGAGTTTTCAGCAAGATCCGACAACCCTAGAAGAGTTTCCGGCAAGATCCGGCAGCCCGGGAGGGGTTTCCAGTGAGACCCGGCAGCCCTAGAGGACTTTCTTGTGAGTTTCGATGGCCCTGGATGGAATTCCGATGACTTCCAGTGGCCCTGGAGGGATTTCCGACTAGGGCTCTCAATGGGTCGGATCTGGATCGGATCCAGTTGGATCCGGCTCCAAGTCTGAATTTCTGTAGACGGATTCGGATCGGATTCAGATCCAACTCGGATCCAAAAGGCGATATCCATATCCGATCCATTTATAAATAGTTAGATCCATTTCCGATCCAAAATCCATATAACCATCGGATTCAGGTCGGATCTAGGTCCGAATCCACCCCATTACAAATCTAAAAAAATATATAATATAATATATTTAATTTAGTAGCAAAATGATGCAAATCCCACTATTTACTGTGATATGGTCATCCTGAGCCTAAAATAATTTGGAAAATGGATGGCCGGAATGAATATAACATATACAGTAAGGTGACAATGAGTCGGATCTAGATCGGATTCGGATCGAACTCGGATATGTTTCTATGAATACAAATCCGATCCATTTAAGTAATCGGACCTATTTTAAGATCCAAATCCGGTCCATTTAAATAATCGGACCTATTTTAAGATCCAAATCTGCATTATACGGATTCGGAGCGAATCGGATCTCGGATTTGACCCACTCCATTGAGAGCCCTATTTCCAACGGCCTTGGAGTGGTCCAGAGTCATATCCGACTAGATTCGGTACCTCTAGAGTGGTCCAAAGTCAGATCCAACTAGATCTGGTACCTCTAGAGTGGTCTAGAGTCAGATCTGACGGCTCCTGGAGAGAACAGGGTGCGATTCCAACGAGGTTAGATGATGTACCAGTAAGATCCGGCGCCGAAAATCAGTCCGGAAGCGATTTCCGGTGTAAGGAGTGATCTGGGAAGAGGATTCTGACGAGATTTGAAGGTGTTGGACTGTTTCTTTTGCAGATCTGGAGCTGGAAATCAGATTTGAGAGTAGATCCGGCCAGATCTGGGGTTGATAGAGGCTTCTCTGGTGAGTGCGGCTTCCAAAGACAACTTCCGATGAAAAAAAAGCTTCCGGTAAGGCTAGGATGGCATCTATAGGATGATGATGGAAACTTTAGCTCTCTTTCATCCCACTAAGTGGAAAAGAGATCGATTCGAAGATCAGATTCAGAGACTTGCTATAGGAAAGAGATTGGAAAGGAAAAGAAGAAAGGTGAACTATTTGAAAGAAAGTTTGGATCAGAAAGGCTCTGATACCATGAAAGATTTGATAAAGAAAGGATAGAACTGAGAAGTGGAAGAGAGAGAGAGGTATTCTACATACCCTCTTTCCTTCATCAATGCTTTATTTATAATCTTAATCCCCAATTAGATTACAATAAGAATACGTGACAAGATAGAGGCTAAATAGGCTTAGGAAACTTAAGATAAATCTCCTCATACTATACACTGCAGGTGCATTAGAGCCTATGTACACCATCGGTGTTGTGTACTCCTCAGGTGTACACACACTTTGTGCACATTAACATAACTCATACCCACCATGGAAACAAACAATGAAATAACAAGTGACGAACATTTTCCTCTCGGGCCAAGCACATATTGGGGAATGAATGAACTCTACCCTTCAAATGGTTTAGAGTCGAAATGCATTAACTTTTTTATGAACATTAGAAAACCACAAAGGCACAACATAGAGAAAATCAACACAATGAAAGAAGTACCTTACTGAAGAATCTCCAGTAAGGATCTCACTGAGAAGAAGCCATTCATCTCCAAGCCCATATTCATCTATCAACACCCAATACCAGAATGTAGACATTTTCCACCATGCTCAACAACTAAGAAAATGATTGGATCTTCTCATGTCACAAGTTGCATCTGAAACAATGCTGCCACACAACTCTCCTGCATACAGAGTTTCAAATCCCCTGCATAACAGGATCCTGACAGACCACCAGTCCTACCAAAAGCAACTGTCCCTGATCGCAACCCTATATCTTATGTGTTTGCTAATGTTGACATATGAAAAGGCCACACAACTATCAAAAGGCACGTTGCGCCAATCCACAGCACATTAGCGCGAGACCACTTCAAAGACAGGTTGTGCACGTCAAAATGTTCACCATGAGCACAGCGTGTTTGGTTCAATGGAACCTTTCGACCCAATAACAAGGCCCGCATAGCCTGTCCAATGGCAACGCGTCAAAGTCCCTCCAACCAATCAGGGCTTGCCACCACGTCTGTAACCGTTTTGGGCAGGAAATAACCGTCCTTTGAGCGGGAAACCATTCCCCTCATGCTTATAAATACCCAGAAGGATCTTCCTTTCACACATACATGTCATTTTGGACATGAACAAGATCAAGATCCAGGTCCCTTCTCACCGCCCAGCAAAGTGAGATAAGGTGAGCATGAAGAGAGTCTTTGGGTTCCAGTGCCTAAGGAACTTTCCCTCATGGTGCCCTCTTTAAGAGTGGGGAGGCACAGACCCCAAAACCCTCATAAGAGAGTGTTGTGAGGTGGCTTCACACCTGGCACGATACCATGTTGATTACTGCCCCGTCAAAAAATTCATCAAAGGCTTTCATAAGATCCTCATGAATAATCTCCCAACAAGATTTGCAAAATGCCATAGTAGGTTGTCTTTTATTTTTTGGCATGCATCATTGCTGTCAAGTCACATGAAAAAAACTCGTTACATTCAACAGAACTTGCATCATTGCTGTCAAGTCACTTGACAAAAACTCGTTACATTCAACAGAACTTTTCCCTTTATGCCAAGAGCGGAACAACATTTGGGGTGAAGCTTAGCAAGCTGGTATGAATCTGAAAAGGCTTATAATGAAATCAAAACTCAAAGAGAATAAAGATTTCCAACAAAGACAAAGTTAAAACACATGAATTTCCAATAGGATAAGAAACACCAACTAATAGCGCTGCAGAATTAAGTGTTAAAGATTAATATAAAGCAACGGCTTAGTATTGTAGATGCAAAATTAAGTTTTGAAGATGAATGTAGAGCTGCAGCTTAGTCTTATAGAGTCCTGTGGCTAAAAGCTTCTGATCTTTTCAATAAATGACAATCTTTGACCGGCTGTACTGTAACAACCTACCCTTGAGGTTCACTCCCACTTCAAACTTGTATTTAGCCAATTATACTCGCTAAACTTCTGAAACAGATTCTTGCCCATTCTTGCACCTGAATCTGTTGCTGCAACCATAGACCGGGTTGCTATGTGGGTGTTGGGCAATTAAGAGGCAACATGAGTAGAGGGTGAGTGTTGGAAAGGTGAGGATATTTAGATGAATGTGTGGAAGATCTAGGAAGGATAGAATCAAGAATGAAGTCACCCAAAGCAACCTAAAAGTAGCCCGATAGAAGATATAATGGAGGGCCAATTGTTTATGGTTCAGCCATGTGCTAAGAACCTGGAGACAGCTCTGGTAGAAAGGAAACTCGATCAAAATTTAAGCACCTGAAAGCAGAATGAAAGGAAGACCTAAAAGGACTAGGAATGAAGTGGTGAGAAGGGATATAAAGGCTTGCTTACAAAGACTGGAACCTTAGATATGAATAATTGATGATACAGGACTCGTAAAAAAGATCACAACTAGTGGGAGCAACCTATGATGATTATTTATTTTGAAAATGATGATGATGATGACGATGAAAAATCTATTGAAAAAAAGGGTGAAGGGTTGCAACTAATTCAGGGGAAGAGATTGTCCGATGCGTAAGCTAACCCTCTTTAGCAAGACTTGGCACCTTGTTTTTTTTTTTCTTTTCTTCTTCTTCTTCTTCTTGTTAGCCTTGTTAGCCTTTGTTCTTCCTCTTCAGCAAGATATTCCCACCTTGTTAGCCTCACCACATGACTGTACAACAAGATACATCCAAAATTAAACTGATAGTGTATGCTTATCTCCATTGACCATGGAGCCTTTCTTATGCCTATAATTTATTGAACGGCCCTCAAGAAGGAGATGTTGTAAGAAGAGTACAAATGCCTAAAGTATGAATTTATGCTTTGGCTTAAATTTTAAGGGTGTTACTGCAATCTCCCTACTTGTACAAGCACTTTCAGTGTGAGAGATGGAAGAATGGTGTGGTGTACCGTAACAGCCGTTATGGGGCTGCAAAGGCCGTTACATAAAGGTAATGGTGGCAACCGTTACACATTACAGGTTCATAAAGGCCATAACAGCCGTTACGGGAAAAAAATAACCCGTAACGGCCATTACAGACTTACAGCCCCCGTAATGGCCCCATAACAGTCCGTTACCAGGCTGATACAGGTTTTTTGGGTTTTTTATCAATAAAAATAAAAGAGACCATACTGGCCATCGTAAAGGTAATAGTGGTGGCCGTTACGGCCACTGTTACCATTATGGAATACCTTTGATGGAAGGGAATAACTAAAATGATACACCTTAGGTTTTTGGATTGAGTTTTGGAGTTTAGGGGGGGGGAGCGAGAGAGAGGAATGCGTTTAGGATTTTGTGTTTTGAGGAAGGAGAAAGAAACAGCTGTTCATAAAAATAAAAAAATAAAATATATATATATATATATATATATATATATATATATATAGATATATATATAGGTTTACAAGATCACAATCTCGAGACCATGTAGAAGATCACAATCTCGAGACCATGTAGGAGATTTATACAGTACCTAGGAGGATTACAGAATCCTCCTAAATCTAGGATTACTAGAACACCATCATTGACAGATCATCCCTTAACATCTACCAAAAACAGAATAAAGAACCCATGACTAAAATGTCCTCTAGAAAATTCTTAGAGGAAAACTTGTTTGCTCCTACACTTTGTACTAAAAAAGGTAAGCAATTTAATTCTTAATAATTTTTTTTTTTTTTGAAATGTAATGCTTAATTACTGCACACTTCAACACCAAGAACATTGAGGCAGGGTAAGAATAATTTTCTTTCCTTTAGAAAATGTTAACTGTGTAAAATCTCACATAAGTATTTTTGATGTGGGAATAAATAAGCATACCATATTTCAAGTCACCAGCGAAGTTGATAATAAAGGGCGGTGCTTGTAGCAGCTGAAAACGGATTGCCTCTAGCGTGCTCTGCAACATTAAAGATCGTGTATGATTCTAAAAGAGGTGTATAACTATGCTAATAAAGACTAAAGGTCCATACCAATGTGGCAATCAAGGAAAATTTTGACAACATCAATGAAATCAAGGGCAGTGCTGCTGGTCCTGACCAAAATTTGAAGGATTTAGCAGAAATCCGAGCATTCAATAACGCCACTAAAATCTGAAAGATAACTCAAAAAGGGTGAAAAACGTGTAAAATCAGTACGATAAAATAATTTAAAGAAGAAGAAGAACATTTCAAAGTTTCACTTAAGAAGACCTGAAATGAAGAATAGCAATAGATTAAAATTTATAGGGGAATGTGAATGGCTGCGTAACCAGTGAAATAGACAAACAATTCAATTTGCAGTATGTAGATATGTAGGGAGCTTTTCAACTGAAACTCAAGGAAAGAACAATCTGAAATTCCCTGCCTATTGCAAAGCACGGTGTTTCTAACGCATGTAGTTAGGCATTACTTTTACTAAATTTCAAGGAGACAGCAGTTGGAAATGCCCTTCCCAAGGCAAAGGACATTCCAAATATTCCTGCAGTGACATGCTAAGAGTTATAACTACACCCGGATCCATAGCTCAAGTGGTAGACTGAATGAAGATAACCTCGTTTCAACGCTGAGGTCATGGTAACGATTCCCAAAGCAGGGGTGGCTAACATTGCAGTGTGACTAATAGGGGGGTGGGTGTACTAACAATGGGGTGTGTGTACTAACCCAAAAAAAAAAAATGCTAGGAGTTATAATTCATAATATACAAATGTTAATATTATTTTGAAGATTTATACACAAATGTTAATATGCATTAAGTTGGCAATACACGAGCAAGTATTTTCATAAGCAATGCAGACTGTGATATCTGGTCTAACAGAGGAATGCCAGGCAATTACCAATGCAGTTATTCTTATCTTTCTACACAAAGAAAATGGAACTGAATAATGCCAAATAAGATTTGGACTGCTGTGGACTGCTGTCCTGATAACCAATAAGCACTTCCAAGAGCCTGTTACTAGTGTTTCAATAAACCAACAACCCATCTGATGAGGACATCAGGCCATCATATAGGGTCTACCAGAAGAGTGTTCTGGCTGTAGCTCCAGTCTCGCTATGGATGGACGACATCTATATGGGGCCCAGCGGGCCACTTTAAAGACTCCACATGCATAGTGCATGCATCTGGAAGACCCCACTCTAAGAAGATGCATGTGGGTTGCTATCAGATGAGCTTTTGACCGTTGGATTGCGTCCATTGGTCCATCAGACCATCATATCATCATTTGCGGGCCATCAGACCGTTGGTCCCTCCAGTTCTTAGACCACGTTGGTCTTTAGGGCATGCGTTTTAGTTTCATTTATATTTTGGACATTATGGATGGTTTAGATTAGGATTTTATGTTTTTTATTACTTATTTGGATTATGCACTTTTTTTTAGACTTAAAGGGTATTATTGTAATTTTTTATTTGGAAGTATAAATAAGACAAGGGGGAACGTCCAACCCTAGCCCACATTTTGAGAAGGGGGGGAAGCTTTCTTTCCTCCTTGCATATGATTTGTAAGGGAAGATCTATAGCTCTTCAAGGATTGGAGAGAGGGTGCGAAGCCCTGAGGGTGATCATCATCTATCTTCTTCTTCCTTTCTCAAAGGTGAAGAACTCTAGCTCTCCAGGGATTGGAGAGAAGGTGCAAAGCCTAAAGGGTGATTCTCACGTATCTTTTTCTTCTTCTTTCTGTAGAGGTATTTATCATCGTTTTTCATCTTTTTTTTCCTTTTCTTCACATTCAAACCCCAGATTCTTTTTTCCTTTCCTTCATTTCTTCCTCCTTTCTTCTCCTTAACCAAACCAAACACCCAACCCTAAAAAAAAAAAATCCCAGCCGTACACCCATTCCGGTGACCGTACGCATGTGTGCACGCACACACGTACGAACGTGTTAGGTTGTCCACTTGGTCAGCCCCTTTTCTCATCTTTTCCCTTGTGTTTCCTTCACAAAACCCTCTTAATACATCCCTATTTGAGTACCCCTAAACCCTAACTCTAATTTTTCCCAAATCTTAACGCAAGATTCTCTAAC
This sequence comes from Liriodendron chinense, assembly GCA_003013855.2. NCBI lineage: Eukaryota > Viridiplantae > Streptophyta > Magnoliopsida > Magnoliales > Magnoliaceae > Liriodendron > Liriodendron chinense. The sequence continues at coordinate 109,760 of ML058337.1, read as the reverse complement.
CCTAGGCCCCATAACTTGAACCCAAAGCCCCAATTGGAACTAAAACATGAAGTCAATAATCTACTTGATCATTGGAACCATCCTATGCTAGAACGGGATTCCCATATCTTGTAGGACCTTTTCTTTCATGATTTTATATTGATTATATCTTGTGGGATGATGACTTTTGGTTCGAACCTAAATAGTTAAATCTGAATTTTCGATTTTTTGGTAGATTACACGATTTTTATGCTGGATTTACTTGTATCAATCTAAAATTTGATCTCATCTCGCACATTAATCTAGAAAGCTATCATCCTACATCAATTTTTGTTTGGTGGAGGAGAAGAAATGAGGAAGAAAGGAAGGAAAGAAGAATATGAGGTTTGGATGGGAAGAAAAGGAAAAAAGAGAAAAAAGAATAATGAATACCTCTACAAAAAGAAGAAGAAAAAGATACGTGAAGATCACCCTCTAGGCTTCACACTTCAATCCAACCCTGGAGAGCTAGAGTTCTTCATTTTTTTAGGAAGGAAGAAGACGGGGCACCCTCTCTCCAATCCTTGGAGAGCTATAGATCTTCGCATACGAATCACATGCAATGAGGAAGAAGATAGGAGCTCTTTTTTTTTCTCAAAATGTGGGCTAAGGTTGGACGTCCCCCTTCTCTTATTTATACTTCCAAATAAAAAAATTACAATAATACCCTTTAAGTTTCAAAAAAAAAATGTGCATAATTCAAATAAGCAATTAAAAGCATAAAATCCTAACCTAAAACGTCCATAATTTCCAAAATACAAATGAAACTAAAACACTAGCACTAAAGACCCATGTGGCCCAAGATCTAGATGGACCAACGACCCGATGGCCCGTAGATGATGATCTGATGGTCTGATGGACCAACGGCCGCAATCCAACAGTCCAAAGCTTCTCTGATAGTAACCCATATGCATCTTCCCAGTGTGGGGTCTTCTAGATGCACGCACTATGCATGTGGGGTCTTCAAAGTGACCCATTGGGCCCCATATATATGTCGTTCATCCATAGCGAAACTGGAGATGCAACCGGAACCCTCCTCCTCTGGTAAACCCTATATGATGGCCTGATGTCCTCATCAATCCTCCCCAGCTGAGAAAGATTCGCCTCTGGAGAAGCAAAACTACGGAATCGCTCCAGAAGATCAAGATCCAATCTCTGAAACTTTGCCTCTGTAATTCATGAGTTGTCTGATGCCCATCTGTCCTTCCATTTGACAAGAAATTTTTGGAATCCTCCTTATCTCGTGGAAACCACGTGATGAACCAACACATCTTCAATCTTCTCTCTTCTCTCAAGTAAAGATGGTAGAGAAACGATGGGATAATGGGTTAGGTAAAGGCCAAGGATTATGGGACAAATTTGGGATATGGGGGTTTGTAGGAGGACTAGTGGGTGTAGTATTAGGTCCATCACAAGAAACCAGGTCCTCTACGTTGAATGTGGAACTAATACCAATGTCAGACGGAATATCCACGACATACGTATTAGTGCCCATTCATTGCAAAATTTTATAGGGACCTGCACTAGGGGCATGTAACTTTTTTAACAGTTCCCTGGGGAAACCACTCTGGTCGTATACAAACCATGACGTAGTCACCGATCTGAAATTCCCTGAACCTGCAGTAAGTGTTCGAAGTTTCGGTATCACTACAACTTTCGCTAGCTGGGGATACGGAAAACAATATCGATATCGCCGATAATATCACTGATAACCGGAAATGTGGGGAAAATGGGTAAAACAATGGAATTTTTTAGTGAAACCTCAGGAGATGCTAAAATACACATACTTACATATTTAGGAATAAAAAAATTGCAAAAAGAATGCATACATAATACGTTTCTATTTAATGGGGGCATAAAAACATGTGCTGCTGTAAAAAATCAGTCCAACCATCTCATCCATCCAATACATGACCATCCATCCAAACATCCATTGATATTTCAGAATATCGTCAACACATGATATTTCCCAACAAATCGTCAACAACTGAAAAAGACACTAAAGATTGTAGTCTCGTTATTGCCATGTTGTGATAATGATAATATCGTGATATTATCAATATTATCGTGATATGATCAGTATTATTGTTGACAAATTGAACATTGAATACAACCATGCACTCATAAAAAAAATATGAAATAGGAATTTGAATTTTTTTTAATATATAGATTTTTAGCAATATCGATACATTGGCGGTTTCATCAAAATATTGCAGATACATTGATGATACAAGCAACACCTGGAATTTACCCGGTAAAAAATATTGGCGATGCACCGGTCGTATCAATGCACTGGCAATACAAACGACACCTGGAATTTACACAGTTGAAAATATTGACAATATCGATACATTGGCAATATTTAGTGATAAATCATCGATACATAAAAAAAATTTATACTGTCAATGTTATCGGTATCGTTGAGCTAGAGATAGAGATAATATCGGGGATATTTCGATAATATCGGGGATAATTGGAACACTGCTTGCGGTGAGAATCAGCATGAATTTTATACTTTTTGTTACTTGCATTAATCCTTCTTTTGATCTCAGTGTGCAAATTATGGATATGCTGTGCAAATGCAGATGCCGACTCTAAAGGACTGATGGACCAACAGCCGCAATCCAATGGTCAAAAGCTCATCTAATAGCAGCCCACATTTTGTAAAAAAATAAATAAATAAATAAAGAGATTCCTTTCTTCTTCCTCCTTACATGTGATTTGCAGGTGAAGATCTATAGCTCTCCATTGGAGAGAGGGTGCGAAGCCTCGAAGGTGATCCCCATCTATTTTCTTCTTCCTTCATCAAAGGTGAAGAACTCTAGCTTTCCAGGGATTGGAGAAAAGGTGTGAAGCCTAGAAGGTGATCCTCACGTATCTTTTTCTTCTTCTTTTTGTAGAGGTAGTCATCATTCTTTTTCCTCTTTTTTCCTTTTCTTCCCATCCAAACCCCAATTCTTCTTTCCTTTTCCTCCTTTCTTCCTTCTTTCTTCTCCTCCACCAAACCAAACACCTAACCCTACAAAAAAATATCAGCCATACAACCACCCCGTGACCGTACGCACGTGCGCATGCACGCACGTACGGACGTGCAGGGCTATCCACTTGGATAGCCACTTTTCCCCTGTGTTTTCTTCACGATACATCCCTATTTCAGTCCCCCTAAACCCTAACCCCAATTTTCCACAAACCCTAACCCTAGGCTCCATACCTCAAACCCTAACCCCCAATTGTAACAGCAACGTGAAATCGATAATCTACTTGATTGTTGGAACCATTCTATGCTAGAACGAGATTCTCATATCTCATAAGACCCTTTCTGTCAGATTTTATATTAGTTATGTATTGTGGGACGATGACTTTTGGTTGGAACCTAAGTAGTTAAATCTGAAATTTCGGATTTTTGGTAGATTACATGATTTTAATCCTAGATTTACTTGTATTAATCTGAAACTTGATCTCATCTCACACATTAATCTAGAAAGCTATCATCATGCATCACCATCATTACAATATTACCTGATTTTACTCATGTCCCCTTTCTCTAAAGAGTATTTTTCAAGACATTCATAATGGCGTTTCCACTACATTGACGTAGAATGTCATTTCTGGTGGTGCTATTTTGTAAAGCAAATTTATCTTATTTTGAATGCATGTTCATATCGAAGAGGCAAATTTATCATTGTGGAAAGATCACTTACTCCTTTCTCAGAAGCAGACACAATAAGATTTGGCCAGAGTTCACTTTCCATTAGAAAGACCGCATTCGGTTTCCAATACCCAAGGAAAGCATCCACCGCAGCAGGAGTGTCAATTGGGGCAAACTGCAACAAAGAGACCAAACCAAAGCCATGAAAGTTAAGAAAATAGAATTCGGGGTGCTGTCAAAAGGAATATTCACTAGATAAGGCTTACAAAGTAGGGAGGAGATTTAGAAAACTAGAAAACAAAACTAAAACTTCATAAGCTCAACTAATAAACTATGAACACACTGTGTTTCCACAAAATTGTGAGTACTCGGAGAAGATCTAACCAGATAGCTTCAGTCAAGGTCAGCGGCGAGGTTCTCACAGGAAAGGATGGCATTTGTAGCTCAATTGTCAGGTTCTACCTACTCTGAAGATATTCTGTCCAAACCGGTGTTAAAAGCCATTGAGTCTGGAAGAATTCCCAACTTAGAGGCAAGGAACTAGAAGGAAGTTTCACTTCAGAAGAGGTGCAACAGACAATAATGGAAGGGGATTGAGCTCCTGGTCCAAATGACTTTATGATTGCCTTCTTTTTTCAACAGCTGCTGGCTTTCCTCCAAAGTGAATCATGGAGGTCTTTGGTGAATTCTATGAGAAAGCTCACTTATGCAGAGACATGATCTTGTCTTTTAATGACCTTGTCCTGAGAAGATGGATGCTGAGGAGATTAAATATTATAAAACCAATAGCCTCATCAATAGTCTGTATAGAATATTTGCCAAAGTTCTGACCTCTAGCATCAATACAGTCCATTACATCAGAATTTTGTCTTCCCATAGTGCATTCAATGTGGGGAGGAATATAGCAGAGGAGCCTTTCTTAGCACACGAGATGATAAATGAATTCAAGAAGAGGGGCAGGAAATAATTCCTTTTAGAAATAGATTTAGAGAAAGGATGTGACTGTTAATTGGTCTTTCTTGAGTACTTGATGGCTGATGCATGGAATAAGATTTGGTCGGAGATGGAGGTGGATCAGGGCTTATGTGTTATCGGCATCATTCTCCATACGATCAATGACTTGCCTTTCGCGTTCTTTAGGAGCTCCTGGGAATCCATCAGGGAGATCCCTTCTCCCATGTTGTTCCCCACTGGAAAGGGAAATGCTTTCTGCTAGGGGGAGGATAACCCTCATCAAAGCAATGATTGCCGCGGACCAAGACATTGTGTGATGCGAACATCTAGCCTTCAAAGTCTATCGGCGAAGAAAGCGCCCACCACAAGCATCTTCCTTGTGGTTAGGCGATGATTGAGGAGCATTGAAGACCTTACACATGTAATCGGGGACATTTGAAAAGACCCCACCTTGGGAAGACATGTGTGAGTTGCTTGGAGGAGATATGATAGGATCGTTGGATTGTGATGATGATGTGATCGGACCGTTGGTTCATTGTGGCCCACTTTCATCACACCATCATTGGAGCGCATTGGACATCTTAGATTTGAGTTTATTTTACGCATTTTTTACTTATTTGAGTTTTGGGTTAGTGTGGGTACGTTTTTTTCATGCAAATGTCTTTTTTTTGAAATTTTGTTAGTAGGGGTATTTTGATAATTATGCTAATTCCAAATTTTATAAGGGTGTTGCCCTAAACCTTTTTGATTAGTTGTTGATTTATGAAAAAGAGCAAACCTTTGGTTGCCTCCTTCCTCTTTCCCTCTCTCATGGTGCTTCTTCTTCTTCCTTGATCTCCTTCTTCTCTATTCTTCTTGTGCCCCTCCAACTTCTTCCAGGTATTTCATCTTCTATTATTATCCTTCTAAACTTCTGTTTTGTTTATTCCCCACGATCTAAACCTTGAGAATCGATCTAACCCTAAACCCCCAAATTCTCAAATCCCTAATCCAAGAAACTTTCTGATTCTTCGGACTAGTGATCATCATTGATCGATTGGGTATGACCATGCAAGATCGGGAGGTTCCATCCCTCGCCGGATCCAATCTATACGCTACTTGAATCCCATACTCCATGGTTGTGATGATGGCCCGTCCCATTGCATGTTTCCTTTATGATTTTCTTAGTTTATGATGATTGATGCTAGATTTCATTATTATTATTGCTTTTATTTCCGCTGAGTAATTGTGTTCATGAGCATGCATCATATTTAGGGCTGTCCTGCATCAAATTTGGTATCAGAGAATAGGCTTGCATGGTTTGTGTCTAGATCGAGTTATCAAATTAGGGTTTTGATTTTTAGGTTTGTTTTAGGAAATTTCCAGATTTAGAAAGTTTCCTAATTTGGAGAATTTTCAGATTTAGAAAGTTTCCAATTTTAGAAAGTTTCCTAATTTGGAGAATTTCCAGATTTAGAAAGTTTCCAATTTTAGAAACTTTCCTAATTTGGAAAATTTCCAGATTTGAGTCGCATCATCTAAAATTAATTAGTGTCAGTTCATTGTAGTTTAAATTCATCGCATTCATATTGTGAGTCACCCAGTCCGTAGAGTCTCCCTGTAATGAATGGAGTATAGACGTTTGAGATCTTCAGGGCCATTAAGTGTTGTCGTGTGGCCGTTGAGACCCAATGGAAAGCCGAACTCCGATGAGTTGGCCTACTTTAATGGTCACATGGACCCACAAACATTCCTTAATTGGCTTGAAGACTTGGACTATTTCTTTGATTGGTATGATATGTCAAATTACTGTCGAGTGAGGTTTGCCAAGTGGAAATTGGAGGGCCAAGCTAAGTCGTTTTGGATAAATTTGGAGCGACGACTTGATAAAATTAGGAGAGCCCCGATCTCACAATGGGACGAGATGAAAGAGCGTTTAAAAGAAAAATATCTTCCCATCTCTTATCGTCAAAAGCCCTTGGTTCAAAAGAGAGTTGCCTCACCTTCCCGTCCAAACACGGAACCAATATGGTCCCCTCTTTGTAAAGTGGTCCAACCCATCATTAAGGAAATCTCGGCTTATGAACAATTTGAGTGTTTAACACTAATTATTTTTCCTTGGAAGCGAGATAATACCTTGGTGAATGGCCAGTTGGAAGAATCCAATCAGGTTGTTTATGAAGTGGAAGAGTACGTGCCTAATGTTAGTAGTGAGGAAATGGAAGAAATTGAGGCATCGCTTATCATCATTGAGGATGACGAAGTGTGTGCTAGTGATGAAAAGGTCGAAGAAAGTGAGACCGCACCACTTCCAGATGTCATGTGTGACTTAAGTGATGTAGAGCCCCAATCTAAGTCTCTTACCATAATGCACATGAATGAATTTGAAAAGGAGACTAATGAGGATATGATGGTAGACACCCACATGACTTGTGAGATCCCACCAGATGATTTATGGGATAAATTTTCACCCATATGGGACATTCAACACACAATCGATCTTGTCCCTTACCTCATGGTAGATATGATGGTCAGAGTCCCTATCCCGCATCTTGATGACATTTTGGACATAATGGCTAATGCCAAGATCTGCTCAAGACTTGGTATTAATAGTGTGTGTTCTCAAGAGTTGGGATACCTGAAATTCATCCTTGTTTATAATACTTATAATGAGAAATTATGTGTCACCCATGAGAAGTATCCTTTTGTTTCAGTTTTCCAAGTTCTAAGTCATAGGATTGTTTATTTCCATAGGATTGTTTATTCCAAGTTCGTGGATTTTTCAGAGTGTCCTTTAGTGTCACCCATGTCTGTCATCCAAAGGTCTTCAAAGTCAGCCAATGCATTCGCACGCCATATTCATGATTTGCATACACATATTAGACAGCGGATAAATAAGAGCAATGATGATTCTAAAATCTCAGCTGATTCTCATCGTAGATTGCAAGAATTTCAGAAAGGAGACTATGTAATGGTGAGAATAAGGCCTGAGCGGTTCTCACAAGATTCCGCTAAGAAATTACAAGCGCGTAGTGCTGGACCATTCAAGATTGTGCAGAAAATTGGGTCCAACGCGTATCGGATCGACCTTCCATCTGAAATGGGCATTAACCCAACTTTTAATGTGGAAGATCTAGTCCGTTCCTACCATCCCATCGTTGATCCATCATCTCTCTTATGGCCCTTTTCTGATTTTATTTCACAACCCCTCTCACCCCTTCCTCCACCTAATATCCATAAAGAAGAAATTGAGGAAATCTTGGATGAGGAGATAGTGTTTACGAGAGACAGAGGTTTCCAAAGATACCTTGTCAAATGAAAGAACAAGCCACCGTCAGAATCTACATGGTTGATAGAAGTGGAGTTACAGAGCGTTAACCCAAATTTACTAGAGCGCCACAAGAGTTTTAACTTGTCGGAGTCGAGTTCTTCTCAGACGAGGAGAATGATGCGGACATCTAGCCTTCAAAGTCTATCGGCGAAGAAAGCGCCCACCACAAGCATCTTCCTTGTGGTTAGGCGATGATTGAGGAGCATTGAAGACCTTACACATGTAATCTGAGACATTTGAAAAGACCTCACCTTGGGAAGACATGTGTGAGTTGCTTGGAGGAGATATGATAGGAGCGTTGGATTGTGATGATGATGTGATCGGACCGTTGGTTCATTGTGGCCCACTTTCATCACACCATCATTGGAGCGCATTGGACATCTAAGATTTGAGTTTATTTTACGCATTTTTTACTTATTTGAGTTTTGGGTTAGTGTGGGTACGTTTTTTTCATGCAAATGTCTTTTTTTTGAAATTTTGTTAGTAGGGGTATTTTGGTAATTATGCTAATTCCAAATTTTATAAGGGTGTTGCCCTAAACCTTTTTGATTAGTTGTTGATTTATGAAAAAGAGCAAACCTTTGGTTGCCTCCTTCCTCTTTCCCTCTCTCATGGTGCTTCTTCTTCTTCCTTGATCTCCTTCTTCTCTATTCTTCTTGTGCCCCTCCAACTTCTTCCAGGTATTTCATCTTCTATTATTATCCTTCTAAACTTCTGTTTTGTTTATTCCCCACGATCTAAACCTTGAGAATCGATCTAACCCTAAACCCCCAAATTCTCAAATCCCTAATTCGAGAAACTTTCTGATTCTTCGGACTAGTGATCATCATTGATCGATTGGGTATGACCATGCAAGATCGGGAGGTTCCATCCCTCGCCGGATCCAATCTATACGCTACTTGAATCCCATACTCCATGGTTGTGATGATGGCCCGTCCCATTGCATGTTTCCTTTATGATTTTCTTAGTTTATGATGATTGATGCTAGATTTCATTATTATTATTGCTTTTATTTTCGCTGAATAATTGTGTTCATGAGCATGCATCATATTTAGGGCTGTCCTGCATCATTGTGTCTCTATTCAAGTGCCCTCCAAAGGTGATGGCTACACTTGAGACTCTTCAGAAAAGGTTTCTTTGGAATAACTGGGAGCAGAGAGAGAAGTTCCACCTTATCACCTGGCATGACATGTAAACCCTTTAGGAAGGGGGTAGTGGGATAGGGTCAATCAGTGATGTTAACAATGCCTTACTACCAAGAGGTGGTGGAGGATCAGCTATGGGTATGTCTCCTACCTTGAAGAAAATTCTTATAGTTAAGTATGGGCCAGCAGCTATTGGTTGGGACTTGGGAGGATATGCTTGCATCGAGGTAAGGTTCAGTAACCGGGAAAGCCACTTCAAATTACATGAAGATTCCTCACAGCACATTAGAATTAGGGTTGGCGACAGGACCAAAAAGAAATTTTGGAATGATCAATGTAGTGACTCCCCCCTCCAAAGTCATTTCAAACAGCTATTTCTAATTTCTAAGGCTCCATGCATAAAGAGTTTCAGCGGGAAGCCGAAGGATTTTCTGGGGCCCAATAATTATACGAGATCTTAAAGAAAAGGAAATCGAGCTCCTGTCGCATTTGCTATGCATGTTGGAGCAAACTACATTCCCCAGGGTGCTGTAGACTGCAAATTATGGGATAGAGAAGCTAAATGTAGATTATCACTGAGGTTGTTATATTAGTTAATCCACACAGGATCCCCAGGTTATGCTGAATGGGCTAATACTGTGTGATCTAGTGGGGCTCCCCTGAAAGTGAACCTGTTTTGCTGGGAAGCCTACCTAAACAACATCCGTGTGAATCATCTCCAGAGCAAGGGTATGATACTTCCCAACAGGTGTGTGACGTGCTTGGCTGCAGAAGAGTGTCCCACAGTTCTCCATAGCCCATTCGCTTAGAAAGTCTAGCATCTAATATTTGCAAAATTTGGGAGTTGCTGGGTGATTGCAGGAGAGGTCAGCAGCCTTTGCATGGGCTGGTGTTCATTCACCTGGGGTCCTCTAGGGAGACAGTTGTGGAAATATGGCTGTCAAAGCTTTGTTGTGGAATTTTTTGTTGGAAAGGAATCACCTGGGGTCCTCTAGGGAGACAGTTGTGGAACTATGGCTGTCAAAGCTTTGCACGGTGTCTGAAGCTAAACTTTCATGGGTGATCCTTGGGGAACCCAGGACCTGCTAGTATGGGGCCTCATCAGAAAATATCAGGGGTCCACATTGCTAGAATTTTTGGGTCCAGCAAGGATTTGAGACTCTACCACACCTGAAGTCATTGTGCTGCCTCAAGAAGTAAGGCTTGTTGCTCTCTGCTACTATTCCCATCTGATCATTGAGTGGACTCCCAGAACATGATTAATTAGATGAAGGGGCATCATTTCCCATGGAAACTTGACAATGAATTGGAGGAAGCTTCGGACTTTGCTGATTCGAATCCCTGCCTCCTCCCACATCTTCTATTCAGCGAACTCCCAAGCGGACATTTAAGCCAAGGCCAAGCTGCATGTGAATGATATCTTGATTGTAGATTTCTTTTAATTTTTATTAGAGCTGGGCCCTTTCAGTGTGTGTGTGTGTGTGTAAGGTGTAGTGTTTGGTCCCTGTTCACTCCCCTTTGTTGCTGGGAGCTGTTTTTCTTCCTGATTTACAGTAAAATTTCATCCACTTCATTAAAATAAGACATATTCACACCAGCAATTTTGTTGCTGCTTGTTATCCAATACAAAATAACCAAAATACCTGATATATGATACCATTTGGAAGTCTGTCCTTGATCACTTCACTGCAGAAAACCATAAATAGAGTTAACTTGAGTTTCTAGTATGGATTTACAGAAGAAAATAAAGGACACGAGATGAGAGAGAGAGAGAGAGAGAGAGAGAGAGAGAGAGAGAGATCATTACTCATCCGAAACGAAACTAGCCTCTTTTATATTAGGTTGGAAACAACAAAAACAAAAATTGCCCCTAAGACGTCAAAAAACAAAACCTAATAATAACAGAAATAAACAAAATAAGACATGTATGAACTATTCAACACACATCCTCAAGCTAAAGCACAGATATCAATCATGCTCAGGTTGCCATTTACTTCCTGAATTTTGTTCTTTGAAAGTGCTTTAGTGAAGACATCAACTAGTTGCTTCGCAGATGAAACTTGAAAGGTTCTGATTATCTTCTATTGTATGTCACCTTCTCCCTGACGAAATAATAATCCACTTCTACATGTTTTTTTCTTTTTCTTTTTTTGTGGAAAGGTAACGCTTTTAGTCTATTAGTCATGCGAAGCACCCACCCTGTTAGTGGCGCAACACACCCACCCAGTTAATCACCCAAAGCACCCGGTGGTGCTGTTAGTATGTCTCGAACCTGAGACCTGTTGTTTGAAATGCACGGGCGCCAACCAGCTAGGCTAACAGGGACTTGACTACATGTTCTTTGTTCTCTCATGAAATACAGAATTTTCCTATATGTGAATGGTTGCCACATTTGCACCATATAAGACCATTGGAAGCTACAAATGGACTCCCAAGTTCGCAAAGTGTGAATGCATATGACTTCACATGTCGCATGAGCCATTAGTCTAAACTCAGCCTCTGCACTGTATCTTGCAACAACTTATTGCTTCTTTCTCTTCCAAGCAACTGGATTTCCATTTAGTCCCTGTTTGGAGTTTGGACACTTGGATTCCACAGCAAATTAAAATAAAAGCATCATAAATTGATGACGCCATTGGTTGGATTGCAGCTGTAAAGACTGTGATCCTGTGCCACCTACAACTGCTGGATGTCAGTTGAAAAGGCCTGAAAATCCCATTGAATCCAACTTCAGATTTGGACACCACACCATCCTCTCCTACATGAGACGACCGTTCGTCTCCTCACATAAAATGCATGTCTACTTCATTCCATGCACCGCAGCCCTCCTTCAACCCTCATCATTCGAATCTACCTCCTCCGCAACCTGATTTCCTCCTTCCATTTCATCCCCACTCTAAATCTATGGAGACTACTGTCCATCATCTCCCTCACAAGCGCCGGGTATTTTGACAAAAACCATAGTGAAGGACAAAGGCGTCATGGACAAGGACAACCTCTCCGTAAGTTGCATTACCTCTCAGAATCTAGACCATTCCACCATGGTTACAGCTGGTTTTCATAATTTGCATTTCTGTTCTTCCCGCACCAATGTCCTCAACATTGATGTTTTTAATCCACATGAACATCGGGACAGATTGCTTTGCTGTGGAGTCGGCCATCACCACCATAGCCTTTCATCGACAGCAGATAACGACAGGGTGAGCGACTCTCACAAATCTCAACTGACATATCCCTAACACGAAGGTCAGCATGCCCTAACCAATTTGGGGTTTCTCCTGATTTCCTCCCTACATGACAGAGATGTATCTTCCCCCTTCAACGACTTGGTTCTGCTTTTGCACTTGGTTTATCCTTTCCAAAGCGCATGTTAAATCAAAGGCCTGACATGAAACCCCACAGCTGCTCGATCCAAAGAGCATCTGAGGATCTGCAGTGACATGCACTGTCAGCAACATGCGTGCAGAGTCAATCCCTAACGTAATAGCAGTACTACAGATTCTTCTACTACTCATGTGGATATGGGCCCATTTGTACGCCCTCCTACAATACACTCAATGTGCCGTGGATTAGAAGAGCCTCTCATTCTGCATGTTACGCATGGAGCATCATCTGGTATCCACAGGAAATACATAACATTCGTAGTACATATATATCTGCTTAACACATAATCTGCACCATGTCAACAGCCTCTCTTGTGCATGTTTCCTTCCGAGCATCATCTGCTATCCAATATGCAAATACAATGAGAAAATTTGAGGAATATGGTAACATGAGTACCATGGCAAAGCCTGCCTAACAGATAGCCTTCTACTACACTCCAATCTGACCTCGACATTTAACTTTCTTTCACGGTTGACTTTTTTTTTTAAAGAGTCATGGTTGACAAAATTGTTTAGAGGCTATTGTAATTTTTTTTTTGTTTCTAGACCTGATATCCAAAACATTTGGGTGTATCAGTTACAGTCTCCCTGTGTGGTGTTTTTTACCTGACTCTCTTTGTGTATGGTTAGTCTGGAGCCAGATTCGTTACGCACAGAGCTCACGAATGAAAGAATGCCTCATTTTCATTACATGTGTGCCAGGATGTGTGACCATGCCTACCCCCAGTGCATGTGCAACAGTCGTATACTACCTTCAGGTTCTTTGCAACAGTCGTATTATCGTATACCACCTTCAGGCCTTCGTTATAGGCCTGCAACTGGTAAGAGGAGGACATATCAATGCCAAAACAGCCCGTATCAGTAAACAGGGGTTAGTATAGACCAGGTAGTTTCTGACCCTTTTTATTTTATTTATTTATTTAGAGAGAGAGAGAGAGAGAGAGAGAGAGAGAGAGAGAGATAACAACAGTTTTTATTAACCAACTCACCAAGCCAAAAGAACAAGGCAAGGAAAGAACACAAACCAAAAACCACTAAACCAAAAAGGAGAAAAGGGAGGCAGATCTCGCACATTGGAGGCCCGGTTTCTAACATTAAACTTGATCTTCCTAAGAACCTCCTCCTTTGATGAGCTTGTATTTTGAAAACAACGCCCATACCACCTACCACACACCCACCCCCCCCCCCCCCCCCCCCCCAAAATGCCATGCTCAAAGAAACCATCAACCGATTCTGGCATAGACTGTGCCATACTAAAGAAATATAAAAAGGAGTTCCAAATCTTACAAGCGAATGTGCAATGGATGAAGAGGTCAATCAACTTTGCATCACCAATACACATGATACAAATATTTGGGAGGATCATGGACCTCTTTTGGAGATTATCAATAGTCAATCATTTTTTCCTACCCAATAGCCACACAAAGCCCGCCGCTCTTGGGGGGGCAGGGGGAAAGTCCTTTTCCCTTGGCACTAGGAAAAAACTGAAGGCTATCGAGCAACGCCTTGAACTCCGAGACCTCTTTAGTCATATCTCTTCTGCATGGAGGCAACCACATGCCCGAACTGCCTGAAATAGAGAAGCATTAAGCCACTGAGATATCCCTCTCGGTAGCTAAACTAGCTACTCTCGGAAAAGCATCACAAAATCTTCTTCCCCCGCATTACGAATCTTCCCATAATAGAATCCGGCTACCATCTCCCAAGGCAAACGAGACTCCCTAGCTAAAAGAGGGCGCGACTAACTCCACAACTTTCTAAATACATGATGCATGATAGATCGAAGAGCTCTTGACCCTCCATCCCCTTGGAAGAATGCCATACTTGCACACAACAAGCTATCTCCACAGCCTTCCTTCTTCGATACCAAATATCCACAGCCATTTTTCCCAATAAAGCCAAATAGTTCCAAAACCTTGATTCGCTCCTCCCTCTTTCGTCGGCTTACTCACCTCGACCACTTAAGCAAATGGAATTTGTTCTTGTTCTCAACCCCCCTCCATAGAAAGTCTCTTCTTAGCTTTTCCAGCTTTGCCATCACGGACTTTGGAGATTTGAGAGAGACATATAATACAGTGACGTGTTAGGGAAGGCCGCTTTGATGAGAGTGATCTAACCTCTCAAAGATAGATGATGACTTCTCCAACTGGATAATTTCCTTTCAATTCTCTCAAATACCCTATCCGATAAATGCTTAGGCGGCCTCCCCATGCACAAAGGTAAACTCAGGTACTTCAAGGGAAACAAACCCACTCTGCACCCAAACATTGCTGCCAAGCTGGATACCTCTTCACTGCCGAGCCGGATCCCAAGGTTCTCACTTTTTTCTATGTTTATCTTCAACCCCGACACTAACTCAAAACAAGAGACAATCTTTTGAAGGTTGTCAACCTTTTCCCTATCTACATCGCAAAACAATAGCATGTCATCCACATTGAAGATGATTAACTTAACACCCGCTTCAGCAACTTTAAAGCTGGATAATAAGCCCGCCTCCTCTCCTTGCTAAAGCATCTTGCTAAGGGTCTCAACCACAACAACAAAAAGGTAAGAGGATAGTGGATCTCCCTGCCTAACTCCCCGCGAAGGTTTAAAGAAACATTTTGGGGACCCATTGACCAACACTAAAAAAGTGGCCAAACCAATGCAAGCCCAACTCCAGTCCCTCCATTTCTGACCACAACCCCGTCTACCCAGCATGTAATCAAGGAAGGCCCAATCCACATGTTCGTACGCCTTCTCCTATCCAGCTTGCACATTGTCCCGCCCTTGCCTCCTCTATATCTTGAATCAATGCACTCATAGGCAATGAGATTACTATCTAGAATTTGTCTCCCCTCTACAAACACTCTTTGATTTTCAAAAACAAGACTTGAGAGAACTCAAAATCTAAGGGTTGGGACTTTGGCTAGGATCTTGTAATGACCTCCAATAAGGCTAATTTGTCTAAAATCCTTTAGACTCTCTGTGCCTTCAATTTTTGGAATGATCGCAATAAACAAGGCCCCCAAGTCGAGAGATAATCGACTTCTCTCATAGAATTCTGCAATGAACGCTAAGAAGTCTTCTTTAATCATGTGCCAGTGTTACTGAAAGAATGCCATAAGGAAGTCGTCCGAGCTCGATGACTTGTCCCTACCCAAAGAATCAACCCCGCTATAACCTCTTCCTCTAAAATCGGCCTTTTAAAGGACTCAGCTTCGGACGGAGAAAGTTGGGGAAAATCTAGGTTATCCAAACCCTGTCTCAGCCAAACGTCACAAGAAAGCAACTCCTTGTAGTAATTAACTATCACTTTGCAAACCTTCTTATCAGAAACCCTTTTGCGTTCCACAATCAAGCTACTAATTTTGTTGCACCTCGCCCTAGCACTATCAATATTGTGGAAAACCCGAGTATTGTTGTCCCCTTTAGCCAGATAGCACGGTATCTTTGCCTCCATTTAATTTCTTCTTGTTTGAGCCGGCTAGCATAGGCCGAAGAGAGAGTGAAACGTTTAGATTTCTCCTCCCAGCTCTCCGCCCTCCTCTTTCAGATCTAGCTCATGATTATCCTGCACCATCTTGTCTTTCTCTAATTCCCAAGATCCAAACAAATCTTTTTTTATAGATCTTAAGCCTTTCTTTCAGCATCTTTAGCTTATGATAATATCTAATGCCCGCCAATCCTTCAATCGAAAAGGAGCCCCACCAATCAGCAATTAACTTATCAAAGTCTTCAACCTCCAACCAAGAGATCTTAATCCTAAAAGGTTTCGGTCCCCAGTTGTCGTCTTGAACCTCTAAAGTAATTGGGTGGTGCTCCGATATAGCTCTTAGAAGGCCTTTCTGATGAACTAAAGGAAATTCGTCTAACTAATTGGTTAAAACCATAAATTCATCTAACCGCAAGGATAGCCTAATCCTACCCATTTGAGCATGTGAACTTGGCGCCTTCCATAGGTAAATCTGCCAACCGTTCCTGCTAACCCAATTAGCAAAGTCGCGTAAACTGTGAGTAACACGGCCTCTCGGGGACTTGTCAAACAAGAAGCAAATAACATTAAAATCCCCCAAAAACACATCAGAAGCCCCCACCTATCCTCGCATTGGACAGCTCCGCCCACAACTGCTCTCTTTGACCTACTTAGCATGGGCCTCACCCCTGAAAACACCCACCAAAAATCTAAAGAGACCTCCTCGAGCACCACTGATATAAAGAAACTGCCAACATAGCCATCCTCCTTACACAACACATTAGTATTCTATGCAACCAATATTCCACCTGGAGCCAATTGCATCCATCACTAACCAAACCTTGTTTCTGATTCGCTGAATACCCTTGTTGAAAGCCTGCAGCTTTGTTTCCTAGAGAGAGAAAATATCTACCTCAAGCTTTCTACAATACTTCCTTATCTGAGCTCTCCTCTCCCTGCTCCCCAAGTCTCTGATGTTCCAACTAAGAACTAACATTGGATAACTGGCCTCACCCTTCTATCCCTCCTTGCTCCACTTACCTAGCCTGTTGCTTCATAATTTATCGAACATTCAAGGCTAAGCAACTCCATCCAACCCTTGGGAGATTTCCTTGGCTTAGCAGTCAGTCTTTGAGTCTTGACAACACTGCACTCCCTACTTTCAACAAAGTGAAGAAACACATTGACATTCTCGTCCTGAGCTCCAAAAGAAAGACCTATCATTCTTCCACTCACTGTAACATGTCTTTGAACCAACTGACCTGCACCTTCGAGAGTTTGCACACACTAGCTTTGGCATTCTAAATCAATAAGACTAAATCAAAAATGCCATACCTGACAGCACCAGACTCGTCTCCCATCTTAGACATACATAAGGGCGTGACCTCCAAAGGCTCGAGAAGGTTGTCATCTTGGGAGGGGGGCCCCCAAAAGGAAATCCTCAGCCTCCAGCTTATTTGACTCCAGATATGCCATGTCAACTCCAGATCCATGTCCCTTGCAAGCTCCCGAGATCCTCTCCTCTGGCTGCCCTTGGATAGCTTCCTCATAGTCCTCAGAGCAATCTCTAACCTCCGATCTTGAAGAAGAAGGCCGCACACGGTGTTCGAAGTATCAGTATCACTACAAGTTCCGCTGGTTGGGGATACGGAAACAATATCGATATCGCCAATAACATTGCCGATAACTGAAAACGGGGGAAACATAGGGAAAACAATGGAATTTTTCCGTGAAAATTCAGGAGATGCTAAAATACACATATATACATATTTAGGAATAAAAAATTTGAAAAAAAAAAAAAAAACTGCATACATAATAAGTTTCCATTTAATGGGGGCCTAAAAGCATGTGTTGTCATATGAAATCAGTCCAACCATCCCATCAATCCCATCTATCCATCCAACAATCCAACCTTCCATCAATATTTCAGAATATCACAACAAACGATATTTCGCCGAGAAATCTTCGACAACTAGAAAGGAAATGAAAGACTGTGGTCTTGAATCTCGATATCGCCCATGTTGCAATAACAATAAGATCGCAATATTGTCAATATTATCGTCAACAATTTGAACACTGCATACAACCATGTGCTCATAAAAAAATTAAAATGGAAATTTTTTTAATAAACAATTTTTTTACGATATCAATACATTGGCAATATTATCGAAATATCGCCGATACAATGGTGATACAAGCGACACGTGGAATTTATAGAATTGAAAATATTAGTGATATCAATACATTGGCGATACAAGCGACACCTGGAATTTACACAGTCGAAAATATTGGTGATATATTGGCTATACTTAGCGATACATCTGCGATGCCTGGAATTTCTGATACTGACAGTGTTATCGGTATCGATACCACCGAGCTGGAGATACAGATAATATCGGGGACATTTCGATAATATCAAGGATACTCTAAACAATGACCACACGATATTATCGTCGTCCACTCCACCATGCCCCACCACTTCTAGCGCTCTCAGCTTGGGCCCTGTATCTAACACGGAACTCAACTAGAGAGGTATCCGACTTCGAATAATAGAAGGAGAAGTGAAGTCCCACTAGCAAAGCGATAAAGAGTCCCTAACATGTGGGGTTGTTTAATTGTTCCCCGCACATGCTAAGGATGACACGAGTGCGAGATCTCCAACACCCACACGTATCATCTCCTCCCTCTCCTCGACTTCCTGCTGGCATATAGCCCCAGGCCACATGTCAAAAGCGTCTCTGACCACGTCTCTCTCCCTCAATGCATCCCAACCAAGTGGCACCGTCTCATCCATGATTTTGTAAGTAGCATACCGCTCCAACCACGTGTCGGCCCGAAATCTTGCCTCTCTAACCACCTTTAAAGCACCCGAATGACGAATCAACCCCTGCTCGGAACAGGCCACTGAGACGACCTAAACCTCTTCATTGAGCAACCTCGTCTCCTGCAAGCAGAGGATCTGAACCACTACGAGACAAAAAAGCCAGAGTTGGAGACTCCAAACCAATAGGCTCTAGACCTAAGCCTCCTGCTGACGCTAGGATCAGAGCGGAGTACCTAGTCTCCCGCACACACGTCGCACACCTATCCAGAGATGTCAATATATCATTGCTCCAAAGCCCACCTATCAAATCAATCCACATCGGGGCACACAACCTTCAAAAACACCAGTGCTCCACTGGTGCAATCTCCTGAAGCTCCTTCTCCCCTCTCCTACCTAACGTCCAGTCCACATCATCAAGAGGCCAACTTCCTGACACTCCACTGCTCTCCCAACCTACTAGGAAACCCACTTCAAATCTCCCTTTCGACCTTGAGGGAGATCCTCTTTTCTCCTACCATCACTGTGATCGAGCAAGGGTCCTCTTCCAGACAATTCTTCTTGACACAGATTTGGGCCGCACTGTCATCACCTCTCTGTAGCATCATCAACAGCAACACCCTCCCCTAAGCAAGCCCCAATCTCCAGAAAGGCTTCATAGAAACAAAGCTCCAAGGGAACCTCCCAAACCAGGAACTAGATTTCTTCCCTGACAAAGACAGACCCCTCCGATCACTTTGGGATTTGCACTATTGGTCTGTCATTAAACAGAATCCCTGTCGCTGCCACCTTGTCCAGATTAATTCCCAATCAGAATGAAATCCACACCTCATTCTCAGCTAGAGGCTTGATATTAGAATCGTCGTCCTCTAATCTGCAGCACACACATAGCCAGATCCTGATCTGAGAGACTGAAGCTCCTCTCTTCCTAACAGCCACCACCAACCCTTTCAACTGCTCCCGAGCATTCCCAACCACAGCTGGGTCGACCTTGACTATTAGAACCTAACCGTCCATTTCTCACCTCACCAACTTCTTACCCCTCTGCTCAATCTCATCCCCTCCTTTCAACTATATCCCCACCCCTGCAACAACTTCCTTAAATGATTTGGAACTTACACCGTCCCTTTCCTAACCCATTTTGTGTATCGAAGCCAGTCGATACGGATCGAATACAATTGTATCAACTCAAGCAATGATATAATATTAAAACCATGATCATCAGCCTCCCAATATGCATATTTTTCATCATCAAAACTATGCTTCTTAACCTTTCCTTTATATAGCCTCTTCCTCTCTCTTCCAGCATATATCTTCGCAAATTGAGACCATTCAAGGTAATTTGTCCCATCAAATTTCATCGTAGTCATTTACTACAATTGGTGACCACTAAAATTCATAATGGTGCTAAATATAGACTTAGAATTGGAGGTAGCACTAGATAAAAGGACTGCCACTAAGAGATCAATTGGCCATAATGATAATATACTACACCATTTACCCAAATCTCAATATGGACCAACAAATCTTAGCGAAATTAGGGGACTCACACCGTTAGAAAGGCTAGATTCCACACTGAGTCCTTCATACAGCCACAACCAGACTTGATATCAGTGGTCATATCTGACACAGAAACTAGACACCGAACCCTGAATGCTCAAACCTAAGCCCAAAAATCTGATCATACACATTCAATAATCAGGTCTGGCCAAGAAAATCCAATTTCCAGGCCTTAAAGTTTCCATCTGGCTCCAAAAGTTGAACATGAACCATTGAAGGAATTACATCTGAATAACAAATATGCACATCACTCAGATCTGACCTGGACAATGAGAAAAATGGCAGACCTGTCCCAAGAATCAGATCTGATTGGTTTCTTCGTGGTTAAGATGTAGCAGTATAGAAGAGTAGCCACACAGCTATTAAAACCTTCTGGCAAATATGTCCATCCAGGCGGGATCCATTCTTCTCCCTCCAAAAGAAGAGACGATGATGAAGAGAAGATGTGGCTTTGATACCAACTTGAGCTTCTAGAATGGATTTAGAGAAGTAAAAGAAAGAACAAAAAGAAAAGAACGAGAAGGGAAGCTCTGTGTGAACTCTTCAAGAGGTTCATGTTGTTACTACTTTTGTTGTTAAGATCCAGTGGACTTACTGATAACCTCTATTGTTTCCCTTCTCATGGTACATCATCGAATTAGTGCATTCTCATTTATCAATAAAAGAAACATAAGTAAACAACCAGCTAAAGATGCTACATCCCAAATGCCCAATCCTTAAACCCCCCCCCCCCCCCCCCCCCCCAAAAAAAAAAAAAACATTTTTTCCAGTTCTATATTATTTGCTAGAGGTTTTGTAATCCCACTTACAAGTATAGACCAACTCAAGTAGGGGTGGCACATCAACCCTATTAATCTCGTTGCATATACGAGCTTGTGAGAAGGAAGAAGATAATAAAACGGGTGTAAAAGGAATGACCTAGACACCCACCCCTAAGGTATCCTTATTTATACTTAAGAAAATAATGGTAAAATTACAAGAAATGCCCCTCCTAGGTGAGACAAAATAATATACCATATGATATCATGTACAACTATAACTGATGGTGAGGCCGACTCATCCAAGTTAAATCATTTGTCTCTACAATTCTCCTCAAAACTGAGGCTGAGTGAACAACAACAATTTGTCAATTTGATAATCATGACGAGTGGTGTTAACAAAAGAAATAAACTATCTATAACTGAAGGAAGAAAAAAAAAACAATTGGGGCAACCGGGCAAGAGCCCATTCATCAGAATAGACTAAATCAAAAGGAGCAATGCTCTTATTAAGGGGCTGTTTGTTTACCACTTAATATGCCCCCGAAATCTGATAATCAGATTTCAGCCACAGGAATATGCTATTTGGGGTGTTTGTTTAACCCACTTAAAATAAGTCCTTAAAGGAAATTAAACACGGAATTCATTCCGTAGTGGTTTATGGGCGGAAAGCGGAAAGTGGTGCGGGCGGATTGCGGTAAGTGGCTTTCGTTTTTTTTTTTTAATTACAACTTTGCCCCTTCCACAAACAACTCTATTTTGACGTGGCAAAGTCCTGATGGCCCACTATGATGTATTTGTTATGTCCACATCGTCCATCCAATTTTTTGAATTGCCTTATGGCATGACCTGAAAAATGTGGCAGATCTAAAACTCAAGTGGACCACACCATAAAAAACAATGGGGACGATGACGTCCACCATTGAAACCTTCCTAAGGTCCACCATTATGTTTATTTTCCATCTGACCCATTCCTAAGGTCACACAAACTTGGATGAAGAGAAAACACAAATCTCAATTTGATCCAAAACATTTGTGGCCCCTTGAGATTTGGATCTATCTCTTTTTTTTGGTTCGTGCTCTAAAATGATATGGCAAAATGGATGGATGGTGTGGATATAACACATATATCATGGTGGGCTCCACGGAAGTTTTCCATGTCAACAGATGGTTAGGTGCCACACGGCACTCAATATGATTAAAAACAAGTCATCCGAGCTGTTTTTGGATAACACACTGTGGGACCCACCTCGATGTATGTAGTACTATCTATCCAAGCTGTCCATCAGTTTATCCAAATCGTTCTAGGGCATGGTCCAAAAAAATGAAGCAGATCCAAATCTCAGGTGGACCATACCATAAGAAACAGTGGTGATTAAATGCCCACCATTAAAAAATTACTAAGGCCCAACGTAGTGTTTATTTGCCATCCAACCTGTTGATAAGGTCATAGAGACCAGGATGAAGGGAGGAAAAAAAAACGCGAATATCAACTTTATCCAAAACTTTTGTAGCCTCAAGAAGTTTCCAATGGTGGTGTTCAATCCCCACTATTTTCTATGGTGTGGTCCACTCGATGTTTGGATCCGTCTCATTTTTGGACTCATACCCTAAAATAATCTGAAAAAATGAATGGACGGTGTGGATATGACACATACATCATGGTGGGACCGACAAAACTTTACCATGTCAACTGGTACCGAGTGCCATACGACACGCAATCCGCATGAAAACAACTCCTCTGAGTTGTTACGAGATAACACACTAGTGGGGTGTTTCTCTAACCACAGGAAGCTAGATGTGGACCACTGTGATGATTGAGAGAAATCCACCCGTCTAGCCATTTTTCCATATCATGTTAGGGCATGGGCACATTACGTAAAATTGTTAAATTTCTGACATTTTTAACAGATAATTTTTAGGATTCAGTACTAAATTTCAGTGTTCAGGATTTTTTTCAGACAATTTACCAAACAAGCATATTGACACTCATCAGTACCTAAAATTCAATACACAATGGATCCAGTACTTGAATTAATTTCAGACTTTTTTAATTCGGTTTACCAAACGCACCCGAATACTAGAAGGATAAGTAGTTCAACAATGTTGACACAAATTAACAAGTATCATGCTGAAAATTAACATCATCAAAGAATTTATTTGACAAAAAAAACTAAGAGAAATAGTGGACGCATGACCTAAGCATGTACGCCATAATTGCTCATGCTCTTTATTACCAACATGGGACTCTGAAACAAACATAGTAGAGGTATCACCCGCACCCAAGAGATACCACCCTTTAGCTTCATATTCACCACAAATCCTATAGGTCTTTAGACCACAAATAATAGAGTGAGATAGGAAAAAGGTAACACAGCAATTCAACTGTTTAGCAAGGGCACTCATATATAACCGGTTAGGGGAAAGGATGGAAGAACATGAAGAACAAAGTCTTATGTGAAAGATCAGGTGAGCCGACAACTGCAAAAACCGTTTCTACTTTCCAGAAACTTCGGATTAGGACCCATCAGGCGATTTTTATAAGATAGGAAATTGAGTATGTGAGGAAGTTACCTTCTTTGCCTGTCATATGATCTGAGATTATGACACTTGTCATATGATCTACGATCCAAGATGTAGGGGTAGGGAGTGGATGTGAAACATGATTTGCAAAAATGCATGACTGTACTGACTCCATGATGCATCGCTGCAATATGTAGCACTACGATTGGCGAGCCCTCCACGATGCTCACTAACGGCCTGGTCACCAGAGTACTCAAAAAAGGTCAATATGTAAAGGAACGATCACCCCCATTATGCCATATAGGGGATGAATTGGCCCATTATGAAGAAAATGGGTCATATCGGTTGATACAGGCAGATACGCCTTATATCAGCACCATTACGAAGTCGATACAGTCATAAAGGGCCCATTTTGAAAAAATTACTTCTAATTTTCTCTCGTTTTTCCACTTCTTCATTTCAACCACGAAGGAAGCTTAGAAACTAATTTTAAACTAGGTTTAGGCCTACTTTGAGGATCAAAACATAAAATTTGACTAGAATTTGATGAAGGGAAAGGAGTAGACCACTTCAGGAAATATTAGAAGGGGGGGGGTAAACCATCCCCTTTTTCTCATTTTTTCATCTTCTTTTTGTTGTATTTATATATAGCAAGCCCTAATCCACCAAATCATACTTGAATTATGCTCGACTAGGGCCTATTTGGTTGACTTTCAGCAAGTCAACCTGACACTGCCCGACAGACAACATTCAAGAATACATGTTTGGGATCTTTACATTCTTTAGAATTTTATCAATAATTCTTGAGATTTTTTCCAAAAAAAAAAAAGGTCATCACAGGGTTGTGTTGGCCAAAATGGCCCGTTTCATGTAGGCCAGTGAGCTAGCCTACATGCCGGCCAATAACATTATGTAAGATCTTGCTAGAGACTTCATTTGTGCTAGCACGAACCCCCTCAATCTCAACATTATTGGCAATACTTTTGGACATAGAGCAAAGGTGAGGATGGAGTCATGGAGGTTATAACATTGATCATAAGTGTCATGATGTCGACTACAATAAGTACATACCAATTTATCCTTTTTCTCTGTTAATCAAGAAAGAACGTACTTGCCCTTTTCTCCTTCTGATGATTTGGACCTAACAACAAGAGTGTATCACTCTGAGAGCAAAGAACTTTGCATACCAGAAGATGGCTGACAACTTGCTTCACATGGTAACTGCCTCAAGGGAAGGTAAAGATTCCCTTCCAAGGACTTGAGCATGCTATCAGAATGAAGCCCCCCAGAGGTAGGATGAAGCCCGGTTAGGAACTCAAATATCTTCTTTGTTCCGGCCACTTATGAAGTACTTCAGAAATAGGAATAGCCTGCTGACAATGATCTAATTCTTCTCACTTCTGAAGCAAAGCTAAATAATGGTCTTCTAAGAGGATTCCCCTTGTTGCATATTCATGATTTACCAATGCAACTTATAAGCGCAAGCAAGCTTTCACATTGAGAATACAGTCTAACGACAGTATCCCATACTTCCTTGGCAGTTTTCAAAAATAGCAATCCACAACTGATACTAGATATGCATAGAGTGGAGCAACGACAATATAACAGTCGGATACTCACTTTCACAATTATCATGTGATGGGTCATTTGCACATGGCTCCCTCTTATTGCCGATTAGCTGAACTTCTTCCCACTGCTGATAAACATTCTGGTAGACTGTGACCATTCTAAATGAGTCTCCCCATCCAATTTCATCATTGTATAATCAACCCTGGATGATGATCTTAATTTCCTAACTCCATGGTCATACCAACCTTCTAATCACCCATTTCAACAATATCACCCATATACAAAACTCGAGAGAGATTACATACTAGTTGAATAAAAAACACTCACCACATGAGAAGATCTGACAAAACCCAAATGAACCAGACTATGGACATCACAAACATGCAAGGAACAGCATCCCAGCAGGCTACAGACGGGCTTGATCGAACAACTAAATCGGCAGGAGACCAACAGCAACTATGGCCACACCGGTAGAAGACGGTCAACCGGTGCAGTTATGCCGGTTAATGCTCACGCAGCTAGTGTGGCTAGGATGACTAGGGCTGCTGGTAGGTGTGGTTGCAACATCAAGGCCCACCAGTAGGCGTGGCTTACAAGCTAGGCCAACAAGTGGTTTGGCTGACCCCGGCTAGGACTGGAAAGTGGTCAGTTGCCTCCAATGAAGAAAAGGACAAAAGAAGAGAAGATAAAGATAATGAGTGGGAAGAAAAGAGGACCAATATTTAAAACCTTGTCTCTAAACATTTAAAGATGGTTGGGAGGAAACTAGCACATTTCAAAGTTCAAATTTCAAAAGTCCACTTTGAAAATTGCTACCAGCCATTTTATGGAGGGTGGAAGATATGAGCCCACTGATTCTCAGTGAACATTTGGCAGACACAATCCTTTCCCTTAAATATACATATAAATATAAGGAGGTCTCACATACAGCCAGTGTATGCATCTCTGTGTGCACACACATGTCTTTGTGTATAAGGTACAATATCGATACACGTTGTCCACATTGAGTAGATGTGATAATGATACCATGAAGTTCGAACTAGCTAGCCATGTGCAAGCATAAACCAAAATGTGCAAAGGAAAGAGAAGATCAACATCACTTTTGTCTTAAATCCAGTATTAATGCTAAAATAATACGAAAAAGTTTGTGGAGGTTTTTGCATCTTACAAAGCCGAAGTGGTTGTAGTAGTCATCAAGATTGTGAAATTGGGCTGTTGCTGAATGCAATGCTTGATGACTGGAATCGCTGCCATTCCTTCACCTAAAAAGAAATGCCACCAACATCATAACCCAATTCCTAATTCTTTTTATTTTTCTCCTTACTAGGATAGATCAGGAAATGGAGGTCAGCCAAAAGCGTTAAATATGATTGATTTGTTCTCAGCATTGTAGGAATTCAGAATGAACACAGGCATATTGCATATGAGTTGTTTTTCTTGGTTTTTTCTCTCTTTTTTTTTTGTTTTGGGCAGGCCTCTCTATTCAGCATCATGGAAAAATATATAGGGCCTGTTTGGTAGACACTTAAAAATGAGTTCATCTCATTTTAACATAATCAGGATTAATTAAAATGAGATGAACTCATTTTTAAGTGACTACCAAACAGGCCCTTAAGTGGTTTAGTTGAGGGATTGTGAGGTGTGGATTGAACGTGGTCGAGGATGTCCGCTCTTGATGGAACATTTTCCTATTGAATAGTGAAATTTCGCCATTCGGATTTCTGCTACCTTATCAGCATTCCAGAAGAGGAGAAGTGTATGGAAGACTGTTAAAATTCGATGAAGAGGAAGCAATTATCATCATCGGACGGTGTAGAGAGAGAGAGAGAGAGAGAGAGAGAGAGAGATGATTACCAAGGGAGACGGCATGGAACCAGAGGAGTGGACCAGGAGGGCGGGGAGAGGAAGGATGGCCCAGACGCTCTGGCCAGCGGAGAGGGTGTTCGAGGCCGCGGAGCTTCCGCCATTGGAGATGAAAGAAGAGAAAAGGGGAGAGACTTCTGCTCGCTGCTCTGTATAGAAAGAACGCCACCCTCCCTCCCCTTCCTCCACACCTCATTCCCTCTCTCTCCACTGGGCAGAATACTGTTTCTTTCAGAGGGGAAGAGATTGTGTTGGGCGTCGTTTGTATGCGCTGGACAAGACAGTTTTAGTACCTGTTTGCTTTGTTACAAATGTGTGTAAATGCCTATTGAAAAGGGTAAATGTATAATTATTGTAATTGTTAGCTATTTGATTGGAGTTGCAATTATATGCTATTTTCCTCCTTGAAAAATCTGTTCCAAGTACATTCGTGGGCGCTACTATAATGTCTCTGACATATCTACGCCGTCCATCCATTTTATTGGAATATTTTAGGACGTGAGTCCAAAAAACATGAGTCCAAAAATAAGGTAGATCCGAAGCTCAAGTGGTCCACACCATAGGAAACTGTGGTCGTAAAAGGTTCTCAACGGTAGGCGTTCAACCCACTATTACGTGCGGTGTGGTCCATTTGAGCTTTGGATCTGCCTCAATTATGGGCTCATGGCCTAAAATCAGCCCATGAAACAGATGGACGACGTGGATAAGCCACATACATCACAATGGACGCCACATGAAAGTCAAAGCTTCTTCCATTTTAGTGTTCAAAACGCAACTTTGTCAACATCAGCCTTAATATATGTGTGAAAATTACGGAATTAAGTAATTATTACCCATTTGCAGGGATTTACCCTAGTGTATTTGGAAACAAATAGGCACTTAGCTTACGAATCTAGATTTTAGAGAAAATCCAAATTCTAGTGTTGGAATCCAAAATTGCGGGAACTAAATTGGAAATCTAGAATCTATCCGGAACTTGCTTATTAGTTGAAAACTATGTAATCTAACCGTTGCTTGTAGCATGGCCCACTTGGGCTTTGGATCTTCCTTAAAGCTTGACCCTGACCTATAGAAGTCCCGCAAGATCGATGGCTAGGTTGGATGGCAAATAAACATTATAGTGGGCCCTAGGAAGTTTTTAATGGTGAATGTTCAATCAACATTGTTTTCCTGTGGTGTCGTCCACTTGAGATTTAGATCTGCCTCATTTTTCTATCTATTGCTCTTAATTGAGTTCTCAAAACAGATGGACCGTGTGGACTATAAATTGCATACATCTTAGCATACACACCGAGGTGGGCACCACCCTAGGGGTATTATCCTCAATATTGATGACGCCTACTTCCTGCCTCTTTTCCCTTCGGTAGAAATGGTCCCCCACACCGTTTTCCACTAATCCTGATTCCAGTCAATTTAGGTTTCCAGATGGAGTACTATTTGGTTGGAATTTGCCGCCAAACATACCAATTAAAATTGGATTTTTTTGGAATCCAGATTTTAAGCTAGAAACAAATTTTCATATGCCAACCAAACAGCCCTTAAGGATGTCCATGTTCAGGGTCTTTTCTTTTTTTTTCTTTTTTTTTGAACTCACCTCACATGTGGGAATGAGGAAGAATACTCGTGTGGGATAGGACATGCTCATCAACCGATCTATGTTGTGTTGGATGCCTAGTCCTTTATTTTTATGGATCTTTACCATACTAACCCCCTAGTACGGACAAATTCTCCACCTGTTTGTAACTTCAAACTAATGCCTCAATTTGGCCCTGACACTTTTTGCATTTTCAATGAGACGAAAATACCCTTCATCCTTGAGCCCAGTGCCCATAGGTAATAATGATAGGAGTGGGGCCCGACAATGGATGGTAAGTGACTTTACAGTGGGTTCCACTATGAGTTAGGTTGTCAATCCACACCGTCCATCCATTTCACGAGATCATTATAACATATTAAGCCAAAATTGAAAGCCATCGGTAGATGAAATGGACCACAACAAAAGAAACGGTGTCGATTGCATGCTATCGTTGAAAATTTATTGGTGGCCCAAGACTGATTGGCTAAATATGATATTTGTGTTTTCCTTTTCACCCATGTATGTATGATATTATGAACGGGTTGGATGACACATAAACATCACTGTGGGTCCTCCAGAGCTTAGTGTGTACGTCATTTATTAGTCGCAAGTCCATACTGGAGAAAAACAGCTTCCGTTAGAAGCTTTCGACAATTACCTTTCCTGATGCCAAATTTACATCCGTTTGATCAAATGGCTCATCGGATGGTAGATCAAGTCTGTTGATGCTGTTTGTGGCTATCGATTTCCTATGGATTGTGTTAAATTCACATTGTTTCGAGCTAGTTGTCACCCACAACGATGTCAAAAGCAAAACAACGTATGAAATAATACATTCATTTATATTGTGTTTGTGGGCCACGTGATAGGAAGATTTCAGTCATTCTCTAGATAGTAACACTCCGACAAATTCCATAGAGAATGGACAGTTCAGATTTTACCAAAAAGCCAAAGATGGCGCCCACAGACGTCGTACAGACATTGTTTCTGTTGCCAAAAGTAAACCTAGGGGCCCATGTGTTATGGGTCAAGGTTGTCATGTGTTAAGGGTCGAGGTTGACAAGGTCATCTAAACTGATCCTAGAAAAGATTGGAAGTTGTGGAAAGTGAAGGAGAGCATTGTAGAGCGTCGGCAACTCCACCGACTCCAGGTTTTCTAGTTTTCATACTTTTATTTAGTTTTTTTTTTTATTCTAGTTGTAGTATGACAATGCTCAACTAGAACCTCTTGGTTAGGGCTAAGAGGTGAAGCTTGTGGCTAATTTCATGTTTAATTCATTTTTATTCAAGTACCTTTACTTCAAGTTTGAATTTTGAATATTCTAGTTTGAATAAAGTTGGTATTTTTAGAAGTTTTATGAGAGTTCATGTACTCTGGACATGAGTTCCTTACAATTCTCTGAGATTGCCATGTTGGGATTGATTTAATTTGAATTGTGGTAACCCTTGAGCATGTCATAGTCTCTTGGCATGGCTGTTACTTCGAAAGTTACATATTTGAAGTCTTTGTGCTTAAATAGGACTAAACTTGATTTCTTAACTTAAGTGGGATTGTATGTGCTTTAATGTTTTATCTTCCAACTAGATGAGAGATAAAACTTTGAATCTAGTTGTGTTTTATTCTTGGATGAATGAATTAACATGAGATTGCTACAAGTGGATCCTTAAAAGCCTTAGTTTTCTTCCTCATATTATCAGATTTTCCTTTTTAAGTTGCTGTTTAGTCTTAGTTCTTATAATTGAAATCCTAAAGTGTTCTTAATTGAAGTTGTTGGAATAAATTAGGGTTGTTTACCTAATTCCCTATGGATCGACTTCAGACTTACCGAGAATTATTACTACATCGCAGCCTTACACTTGAGGCGAACGAACAAGTTTTTAGCTGTCGTTGCCGGGGTTAAACGGTTCTAAATTATTTTAGTAGTTATAGAAGTATAAGTAATTAGGTTTTACTGTTTTTCTAGGACTAGCTTTTCTAAATTCTAGAACTAACAAGGTTTGTTTTTGTTTTGTAGGAAGTTCTTCTAGTTCAAGCAAATCGGGTACTATCCTTCCAACTTAAACTATTTTAATTTTCAGTTTTTTAGAATTTTCGTTTTATTTCCAAATTTTGTTTTATGTCCCGTTGGGAACGTGACCACACCATTCGTCTCCAAACTGAAGGTGGTTTAGTTGGACCACTCTCCGTTCATAGATGAGTCAGAAAATACGTAGAACATTGTGAAAGTTCGCAAAATATGGATCAAACTCCATTAACGAATCCTCCCCCCCCCCCCCCCCCCCCCCCCCCCCCCCCCCCCCCCCCCCCCCCCCCCAACTACAAACGCAAATCAAGAGGGTGTAGGAGAGAATGAGGTGCGCAATGCTCCTCCAATGAGAACTTTACGTGACTACCTACAACCGACCCGTACAACTACACCCTCTTGCGTGGTTTTTCTAACCACCGGGGGAAACATTAATATAAAGCTGGGGGTAATTCAACTTTTACCAAAGTTCTATGGGCTAGATTCTAAGAGCCCATATCCACACTTAAAAGAATTTGATGAAGTTGTTGCTACCTTGCGATACAACAATGTGTCAGAGGATGTTATCAAACTTAGATTGTTTCCCTTCTCATTGAAAGAAAGAGCCAAAGGTTGGCTCCACTCTCTTATACCACATACGATTGGGACATTGACTGAGATGACTCGGGAATTCTTTAAAAGGTTCTTCCCGGCTCATAAAACTAACACCCTTCGAAGATCAATAATGAACTTTATGGGAAAAGATGGTGAGTCGTTCTTTCAAAGTTGGAAAAGGTTTAAGGAACTCCTACTCACTTGCCCGCATCATGGATACTAAGGTTGGCGAATTATAAACTTCTTTTATGAGGGATTGAATTCCAACATGCGCCAATTTGTAGAGATGATGTGCAATGACGAGTTCATGAGCAAAAATCCAGATGAGGCATAGAGTTACTTAGACATGTTGGCCGAGAATGCCCAATCATGGGATACCTCAGACAAGTCTAGTAACCTCAAGCCTCCTCAACAAAAAGAGAAAAGAGGGATTTACATCCTTAAGGAGGAAGATGATGTGAACGCAAGGATAGCCAACCTCATAAGAAAAATCGAGGCTATAAAACTAAGTAAAAGTGGAGTTTCTAAGTCCACTGAAGCTATTGAAAACATATGCAGAATTTGTGCCACTAATATACACTCTACGCAAGATTGTCCTACAATTCCTGCGTTTTAAGAGGCGTTACAACTTATAAGAGCAAGCAAATGCCACATATGGTTATCAACAGCCTTTCAATGGACCGGTAGGTAATACGTACAACTCTACTTGGAAGAACCATCCAAATTTCAGTTGGAAGAATGCTCCCACAGGTAATCCTACCAACCTTCAAGGAGGGTCCACCCATACAAAACATGGCCCCATCTCAATTCTCAATGGAGGACACTTTAAGGGTGTTTATGCAAGGGCAAACGCAAATCAATCAATCAAATTAGCAAATGTTATAAGAGCTAAAGACGTCAGTTGATGAGATTAAAGGACGCTTAAATGCTAGGGAAGGGACCTTTCCTGGCCCAACCTCGGCCAAATTGTTTGCTCGCCTCAAGTGCAAGGTTGCGATGTAGTAATAATTCTTGGTAAGACCGAGGTCGATCCTCAGGAATTGTCGTAACAATTCTAAGTTTTATAAGTAGGATGGCCTAAATTCAGATTTGTAATGATGGATGGTAATTAAGAACATAAATCTATCTACTTAAGAACTAAATCAAGGAAATAAACACTAGAGTGCCAGGGATCTACTAATAATCATTCACAATACCAATTCAAACCATTCAAGCCAATAACACAATTGGAATCGGAGTTCTATCCCTATCCAATCGAAATATAGAGCAATCAAACATCATAATGCATCTAACATAGATGCATCATCCACTAATATGGTCTTCTCATAATCAATTAAGGCATTGGGTGTATTCAATCACACAACCCAATCCTTTACAAAACAAGCAAGATCATATTCATGATTCTTCCTCAAACCTTGTCACTAGACTTGATTTAGAAACATGAATTGAACTTCTATTGAACCAAAATCAATACATAAACACCTATCTCAGATTAAATCAAAAGATAAGAACCCCTTCTAGTTTAGTTCTAGATAAGCTCTTAGGAAACTTAGTTTGTAAGATCCCTTAACATTCAACATATCATGATGAATCTAGGATCTCT
This sequence comes from Liriodendron chinense, assembly GCA_003013855.2. Lineage (NCBI taxonomy): Eukaryota > Viridiplantae > Streptophyta > Magnoliopsida > Magnoliales > Magnoliaceae > Liriodendron > Liriodendron chinense. The sequence continues at coordinate 76,956 of ML058337.1, read as the reverse complement.
ACAATTCAAAATCCTATTAATCAACACCCCCATTAAGCAATCTCAGTAATCAAAACATCCCGTGTAAAAGCAATCACAAGAGATAGAAAATTTACTAAAAATACTAACTTTATTTCAAACTAGAACTAGAAGTGTTCTTCATAAAATAAAAAAGTACTTGAACTAATTCGAATTAAACATTGTAAACAACTGAAAGCTTTACCTCTTAGCTCTAGCTAAGAGGTTTAGCTAACCATTAATAGCTTAAACTAAAACTCAAAGGAAACCAATAAAAAACATAGAAAAATCGAGTTTAGAAGAGTTGCAGACGCTCCACAGTGATCTCCTTTACCTCCTACGACTTCCTGAGCCTTCTATGATGTCTTTAGATCCACCTCTAGGTGTCTTTTTATAGTGGAGATGCCCTACTGCCTTAGAATCTTCTAGAATTGTGCAATACTTACGCACTTGCACCTAAAAAATCGGAGCTTGCTGAAGAAGTTGCTAAATTTCAGCAAATTACACTGGCTACCTGTTGGCCGACCGGTCTACACCAATCGAGATGGCTGGCCGAGCGGTCTAGACCGGTCTAGCAGAGGTCTAGAGAGTCCAGAGGGGTGCCCGACCTGTTGGCCGACCGGTCTAAACCGGTCTAGCTTCTATTTCTTTTGGTTCTTTCTCTCTCTTCTCTCCTTCTTTCTTCTTCCATCTTTAGCCCACTTTGGATCATCATCAAGGACCATCTAAATGTGGTCTTTTGAACATCAATTTGGTGTAATCCCTCTCTCATTCCTACATCCACAAACATGCATTAGATAAACCTTTTAACATGCAAATCATACATAAAATGTAATGTAATGGGCTAGGATATGTATAAATTGGAAGCTCAACACATCCCCCAACCAGTATTTTGCTAGTGCCGAGCAAAACAAGCGTGAAATAATCCCTTTCTCTAAGAACTCAACACTCTCTTGGAAACTATGCTTCTATAGACTTTAAGACATATATGTACAAAATTTAAAAAAAAAAACTAAATGATGAGAAATTTAATTGCTAAACTTTCCAAACATAAAAAGTGTTCACATAGAATCTCCACCGATTTATTGACAAATAGAAGAATGCGAACATGTATGGTCTAATGTGCATTGTGCATATTCATCTCATGACTTTCCAGGATTTTCTTCATAAATTAGCTAACCTAAAAATCTAAGAGTGTACAAATCAACCAATTGCCTATGACAGGAATTTGTCTTACCGTCCTTCCAACGGCTTTTACACTATGTCCCATTTCCGGCTTTGGTTACGGATAGACCATCCTCCGATTGGAAATAGGTAGCCCTTTTCAAAATTTTCCACCATATTCTCAATCATACCCATATTTTCCTTCCTTCTTTCCTTTCATACATATTAGATAGGATTTTTAGAAATCCATATCTTTCGTTATTTTTCCACAGACAAGGATGGACAAAGTACCCCGGCTTGGTTCCTAAACACTTCAAATCTCCAGTCTCACCAATCTACAAGTCTAGTAATCCCTTTAAATCATGAGAATCGTGTAATGTGGACTAGACTCAAAAGTGTTCAAATGTTCTATCGATCATATAAATAGAGGAATTCACATGTAAAACCATCATGTTTAAATTAATTTAGAGATTTCAAAATCATATCATTTCATCTTTCATCCTTTTATACTCGTGACATCTCAAGTGCATAGAAATGAAGTTTTCTAAAAGAGTTTTGATATTTTAGAAAAATTAAAAATTTCCTTCAAAAACCTTGCTCGAAATGTCACAAATTACTAGATTCGAGGAATCTCACCCCCTAACCAAATCTTGCATTGTCCTCAATGTAAAAAGACATGCAATGAGCATGAATTATGAGAGCAATGATAAAATAAAGGAGAGTGAGAACGAGAGTACCTGAGAGAGTCGATCATGGAAGTTTACAACTCTAAACAACTAAACAATTAAAATAAATGAACTACTCTCTACCTCCGTCAGACTAGGAGGTTAATCTTGATACACAAGATCATCCAAAGGAATGAATTTAGCAGAATTAGTAGGTGGAGCAAAAGATTTTTCAGTAATATCATCCACCATCCTGCTTCATAGTGCACATGAGTGATTGTTGTCAGTCTCATCCATTGAAAATCTTGCTGAAAAAATTCAGCACGTTTCTCAAAGTTATCACTCCATGTGTTAGGAAAGGAAGATTTATTAGGTTGGACTTCATCAAATATGAATCTCGTTTCCAACTTATCTAGGCAAAAATAATTCAAATAAGGATCATCCCAGAGATGGTGCTCTTTGGTTTGTACAAACCAAAGAGATGTGAAGACTTGGAATTCTTCTTCACAAGTCTTTATGGTCTCCATATTTTCAGATTCTACCGGTGCCTCCACTATTGATAAATCAGTTTTACACTTCGTTGAAGAAGTCTTTGTGGGCACTGATGAAGTTTCCCTTAAGGCATTGACAATGTCACGGATCATAGGATCATCCCAATCATCAAAATATGCCAAACACTCCTCTAGAGTGTAGGAAACTTTGACATTCTCGATCACTTGTGTAGGTTGGAATACGTCATCAACCACTCCACTTTCAGAAATTGGCCTCTCCATAGGCAAATCAAGCACCAATCCATCAAGTTCCTGCATAACAAAATTGTTTAAATCAGTGATTGGTGTCTTGTTAATCAAATTTTCAGAATTTGGCTCTTCTAAGGCCTCCTTAATATCTAAATTCATTTCTTCCTTGGAATGAGCCAAGCAAACTTCTAAAGTTTTGGAAAATTTAGTTGAGGGTGGCTCATCATCATCCACAATTATATCTATGAAATTAATCATGTGGATCTCATCTTCAACCCCATCCTCATCCTTATCCTCTTGTTGTTTGTGTAAGTGAAACACATTCAGCTTCATAGTCATATTTTCAAAGGATATTTTCATAACCCCATTCCTACAATTGATTATAGCATTGGCAGTTGCTAGGAATGGTCGGCCTAGAATGACAGGAACTTGAGTGCATGCATTTGTAACCGCTTGTGTATCCAAAACGATAAAGTCTACCGGGCAGTAGAACTTATCGATTTGGACTAACACATCCTCAATTATTCATCTCAGTATTCTAACGAAGCGATCCGCAAGTTGTAAAGTTATCTTGGTGGGTTTTAATTCACCAAGTCCAAGTTGCTCATATACCGAGTAGGGAATCAAGTTAACACTAGCCCCTAGATTGAGAAGTGCTCTATTGATCCGGAAGTTACCTATCATGTAAGATATTGTAAGGCTTCCAGGATCTTTGAATTTGGGGGGGAGTGTTATGTTGTATGATGGCACTTACTTGTTCCTGAAAAAAATGCTCTCTTGTGCATGTTTTGCTTACGCTTTACGGCACATAGATCCTTTAAAAATTTGGCGTATGAAAGAATTTGCTTCATTACATCCAACAAGGGAATGTTAATTTTAACTTGTTGGAAGATTTCTAGGATGTCCTGATTTTCAATTGGTCTTTTTGTTGAGACAAGGCGTTGGGAGAATCGGGCCACAAGTTTGTACACACGCTCTGGCTCTTCATCTTGTGGAGCATTGCTCAATTCACTATCGCTCTTAGAATCAACCGGATCATTAGGCTTTGTGGCCTTCATTGGTTCATATTTTTCAATTATTTTTCCACTTCTAAGAGTGGTGATGGCTTGAACATGTTCCACATGAGGATGGGTTGAAGAATTGGTGTTTGTTTCCAATTGTTGCTTTGGGTTAGGATGAGATTGGGTCAAAACAGTCCCTTTCTCCCTAACTCCTAAGTGTGTCTCAATTCTTTCAATCGAAATTTTAAGTTCATTCATGGCTTGTATGTTGGACCGATTTATCTGAGTTTGTCCAATCATGAACGCGTTCAACGTATCCTCAAGAGTGCTCTTTTGAAGAGGCCCTTGGGACTGTTTGTATTTACCATGGGTCAATTTCTCCCATTAAAATTTGATTTACACCGCCACTCAGGACTAGTCAAGTTAGAATTTGGTCCACTAAAGGGGTGTTGGTAAGCATTTGTAGCATTCGATTAAGTGTGCAAGATATCTTGAAACACAGGGATTGTTGGGCAATCCTTTGTTAAGTTAATATCACTCTCACAAATACCACACACTCTCAACCGCCTCACCGGTGGTTATCATGTTAACACTCCTCAATTCTATGGCCTCAACCTTCCTTGTGAGACCCGTCGCCTTTGTGTTTAAATCATCTCCCCATCTAATACATGTACGTCTTTCTCTCTTGGGGCTGACTTAGGATTACTAGTTGGATTAGAGATGTCCCAAGATTGGGCATTCTCGGCTAGCATATCAAAGTAATTACAAGCATCAGTCGGGTGATTTGTTAAAAAACTCACCATTACACATCATTTGAACAAATTGGCGCATGTTTGAACTTAATCTGTCATAGAAGAAGTTAATCAAGCGTCATTTTTCATAACCATGATGTGGGCACTCTAATAAAAGGTCTTTGAACCTCTCCCAATATTGAAAAAATGTTTTATCTAATTTTTGGGAGAAATTCATGATGGTCCGCCTTAGTGCATTGGTTTTATGAACCGGGAAGTACTTTTTAAGAAACTCTTGGGCCATCTCAGCCCATGTCCCGATGCTTCTAGGTTTAAGTGATTGAAACCATGCTTTGGCTTTGTCCTTTAGAGAAAAAGAGAACAATTTTAGTTTGATTACATCTTGGGAGACATCATTAAATTGAAAGGTGTTGGTTATCTCCTCAAATTTACTAAGGTGCGCATATGGACTTTCAGAGTTGAGTCCATGGAATTTCGGGAGTAACTTGATAATTCCTGGTTTAAGGTCCACGTTTCCTGCATTAGTTGGAAAAATAATGTAGGAAGACGCAGTTGTTCTCTCCGGTTGTAGATAATCTCTCAATGTTTTAACCGGAGGAACATAGTGTTCCTTATTCTCATTACGTTCCGTCCTAATTGGTGGTGCATCATGCTCAACATCTTCAACATTATGTGGCTCATTCTCAGCCATGATTTTAGACGATTCAAGATTTCCTAGACATTTTTACGATCCGGCCTAATTGGTGGCTCATTCTCATTACGTTCCGTCCTAATTGGTGGCTCATCATGCTCAAGTCACTAAGTGACCAATCTTTACGATCCGGCCTCACCGTCTTTTTCAAAATATGTTTAATTTCCCGATTGAAAATTTCAGCTTGCTCACTTGTCTGTGGGTGGTATGGGGTACTCACTTTATGCGTAATGCCATATTTCTTCATTAAGGCTTCAAACGTCCTGTTACAAAAGTGAGAACCACCATCACTTATGATGGCTCGAGGTGTTCCAAATCTAGACAAGATGTTTTCTTTAAGGAACTTCAGAACCGTACGATGATCGTTGGTTCTACATGGAATCGCCTCTATCCACTTGGACATATAGTCTACGGCGAGGAAGATATAGACATGTCCAAAAGATGAGGGGAATGGTCCCACGAAATCGATGCCCCAACAGTCAAAGACTTTAAGATGTTGAATTGGGGTAAGGGGCATCATATTCTGACGGGACAACCCTCATAGCTTCTGGCAGCGCTCGCACGCTCTCTAAAACTCGTGGGTGTCTCTAAATAGAGTGGGCCAATAAAAACCACCCTGTAAAATTTTTACAGTGGTTTTCTTAGCGAAAAAGTGAGCCCCACATGCTTGATCATGGCAAAAGGAGATGATAGAATTATGTTCATCATCAGGGACACATCTCCTAATTATTTGATCTAAGCAATATTTAAAAAGTAATGGTTCATCACAGAAAAAATTGTGCACTTCCCTTAGAAATTTTCGTTTGTCTTGCGCAGTCCAATGAATCGGCATCGCACCTTTAGAAAGAAATTGGCTATGTCAGCGTACCATGGTGGATGCATAGCAACAAAGAGTTGCTCATCAGGGAATGAGTCCTCAATAGGTGACTCGTCAATGAAATTGGGTAGGACTAGGCGGGATAGATGATCCACCACCACATTCTCTACTCCCTTCTTGTCATTGATCTCCAATTTGAATTCTTGAAGGAGTAGGATCCATCTAAGTAGACGGGGCTTAGCACCCTTCTTAGAAAGAAGGTATTTCAGTACCGCATGATTTGTATAAACAATGACCTTGGATCCTATTAAGTAAGGCCCGAATTTGTCCAAGGCAAAAATGACGGCTAGGAGCTCCTTCTCCGTAGTCAAGTAATTGAATTGGGCGGGATTCAAGGTCCTACTTGCATAGTAGATAACGTGGGACTTCTTATCCTTCTTTTGGCTTAACACCACCCCAATAGCATAATCACTCGCATCACACATCAACTCAAAAGGTACGGACCAATCCGGTGGTTGCATGATAGGAGCGGTTGTCAACATGTCTTTTAGCTTTGAAAAAGCTAATTGACATTCGACACTCCACTCAAATTGGTTCTCCTTTTGGAGAAGGATACATAAGGGCCTTGAGATATGATTGAAATCCTTTATGAACCTTCTATAAAAGCCAGCGTGTTCAAGGAAGGACTGCACATCGCATATGCCTTTGGGTGGTGGTAGATTGGAAATTATATCGATTTTGGCCCGATCTACCTCTATTCCATTAGACGAGATGATATGTCCAAGGACTATTCCTCTCTGTACCATGAAATAACACCTTTCCTAGTTTAAAATGAGGTTCTTTTCCTCGCACCTTGTCAATACCAACTTCAAGTGATTTAGGCACTCCTCAAAAGTACACCCGAAAATAGAGAAATCGTCCATAAATACCTCAAGAAACTCACCCACCATGTTTTAGAAAATACTCAACATGCATTGTTGGAATGTGTCGGGTGCATTACATAGTCCGGATGGCATCCTTCGATATGTAAAGGTGCCAAACGGGCATGTAAAGGTAGTCTTCTCTTGGTCTTCCGGGGCTATCTCAATTTGGTTGTAGTTGGAATAGCCATCCAGGAAGCAATAATAGGAGTGACCCGCTGTTTGCTCGCCTCAAGTGTAAGGCTGCGATGTAGTAATAAAACTCGATATGACCGAGGTCGATCCACAGGGAATTAGAAACACCTTTCAGACTATTCCAGCAACTCAGTTTGCAATAGATATGAAGTTTAATTGGAATACTTATGCTAAAACAGTAACTTAACAAAAACCAGTAATTTAAAGTACTAAGGCATTCAAGGATCCACTTGTAGCAATCCCATGTCAATCCAATCAATCCAAGTATAGAACACAACTAGATTTGAAGTCCCATCTCTCATCTAGTTGGAAAATAAAGCATTTAAACACATTCAATTCCGTTCAAGTTGAACTTCCAAGTTCTAGTCCCCATTCAACACATGTAGAATTTGAAATCATAGCCTTCGGAGTAACAGCCATGCCTATGGACTATGGCTTGCTCAAGGGTTACCATAATTCGAATATAAACAAACACCATATGATAATTTCAGAGAATTGCAAGGAATTCATGTCCGGAGCACATGAACTCTCATAAAACATCTCAAACTATCAACTTAAGGAACTAGAATAAATAAAAATTCAAACTTGAATTGAAATTACTTGAATTAAACTGAATCAAACATGGAAATTAGCTACAAGCTTCACCTCTCAGCCTTAACTGAGAGATTCTAGCCGAGCATTGTCATACTACAACTAGAACTCATGAAAGAAAGCATAAAAACTAGAAAAACCGAAGTTTGGAGGGTTGCAGACGCTCCACGACGGCTTCCTCTCTCTAGCACCATGTCCCTTAACTTCTATGATGACCAAGGAAGAGCCCCTAGGTGTCCTTTTATAGTGGGAAAGCCTCTTGCATCGGAAACATCCGGAAATTGCGTAAGGTTACGCACTGCACAAAAAATTTCGAAGCTTCACGGAGAAGCTTTGTTACTAAGACGAACAGTCGCACGACTGGTCTGAGCTCCTTGACGACCGGTCGCACTACTGGTCATAAAACGTAAAAAACAGTCCAATGAGTTTTGCCAAAAATTTGAATTTAACTTTTAATTCAAGGACCGGTCGCACGACCTGTCTGGGCATCGGACGACCGGTTGCATGACCGGTCGTGAATGATCCAGTGGCCTTCTGTGAAAAGTTCTTCTTCTGCAAATAATCGGACTGGTCGGACAACCGGTCCTGGTGATGGACGACCGGTCGCATGACGAGTCTTGGCTTCTGTTTCCTGCTTTCTCCTTGGACTTCTTTCTTCCTTTCTTCTCCTCCCTTTCTACTTTCTTTAGTCCTTCTTCAATCTTCATCCAATGGCTTCAATTGACTCTTTTTAGTCCCCAATTTGGTGAAGTCCGCTTTCATCCCTACAATCACAAAACACACATTAGATGGGCCTTATAAACATGAAAACCATGCATATAATGTGATGTAGTGGGCTATGCAATGTATAAATTGGAGGGTCAACACCCGCTAACCTCTTCAAAATTTGATGCATGAATGGGAGAGGGAAGTGGTCCTTCCTAGTGACCGTGTTTAGCTTCCGATAATCTATGCACATTCACCAACCGGTGGTCACTCTAGTCGGTATAAGCTCGTTGTTGGCATTTTCTATGATGGTAATACCAGACTTCTTAGGGACAACTTGGGTAGGACTCACTCATTGGCTATCCGAGATGGGGTAGATGATACTCACATCTAGTAGCTTTAACACCTCGGCTTTGGAAACCTCCATCATGTTTGGATTTAACCTTCTTTGAGATTGTCTAGTCATTTTCGCATTCTCTTCGAGGTGTATATGGTGAGTACAGACTGAAGAGTCTATCCCCTTGAGGTCCACTATTGTCCAACCTATGGCTCCCCTATGTTCTTTGAGTAGCTCAATTAACTTGAGCTCTTGGTCTTTTCCTAGGTGAGAGGCAATGACAACCAGGAATGTTTCTTCTTGACCCAAATATACATATTTCAGCTCAGATGGTAACGGTTTAATGTCAAGCTTCAGCGGTTTGATGTTAGACGGTAGAGGCCTTGATGTGGTTGGTGGCAATCTTTCAAAATGGGGCCTCCACCGGCTAGTACCAACTACCATTTTCTCAATATTCAACGCTTGCACAATTTCGCTAATGATGGGGTCTTTGGAATCCTTTAAATGTGCCAAGCATGTCTCAAGCTTTCTAGTGGTTCAAGTTGGAGGGGCTCTTCTTCTTTAAAGGATTCGAGCATGTTTACCTCGAAGAGCTCATCGTCATAAACATCCCTATGCCTTTTGCCCAGGTGGTACACATTCACCTCTAATGTCATGTTCCCAAAAGACAATTGCGTCACCCCGTTCCGACAATTTATGATTGCATTTGATGTACCAAGGAACGGGCGGCCTAAAATCACTAGTATTTGAGTGCTAGCATCTATAACCGGTTGCGTGTCCAAGACGATAAAATCCATCGGGTAGTAGAATTTGTCAACTTGGACTAAAACATCCTCAACTATCCCTCTCGGTACACGGATTGATCTATCAGCGAGTTGCATGTTGGTTTGGGTGGGTTTTAATTCACCAAGACCCAATTGCTCGTATACCAAGTACGGGATCAAGTTTACGCTTACCCTTAAGTTTAGTAATGCACGTTCAATCCGGTAGTCACCAATGATGCATGAAATTGTGGGACTACCAGGATCTTTGAATTTGGGGGGGGGGGGGGGGTCTTTTGAGTGAAAATGACACTCACTTGCTCATTCAAAAAGGCCTTTTGTTGCACATTATATTTGCGTTTGGTTGTGTATAAGTCCTATAGAAACTTGGCATAAGAGGAGATTTGTTTAATGAAATCAAGCAATGGAATGTTTATCTTGACTTGTCTGAAAATCTCTAAAATATCATGAGAGTTTGGGAGAGATTTTGGAGCAACCAATCTCGAAGGGAATGGTGTTACGGGTTTATAAACACGTTCCGTTTTTTGTGGAGCTGAGTTAGATCCGTCCTCATCCTCAAAATTTACCGGATCATTAGGCTTGTCGACCTTTACCGGAATAGATTTGTCAATTTGCTTACCACTTATAAGAGTGGTGACGGATTTGGCTTGCTCTATATGTTGGTTGGGGAGATTTGGGATGCTTACTTCATGTATTTGCTTTGAATTGGGCTGAGGTTGGGTCGGAAATGTCCCTTCCCTAGCATTCAAGCGTCCCTTAATCTCATCAACCGAGACTTTAAGCTCTTGAAACATTTGCTGATTTGATTGATTGATTTGTGTTTGCCCTTGCATAAATGCCTTTAGAGTATCCTCCAATGAGAATTGAGGTGGGGCCATATTTTGCATGGGTGGCCCTTCTTGAGAGTTGGTAGGATTACCCGTGAGAGCATTCTTCCAACTGAAATTTGGGTGGTTCTTCCAAGTAGAGTTGTACGTGTTACCTACCGATCCATTAAAAGGCCGTTGATATCCATATGTGACATTTGCATGTTCTTGTAACAACTCTTGAAACACAGGAATTGTAGGACAATCTTGCGTAGCATGTATATTAGTGGCACAAATTCCACATATATTCTCAATAGCTTTAGTGGGCTTTGTAACTTCACTCTTGCTAAGTTCCATGGCCTCGAGTTTCCTTGTGAGGTTGGCTAGCCTTGCATTTACATCATCTTCCTCTTTAAGGATGTAGATGCCTCCTTTCTCTTTTTGTTGAGGAAGCTTAAGGTTATTAGATTTGTCCGAGGTATCCCATGATTGTGCATTTTCGGTCAACATATCCAAATAACTCCAAGCTTCATCTAGATTTTTGCTCATAAACTCGCCGTTGCACATCATCTCTATGAATTGGCGCATGTTGGAACTTAATCCATTATTGAAAAAGTTTATAATTCGCCGGCTTTCGTAGCCATGATGTGGGCAAGCAAGTAGGATGTCCTTAAACCTTTCCCAACATTGGAAGAATGACTCATTCTCTTTAACTGAAAAGTTCATTATGGCTCTTGGAATGGTGTTTGTTTTATGAGCCGGGAAGAACTTTTTCAAGAATTCCCGGGTCATCTCATTCCATGACCCTATTGAGTGTGGTCTAAGAGAGTGGAGCCAACTCTTGGCTCTTTCTTTCAATGAAAAGTGAAAAAGTTTAAGTTTAATGTCATCTTCTGAAACATTAGTATATTGCAAAGTAGCCACCACTTCTTCAAATTCCTTTAAGTGTAAATATGGGCTTTCAGAGTCTAGCCCATGGAACTTTGACAAAAGTTGAATCACACCCGGTTTTATATCAATGTTTCCCCTGGTTGGTGGTAAGACGACACGCGAGGGTGTAGTTGTACGGGCTGGTTATAGGTAGTCCCGTAAAGATCTTATTGGAGGAACATTATGTACCTCATTTTCTCCTATTTCTTCTTGATTTGCGTTTGTAGTTGGAGTAAGGGGTGGAGGATTCCTTAAAGGTGTTTGATCCACACTCCCCAAACTATCACAAAGCTCTTGGTATTTTCGGACTTGTCTATGGACTGATAATGGTCCAACTAGACCACCTTCGGATTGGAGACGATTGGTGTGGTCACGTTCCCAATGGGACATAAACCACACAACCCAAAATCTAAACTAATCCTAAATCCTAAAATCTGAAAATAAAAACTGAAAACTAAAAGAGTTCAAGTTTGAAGGATAATACCTGATTTGCTTGAACTAGAAGAACTTCCTACAAAATAAAACAAACTTTGTTAGTTCTAAAATTCAGAAAAACTAGTTCTAGGAACACAGTAAAACCTAACTACTTCTACTCTATAGCCACTAAAACAATTTAGAACCGTTTAACTTAGCTTCCCCGGCAACGGCGCTAAAAACTTGCTCGCTCGCCTTAAGTGCAAGGCTGCGATGTAGTAATAATTCTCGGTAAGACCGAGGTTGATCCTCAGGGAATTAGGTAAACCAATTCTAAGTATTCCAACAACTTCGAATTAAGCAATTTGGAATTTCAATTATAAAAACTAGATTAAACAATCTATTAATTAAAGGAACTGAGGCTTTGAAGGATCCACTTGTGATATCCCTTATGTGAATTCATTCATCCAACATAACACAACTAGAATTGAAGTTCTATCTCTCTTCTAGTTGGAAGATATAACATTCAAACACAAACAATCCCCACTCAAGTGGAAGAATAAGATTCTAGTTCTAATGAAGCGCATAGAAGTTGAATATGTAGCCTTCGAAGTAACGACCACGCCAATGGACTATGACACGCTCTAGGGTTACTGCAATTCGAATCTAACCAATCCAAACATGATAATCTCAGAGAATTGCAAGGAACTCATGTCCGAAGCACATGAACTCTCATAAAAACATCCAAAAATATCAACTTTTATTCAAACTAGAACTTAAAAATCCAACTTAAAGCAAAGTACTTGAATTAGAACGAATTCAACATGATAATTACTCACAAGCTTCACCTCTTAGCCTTAGCTAAGAGGTTCTACCCGACCATTATCATGCTTCAACTAGAATTTAAGGAAAAAATAAACAAAAACATGCAAAACTAGAAAAAACCATAGTTAGAGGAGTTGTGGTCGCTCCACGATGCTCTCCCTTGCTCCCCACGAACTTAGAACTCTTCTAGGATACCTTACCAAGGATGCTAAGGTGTCTTTCTATAGAGAAAAATACGAACCGCCTCGAATTACGTAAGGAGTTATGCACTTACGCCGGTCATCAAACGTTGGTCGGGCGCCCGGTTAGGTGTTGGTTGGGCGCCTGACCATACTTTAATTCGTCCAGTGTGCTTTTTTTTTTTTTATAAAATTCACTTTGAATATCAGGTGCCCGACCAAATGTTGGTTAGGAGCCCGGTCAGGTTCAAATTTGTCCAGCGAGTTCAGCAGAAATTCTCCCAATTTCGGGTGCCCGACTATGTGATAGTCGGGCGCCCGGTGGCCTTCTGTTATGAATGCTAAAATCCTCTTTTCTTCTGGCCAATCTAGGTCTTTCTAACGCGATTCTTCAAGGCTTCTTTCAGTGTGTTCAATGTGGTTCCAAAGGCCCCTTTTAACAATAAATTCATGACTTCTCTCTCTCATTCCTACATACACAAAACACGCATTAGATGGGTCTTTTAAGCATACAAACCATGCGTGTAATGTGATGTAATGGGCTAAAATATGTATAAATTAGAATCTTAACAGCACATCGGAGGGGCATCTGTTGGGGTCCCAAAATTTCGGGGTCTTCAAAACAAAGATTACAAATATGGTATCCGTCACATCATCAAATTTAGGGCTAGTGCATCAGGAAATTTAACCAAAATTGCAATACACATTAGATTTTAAGTAAGCATAGAAAGTTTACCTTGGGGTGAGCCCCACTATCCATCATGGTTAAAACCATCCAAAATTGGGTCGTGGCCACAATTATGAATAAAAAGAGCCAGTGCATCACCATTTATCACCAAGCGGGCCACACAAACCTATCATTTGACAAAATTAAAACAAATAGTCAAAATAGACGTCCGTCAGCGCATCACTAAATTAGTGGTCAGTGCGTCTAGAAATTCAGTCATTTTTAGAAATGAATTTCAAAACGCACTGACCCCAGCGAATCGAGAAAATCAGGCATTTTTTAGGAATGAATTTCAGGACGCACTAACTATCAACGCATCAATAAAATACCCAGCGCATCAAGAAATTCAGTCATTTTCATAAATTTCAGGACGCACTGACCCCAGCGCATTGAGAAAATCAGATATTTTTCATAAATGAATTTCAGGATGCATTGACTGCTAGCGCATCAGAAAAATCGGTTATTCAAACCAAGTAATTTTAGGACGCACTGACCTATTTTCTCGATGCGCTGACCCTATTTTTAACTATTTTATCAATGCGCTACACGTGGCGGCCTCTTATTGGCTGACTTCTGGTATTTTTGGGTATAAATACCCCACTTTTACTGTTTATTAGGACGTATCCAAAGAGAGAGAGAGAGAGAGAGAGAGAGAGAGAGAGAGAGCTTTGTCCAATGGGTATTTGAGAGATCGCCGAAATCTCTTGTCAGCGACAACCGGAATCCCTTTCTAACCACCGAAATTCCTTTCCAATCATCGGAATCCTTCGCGCATCACAAAAATACTCTAAGTCGAATTCAGCTTATTTTATCGATGCACTGACTGCCAGTGCATCGAATAAATCAACAATATTTTAAACAAGTATTTTATCGATGCACTACCCTCAGCGCATCGAATAAATCAAACAATTTTGAAATAAGTTATTCTTCGATGCACTAGCCCCCAGCACATCAGAAAAATCACCCTTAGTGGATCAGAAAAATCAGTATTTCGAGATAAGTTACTTTTTGATGCACTGGCCCCAGCGTATCAGTAAAATCAGGCCAGCGCATTAGAAAAATGCACATTTTAACAAAGTTATTTTTTTAATGCAATGGCCCCAGCGCATCAGAAAAATCAGCACTCTGAATGTCAATTTCAGCATCTCTAAATCTTCATTTTGTGATGTTTCGGGTCCAGTTTTGGCCTATTTTGGGTATTTTGAGTGTTCCAGACGCATGAGACAGTTAAATAATCCATCCGGAATACCTAATGAGCAGAACACAAGCCTTTGGAGTCTAATCCAATCCAACATGATGAACGGAGTAGTTTATCAGAAAGAGGCCGCCAGTGCCCAGAATCATTCCAATGTATCATTCTTATATGTACTATCATAATATGACCCAGATTAATGTTCAGACTAAACAAACAGGACTATAGTTAACATAATAAACTATATCAAAAGAGTTCTAAACTATCACATGAAACTTGTTAAAGATTGACACCTCAAGAACAATCGATGCCTTACCCATCCAAATGACATCCGCCGATAGGGCTATTCAGGTACATACAACTGCAGATCAGTCTTCCTGCGGTCACCAGTAAAAAATGATGGGTGTAGGCCCAAAGTTGCACTCCTCGGTTAAAAATCCTGACAGTCTCAGCTCAGATCTACGGTCAAAACATGGGACATAGACATCCGACTCGTACAAAGATGGATTAGTCCATAGCAAAGCAAAACATACACAGGTCTCCTCGACCATGAACTGCAGGTCTCTACGACCATGAACTCTAAGACTATAGTCCCCGCTGACTAAGTCTTCTGCCTTTGAATCATGGGTCATCGATCATTCGATGTAATTAAGGGCTCGTGCCAGACCACGACTTGGAATGTACAAGATCTCAGAATCTCTTAAATAAAATTTGCCTTGCGATATCTCTTCTCTTATGTACTATATGAATGCTTGTAATTTTCTATAAATATCTCATTACATAGAATCCCCCCAGAACAACAAAATACATAGAAAACTACCTTGCGCATTTTCTGGTTCTAACAACATGCAAGGTAGCTGATCAGTGGAGCTGAGACATTGGCAAAGCATCGACAACATGATCGGGGGAGTAAAGGGGAGCTGATTGAAGCACGGGAGAGTAAAGATCAAGCAACCCAAGCGGCGTTGAACAAGGGGCCCAATCCGACAAGTAGGCTGTTATTGTAAGAGTCCAGCTGCACTCTTTCCTTGTGGAGGATTGAGTGTGAGAGTTTGGAATCAAACTCGACCAAGTCTCCAAGGGGAGCCTTCGGCGAGAGTGTATGTTAGGTTCTTGGATTGGAACTGAAGGGTTGGGAGGAACCTTGTCAAATTCTTGGGTTGGATGGAAGCTGTAAACATCTTGGTTGAGAGATGGACCAATAGAATCTCCATTATAGGTTGGGAGGAATCTTCTTAAACTCTCCGATAAGGTAGAACCGAATTAAAACACCTAGGTTGGGAGAAACCTAATTTAAACTCCTTAGTATATACTGGTGTGGTCAAGGGATGAGTACGACAACCGAGAGTGGAGTAGGAAAACTGAACCACTATAGATGTTTATGTTTCTGATTGTCATTTAAGAACTTTTCTATTCATATATTGTTTATTTAATTACTTAATTATATGAATGTTTGAATGGTTGAATGCTACGTTCTAGATAGGCACATTCGTACACAAGATGTATGTTCACTTGGCTTGCAGACATATGCTTAGTATGATGAATCTCATATTGTCTACATAACCCTTTAGATTAGTTGCTTAGGTAGTTATATCATTTGTAGTCTAGATAATTACACATTAATTAGAAGCTCAACATGTTGCATTATTATAATCTATGTGCTTAGGCTAGTTTACTTAATTGCATTATCTTTGTAGCCTTCGTGATTGGATCCACTTAAGCTTGGAAGCCAAGTGTTCTTACTTAACTAGTTTAATTAGGTAAGAGGTTTTTAAAATAATTTTAAAACGGTCCTAATCACCTCCCTTAGGACTTAGCCATAGTTCTATAAGCTCTGCAAGCTTCCACACGTAGCATAAGGTGTTGTGTTAGACAATCCGACACAATTTCAATATGTACACCCATTTAAAAAGATTTCAAATTCTACCACCTTTCCATCATACTCTATTGTTCCTTCAATTACCAGAACTCTCTTGATGTTCCCATGGCTACTTCATCGTCTTCTGCCATGCCTACTATATACACCATTTCATTGAAGAGCTGGAACGGATATGATCCAAAATCATAAAAGAAATCATTTTTCTATTCCGGTCGATCAAAATTTATCTTATTTGGCACTAGGTCCAGCCTTCGACCCCTGAACTGATCTTGACAGATTTGCACCAATAAAACCATTCTTTCCTCTATGTATCGGGGAAAAATCATCTTTCAGTCCGGTATGCTTCTAGATTTAAATAAATCTTTCAAGTCCCCCAAAGCTTGGCCGAGACAACAGGTGGATGGTCAGAATGGAACGATAGGGTTTCACAGCAACACGGTGAGACTTGAAAACGTATTGGTATCTATGACTGCATTACCCTTTCGCTATAGGATCAGGTAGCAGACACGTCTTTACTAGCCGCAACATTGCCATTTTGGAGCTGATTAACCAACTCTTCTATTTCGAATGTGGACCCCTGAGTCCCACCATAGTGGATGTTTGTGCTTTTACCCATCTATATTTTACTTTTGGCGAGTCTGTCTACCCAAGTTTTGCTCAAAATGAAGCATATTCCTTCAAGCTCCTGAACAAATTTAAACGATCTTATTCAATATTTTTTGTCGCTCAGCGCAAATCAACCGAATTGGTTGATAATCAAGAGCATACAACATTCTTTCTAGTATGGCTTTGCCGTTACATGTTCTGCGTGAGTTCTTTGCAGGTCACCAAAGAATATGCACGACTAGCAGAAGCCTTGCCTCACGGTCGCCAGCTTGCACTTGCTCCCTTCTTCCTTGGTCATGTCTATTGTTACATATCTACCTCCAAAGGCTTCTACTTGAGTGAAGGACCCATTTGGTTTGTCCAAATGTTGTTATATTTTTGTTCAGTCATTGTTATTGCCATTCCTCCATCAAGTTCATTTTTTTTCGTTCGGTCATCGAAATCTGGAGTACGACCGAGCAATCAATTCTTTTGGGTATTATCTAGATTTCTTCCTGTCTCTTACCATTAATCGATCAAACTAAGAATTCACCCCATTTAATAACAAGGTATTCGGCCCATCTTGGTTTATTGGTGATTACGAAATAGCTGATGTAATATCAGCAAGGCACAGAGATTTATCTGGGAAAGGCTATTTTATTTGCAGAGACCTTCCCTAAAGCAGCACTGTCAAGTCAGGGGTCAATGCCAAAGCCGAGGTTGAGGATTATTGTCCAAACCTCTTTGCTCATCAATTTGGATTGGCGCAATGCATTCTTGTCCCTTTCTCTCAAAGAGAAGTAAACTAGCCTCCTCATCATCAGACCATCGTTTCTTCAGTATCCAGATACCGAACTCTCCATAGTAACTTCAAGGCAATCCAGTCTGCTTTTGATCCTCCTGTTCTCACTAACTTCCCCTTAACGATTAGAGTCAATCAGTAAACGATGGGACAAATACTATCACTTGATAGTGATCGAGTCGAAGGGGGTGCTCATTGACCGCTTGTGTCCTAATGTTGAGAAGACAACAACTGAGGAGAAGAAAGCTTCGACCGATGTCCCAAAGAAGCAATTGACCGTGTCCAGCCAAGCGGTTACTTGGTCGAAGAAGAATTCCCAAGCTACCTCGACCACTCTCGTGGTAACAAAAGATGTTGTGTCTATACCTCTATCTGCAAAAAGATGAAAGGTCAATGCCACAGGACCTTTGAAGAAAGGTACATCAAGCCAACTTCCTTCATCGCTTACTACAGATGTCTGCCCTACTGCTCTATCAACTATCCCAACAGTTTCAATTATTCCTCCAGCGCCTACTGGTAAGTATGGTTAAATCGGATCGAAGACGTCAGGTAATTTTCCCATCCCATGCTGAAAATGACTTTAAACAAAATATTTATTATGCCAATTCAACATTATTTTCTTTTGTTAGCACCCAAAGAAGCTTCGGTCGTAGAACCACCAATTGTGACTGCTCCCATCCTTCAGCCAGAAAAATCTCTACAAATTTTGACCGCGGTTGAACCACTCTTACCGTCGACCGAATTAGTTACTTCCAATTCTGAAGCCACGAAAAGTGATCCTCATCCTTAAGTCGACCAAGGTTGAAAGGTCTTGATAGTTGAAGAAACACCTATGCCTTCTCCTTTCAGCATTCATCTGCCAACGGAGTCTGCTACAACAATTGCTCCAAGTCCTCAAGCATAAATCCTTAGGGGTCGTTTGGATAGGTTGTAAATCATTTACTAGTAAATGATTTACTAGTAAATGACTTAAGTGCTAGTAAATGATTTACTACCTTCTGTTTGGATGTAAGTAGTAAATGATTTACTAGTAAATGATTTCCTTGTTTGGATAGCTTGTAAATGGGTTATATCCTGTAATTATATATTCACACTTGAAAATCAATTTAGCTTATAACATTCAAATTACATGTTGGAATTTCCTTCCATGTGGATCATTGGGTCAAGCCCATGCCACTAAAGCATTGTGTTAATCCTAAAAAAAAAACTGAATAGTATGTGAGCCATACAAGTGGGCCTACGAATTCAAATGCTATTGTCAAAGGACAAATTACATGTTGATTTCAATGCTTATATATCTATGGGCCCCACTCATGCAAACTGAAAAGGAGAGTACACTGCATATTGTCAAGTGAAGGAAATATAGTTCCTCTATGGCTTAAGCATGGAACCAATTCATAGAAAATAACATTTGGGTGGCCCTACAGAGAATATCAATGCATGGTAAATACAGAATGAAAGTGGCAGATAAACCACACTGCAATCATCAAACTGAGGAACTCACAACCCAGTGCAGACCAAGATGAGAAAATTAATGTAGTGGAATGCAAGACCCAGTGTAGGCCAAATAACTCAATATATATATATATATATATATATATATATATATATATATATATATATATATATAAACACTCAAATAAATAGAAACAAAATCTTGTCTCCATAAATTCAAATGCATATCCAAATACTCTAACCAAACACACATAAAAATACTGAAATTCAAATGCATATTCAAATACTCTAACCAAACACACACAAAAGTACTCAAATTCAAATACATATCCAAATACTCTAACCAAACACACATAAAAGTACTCAAATTCAAATACATATCTAAATACTCATTAGAAAACACACATTTAGAAAATAATTCTACCGCCGAACGGTCCTCTCCAACCATTCAGATTTATTCTCAGGTTTAATTCCAAGAAAAAGCCTGGCTAAACCAGGTCGTTTTGCAAGATAAGAAGATGCCCTCCTCATCATATCAGCGTCAATGGTTGTGAGATTTTTCAACTCCTCCCACACCAGAAGCGGCAAATCCCTTTCGTTTATTTGGTATTCATCAATTGTGTTGCATAGGCGTCTCAATTCACCGACTGCACCCTCTTGAGCAGTTACCTTCTCCTTCTTCTTTTTTCGAATTGGAGCGGACGTTCCCTCGGGTGCTACTGGCGAAAATGTATCCTCCGAGATGTATTCATCCACCGATGGTGTATTTGATCCCATTCCTCCAATGTATGGCGATGATATCGGAATATCATTTATCGAGTGATATGGTGGAGTCTCGTCAGCAAGTTCAAAGGCACTATTTACCATGCTTCCATTCGCGCGGTCCTCTCCAAAAATCATCTGTATCTCATAGAAGATTGGATTGGGCTTGTTCTTTATTGAGCCGGCATCAGGGTGTACCTATAGATAAAAGTAATTCATATATTACATTATTCGCAACCAAGTTAACTTTACAAATAAAAAGAGGAAAACCATGATAAAAGATTATGCTTTCAACTAACCCTGATGAAATCTTTCCAAATATTTTTTCTGCAGTTACACATTTGTGTTCTTCATTCCATCCAAAGCCACTTAGATTCAATACTTCCTTTGTCAGATTATATTTTTTTCGATAAGTTCGCATACGGTTTCTACACTTTAATCAATCCACACAGATACCAGAACCATTTGATACTACTGTTGCTGCTGCAGTTAAGATTGGTTCTTTAAAACCATTATCACTTTTTACTCCTTCGTTGATTTTTTCGATCAAGAAATCAACCAACAACTTGTCCATTTGGTCAGTCCAGGTGATGAATCCTTTCTGACTGCTACTTGCTTTCGATCGTCGCGACATCCTAAATCTTAAAAGGATAAGAAAATCAATTGCAAACAATATAATTAATAAGAAAATACATTGATTTAGAATTAGATTCATTTACTACAACATAATTCAAATACAAACTTAGCAAAAATATAGTCCAAAATACAAACTTAATGAAAATATAGTCTAAACACAAACTAAATAAAAATACAAATACAAAATAGATTCAAAGAACACATTGTCTAGGCTCCCGGTTGTCCCACATTGCTTTTGCGATACTTAATCTAAACTGAGTCCATTTTTGTCTCTCCCTCCTATCTCTTGCCAGTGCGCTTTCATCATTAGCTATCTCTGGCTCCTCCTCTTCTCCTTCATGTAAGTCATCATTATCATCTTCATAATCTGCATCATCAAATGGAACTTCATCCCGGCCACTACATTTTCTTCTTCTATATCTTCATTTAGTGTTTCCAATTCAGGGTCAATCCCTTTGTTTTCATTTCTAATGTGATTATGTAATATACAACAGGCCATTACTATCTTCACTTGTGTCCGTAATGGATAAGCTGGAGTTGCTTTAAGTATCGGAAACTGTGCTTTCAAGACTCCAAAACAACGTTCGATAGCGTTTCGCAATGATGAATGCCGAAGATTAAACAACTCTTTCATGTCCCTAGGCTGACAACCCTGCCTGAATTCTTTAAGATGATACAGTACTCCACGAAAAGGTGCTAAGAAACCAGGTTGGTTCGTAAAACCGGCATCCACTAAGTAATATTTACCTACAAAGTACAAAAATAATGTGTTTAAATTCATTTAAATTTACCTCAAAGCATTTCATTTAGCTTCAACCATGACAAGGTAATACCTTTCGGAACAATGAGGTTCCCTCTCTGTACGAGGGCATTTGCTAACACTCGTGAATCTGCAGCTGACCCTTCCCACCCGGCAAGAACATATTGGAATTTCAAGTCAAAGGAGCAACTTGCTAATACGTTTTGGGAAATAAACCCCTTTCGATTACGCCACCTCGGCTGGTCTTTTAAGGGAACCATTGCTGGAACGTGTGTACCATCTATGGCTCCAACACAACCCTAAAAAAGTTTTATCATCTACGTCAGTTTATCACATGCCCCATTCATACATGATTATAATGAAATGCTTTGATTCTTGTTGCTTACTAACCTTGAAATACGGGAAAAACCTCGAATTGTTCATTATTTCAGGAGGCACCTCATTCCCTGGCTGTTTCAGAAAGTTGCCCTAGAGATGGATGATTCCGTCAAGGATCCTATTGAAATGTCGGCTAATCGTTTCACCCGAATGATTGAAATGGTGTTGCAATACACGATTCTTCATGTGGTGACTAAGTGTATGTAAAAATATAATTAAGGCTTCCTCTAACGTCACTCTAGATGTACCATCCATATTACATTTATCTTTCAAAATGTATCTGTTGGGGTCCCAAATAGTGGACATTCTTAAAATAAGTCAAATAACCATATAACTCTGAAGGAATCACGCGAAGAACACCTCCCCGCGTACGCAAAACGGAAGCGTACGCGACTTCCCTAGACTTAGCCAAATTCCCTAGTGGGCCCCGCCGATCACCATGTTCGGAACCGCCCGGAAATGGACCCGCAACTCCGTCACTATTTATGATAAACAGTGTAAGTGATTGCGCAATGTAACGGGCCCCGCAAACCCTCCGAAAATCAAAACCCAATCGGTAGAGCCCACATTTACGTGTCCAACGCACCCTGAAATCCGACCACCCCACGCATCCAACGCACCCTTAAAAAACTGCACGTTGGCCCGCCATTTGCGAAGGCCCACGCACTCAACGCACCTTGAAAACTGATCAACGCACCCCTAAATTCGTCCTGAAGATGACATTGAATTAACAGGTGCGTGGAGCCTCACGCACCCGGCAATTAAACCCCACGCACCCGTATGATTTTCGGACACGTGCAATCAAATAAACAGGTGCGTTGCGGGCATTTGACAGATGCGTGATACGTGGCAGCTTCCTATTGGCCGAGTTCACCTATAAATACCCCTCGTCCCGCTCATTTACAGCAGAACAGAAAAGGAGAGAGAGAGCCGCCGCTGCCGAAAACCTAAAAAACCCGCCGGAACACCTTTCCATTCACCGGAATCCTATTTTCAGGCGCAGACGCTACTACGGGTCTGAATTTCATGTACTTAATAACGCATCTGTAAAAGGGACCTCACACATCTAAAAAATATGCCACGCATCCATCGATTCAGCCCCACGCGTCTGTAAATCCAGCAAGAATCGAATTTGGCAAAAAGGGACCCACGCATCCTGAATATACATCAACGCACCCTTAAATTCGTCCTGAAAATCGACATTTAATTGACAGGTGCGTGGAGCCTCACGCACCCGTAAATCAAGTCTCACGCACCCAAAAAATCAGCAAACTGCAGAACGCGCCAGCAGGTGCACCAGGCTCAATTCTGAGTATTATCAAGGTTCGTCGGAGCCTGTCTTGGGTATTTAGAGCATTTCAGACACAATGGAACGGCCAAACGAACGTTTAACTCTAAATGAGCGGAGTCGGGCATCTTCGAGACTTAACCCGGTTCGACGCGATGAACGAAGTAACTTCCCGGAAAGGAGTCGTCAACATCCAGAGCCATGCAAATATGCTGATATTTACATTCACTGTAAAGGCATGATCCGATTTGTGCCAAAAGCTAGACCAGCAGGGCCTTGATTACCACAATGAACCATGGCCAAAGAACTTCGATTCTTTACAAACCAGTTACTCAACTGCCACAACACAACAGTCGATGCCCTACCCATCTAGACAATATCCGCCGGTTGGACTACGCAGGTACACACAACTGTAGAATGGACTTCCCGAGGTCACCTGTCCCTACATTGACAGGCGCGGGCCCAGAGTCGTCTATCTCAGTAATAAACCCTGACAGTTTCAACCCGGGTATCCTGTTAAAATATGGGACATAGACATCCGACTAATACAAAGGTGGTTTAGTACGAAACACAACAAATATAGGTCTCTACGACCACACAAAATATAGGTCTCTACGACCATGAATTCTAAGGCCATAGTCTCTGCTGGCTAGTCTTTTGCCTTCTAATCAAGGGTCATCGATCATTCGATGTAATTAAGGGCCCGTGCCAGACCACGGCCTGGAATGTACAAGATCTCAGAATCTCTGGAATAAAATTCGCCTTGCGATATCTCTTCTTTTGTGTACTTTGTGAATGCTTGTGATTGTTTATGAATGTTTTCATTACTCAGAACCCCCCCCCCCCCCCCCCCCCCCCAGAGCAACTAAACACCACATTTCAGGAAAATGTCCCTTGTGTTCATTTTCTAGTCCCAACAGTATCGCAAGCACAGAAAAACCTCCTTGCGCATACGAATATAATTGAAGCACGTAGGACCTGGACCATTAATAATGGCATTCGCGGCCTCCATGCCAGTCCAATCTCTCAAATGTACTTCAGGATCTTCTGTTGCAGGATCTTCCATTGTCTCTTCGAACAATTCTGCTACCACTGTAGCAGCTGCAACAGTCGCAAGCATTATTGTTTGGCGAATATTCACGCGACCATCATCAATGTCAGATACTTCCGAGATGGAGCAGGAGGTGCCAGAATCAGAATCGTCTGACATATTAACCTGATTTTAAACATGCCTTCTATTAAAAATTAAAAGCCCACGATTTGTGGGCCATACAGTGTGTACTGAAACGCCCTTCACGTTGCTTGGACAAAAAAATTGTGTACATAACACTATTCCAAATTTTGAAGCATATATAAAAGCTCAGATGGACTGTATCACACTTCATCCCAACTTAAATTTATGTGGCCCCACGGATTTTCAACGGTAGACTTGAATCACATATTAAGTGGTCCACCTGACCTTTCAATATGCCTCATTGTTGGGCTCCAACCTTCAAATTGGTCCACCTGACATTAATCACATATTAAGTGGACCCGTTGTGTTACTCGGTACAATAGCCCCTGGGCAGACTTGGATTGGCTAGTGACCCCAATACCACGTAGGGGCCCATGTCAACTATGTGTGGGCCCCACCATGATGTATGGGTTTTATCAATGCTGTCCAACCATTTTCCCACCTCTTTTTTGGATGTGGGACAAAAAATGAGGCAGATTAAAATCTCATGTGGACCACAACACAGGAAAACAGTGTTCATTGAACGTCCCCCATTCAAAACTTCACCGGACCCACCGTGATGTTTATTTGCAATCCAACCTATTGATAAGGTCACACAGACCTGGATGAAGTGAAAACACAAAAAGCAGCTTGATCCAAAACTTCTGTGTGAATCAAGAAGTTTTCAACAGTAAGAATTCAATTCCCACTGTTTACTGTGGTGTGGTCCACCTGAGATTTGTTTCTGCCTCATTTTTGGGCCCATGCCCTAAAATAGGGTGAAAAAATGGATAGACAGCGTGGATCAAACACATACATCATGGTGGGGCCCACGCAGCTTCACTAGTCATGGTGGGCCACAGAGTTTATGCTGCTGCATGGTGGGCCCCTTGGCTAGTGTTGGCTTCACTAGTCAATCCACGTCCCCCAGCGTACACGCATCATGGTGGGCCACAGAGTTTACTCAGAATCTTGGGGCCCACAACATCCTCTCCAAAGGAGAGCCGTTCATGTCAGATCGGTGGGCCCCACAAAGCCCCCGAAAACCCATCTTCTACGTCCTGGGGAGCACTAGGATGGTGGGCGACTTCCCTCACCCTTCCCGATGGCAGAGGGGTTTCCCTGCCGCATCAAAAAAAAAAAAAAAAAAACAAAATTCCAAGAAAAAAAGAGGAAGAAGAAGAAAGAAGAAAGGAGAAGGAGAAGGAGAAAGAGGAGGAGGAAGAGAGCTAACCTGAAGGTCGCCGGCGGTTTTCGAAATCGTCGGTTCGGTGGAGAGCTGGTGCCGGAAGGGTGGTTGAAGCTTCAAAGAACACCAAAGGGAGGCAGGGAGGGAGGGAGGTTACAGAGAGGGAGAGGGAGAGAGAGCCGTTGGAAGTGATTTCAGGAACAGGTGCGAATCTGCTTTTAAAGCAGAAATTTGAAAATAGAGCCGTTGCCATCTTGCCCATTTACTAGTAAATGAAATCTCACCTATTTGGTAGTAAATGGGAGAGAGGTTTTGCTAGTAAATGATTTACTAGCAAATGGGTGCATCCAAACAGAAAAAATAGTCATTTACTAGTAAATCATTTACCACCTATCCAAACAACCCCTTATTGGTGTAGTCTCTTCCTCAGGGTTGAAACTGAAATTGGCTTCTGTGCTTCGTCATTTTCTAGTAGTTGTGTATGCACAGATACCTTCTGAGCCAGCTGCTGCCAGTACTTCTTTTAATTTGAAGCTGCTTATGATCGAAGATGCCCTAGCCTCCCTCAGACAAACTCTCGCCCTGAGTGCTTCCATGACCTAATCATCTTCCCCTTAAATCGAGAAGTTGAAGAGTGTGCTGCTGTCTCTTCTTCATTCAGCAGGAGAGCTTCTGTCGTCTCACGGGTCCACTGATTTTGAAAATCTGGTGCATCTGTACCAAACTGTACACTTTGCTGGAATTTTTTGTCATTGTTCGTGAATATAGGGTGACACATTGTGTAACAAAAAAAGTTTCAAACCGCCTACGCCATTGCAAAGGCAGAACTAAGTGAAGCCAAAGAAGCATTAGAAAGGTTAGAAACGGTTGACAAGAAAATCACTTTCTACGATTGGCAGATTGCAGAAGTCGATACTCAAATTGCATATTTGAAGAGTCAATTGAGGATATTAGAGGACAATCACGCCAAATATGTGAGTCGCAGGAGCTTTAAGAGGAGATGATCGAATCACTAATCGTTTGTACTAAAGAAAAAGTATCCTCTGTTGAAGGACTTGTTCTTTAAGAGCAAAAGGTAAAGGTCAATTGGGATCACCTGGGGAGGCAACAAATGAAGCTATTTCAGAAAATGTTTTTGTTTTACAACTTCACTTTTAATTAATTTGTCATAAACCCTTAACGTACTGCCCTTCGGGCTATTTTCTTATGAACATGTTCTGTTCTTTTTCCTTAATTTTTTTTTGATATGGAAAGAAATCATAATGGTACAACTGACGTGGCACCCACGTCGAAGCGTAGCATGTAGCATCTTTAATTAAATAACTTTATGGTCGACAGTTTGGTATTTCCACCAATCGCATGGGAAAACCAACAATCGTAGCGTCTTAACTACAACCGCAATTATCCAAGCTCTATTAAAACCCCGTCATTCTGCCATTGCTTGCATTCCTATTTGTTTTCCTTCTGAATCCTTATTTGCTCAAGCGTTTGCAAGTATGACTTCCTTTGAAGTTTTGATCAACTGGGCATGAGGTTTCCTGAGAGAAATCCTCTCTATGGAAATTGAAGCTTTCTCCAAGTCTCACAAACTTTTTGACATTTATCCATTCGTCAATGAACACCAATTCGCCGACGAACGGGATTAGACTCTGAAAGATCTGCTAGAAGTATTGAATGATCTCCAGTGCCTAGCCATGCATATTTCTTGACCACGTTTGAACTCCATAAGACCCATGACAGTATGAGAGAGAGAACATTGATCCATAATGAAGCTCATTCTCTTCCAACTGCTTATGAGACCTCCTGGATTTTATATTTGCACTAGAAACTCTAACGTCACTTCAACAAGACCAATCTCCATAATTCGCAGATTCAGCGTAACGAACTATCCGAGGACTGGTTAAAGCAGACCATGTGTACCTTGGTTGAGATTTCTCTCACACCTACGAACTCCTTGCTTTTGTCGATTCCCAAATCAACCTGTACTAGGCACAATCGAAAGAGAGCAGCATCTGCAGAAAGGAGACAAGGGCTACGATTATTACTCTCGACGCGCTGAGGAAGTCATGAAATTCCTCAACCACGTGATGTACGATGAAGAAGTTTGGAAGAGAAAGAAGAAAGAGGCTGAAGATACCATGACTCATACTCGGTCAGAGTATGAGAAAATCTAGACTCTTTATGGTTGAGGACTTAAGCAACCAGGCTCCTCTTATCCTTACATCATTGTTTTTTTTTTTTTTTAATTTATATAATGCCAGTTTACCCAGACAAGGGGCCTTTATCTATTAAAAATGACAGTATTTATGTTCCCTTTCTATCTTTCGACCACATTGTTTCCAACCGAATAACAAAATTTGCATTTGTTCGACCAGCTCGACCGACAAGTTTTGGTCGAGCAGCTTATACAAGATGGCATCACTCAGTCGGTCCACACACTTATCTCCCAGATGTCA
The DNA here is from genome assembly GCA_003013855.2 of Liriodendron chinense. Lineage (NCBI taxonomy): Eukaryota > Viridiplantae > Streptophyta > Magnoliopsida > Magnoliales > Magnoliaceae > Liriodendron > Liriodendron chinense. The sequence goes on along the minus strand of ML058337.1, from coordinate 49,123 downwards.
GGGAAATAGGGCTCTAGGAATCGTACATTGATTGGAGCTTTTGCAAGCTTTCCATTACAATTATGAAGAACGTATGCTCCCCCTAGTTGTACCTATGCAACGATATATGGCCCATCCCAATTGGGCGACCACTTTTTCCCAATGTCTGGGTTGGTGGTTTTTAAAGGCAACATAGCCTTCCAAACTTTATCACCTTCCCTGAAAGCCTTTCTTTTCACCTTCTTGTTATAAGCCCGAGCAACCCTTTTCTTGTTGATGACGATGGAATTTAAGGCTTTTAATCGAACATCATCTAAGCTTTTAAGCTCAATCAACATAGCCTTTATGAATTCAGCTAGAGTCAGGGCCACCTGATATGCAACTCTCAGAGATGGCACTATAATTTCTATAGGTAGAACTATATCATGACCATAAGTTAAGGCAAATGGGCTCATCCTTGTACTTGTTCGAGGAGAGTTCCTATACGCCCATAATGCCTCTGATAGTTTTTTCATGCCATTCATGAGGGTTGTTATTGATCATATTCCTTAAGATATTTCTGATGATTTTATTACTGGCCTTGGCCTGCCCATTGGCTTGAGCATAATAAGGCGTCGAAGGTAAGATTTTGATCTTATATCGATCGGCCATTGCTTTCACTTCTCTAGATGAAAAGGCAGCTCCACGATCCAAAGTAATAGTTTTCAGAATTCTGAACCTGTGTATGATATGGTTCTCAATAAATTCGATAATCTTCCTATGACCATATCCTTTCATCAGTTTTGCCTCGACCCACTTAGTAAAGTAGTCGGTAGCCACTATAATGAAATTATCTAATTTTTAAGACGCTGAGTGAATTTTCCCAATTAAATCAATGGCCTATCCTATGAATGGCCATGATTTAATGATAAGATACATTTCAACCGCAGGAGCATGCTGAATCGGCCTATGTTTTTAACAAGCCTCACAACCTTTGCATATTGTATGTGATCAACCATCATATTCGGCCAAAAATACCTATAAAGCCATAATGTCATTCTTGTTTTTCTTCCAGCTTGATGAGCACAAAAATGCCTTCATGTACCTCGGCCATGGCTGCTAGAGCTTCTCGCTTTCCCAGACATTGAAATAAAACTCAATTAGCTCCTCTTCTATATAACTTAGTGTTAATCATGACATAATTAACAGTCGATCTCCTGATATCTCAACCAGTCCTAGCTAGCGGGATGTTGGAGATAATTCATGATTGGTACTCGCCAGTCCTCATCACTGACTTCAACGAGGTAAAGATCTAAAATTGAATCCCTCTCAAATACTGATATCAAAGATTTTTGCTGCATGGAAATGACCCGCTCGTTACATCCCAGTGCAATATGAAATCCAAAAACAAGTTAAGCCATTTCATTGGCATTAGTGTTCTGATTTCACAGATAATGCACGAGTTTGACCTCGTCGAACTTGTTAAGCAACTAAGTAGCAAGAGCATAATAGGGTAAAAGCGTAGGACTAGTACATTTGAACAATCCTGCCACTTGGTTTATTACCAATTGTGAATCACCTATTATGACAACATTTTTACTCCTAATTCCAGTAAAATTTTCAGACCAATAATCAAGGCTTCATACTAGGCCTGATTGTTTGTACATTTGAACTCCAACTGAAATGCAAATTCATATTTCACTCCGTTTGGGGAAATTAAAATCACTCCAGCCCCTGACAATCGATCGGTTCTTGAACCATCGAAAATTAATTTCCAGGGGGTAATTGATATTTGATTTGCTTCAAGTAATTCCAGAGAAATTTCATCTTTGATGTCAAACGGATGACCAACCAAAAAGTTTGTGATGGCCTGTCCTTTAACAACTCTATGAGGAACATACTTTAAATCAAATTCTATTAACGCAAGTATCCATTTACCAATTTGACCTCTCAGAATTGGCCGATTTGACATATACTTAATTAAATCAGTAAGTGCTATTACATTCACCATTTCAGTTAGCAAATAATGTTACAATTTGGTAACCGTAAAATATAGTGACAAACATAACTTTCGATTGCAGAATATCGCTTCTCAGTCAGCAACATTGCTCGGCTGAGGTAATAAACAGCTAATTCCTTTCGGTTGTCATCATCTTGTACCAACAAAGCACCGATTGATTTGGTCAATGCTGCAATGTATAACTTGAGCAGTAGATTTTTAACCAATGGGATCAGAACTGACGGCTTCATAAAGTACTCATTGATCTCGTCAAAAGTCAGCTGGTGCTCTGCCTCCCACCTGAATTCGTCGCCCTGCTTAAGTTTCAGTAGTTGAGAAAACACATTAGTCTTTCCCGTATAGTTGGAAATAAATCAAAGCATAAAATTTATTTGGCCGAGGAATTTCTGTAATTTTGTTGTGTTTCTAGGCGGTCGAGCCTTAAGAATAGCTCGAACCTTGTTTCGGTCTATCTCTATCTCTTATTAATGGACTAGAAATCCTAAAAAGTTCTCAACTAAAACTCTGAATGCACATTTCAAGGGGTTCATTTTAAGCCTATGCAATTTCATCCTAGAAAATGACTTATGCAAATGCACCAGATGATCTGCAAAATTAGCCGACTTAACTACCACGTCGTCGATATAGATTTCCATGAAATGACTAATCATATTATGGAAAATGATGTTCATGGCTCACTTGTAAGTGGCCCCGGCATTTATAAGAATAAATGACATTACCACCCAACAATACATTCCCAGCGGTTCAGGGCACCGAAATACCATTTTAGGCATATCATCAACCGCAATGCTTATCTGATTATACCCAGAATGTCCATCCATAAAGGAAATTATCTGATGACAAGTTGCTCGATTAATCAATTGATCTTTCATAGGCATAGTGTATTCATCTTTGGGGGTTGCTTGATTCAAATTTCTTAAATCAATACAAACTCGAAGCTTACCATTCTTCTTGATGACTAGTACTACATTTGAAAGCCATTCTGCATATTTGATCAGCCTAATGAAACCTGCTTCTAAAAGCCATTTTATTTCTTCTTTGATTTTCTAAGTAACTTCTATTGTCATTCGCCTGGACACCTGTTTATGGGGTCGATATCCCTCCTTAATAGGTAACTTATGTTTGACTAGATTTTAGTCCAAACCAGGTAACTCATAATAATTCCAAGCAAAACAATCCTAAAACTCTTTTAATAGATTAATGAGCTCGACTTGATAATGCGGCCCTATAAGGCTGCTGATAAAGGTTGGTCGAAAATCCTTCTCTGTTCCTAGATTACCTCGACCAGAGTATCCTGTACTTGAGTAGAGTATCATCTAATTTATCAGGCACTTCTTTCAAGTCTCCAAGACTGATGCCGTCATCGACTATTTCATCAGTTGACCTTGTTAATTTGGCCAAGTCGATAAGACAACCATCACATTCTCGGCCAAACTTTCCTCTAATTCTCTTATTCTAGCTGTGATTTCGGACACATCCCGTTTCTTATATAACATTTTCATTATGGGATTTTCTCTATTATGTAGCTTGAGACTGCCCGATATGGCACATTCAACTTTTGTAGGTCTTCATCTAATCGTAGCACGATCGACAGATCTTGTACAATACTTTCAGAGTTAAGTGTTACAGAAACCCCTGTTGGTCGACCATATTCATTTTGATCGATAAACTTGATTGGCCCAACTTCATCACCATAGAGATAAGCCTCGGCTGTATTAGAAGTAGCCAAAAATGGTTTGTTATCAACTAACAACAATTCAACTTTGTCTTTGTTCCAAAAAATAACAAATTGGTGTAAAGAGGATGGAATGCAAGAGAAAGAATAAATCCAATCTCTGCAAAGTAAGGCATTATAATTGGATAGAGTATCCACCACAAAGAATGCTACCAATATATTTTTTGTTCCCACCATCAATTCGATCGACAATACTCCTCGTGTTCGAGTAATTCCTCCCACAAAATTACCAACGATTACTTTCGATGGAATCAAGTCATTGATAGTCTTTCCTAGTTTTTGCATCATTCTAGCAAAGAGAATATTAATTGCCACTCTTGTATAAAGGTATAAAGTCAAACTAGTTGTAAATGGTTTTAGTCAGCATAAGGGCATTGATTTTAAGGAGACTTTCTCACATATATCTAAGAAAGACTCCTTTAGGATCATTATGACTCTTGTGATTCATATGGATTTATGTCTTGCCTGCTAGCCCAGTTGGAAGACGCCTAGGTGTTTCAACAGCAAGTCTCAGGTTTGAGTGCTAAGGAGACACACTAACCCCACTAGTGGGTGAGTGCATCTTGTGACTAACTAAGTGGGTGTGTTACCCTAGCTAACAGGGTGGGTGTGTTGCATGACTAACTTAAAAAAATGGATTTGGTGATACATTAAATGGACGTGAAAACTATGTTTCTTAATAGAGATCTAAGGGAGAATGTATATATGTTGCAGCCAAAAGGTTTTAAAGCCAAAGGCTCAGAACATCTGGTCTGTAAACTTAAGAAGTCCATTTATGAGTTGAAACATGTATCACAACAGTGGTACCTAAAGTTTCATAAAGTCATTTCCTCATATGGTTTCAGTGAAAACACTACGTATGAGTGTATATATGTGAAAATTAGTGAAAGTAAGTTTATTATTCTAGTCTTATATGTTGACAATATTTGTTGGCCAGTAGTGATATTGGATTGTTGTGTGAAACTAAAAAGTTTCCATTTCAAAATTTTGAGATGAAAGATCTTGGTGATGCCTCCTTTGTCATTGTCATTCAAATTCGCCGGGATAAATCATGTGGACTGCTTGACTTGTCGCAGAGGGCCTATATTGATAGGGTTCTTGAAAGGTTTGTCATGCAAGGCTGTGCTCCTGGCCAAGTACCTATTGTGAAAGGTAACAAGTTTGGCCAATTTTATTGTCCTACGATTGACTTAGAAAAGGACAAAGATGAAAGATATTCCGTATGTGTCCAGATATTGCCTTTGTGGTTGGAATGTTAGGCAGATACCTTAACAATCCAGGGATAAACCATTGGATAGCTGTTAAAAAAGTGTCGCGCTACAGATGCAGACTTTGCACTCACATATAAGAGATCCGACCATTTGGAGTTAGTTGGATATACAGATGCAGACTTTGCGGGTTATCTCGATAACAAGAAGTCTACCTCGTGCTACATTGGTGGAGCCATATCATGGAAGAGAATGAAACAATTGCCATATCATGGAAGAGAATGAAACAATTGATTATGACATCTTTTACCATGGAAGCAGAGTATGTAGCTTGTCATGAAGCCACGAGTCAGGCGATTGGCTTTAAAGTTTTTTATCTGGTTTACGGGTTGTGCAAATGATCTCGAAGCCATTGAAAATCTATTGTGATAGTTCAGTTATAGTTAACTTCTCCAACAACAATAAGCATTTATCGAGGTCAAAGCATATTGACATTAAGTATCTTGTTGTGAAGGAGAGAATTCAGAATCATTAAGTGTCTATAGAACTCATTGGCATATGATAGCGGATCCACTCACTAAAGGCTTTCCTATCACGCTATTTAAGGAACATATGATGTCTATGGGAATTGCAGATCTCAAGGATGTATTTGAGTAGTGGGAGTTTTCAATTTTGATCAGATTATGTATAAACATTTTAAAGATCTTTTTTATATGCATTGATGATTATGTTATTCAATTTATATCTTGCTTCTTCAGTGTGCACCTTTAGTTTTGAGTAAGCAAGACTTTGGTTTGTGTCTTGGAGAAACGTTCAGTAGTGGAATTGTGGTTAATTTGCACCGCTATTGAGATAAGCTTGAAGGTATGCTTATGTCCTGGGGGGGGGGGGGGGGGGGGGGGGGGGTGAATAGGAATTTTAATAATTTCTTTGCCAATTAAAACTTAATAGCATTCACAATCCAATCTACCAATTAAGCACATGCAAAGCTAGTGAATCAATATCAAAAGATCTCTCTAAATTATCTACTATACTAAGAATAACATTTGATTAAACAGTTGATATGCATGTAAGTTCACCATGATGTAACTAAGATGATAGTAGAGAATGTCATGCATGCATTTTATCAAACATGTAGAGTGTAATTCATCATGATCATAAGCAATAAACAGAAATAATGAACCACATAAGCATTCAACACATTGCACAAGATGTATAGTGGTTCGACAATAAGTCTACTTCACTCCCGGTTGGTCCACTCACTCCTTGAGTAGCCGAATTTCACTATCCAATGATTTTAAATGAGGTTCACCATAAACCTTTATAACCTACACAAGGTCTATTCCTACACAAGGACTCCACAACTCCTACACAAGGACAATGCATGTATTCTCCCATGTAGGAGGCCTACGCAAGGACTTCCATGTCCCACACAAGGACACACATATCCTACACAAGGACTCAACTGAGTTTGAGTCTTCAAACTTTGAAACTCAAATCTCAAATCTTAGCTCTTGAGAACGTTTATTGGACTAAAATATACTTAGCTAAATGAGCACCTTGTAAGCACCTTTGATTGAAGAAGCTTCGGCTTGCACGAACGTCTTCTTCTTCAGCTCCCTTGATTAGCAACCTTGAATTGAATGTTCTTCATTAATGAGATCAAAGTAAGGGAGAAGGTTTGGCAGACCTATCTTAATGGGATGACTTTTTATGAGAAGGATGGGATCTACCTAAACCATCATTAATGGCATTGATAAAAAAGATATAACTATTTAGAGTGGTCAAATAGCCATTAAAGAGGGTTTGAGTTCATGTTTCAATCCAAGCCTTGAATGATATTCAATGTTGCTCAAATCAACATAAATTGAAGAATGAACTCAATTTATGTTGTGTAATAAGGGAAAGGAAGAAAGGGATGAAGTGTAATAAGCCTAACCAAGCCCTAGATGATGCTCAAGATAATATCTCCAAGATCCAAGCAAGATACCTTTATAGAGTGACCTCCAACGGATAGAAAAAGGTCAACTCGATTGGATCCGATAAAAAAATAGCACATTTTTATTTTGCTGAACAATGATCGAACACGGTTCTGATTGATCAGAGAGGCCATATCCGATTGATCGGAGACACAGTCTGATCGATCTGAAATATGTCCAGAGAGTTTAGAAATACCTTTGGACCTTTTTCCGATTGATCGGAGATACCTCATCCGATTGATTGGACTTCTTTTCGATCGATCTGAATATTGTCTAGAAAGTTTTGAGAGACATCTAGATCCTTTTTTGATTGATCAGACACATTCTCTGATTGATCGATCAATCGAAAATGACATTCGATTGATCGGGTATCCATCGAAGATAGCAGTGAAGCTTTTTAGTTTGATTTTCATTAACTGCTCACTCACATATATACACACATCCATAGCTGATCTTCATGGATGGAAGGCTATAACTTGGACTACTAGGATATTCCTAAGAGGATATGGCTAGCTATAGAAGAGGGTTTTGGGAAAAATGAATTAGGGAATAGGTTTGAGGTCCGGTCTAGGATTAGCGATCTTTTGAGTTTCTTCAATTTGTTCAACAGGAGAAGCTTCAAGTCTTCAATCTTCAGCAACTAGTGACTCTTCGGACTTGACGACATACTCAACACACTAATTGACAAAATCTTGCATTTATAAGACCACTTGAAAATAGACACGTATGATCACATTGGACATATAATCTTCATACCATACCCTGTATCCTTGATTCATGTCATTAAGGCCATTAGTATTTGTGACCATGATTTGTTGCACTTTCAAAAGGTTAAATGTTGTGTTGACTACCATGATTCAATATCAGTGGTCTTAATGGATCGAATCTAACAAACGTTGCTCATAACTATCCAACGGTCATGTTTTGAAAATCAGTAGGGCGCGTATTAGGAACTTTTGAAACAAATATATTTTATAAAAAGTTTTTCACAAAAATAAAACAAAATAAAATGTTTTGTTTTCTTTCAGGGATTAGCGTAGCCCAAGTGGGAGAATGTAAGACTCCTGTAGGTGGGCCATACATGATCGTCCGTTTAGATCTAACCATTAGATTATTCAGATTGAGCGAGTTAGTGGGCCCCATTATAGTCGTGATCATTATAGATAGGTTTGGGGTATGACACTTCAATTATGATCCCTATACACTGTTATAAAGCTAGATATGGAAACCTACATGTAGAAACCTTAGAGGAGAGAGGTGTGATGGGTAAGCAAGCTTCTCCAGCCCTCTTTCCTATAAATATATGTCTTGGTCCCCTCACTCACACATAAGAGAAAATCCTAGTCCCATTGAGAGATTCTCCTAAGAGTGTAAGGTGCAGAAGACCTAGTATATACATCAGCAACATCACGACATTGAGAATATCTTCCTTATTAGGTACGCCTTTACTTTTACAGTGTAAAATCTTCATTATTAATGCATAGGTGTTAGGGTTCAAAATATCTCCATTGTTAATAGAAGAATTGATAACTCAAAATCGACGATCTGACTTGGCAAAAGACCCGAAAACATTTAGGAAAAACGACAGGTAAATGTACAGTTCTAGCCCAGGTAGCCTTCACAACATGTCCGGGACTGATGCCTACCATTTTGGAGTTGAGTTAGACACGCACTTCGCGACCAAATGAATTGAAAGGCCCGAAAACCCTTAAACCTTGGACCGAGTCTTGGAATAACACCTATTTCCAACATATGTCGATACGGCCCTAGCTCAGGCAGCCTTAGCTCGGGCAGCCTGTGCAACATGTCTGGGACTGAAAGCTAAATTAGACATGCGTTTTGCGACCAAATGAACCGGAAGGCCCAAAAACCCTTAACTCCCGGATTGGACCCCCGAACAATGTTTATTTCCACCTGTGCACCCCGAAAAGTGTCGTACCCCTAGTAGGATGTACCAAAGAGGGGTTCATAAGCCTGCACTACCATAATTAGCAACAATTGACCATTCTGCTACTGAATTGTGTGTACAACTGCAATTTAAGGCTAAAGGAATCAAGGCGCAAGTGAGGGTGATTCCAAAAAATTTAGCTGTAGATTGGGAGCACATGCGCTTACCCTGAAATCCTAAAAATTTTCTAAGTACTAAAGGGGTGTAGAGTTGCTAAACTGCTCTGTAGAACTAGGTAGGTACATGCACCTACCCCAGGGATGCAAACTGTCTGCAGAATTGGGCAGGACGAACACATGCTCCTACCCCAAATGGTACATGCGCCTAAACCAAAAAATCCCAAAATTGCAAAGTGGAATCTCACATGCACTTACCACATGCGTCTACCCTTAAGCACGTGTGCTTAGCTCTCATTGGCCTACTTTCCAAAATATTTGGCTATAAATAGCCTGACATTTGCATGACACAACATGTGCAAGAGAGAGAGCAACCTAAGGTACAAGCGCTTACCCCAAAAAACTCCTGAGAATCCCTTGCCGGAAGCCCAAAAATTCTTTCTAGGAATCAGCCATTTGCCACCTAAGAAAGGGGTACGGAGAGGGGAGAAGTGCCTAGAAATAACTAAGTGGATGGTGGAATTCCACCTGAGGGGTAGGCACATGGCCTTACACCATGTGCCGACACCAAAAATCTTAAAGGTTGGGTGCGCCTACCCCCTTCTTACATGCGTCTGCCCTGAGCACATGAACCTAACCCCCTGAGTACATGTGCCTGGCCGTGACCCCATACCTGATGAAGGTGGGTCATGTGCCTACCTCTTGACACACCTCGGCCTAACTTGCACAACCACTTGCCTACTTGCCTGCACTACACATCTGCACCACACCGCACACCTTATTTACATAATTTTTTTTAAGTAAATGTCATATTTTAATTTATTTTTTCATTTACTTTAAATTATTTATGTAAATAAGGAAGTACCCCCATTTGGATTCAATGAAAGATACTAAAACTCAAATCTCTAATAATAAAGATTTTAATTTTTCATTCCAAGTCTCTTGAAAGTTCATTTTTTAAACGGAGGGGTTTTCTTTGAATCTAAACAGTTTATAAAATTTGATATATAATAATTAGGCTAAAACACCAAAGAGAGGTAAAATATTCATGATAAATTATGGTCGATCTGTTAGTGGATTGATATTCCAGGGCTTAACTTAGACTTTTCAGACACAGCGACATGACCATATCATCATTTGAGTGCAAATCCATATAGAAAATGGATTTATGATTTGATAATATTGCTTGCCCTATGCATCAACGTTCATCTGACTTAATCTAGTATTTAGTTTTCTTAATCTAGCATTCATCTTGCTTAATCGAGCATTCACCTTGCTAAATTCAACATACACTCAACTTAATTTAGCTTATATAGCATGCACTTTATTATATTTGTCATAAATCAAAGACCTTTTTCCTTGTTTGCAATGTCTTACACATTCGTGAGATCTCAAATTAAGCTTCTCCTATGCAATCAGTTATCAACAAATATACAGAGCCTAGTGCACTCCCGAAGACGAGTCAACAGACTCCAGCATGATTCAGCAACTGATCACGGGAACTTTGTATCAACTATGTTCATTGTACAACTATAATTCAGCCCGGATTGAGGCTTTGGCTAATTGAAAGGGACTACGATCAATACTAGAAACAAAGATCAAGGAGTCCAAATCGTCACAAAATACTTTGCTATGAACTATTATCTCAAAACTATTCGATGTAATACCCATCTAAAACGGAATCCGTTGGTTGAGCTGATCAGGTACACAGTCACAATACGTGTCTTCCTGCGGTCACCCGTCCAAACCGACGGTCACTAGGTCTGCGTTTCACGACTTGATAAAAAACCATGACTGTCTCTCAACTCAGATAACTCGAAAGAACATGAGACATATGCATCCGACTTGTCTAAACGATGGCTTAATCCATAACACTACTAAATTGGTCTCCATGACCATGAACTCAAAGACCATAGTCCGTAATAACTTAGTCTGTTGCCCCCTATGACCTAGAATTTTTCTTAAATACTCAATCTCTTATACAACCATCATTCATAGTGAAGCATTGTTGCTTTGTGCCTTGGTTTTCTCCCACGAGGGTTTCCACATAAAAATCCTTGCGTTCTTTATGATGTTTATCTATGTTTATGATTTCTTAGTGCTTTGCTTAATTTATCTATGATGCATACATACACTTACTTTTGCCTTTTAATCAAGGGTTATCAGCCATCCGATGTAGTTTAGGGCTTATGTCCGATCACGGCCTAGAATGTATAAGATCTCAGAACATCTTGAATAAAATTTGCCTTGCGATATCTCTACTTGTGTGTACTTTTATGATTGGTTGTGCTTGTCTATGAATGTTTCATTTACTTAAAACCCCAGACCAACAATACACAGGAAATGCCTTCTGTTGCATTTTCAGTTCTAACAACAAGCGATCTGTTTATTCCGCAATACAAATTACATTGAGTATATCGGTTGCTTCACCATTCAATGTGATGAAATTTCAAACCAAGATTTTCTTAAGCTCCAACTATTCAAAAAATTCTCTCATGAAATGGCCTTCACATGGTATCTTAATTTGTCACCCAACTTTATCAATTCATGGTGGAAAATGGAAGACAAGTTCCACACACAATTCTTCAGAATTGAGCAAGAGGTGTTTATGGTCAATTTATCTCATTTAAGACAACTATTGGGAGAAATGACTGATAAATACATTGCTTATTTAAAAAGGCAAAAATGAGGGCTTAGTCACCACACTAAATTTTTTTTATTAAACTGTCTCAAGACAGTCTGAATATTGAATTACAAAAGAAATTTTAGGGCATGGAATTTGAAGATCTATTCGATTTATCTACCCTAGTTGATCGTTACGAATGGCTTATCCGAGAGAAAAATCAACGTTAAAATTTCTCAATTTCTCAATAAGGACCTATTACCATGATCTAAACTTTGAGTTGGATATGGCGGAGGTTGTGGCAAGAAAGCCATTCATCTTCCAATCTTTACTCTCTCTCTCTCTCTCTCTCTCTCTATGATGTTATTGCAAAATGGATGCTGACGTCTGTTTTTTATTGGTTTTTTTTTCTTTTTATTACAATTAGCCTCCTTTGAACATTCAAGTGAACTAGTAATTATCATGTCAATCCATTCTCCCTCTGAAGTGCTTTAGTGGATGCATGCATTTTTTCTCTCACAGTATCTGCATATCTTTTGATATGTTTCTTGTTAGAAAGAATTGCTTCATCTGAAGAAACAAATTGTTGTAGTCCCAGTTCATGTTTATTTTGATTGAATTGTCCTCTGATGTGCACATGTCTGGAATGCCATCTTGAGACAAATTAGTGAAGGTGTTGTTATAGGTAAATTACAAGCTGACCTCAGGTCGGACTTGACCGACATGACCGACCTGAAAACAAGTCAGTATCATCTGATCTGACCCAGAGATCGACTTCCAGATTCCGACGAAAAACCGACCTCGGCCATGCGACGAGCTGAGTCTTATCGTAACAATCCCATGATCTTAGGCTTATGCCGAGATAATGGGAGAATGATTTGGAGAATCGTTAACTAATGCGTGAATGTCTCCAGCAACTACGGAACAGCCTGGGGATCTCGGGGATCTGAGATCTTCTCCATGAGGATTATGTTTCCTTGTAGGATTATAACTCCGGAACTTAAGTCTATAAAAGGATACCTCCTCTTTACCAAAAAGGTATGAAAAATCTTATTCACAAAAGAGATTACTTATTACAAAAGCTTGGACTGACTTAAGCATCGGAGGACTAACCGCCGGTCCCCGGCCCCTCCCTCAGCTGTTGTTTATCCTTACAGGTTTCAGGGGGAGAACCTCTCTTTGCATTTGGTGAGATCGATCATCGACCTCACCTCGTTCGTTGTTGAAATCTCTGCAACAACAGTTGGCGCCGTCTGTGGGAAATTTTTCGACTGTAAAGTCGTGTTCTCACCCAAAAGCTCAAGATGCTCCCTCCATCTCAAGCAGAATTATGATGGCTGGAAAAAGAAAATACAAGGAGAAGGCTCCCACAATCGTTGGACCTTCTGAAGCCCCACATTCAGACGACGAAGGGTCTATTCCAGAAACGCCCACCATCCAGATCGGCGGAATGTCCTCTCACTTTTTTCAGCAAGGCGGGCAACAGAGATCTTGCAATCGTGGGGTCAAATTGTCCACTCTCGAAGAACAAGTGGGAGACGTTGCCGAGAGACTAGGGGGTGTAGACGAACGATTCGAGTACGTCGATAAAAAACTTGATGAAATCAAGGCTCTCTTAACTGGCTTGGTTCAGCCAACTCTGGATTACAGAGACCATGATGAGCCTCAACGATCTCGACAAACTCCACAACGTTCTCAGTGACCTATTCCAAATCAGGAACGTGTCGAAGAAGACGAAGTTGCAAGTCAAGCAACAAAGGTAAAATCTCTATCAGCAATAGATTTTCCTGCGAGTGACCTGCGCCATAGGCTCGAAGAAAGAAGATCAACTCACTTAGATCATGCCCGCGCCGACTTTGGTGTAGCTAACCAACTGGATGACAATATAAACCCACTAGAGGCAGAGCTGAAAGAACTCTGTGAACGGGTAGGCGATATCCAGAGAGCACAGCGTGCCCGAGCACCTATTGCAGTGGATGCATTGGTCGATTCCTCTGAATCACCGTTCACTGAAGAAATTCGGGAGGAACCACTTTCTAGAGGATTTAAAATCCCTCAGCTCAAACAATACTCAGGAATAGGAGATCCGGCAGAGCATTTAGAAAATTTTAAGGTCCGAATGGAACTCCTCGGAGCCAGCGGACACATCATGTGCAAGGCCTTCCCGTTGTCATTAACGAGCTCAGCGTGGACTTGGTTTCGTAACCTAAAATTGAGATCAATCAACTTGTTTGCCTAGTTGATTAAGGCCTTCGCTACTCAGTTCATCGGGAATACTGACCCAAGGAAGCATTCAACCCATCTCACTGCAGTCAAACAAAAAGAGGACGAGTCTTTAAAAGTCTACCTCGCACGTTTCAATGCCAAAGCCGTACAGGTCGAAAATCTCTCTCAGGACTTACTACTCCATACTATGATCAGAGGATTACACGATAAAAAATTCCTCTGGTTTGTTGGTGAAGAACCGCCCCAGTTTATCGCAGAGTTCTTAGATCGAGCTGCCAAACACATCAACACGGAGGAGTTAGTCAATGCACATAGACCGTCCTCTAAAAACAAAGATCGTTAAGAAGGGAGCAACTTAAAAAAGCACAAACCAGATCGGAGATCACTAGGTCGGAACAATTCTACCCGAGGAGTCAAAGCCTTCACCCTGCGATTTGAGAAGTATACGCTACCCAATAAGACCATCGAGCAAGTGTATTTGGCAAAAAAAGGCAAGCACACATTCGGCAGACCTACGAAGATAAAAATCGACCCCAACAGGAGGTCGAAATCAAAGTACTGCTTATATCACAAGGACCACGATCATAACACAGCAGGCTGTTTTGACCTAAAGCGACAAATAGAGACCCTTATTCAGCAGTGATTCTTAAAAGACTACATCGCCCAGCGTCAGGGGGACCGGAGGGCTATAGACCAAACTGACAAGCAAATCAACAATGATCTTGTGGAACAAATCCATAAGATATTTGGCGGGCTAACCATCGGGGACTCTACCAACTCCCGAAAGGCCTACGTACGACAAGGAAGGACGTCGTAACCAGGGCCCTCCATAAACATAACCAGCCGACCTTCAAAGGTCGCAAAGGTTACCTCATCTACAATAACGTTCACTGAGGAGGACGCCCGAGGTGTCCTACACCCACATGATGATTCCCTTTTTGTATCAATGGTGGTCGCCAATAAGAAACTCCACAGATGATGGTCGATACAGGGAGCTCGGCAAACATCTTGTATGTCATAGCATTTGAGAAGATGAAAATCGACCGATCTAAGTTAAGGCCAGTCAAAACCGCTTTGACTGGATTTACAAGAGATAGCATTATGCCAGAAGGAGAAATAACTCTTCCGATCACAATAGGGAAGAGCCTAATCAGAAAATGATTATGGTCGATTTCCTCGTTGTCAACACCCATTCCGCCTACAACGTGATCATCGGCCGACCCATCCTTCGAGCTCTCAAAGCCGGTATTTTCATCTACTACCTGGCTATGAAGTTCGAAACCAACGATGGGGTCAAAGTGGTCAGAGGAGACCAACAGGAAGCTCGTCGATGCTATGAGCTGACCCTACGAGGAAAAAATAAAAAATCAATTTCAACTGTCTCACATACGACCCCTCTGGATCCATAGGGAGAAACGAAAGAGCGCGGATCACCCACCGAGGAGTTGGTCGAAATCCCACTTATGGACGACGACCCGACCCGTGTTGTGAAGATCGGATCTCAGTTGAAAAGCGACGTACAGAAAAGACTGACCACTTTTCTGAAGGAGCATGCAGATGTCTTTGCATGGTCCCATCAAGATATGCCAGGAATCAGTCTTGAGGTAATGGTCCATCGGCTAAACATTGACCCGACCTTCAGACCAGTCTTCCAAAAATGAAGTCCTTTTAACACTGAAAGGTATGCTATGATCGGGGAAGAAGTTCGGAAACTACATCAAGTAGGATTTATTTAAGAGATTCGCTATCCAGATTTGCTTGCTAATGTTGTCTTAGTGATGAAAGCCAACGGAAAGTGGAGAGTCTATGTGGACTACACCGACCTGAATAAAGCCTACCCAAAGGATAGCTTCCCACTACCCAGGATAGATCAGCTCATTGATGCAACATTAGGGTATGAGCTGCTCAGTTTTATGGATGCCTACTCCGGATATAACCAAATTCAGATGTACGCTCCTGATAGACAGAAAACATCATTTGTGACAGATCGAGGTCTGTATTGCTACAAGGTGATGCCTTTCGGGCTCAAAAATGCCAGAGCGACATATCAACATCTGGTTAACAAAATGTTTGTAGACCAGATCGGTAAGACCATGGAGGTTTACATGGATAACATGCTTGTTAAAAGCTTAAAATCAGAAAACCACGTAGACGACCTCTGCACCATGTTCGAGATTTTAAGGAAGTACCGGATGAAGCTCAATCCCAGCAAATGCGCCTTCAGTGTAGGCTAAGGAAAGTTTCTAGGTTTCATGGTAAATCAGCATGGAATTAAGGCTAATCCAGATAAGATCCGGGCTCTGATCGACATGAGCTGGCCCACCTCCATGAAAGAAGTTCAACGCCTTACTGGTCGGGTTGCAACTTTTAATCAGTTCGTTTCCAAAGCTACGGATCGATGTCTCCCATTCTTTAAACAACTTCGTAAGTGCAAAGAAATGACCTGGACACCAGAATGAAAGCAGGCCTTCCTTGAACTCAAGGCCTACCTCGGATCTCCTCCTTTGTTGTTCAAACCACTGCCAGGTGAAGAACTACTACTATACCTGGTAGACTCTCCGGCAGCAGTCAGCTCAGCCTTAATCTGCGACGATCAGGGAACATAGAGGCCGGTTTACTATGTCAGTAAAGCTCTTCTTGATGCAGAAACTCGATACTCATGCGTTGAAAATTTTGCATTGGCTCTGGTCACATCCGCGAGGCGACTACGGCCCTATTTTCAAGCACACCCAATTATAGTGTTAACTGATCAGCCACTGCGCCAAGTGTTGCAGAAACTGAAACTCTCAGGTCGCCTTACCAAGTGGGCCATCGAACTAGGCGAATTTGACATACGATACCAACCTCAAGCTGCGATCAAAGGTCAAGCGGTCGCTGACTTCATTGTTGAATTAACTAACTTCCCGGGCGACCAGCATGACCTCAGGTCGGACCAACCTCCTAGAGAAAAGCTGCCAAGAGTTCTATGGGAAATGATCCTATGGCATCTGCATGGTCCTTACACGTCGAGGGGTCATCCAATTCGCAAGGCTGTGGAGCTGGTCTCATCTTAACCTCACCAGACGGAGTGAAAGTCCAATATGCGCTTCGATTCGGCTTTTGAGCCTTTAATAATGAAGCTGAATAGAACCCCTCCTAGCTGGCCTTCGCCTTGCCTCTGAGATAGGAATTCGAGAATTGAAGGTGCACAGTGATTCGCAGGTGGTGGTCGGACAGGTTACCACAGAATATCAAGCAAAAGGGAACAAGATGTGTGCATATCTAGCAAAAGCCCAAGAATTGCTATCCCGCTTCGATCACTACGAGATCGTTCAGGTTCTGAGAACTCAAAATATTAATGCAGACTCATTGGTAAGATTAGCTTTCACGATTGACGACGAGCTTAGTAGGACTATACCTATTGAATTCCTCCCTCATCGAAGTATATCTCAGGAGGAAACAATCGAGGTATGTCTAGTATCTACAAATTCGAGCTGGATGGACCCCATCATCCGATTTCTGCAACGAGGCGATCTGCCCAAAGACAAAAGAGAAGCGCAAAAAATCTGATACAGATCTGCTCGTTATATATTGATCGAGGGAGTCCTCTACAAAAAAAGTTTTCTCTCCCATGTTTACGCTGTGTAGGACTCGAGGAGGCCGATTATGTACTATAAGAAATCCATTTTGGCAGCTGTGGTAATCATTACGGAAGTCGAGCACTTGCACAAAAATTGATTTGACAAGGATACTACTGTCCTACTATCCAGCAAGATGCTTGAGAGATTGTCAAAAAATGCGACAAGTGCCAGTGATTCGCCCCAGTTCCCCATCTACCACTTGAAGAGCTCACTCTCATGTCCGGACCATGGCCATTTGCTCAGTGGGGGGTCGACATCATTGGTCCTCTTCTGACTAGTAAAGGACAAGTGAAATATGCGATCATTGTCGTCGACTATTTCACAAAGTGGGTCGAGGCAGAGCCACTAACTACTATCACAGAGAGGAAAACTACAGATTTCATCTGGAGGTCGATCACATGCCGGTTCGAGATTCCTAATACCATAATAACCAATAATGGGCGACAGTTCAACAATGTAAGATTCTGCAAATTCTACAGCAACCTGGGCATAAACATATGTACCCCTCTCCTCATCATCCGCAAGCCAATGGCCAGGTCGAAGCTGTCAATAAAATCATAAAAACCATCTCAAAACGAAGCTCGGAGAAAGGAAAGGAGCATGGGCGGAAGAACTCCCCGAGGTACTCTGGGCTTATAGAACCACAACTCAGTCCACTACTGGAGAAACACCTTTCTCCTTAGCGTTTGGAGTCAAGGCCGTGATTCCAGTGGAGGTCGGAATGCCCACTAACAGAACAGGTCGTCATCAGTTTGACCAAAATGAAGATCAGCTATGAATGAATCTCGACCTGCTCGACGAAGCGAGAGAAACTTCCCAAGTGCGAGTAGTAGCATATCAGCACAGGGTTCAGCGATACTACAACTCACGAGTAAAGAAACGACGGTTCCGAGCAGGCGACCTCGTCCTCTGAAAGGTCAGAAAAGATGCCAAAGAAAAAGCTGGCGTATTTAGCCCCAATTGGGAATGGCCATATAAAGTACTCAGCTCACTTCGTCTCGGCACTTATTGGCTCGAGCATATGAAAGGCCAACCTCTCCCTCATCTGTGGAACGCTGATCACCTCAAGGTCTACTATCCATAAATAGGTCGGATCCTCGAATGATGCAAAGTTTGTACATCAAACCCTTATAAAGATAGAACTTTTTTTGAGATCTTTATTCTTAGTGTCAAACATGTTTACGAACTAAGTTTGACGCACACAATGTCTTCGGCAAAAGTAATCTAAGTTCGATCATAAGATCTTGAGGTTTAATTTGCTATGCTATATAAAGGCTAAGGATTAGCAAAGGAAGTTCGAGCTCGATCACTAGGTCGTAAAGCCGGATTTACCACGCTACACAGAACAAGCATGACCCCAAATGGTCAGGTGCTTGACACGAGCTTAAAATCGTAAAACGAAAGAAAGCATAATAACTTAGTCGACCTAGTCGCGAGCTACGCGGCCCATTCATTCAAAATACTTAGATGAATTTCAATAAAGTCTGAAATGAAACAAACACCATAGTAATCACAAAAAGCATCTATTAATGCACAAGTGATGAAGGTGAACAGCCTCAGAAGGGTCAAAAATATTTTTTGCCTCAGAAGGGCGTATATAAAAAAATGTATGTTTATACATAAAAAAAAGAAGATAACATATATTCTTTTAGTCTTTCGCGACCTCCGATGGGCCAGCTTTAGCATCCCCGACCAAAGCTTTAGTTGGAGTAGCTCCTTTAGCAGGTCCCTCCTTGACGACCTCATCTTCATCCTCATCGTCGTCCATAGGAGTGAGGTTGAGATCCGAGAAGTGCTTAAGGACGAGTCGCCTACAGTCTTAGAAGCCATGGTTATACAACTCCTCAGAAACTGCATGCAGCTTCTCCAGCTCAGTCTTCAAGCCTTTGACCTCAGTCAAAGACTTTAGCTGGACCTCCTTCAGAAGTCTGGCCAGATCCACCTTCTCCTCTTCAGTCGTCTTCAGAGCAGCCTCAAGCGATTCGGCCTTATTCTCATTTGACTGAGCCTTGGCCGAAGACTCCTTCAGGGCCTCCTCAAGAGACTGGGCCTACACTTAGGACACCTCCAGCTCAGATTGTGCGACCTTCAGCTCAGATCGGGCAGTCTTCAACTCAGACTGAGCCACCATCAGCTCGGATAGGCTCTTCTTAAACTCCGCCTTCACAGCTTCAGTCTTTGTCTTCCATAAGACACCGAGACCAGAGCCTTCTGCATCTGTTGAGTCCATTCACCCAATTTCTGACGGATCATTATTGTTCACTTCCCCAAGTGTAGGGTTGCGATGTAGTAATAATCTCGGTAAGACCGAGGTCGATCCACAGGGACTTGTGTAGGAACCCACAAAACACTTCCAATGGTTTCTAATTGAGAACTAACTAAACAGAATTTTGGAATTGAATGTAGATAGATATTTTGAACTAAAATTGAAGGTAATCAATAATAAAGAGCACTAGGGGGTCAAGGATCCACTTGTAGCAATCCTTGATGCTCAATTCGCTGTGGTTTCGCAATTACTCAACTAAAATTGAAATTAAATCCAATCTAGCCGGATGATAGAGCGGTTATAACAAACAATCTGTCATATGTGTGATTCATGTTTATGATTCCCTCAATTCAAGTTAGGACTTGAGCACACTCATTGCATAGGTCAATCCTAGTTCCAATAGATTAAGATCACAATCATAATCATCATTAAAATCTGTCACAAAGCATAACTAGATCATGATTTGAACTTCATTCAAATCACTTACAAAATTACACATAATTTAGGAATTCAGAAAAGTAGAACTTTGGTTAAAAGTTCCCACATAAGAATCCAAGGTCTAGAACGTATTGAATCCAATTCCTCAGAACATACAGGTCTAGAACCATTTAAAATAATTAAGAACTCAAGCAATTCTTCTAAACATCCATGAGCCATCATAAGACTAAGAAAGAATATTCAGAACTTTATTCAAACTTCAAACCATTGTTCTTCACTAATAATCCAACTTGAAACCAAAATAAATGAATTAAAACATCTTAGATTCACTACAAGCTTCACCTCTTAGCCCTAACTAAGAGGTTTAGCCGTTCATGATCCAAGGAAACATGAAAGCAACTAAGAAAAATATAAAAACTAGAAGAACAAACTAGGAGGAGTTGTAGAACTCCGAATTCGACTTCCGCCGCCTCCCACCGTGGTAAATCTCTTCTAGGATGCGTTAAGAATGAGCTAGACAAATCCTTTTATAGGTTTGAGGGTGAGAAGAAACTTCGAGAAAATCCACAAAAATAGTGCTTTGCGCAAAGATTTTAGAGCTCCAAATGTTTCTGGACGCTGACCGGCTAGCCGAACCCCTTATCCGGCTGGTCAGACAAAGTGGGTGCAATTGAAAAAAATCTCTGGAGTGTTTTTTACACACTCCGACCCCTCAGCCGGCCGGCCGGACGATCGGCCAAAGAAACTGCTTCAAACTGCTGAAATCACTGGATGTTGAAATGCATAGACCGACCCTCCAACCGGCCGGCCGGCCAGTCTGTCCGGCCGGTGGGACCAAGGGTCGGCCCTCCTAAAAATAGTCCAGTACTTTTTGTGTTTCTGGAGGGTTTGGCCGGCTGGTCGGTGGTTGTGGCCGGCCGGCCGGTGGGCCTATAAAATGTGGATTTTTTTCATCTTTTACTCCTTAATCCTCATTGCACTCTTGCTCCACCTTTGGTCCTTCACTCCTTTGATCTTCAAGGCTTGTAAGAAGGGTTTCTAAACCTTCAATTGATGAAGTATCTCTTTCATTCCTACAATCACAAAACCATGCATTAGTTGGGTCTTCAATCATGTATTTCAAGCATAGTTAGTGATGAAATGGGGTTAGAATATGCACATTTAAGAGCTCAACACACCCCCAACCAGCATTTTGCTAGTCCCAAGCAAAACATGCGTGAAACACATTCCATTCTTCAAAATGTAACTCTCCTTCAGAAACTATGGTTCCATACACTCTAAGACATGCAAGTGAAAAAATTCTGAAATGCCTAGTGATAGAAGTTGAAATCTTGAACTTTTCAGAACATACAAAGTACTCATATGAAATTCCCGTTGATTGATTGATAAATAGAAAAGTCCAAACAATTTAACCTAGTGTGCTCAATGAATGCTCATCTCATGGATTTTCGAGGTTACCTCCTTCATGAATTAGCTAAGGTATGGATTTAATGGTGTACAGATCAACAACAAGCCTTTGACAGGAATCTGCCTTACCATCCTTCCAACTGCTTTCACACTACTTCCGATTTCCGGCTTTGGTTACGGGTAGACCATCCCCCGGTTGGTAATAGGTAGCCATTTAAAAAAATTTCCACCATATTTTCAATCATTTCCATGTTTTCATCCTTCCATCCTTTTCTCATCTATTAGATAGGATTTTTAGAAATCCATATCTTTCGTTATTTTCCCATGGACAAGGATGGACAAAGTACCCCGGCTTGGTTCCTCAACACCTCAAATCCAAACCTAGCTAATCCTTTCAAAGCATGAGAATCGTGTAATGTGAACTAGGTGTAAAGTGTTCAAAATTTCTATCAATCATAAAAATAGGGGAATTCGCATACAAAACTAGTATCTTAGAGATTGTTCAAGCTATTCAACTTTACTCACTTCACCTCTCTTTTTCTTATACTTACACCATCCCGAATGCATAGAAACAAAGTTTTCCAATGGAGTTTTGAATGTGTAGAAAAGTCGCAAAAAATATTTTCTTATTGCTCGAGATGTTACAAAACACTGATTCAACCTAGTGATCCCACACCCCCAACCAAATCCCGCATCGTCCTCAATGTAAAAGATATGCAATGAGTAAAACATGTGAGCAATGATAAAATAAAGGGAGTGAGGAATGAGAGTACCTGAGAGAACAAAAATCTGAAATTCGACCTCCTTCTAACAACCAATGGAAAAATAAAGAAAATCCTAATCCTAAACTACTCTATACCTCCGTCAGACTAGGAGATCAAATATCCTAATACACAGGATCAGTCAGAGGTATGGACATACCTTCTAAAGGAAAATTCTCAAAGAATGGTTTTAATCACTGATCATTTGCTTTAAAAATGTTACCATTCCGTGGATTCAATAACTCGAGAGTCCCACATGGATAAACAGTTTTCACAATGAAGGGACCGGTCCATTGAGACCTCAATTTTTTCAGAAATAAATGTAACCGAGAATTGTACATAAGAACCTTTTGATTAATCGTGAAATTCTTACGAAGGATGTTCTTATCATAGAACACCTTTGTCTTGTCCTTGTAAATTCTCGTGTTCTCATATGCTTCGTTCCGAAGTTCTGCAAGTTCATTCAATTGAAGCTTGCGCAACGAGCTTGCTTTGTCAAAATCAAAATTCATCTTCTTCATTGCCCAATATGCCCTATATTCCAACTCAACAGGCAAGTGACAAGCTTTCTCATAGACAAGTCTATAGGGAGATATTCTAATGGGGGTCTTGAAAGCCGTATGATAAGCTCAGAGCGCATCGGTAAGTCGAAGCGACCAATCTCTGCGATCGGGGTTCACTATTTTTTCCAAAATATGTTTCATTTCCCTGTTGGATATCTCAGCTTGTCCACTTGTTTGTGGGTGATAGGGGGTGCTCAGTTTGTGGTTCATGCCATATTTCTCCATTAAGGCTTCAAATGGGCGGTTACAAAAGTGAGACCCTCCATCACTTATAATGACTCAAAGTGTTCCAAACCGAGAAAGGATGTTTTCTTTTAAGAAATGAATGACCGTTTTATGGTCATTGTTCCAGCATGGAATCGCCTTGACCCGTTTTGAAACATAATCAATGGCAAGCAAAATATATAAGTGTCCAAAAAAAGATGGGAATGGACCCATGAAGTCAATGCCCCAACAATAAAAAACTTCCATTGGTAAGATGGTATTGAGTGGCATCATATTTCTACGAGTTATTCCTCCTAATTTCTGACAAGGCTCACACGTTTTGCAAAACTCATGAGTATCCTTGAACATGGTGGGCCAATAAAACCCACATTGCAGAATTTTGGATGTGGTTTTCTTAGCCGAAAAGTGACCACCACAGGCCTATGAATGACAAAAGGAGATGATACTTGCTCATCATCCGACACACATCTCCTTATAATTTGATTAGGACAATACTTGAATAAGTATTGGTCGTTCCACAAGAATTTCCTAACCTCGTTGAAGAACTTATCCTTATCTTGCTTGGTCCAACTTGGAATTGTACCTGTAGCAAGATAGTTAGCAATGTCCACATACCATGGCAATTGGGAGACTTTAAATAGTTGTTCATCAGGGAACATGTCATTAATCGCGGTCATCTCAGGGGAATCAGTGAGAACAAGTCTAGAGAGATGGTCGGCCACGACGTTTTTCACTCCTTTCTTATCACGTATTTCTATGTCAAATTCTTGGAGTGAGAGGATCTATCTTAACAAGCGCGGCTTAGCATCCTTCTTAGAGAGAAGGTACTTAAGCGCGGCATGGTCGGTGAATATGATGATCTTGGATCCAATCAAGTAGGACGTAAACTTGTCTAAAGCAAAAACTACAGCTAAAAGTTCTTTTTCTGTAGTAGTGTAGTTTGCTTGGGCTGAGTTTAAGGTTCTACTTGCATAGTAAATGACGCATGTCTTTTTCTCTTTTCTTTGGCCTAACACAGCGCCAATAGCGTAGTCGCTCCCATTACACATAATTTCAAAAGGAAGGCTCCAATCAGGTGGTTGCATTATGGGAGCACATATCAACATACCTTTAAGCTTGTTAAAGACATTTTAACAATCTTCATTCCACTCGAATGAGTTTTCCTTTTAAAGGAGGTTACATAAAGGACGAGAGAGTGAACTAAAGTCCTTTATGAATTGTCTATAAAATCCGGCATTTCCCAAAAAGGATCGCACATCTCGTATGCTCTTGGGTGGTGATAAGATCAATTTTAGCTTTGTCCACCTCAATTTCATTTTGTGAGATGATGTGACCGAGGACTATTCACTTTTAAACCATGAAGTGACATTTCTCCCAATTCAACACAAGGTTCTTTTCTTCGTATCTTTTCAAAATAGTTTTTAAGTGCATAAGGCGCTCATCAAAGTTACAACCAAATACTGAGAAATCGTCCATATAGACCTCGAGAATCGTTCTTACCATATAAGAAAAATACTCAACATATAACGCTGAAAAGTGGTAGAGGCATTGCATAGTCTAAACGGCATCCTTCGATAGGCAAAAGTGCCGAATGGACATGTGAAAGTTGTCTTCTCTTGGTCTTCTAGGGCGATCTCTATTTTGTTATACCCTGAATACCCATCAAAGAAGCAAAAATGGGAGTGACCTTCCAACCTTTCTAAAATTTGATCAACAAACGATAAGGGGAAGTGGTCTTTCCTCGTGACTGTGTTTAACTTCCTGTAGTCAATGCACATTCTCCAGCCGATAGTGACTCTGGTTGGCATGAGTTCATTGTTGGCATTGGCTATAATGGTTATGCCAGATTTCTTGGGCACTACTTGAGTTGGACTCACCCATTGACTATCGAATATTGGGTAGATGATACTCACATCTAATAGTTTCAACACCTCGGCCTTAACCACCTCCTTCATGTTTGGATTGAGGTTTCTTTGTGGTTGCCTAGATATCTTCGCATTTTCTTCAAGGTGTATGCGATGAGTACAAATCAGTGGGTCTATGCCTTTGAGATCCGCAATTGACCATCCAATGGCGTTCTTATGCTCTATTAGAGTAGCTATCAGCCTATTCTCTTGTTCCTCATCCAAGTGGAAAGAAATCACCATCGGATATGTCTCATCTCGACTTAAATAAACATAGTTCAAATAAGTGGGTAATGGTTTTAGGTCGAGCTTCGGTGCCTTGATATTAGATGGAAGAGGCTTGTTCTCGCTTAAGGGCAAAGGCTCAAATGATGCCTTTCATCTTTTATTATCAAGTACCAACATAACATCCAAAATGACATCCATCTCTCATATCGTGTCATCGTCAATCTCATGAGAGTGAGCCAAACATGCTTCCAAATGATCGAAATAGAATGTCAAGGGGGATGTATCTTCCATGAATGATTCA
Organism: Liriodendron chinense; assembly: GCA_003013855.2. Taxonomy (NCBI): domain Eukaryota; kingdom Viridiplantae; phylum Streptophyta; class Magnoliopsida; order Magnoliales; family Magnoliaceae; genus Liriodendron; species Liriodendron chinense. The sequence continues at coordinate 23,597 of ML058337.1, read as the reverse complement.
ATTAAATTTATTTTATGGACCTCGTCATCAACTTCCCGTGGTTGTTTGCATAAATAAAAAATATTAAGCTCGAGTGTCATAATATTTCCAAAAGACATTTGTACAAGCCTGTTTCTACAATTAATAATTGCATTTGAAGTAGCTAGAAAAGGGCGGCCTAGTATTATAGGAATTTAAGCACCGATACCTATCACGAGATGTGTATCCAAGACAATAAAATTCACTAGATAGTAGAATTTATCGACTTGGACCAAGACATCCTCAATCACCCCCCTCGGTATACAAATAGATCTATCAGCAAGTTAGAGTGTGGTTTTGGTGGGTTTCAATTCACCTAACCCAAGTTGTTCATAGACCTAGTATGGGATGAGGTTAACACTTGCCCCTAAATCGAGTAAGGCTTGTTTGATCCGGTAGTTACCTATAATGCATGAGATGGTAGGACTACCTGGATCCTTGTATTTTTGGGGCACCTCTTGTTTGATAATAGTGCTCAAATTCTCAGTCAAAAGTATTTTATTGTGAACATTGTGTTTCCTTTTGATTGTACACAATTCCTTCAGAAATTTGGCATAGGATGTTATTTATTTTATAGCATCCAACAATGGAATGTTGATCTTCACTTGCTTAAAAACCTCTAAGATTTTTAAGTTTTTGTCTAAAGGTTTTGGTGAAATCAACCTTTGGAGAAACGGGGCAACCGGTTTGTATTGCATTTTCGTTTCTTTCTCATGTGGAGTGTTGTTTAAACTATCATCCTTTTTGGAATTTTTCGAATCATTAGGCTTTGCGGCCTCCACCGGATTAGATTTATCAATTGTTTTACCACTCCTCAAGGTGGTGATAGCTTGAACATGCTCCGTATGTTGGGAGGACGAGCTTGGGTCTTGTATCTCAAATTGGGTTATTGGGTTAGGGAGAGGTTAGGCAGGAAGTATACCTTTTTCCCTAACACTGAGATGAGATTTTCTAGCCATTAGGGTTTTCAAGTCATTAATGGCTTGAGATGAATTTTGATTGAATTTTAGTTGATCTTGTATGAACCCATCAGTTTTCAGAGCAATAGTCTTGTTATATTCAGCTTGAACCGATACGAATGCACCCAACATCTCCTCTAGCGTAGCTTTTGGTGTGATTACTAAGGATGGACCTAGTAAAGGTTGAGCTTGGGGGATGTTTACATTCGCAGTTGGTCCATTCCTCCAACTGAAGTTGGGATAGTTCTTCCAACTAGAGTTATACGTGTTTGAGTTTGGAGCACTAAATGGTCATTGATAATTGTTTATGGCATTTGATTGTTCTTCTAAGATATCTTAGAATGCAGAAATTGTGGGACAATCCTGTGTTGCATGTTGATTCCCGGCACAAATTTCATAAACAATTTCAACGTCCTTTGAGTTAATCGTCTCTCCTTTCTCCAATTCCATGGCCTCGACTTTTCTTGTGAGGCTAGCCACACGTGCACTTATGTTATCTTCTTCTAAGAGGACATAAATTTCTCCTTTTTTCTTTTGTTGGTTTGTCTTGGGATTTGTTAGTTTAGATGTATTCCAAGACTGTGCATTCTCAACCAATTCATCAAAATAATCCCATGCTTCATCGGCTTCCTTATTCATGAATTCTCCATTACACATCATCTCTACGAATTGGCATATGTGTGAAGTCAGTCCTTCATAGAAAAATCTTATTACCCACCAAATTCCATAGCCATGATGTGGGCATACATTCAACAAGTCCTTGAACCTCTCCCAACATTGGAAGAAGGTCTCATCCTCTTTTTGAGCAAAATTCATGATAAGGCGCATCAACATGATCGTTTCGTAAGTAGGGAAGAACTTTTTAATGAACTCCCTAGTCATCTCAGTCCATGTGCCAATTGATCTTGGCCTTAATGCATGAAGCCAAGCCTTAGCTTTCTATTTAAGGGAAAAAGAAAATAATTTAAGTCTCACTACATCATCAGCTACATTTGCAAAGTGCATTGTGGCTATCACCTCATCAAATTCCTTAAGATGTTGATAGGCACTTTCACTGTCTAGTCCATGGAATTTGGGAAGGAGTTAGATTACTCCCGATTTAAGATCTATGTTCCCTGTATTATGTGGAAAAACTATGCATGAGGGAGTACTCGCTCTTGCAGGTTGCAAGTAATCACATAGTGTTCTAGGTCGGGGAACATTCTCAACCTCATTCTCTCCCGTTTCGGTTTGGTTTTGGCCCAGATTTTGATTGGCCATAAAGTTGGGTTAATTTCCAGCCATACTTTCAGACAAAAATGGAGAATCTAAACGTTTCTTAGCACGTGGTTCTCTATCAATCCCTTCAACAATCCCCGTTCACTAATGAGTCGGTTATTAGAATCCCAAACCCAATGTGGCATGCAAATCTCAGAAAAATAAAAGAAAAAGAGTTAGAAAAACTTGATTTGTAGTGACTACTTCGACTCCTAAAATTCCCGTAAAAAAAATAAAGCAAACAAACTAAGTTAGTAAAGGACTCCTAAAAATCTCAAATAAAACTGGTTTTAAAATTTTTTTGAAAAACCGTCAAAGTCCCCGGCAATGGCGCAAAAAACTTGTTCACTTCCCCAAGTGTAGGGTTGCGATGTAGTAATAATCTCAGTAAGACCGAGGTCGATCCATAGGGACTTGTGTAGGAACCCACAAAATACTTCCAATGGTTTCTAATTGAGAACTAACTAAACAGAATTTTGAAATTGAATGTAGATAGATATTTTGAACTAAAACTGAAGGTAATCAATAATAAAGAGCACTAGGGGTTCAAGGATCCACTTGTAGCAATCCTTGATGCTCGATTCGCTGTGGTTTCACAATTACTCAACTAGAATCGAAATCAAATCCAATCTAGCCGGATGATAGAGCGGTTATAACAAACAATCTGTCATATGTGTGATTCATGTTTATGATTCTCTCAATTCAAGTTAGGACTTGAGCACACTCATTTGCATAGGTCAATCCTAATTCCAATAGATTAAGATCACAATCATAATCATCATTAAAATCTATCACAAAACATAACTATATCATAATTTGAACTTCATTCAAATCACTTACAAAATCACACATAATTCAAGAATTCAGAAAAGTAAAACTTTGGTTAAAAGTTCCCAAATAAGAATCCAAGGTCTAGAGCGTATTGAATTCGGTTCCTCGAAGCGTACAGGTCTAAAACCATTCAAAATATTTAAAAACTAAAGCAATTCTTCTAAACATCCATGAGCCATCATAAAACTAAGAAAGAATACTCAAAACTTTATTCAAACTTCAAACCATTGTTCTTCACTAATAATCCAACTTGAAATCAAAACAAATGAATTAAAACATCTTAGATTCACTACAAGTTTCACCTCTTAGCCCTAGTTAAGAGGTTAAGCCGTTCATGATCTAAGGAAACATGAAAGCAACTAAGAAAAACATAAAAACTATAAGAACAAACTAAGAGTTGTAGAACTCCGAATCTGACTTCTGCCTCCTCCCACCGTGGTAAATCTCTTCTAGGATGCCTTAGGAACGAGCTAGAGGAGTCATTTTATAGGTTTGGGGACCTAGGTGCGAAGAAACTTCGAGAAAATCCGCAAAAATAGCACTTTGCGCAGAGATTTTCGGAGCTCCAGATGTTTCTGGACGCTGACCGGCCGACCGGACCCCCTATCCGGCCGGTCGGACAAAGTGACTGCAATTGAAAAAATCTTTGGAGTGTTTTTTACACACTCCGATCTCTCAGCCAGCCGACCAGAGAAACTGCTTCAAACTACTGAAATCGCTGGATATTGAAATGAATAAACCGACCCTTCAGCCAGCTGGCCGACCAGTCTGTCCGGCCGGTGGGACCAAGGGTCGACCCTCCTAAAAATAGTCCAGTACTTTTTGTGTTTCTGGAGGGTTTAGCCGGCCGGTCTGTGGTTGTGGCTAGCCAGCGGTGGGCCTGCAAAATGTGGATTTTTTTTCATCTTTTACTCCTCAATCCTCATAGCACTCTTGCTCCACCTTTGGTACTTCACTCCTTTGATCTTCAAGGCTTGCAAGAAGGGCTTTTAAACCTTCAATTGATGAAGTATTTCTTTCATTCCTACAATCACAAAACCATGAATTCGTTGAGTCTTCAATCATGTATTTCAAGCATAGTTAGTGATGAAATGGGGTTAGAATATGGACATATAAGAGCTCAATAATTATCAGCAAGGCCGAGTCCTTCAAAGAGATACGACAACGGTTAGCAAAATAATCGTGGATGCATAAAAAGGAGAAAGAGAAGGTAGCAAGAGGTAACTTACTCTGAAGCTACTCTCTATCGCAACCCCAACCATCTGGTCAGGATCTGACAGGGCTAAAAAATTCAAATCCTGCGTGATGCTGCTGTTGACGCGCATGTACGCTTTAACACCATCGATCCAGGTCGCAAACTGGTCCGTGATCGGAGGCATGTCGACCTGATCTTCACGCGGCTCAGCACACTGAGCTGGAGCAGCCATAGAAGTTCGAGGTTGTTGAGGAGGATGAGGCAGACCGGCGCCAGCAGAGGGTCAGCCAGAGCCTACCTCAGTGGATTGTGTGGGGGTTCCAGACGAGCTGGCGTGAGTTATAGGTCGGTTTGTACTCGGCTTGACTCACGAATCAGAAGTGTCCGGAACATCAACGACTAAAACCTCAGCGGTTGGAGGCCTTGTGGCCAAAGGCTCAACCCTCACTGAGGACGAGCTCGAGCTTAAGGGCTGCCTAGACCCACATATGAAGGACTAGGGCAACCGTTGTTGCCTCTGAGCCTCAGTGGCCACCCTCTTCCTCGGGGGCTCAATCGAGCTTTGCCCGCGGTCAAGGACACAAGCGGGAATCTTGCAAGTCTTCGAGACCGCTTTCGGGGCCATGCTTGTCACAGCAAATACAGAAAAATATGTCAGGAAATTGGACATAGAGAAAAAATAAGAAATGCCAACATCATTGCCTTTTAAACGAGCTGACCTAAATCGCGTACAGAATCAACGGTTATCAAGTTGTGGAAGTCTCTCTCTTCAACAGAGCAAGCTCGAGCAGCTCGGATCTGTCTGTCCTGTGCAGCAAAAAGAGCCACCCGAATGGTCACTGAAGCTGCACACACGAAGGAATGTACGTTAGGAGACATAAAAAGGAAACTAAGGGCGAAGACCAAAATGTCAGAGGCTCAAGTAGGTCGGAGTGTAGCTCGACCTGGTAGAGAAAAATCAGCTCGAACCCTGTCCTTCAGAGGATGAAGCTCGTTCGATGAAGACTCCCAACTCCCAGACATAAACAACCACTTCTTTTTCCAGGTTCTAGTGGAAGACGGCAAACTGATCACCACCGAGCCACCCTGACCCGGGTGAGAAGAGAAGTAATAAAGTCCCTGACCTCCTAAAGACTTGAGACAGTACATTGAAAACAGCTCGTTCGAGGTCAGTTCTTTATTCCCAACCCTTTGCCACAGGATGTAACATCTCACCATACATCTCTAGCCATTGGGTTGCAACTGGCTTGGGTACGAAAGGATGCAGAGGCAACCTCAGCCCAGCCTCTAGGTGCATCAGAGAGATAACCGTCTCGCCCTAACGAGGTCAGCTTGGCTTATCAGCTCGGTCAGGAATCCTAAATCCTATGGAGTCTGGAATTTCAAATGTTTTCCTCGCAGTATCCAGTTCTTCCTAGGTAATCTGTGAGACCATGTTGTCTAGCTCGAAAGGCTCCTTATGAGCTGTCGCACTTCCAGTTACCGACTCAGGGAGTTCAGGTTCTTCATCATTCACAGGATCAACTGTCCTGTAATGGGCTTTCCTAGGATCCATCTCCTGGGGTTCCATTGAAGACAGGTCCGACTTAGAATCTTCGAACCCCCACCTTGGGAATCGCGTCAGAGCACGAGGTTTCCGACATGGTAAAATAAAAGATGCTGAGAAGAAAATAAGATCTTCTAAGGGTTGAAAGAGCATACCACAAGTACTGGTACACCAGTCGAAGAAGAAGGATCAGAAAGGGAACAAGAAGGAATCCAAAAAACCAGAGGAAAGGAGAGTCTGAGAGTCAGAGAGAAGAAATTTTTTTATTTTTTACTAAGTCCTGAGTTTTATACTCGAAAGACTCATTCGCATTTTATGCAGAGGCCCCATGTGGTGATCTCTGACTTGATCGTACAAAAAGTAACGCATCATGTCAACACATGGCGACTCCCCGTTCAGCAGTACTCTGCGAGCGCTACTGCGCTGTACAAGCTAATGATGGCGTCTCAATATTTCAAACAATGCATTAAATGCCGCTTTCCCACCCGCTTAAATGATGGCGGTACAGCTATCAAGAACTAAAAATGATCAGGTCGGCCTATCTTCTTCAGCAAGCTACGTCCGAGCCAGACGAGCTAAACTTGAGAGTAGGGGGGCTTTTTTTATAGGTAAATTACGAGCTGACCTCAGGTCGGACTTGACCGACCTGACCGACCTGAAAATAAGTTGGTATCATCTGATCTGACCCGGAGACCGAAGTCCAGACTCCGACGAAAAACCGACCTCGGGCATACGATGAGCTGAGTATTATCGTAACAATCTCGTGATCTTAGGCTTATGCCGAGATAATGTGAGAAGGATTCGGAGAATTGTTAACTAATGCGTGAATGTCTCCAGCAACTACAGAACGGCCCGGAGATCTCAGGGATCCAAGATCTTCTCCACGAGGATTACGTTTCTTTATAGGAATATAACTCCGGAACTTAAGTGTTCACTTCCCCAAGTGTAGGGTTGCGAAGTAGTAATCATTCGGAAAGACCGAGTATCGTTCCCACAGAGATTTATGAATGGGTATTCTCAGATTTTATCTAAAACAACTAGTAATTAAGATCCTATTAAGAACTAAAGCTAGAAAATAGTGATTTGGGTTTAAACAGTGAATGTGTAAGGTAATATCAATCTAAAAAGGCACTAGAGCGCCAAGAATCCACTTTTGATAAGTTTCAATGCATCAACACAACTAGGTCTCTCATAACTCAATCGGAATCGAATTCATATCTCTATCCGATCGGAATATAGAGCGGTTCAATCAACAATCATCTAAAACAGTTGCTCATTCATTGATTTGATTCCCACAACAATGCTCAAGCCTTGGGCACACTCAATTGTGTAGGCCAAGCCTCTTCCCAATCTAGTTAAGATTCACAACCATAGCTTTCATCGAATCCTGTCACTAGACTTGATTACAATTAATGATTAGAACTCTAATTAAATCAAAATCAATTAGCAAACAACTATTTCAGATTATAACAAAAAGATAAGAACTTTAGTTGAATGAGTTCCCACATGAAAATCAGGCCATTGCATACAAGGCAATCAAAGAATCTACCATGCCCGGAGTCGATGATAGATCAATGTGAAATTGCGTCGGGTAGCCTAACACGACACCCTACGCATATGCGTGCGGAAGCTTGAGGAGCAACTAGAATTATGGCTAAACGTATAGGAGGGGGTGATTAGGACCTTTTCAAAAATCTTTTCCCCTACTAAACAAATTTAACAAATTGAACTACGTAAGCAATTAACACTTCGGCTTCCAAGCCTAAGTGGGTCCAATTAAAAGACTAGCAAGAGATAAGAGCAATAAGCAACCTAGTCTAAGTGACTCATGTGGACTATAGAGGATGGATCAAGAAATGCTCAAGTCAACATGAGATAGTGAAAGTACATCTTGTGAGTGTGGATGTGCCTATCAAGTGCTTAGCATACATTCCTAACTAAGCATTCATAATTAATCAATTAAACATAATGCATAAAGAGAAATGTGCTCAAGAATAATCACAAACACAACGATGTATAGTGGTTCGACTACTTGTCTACTCCACTCCCGGTTCAAGTACTCAACCCCTTTGAGCACACCGGCATTCACTGGGGAGTTTAAATCTGGTTCCTCCCAACCAAGGTGTTTTAACTCGGATCCACCCAATCGGGGAGTTTACAGGTTCCTCCCGACCTACACGTTTGCACCCGTGTTGGTGGCTCCCCCTTGGAGACTTTGTTTTAGGCCCGACTAACGTGCCAAGGAACGGCTGACGTCCCTAGATTTTAGGCCCAACTAATAGGCCAAGGATCGGCTAACGACCCCGGGGCGAGTTTGTCAAACAAACTCTATACTCAACTCCCACAGGGAATTGAGTGGATGGACTCTTAACAAGACAACCTACTTGTCGGATTGAGCCCCTTGTTCAGTGCCGCTTCGGGTTGCTTCTTCTCACTCTCCCGTGCTTGAATCAGCTCCCCTTGTGCTCCCCCGATCTTTGACGCCGTTGCTTTACCAAGGCTTCAGCTCCAAGATCAGCTACCTTGCATGTGATGCTCCATTGGAGATGCCCAAGGTGCTAGGCAATGGTGAAACCTCTACAAATGGTAGGAAATGGGTTTCCTAGAGGAATTCACCTAAATGGACTCCTAGGTAGTGTTTAGACAAAGGATTTAACTATCATTAAGGTGTCTAAACCCTAGGAATCAAGAGGGAACAAGTCCATTCTTAAGATGCCATTGAATGGCCCAAGCTTGTGATGAAAACACAAGGAGAATGACTTGCTTTTTAGGTTTGGGATATAGCCTCTAATGATCTCTAGCAATGGTGGCTTCTATCTCCTCAAAATCCCCTCTCTTTTTTCAAAAATCGAATCCCCCTCTTAAATAGATTTTCTTCCAACGGTAAAAAAACGGGCAGATTCGTGCATCTCCGATTGATCGGAAAAAGTGTCCGATTGATCGGAGCCTAGTCCGATTGATCGGAGACAAGTCCGATTGATCGGAGATCTATCCAGAGAAGTCTCTGGAAGAAATTCCGATTGATCGGAACGCTGTCCGATTGATCGGACGGCCCCTTACGATGGATCGGAAGACTGTCTGATTGATCGAAAATATGTCCAGTGAGTTTTCAATTTTTTCTGGGACAATTTTCGATTGATCAGAATTTTTGTCCGATCGATCGGAGTCCTATCGGAGCACCTGTCCGATTGATCGGAGTCCAATCGGAAACTGCTGTTTGAGCCTTTTTTTTATTGCAACAGCTTCCACCTCTTTAATTAGTCTAATTTATCATGTTTTTCATGGAGTTCTAAGACTAATGATGATGACTAAAGGTATACCTAGGTGGTGCAAGTCATTTAAGAGGTTATGGGTTAGGTTTTGGTCAAGGCAAGGCACACAAAGGCATCACTTTTACCTGTTTCTTCTTCCTTGATGCAGCCGGTCCGTCTTGAGTATTCGTCCTTCGTCTTCATTAAGCTCAACCTACACTAGACCCACTGACCTAAGTAATTGACAAACAAGGTGCACTAGTATGCCACAGAAAAGTGCACTAACACAATGAACTACACAAACATAAACAATGCTCAGAAGGTAAGCAACTAAGCTTAGAATCACTAAGAATCACATGAGCCCGGAGTCATCAAGAGATCAAAGTAAAACCAAACTAGTACTTGATTCAAACTCATATTGAACTAAAATTCTTCAATTAAAATATAAAAGGAAACCTAGGTTGCATCAATCCATCAAAAATAAATCAAAAGCTTCACCTCGTAGCCCTAGCTAAGAGGTTTTAGTTCATCTCTAACATCCTTGAACTAAAAAGCCTCAAAAACATAAAAAACAACTAAAACAGGAAGAAAACTAGAAACTCGAAGTAGAATCCGTCTCCTAAGCAATCCCTACGTCCTTCTTGCTCTGGTATGAAGGGAAGAAGTCCTTTTATAGCTTGGAGGTGTCCATTGCGTAAGAAACTTCCAGATTGCGGTAAAAGTACGCACTTGCGCAGAGAATTTCGGAGCCCAATTTAGAAAGTTTCCGTTTTTACATGACCGACCGGTCGGACGACCGGTCGGACTGGCTTGGCCGACCGGTCACGACCGGTCGTGCCTCACTGTCAAACAGTCCAGCAGCTCTGGAGTGAGAAAAATCCTCTGGTCGACCGGTCTGGACCGGTCAGACTGGGTTGGCCGATCGGTCACGACCGGTCGGACTGCCTTTCTAATCAGTCCAGCGAGCATAGGGGTTGGCCGACCGGTCTTGACCGGCCGGGCTTCCTTGGCCGACCGGTCTAGGCCTTTTTCTTCTTTATTTCTTTCTTTCTTTCTCCACTATGCTTTCTCTTTTCTTTCTTTTCTCTCCTTGCTTTCTTCTTCCACCCTTTCATGCTCAGTCTTGTGATCTTCAATGTATATAAAGTGCTCCTATTTAGCCTTGAATTAGTGAAATCTCCATCTTGTCCTACAATCACAAATCATGCATTACATTAGTCCTTTAAACATGTAAACCGTGCATAATGAGTGATGAATTGGGGTTAGAATATGCACAATTAAGAGCTCAACATTAAGTCTATAAAAGGATACCTCCTCTTTACCAAAAAGGTACGAAAACTCCTATTCACAAAAGAGATTACTTATTATAAAAGCTTGGATTGACTTAAGCATCGGAGGACTAATGGTCGGTCCTCGGCCCCTCTCTTAGCCGTTGCTTATCCTTGTAGGTTTCAGGGAGAGATCAACCTATCTCTGCTTCTGGTGAGATCGATCATCGACCTCACCTCGTTCATTATTGAAATCTCAGCAACAACAGGTGTACTCTTTTTATATTCCCTCAAAGGCGGAGGAAGACTGCAATCCGTTTAAGAAGCAAATCGATGTTGGAGGTGGATTTGACGTCTAAGGGGATGACTTAGGTTGGAAACACGTACCAGAAGTTTGAAGCTATCTTCAGGTATATTTATCTTTCTGTTCAATACCTTTTTCAGGTCAGCATTGAGAGGTGGTGGTTCTTTAGTCCACTTGTTACTTAAGGAGTTTTGCCTTCTCTTCATTGTTCCTAATAGCATGCCATTTTTATGGAACGCAATGATAATGTGGAATTATAGGAACCAGAATCCGGCCCTCATTGAAGGGTTCTATGGTATGCGATGGGCCCTGATCTGATGGGTGCACCCTGATGGGGAAGGCCTCAAAAGTCTTCTATATCGGAATATCCTAGCCCTTCGACCAGGGACAGGGATTGCTTGCAACCAGGGGCTGCAGATTCCTGCAGCCTTGACATGGCCCATGAAAATGCGATGCACGCACGTCAATCTGATTGGGGTTGATTTTACATAAACAACATGGTGGAACCCACCGGAGCCCTAGACCAATTTGCTGGCGTGGGGCATGACGGAAGGCAGCAGAGCAGTTAAGAAAGTACTGAAATGTAACTTTCTTATTTATTAATTAAATATTTTTTATAAGATGTTTTTTCTTTTTCTTTTTTTAATTGCTGTGCTAACTTCAGCACAGATGTGGCCCAATGAAATTCCAGTGCACAGGAAATCCATGTGCCCTAAAAAGGGACGATTGGTGCACAGAAGGTAATTATGACCTTGTCGAGCCGTGGATTGAGTACTTCCCCCGCCTGTCCGGAGCTAGGGACAGGCCGGGGCTATGAGGGCCACTGTAATGTATGTATTTATCACCCGGTCCATCCATTTTTCCATGTTATTTTAGGTTAGGAGAAAAAAATGAGGTAGATCCAGAGTTCAAGTGGGCAACACCACAGGAAGAAGCAGTGATAATGATGCCCACTGTTGAAACCTTTCTAGGCCCACCGTAATGTGAATTTACCATCCAACCTGTTCAAAAGGTAAAATAGACTTGGATGAAGGAAAGCAACAAATATCAGCATGATCCATAACTTCAGTTGCCTTCATAAGTTTTTCAACGGTAATAATTAATCTCCATTTTGTGGTCTACTTGAGCCTTAGATGTGTGTCGTTTTTGGGATCATAACTGAAAATGACATGGAAAGATGGATGGACCAAAACCCATACAAGCTCGGGACAGGCGGGGAAGTACCCAATCCGCGCGCCGGACTGGAGATCACATATTTGTGTGCAGCATCGCGCATGTCTCGATACTCCAGCCCGGCCATTCCTCATTTGCCCATTTTAGCCTAGGCCCTACAGGGCCGGACGGTCTAGCGCATGGCTCTCGCCATCCAGAAAATTGATTTATTGTAGTGCATGGACCATGCCCGCCCCAAAAATCTCCTCAATATGGTCATCCCGTCCATTGGGTCCGTGGAAAAAAGGTCCTAGCTTTTTCCTGTGGTGTGGTCCACTTGAGCTTGAATCTATCTCATTTTTGAGCTCAAGGCCTAAAATGATCTCGCCAAATGGACGGATAGTTTGGATATAACACAAACATCATTATGGGGCCCACAGAACTTCCTCATGTCAACACACCGACGAGGTCACAGCCTGCTCACAGCCTGCACTCCCGATAGGGCGAAATTTACGCCCTGTTTGGCATCTTGAATTTAGTGGTAAATCGGTGTATTTCAAATTCAAATGGCTGCTTTTGTGTTTGGCAGCCTTGAAGTTGCAGATAAGTAGAATTGGACGCATTTCAAATCTAAACCTTTTGTTGGGTTATGAAATCTCGGGCCTAATCCAAAAGAAATGCCTTTTTTGTCTTCTTTTTTTCTTCTTTTTTTTTTTTTGTAAGGGCAGGAGAGACACATGTGAGAGAGCTGTCTCTAGGCTACTAATCCCCTGGACATATGGCACACTTATAATACTCCAAAACAATGCAATTATCAGTTACAACACTAAAATCACATCAATAGAATGATCTGAACCATCTAAATGTTGGACATCTACATAGACAGTTAAAAAACATAAATGAATTGCTTGTTTGTGGTCCTTGCATTTTTGGCCCACCTAAGGTTGGAAAGTTTCCTCTTTTTTGGCCTAAGTATATATTTTAAGGGGCTTGTTACAATCATTTTATTAAATATCACACACACACACACACACACACACACACACACACACACACGCACACAAATTTTGAATATAAAAATCGATTTAGTTAATCAAATTTAAGTCCCGTGAATATACCTAATAATTCCAATGTCATCCAAATACAAGCTTCCAAATAGAAGATTTGGATTCTGGTGCATTTCAACCAAACATAAATGAGGATTCAGCATTACTATGGGTAATTCCAGATATGTCCTCAAATGCTTATGTGGAAGGTTCATGACCGTATATCCGTGGCCCACCCAAGCCAATCAATCACAAGCATCGGTAATGCTTCAGTACAAAGGGTCGAGCCCCCGGCTCTGACTCTCTCAATAAATGACCATCCAGGTCAACAAGCGAAGGATGTCTCCGAGGACCTGTCCATTGAGTATTCCGAGAACATCTCCTTGGTACAATTGTAAATCTCCAAAGCAACAGCCTCTAGATATCTACAAGAGTTAAGCGCCTCTGACAATTCGACAATTGACAGACCACATGTGCTTGTCTTCTGAATTCTTATTGCATCTGAGAAGCTAAGACTGCTGACCCCAAGGCCTCGGTACATTGGGAATATACCAAGCAGGGCCATTAGCTATCAAAACGAGATAACTCTAAATCCTGAGCTATGCGGGATCTCTAACGTCTATCTCCAGCGCATGATTAATTTCTTCCAATTAGGAAGCCTCATCTGGACATAATATCGTCTAGATACATATTCCAAAACAGGACCTATGGATATGATGTCGTAGATTATGAACGACCTATGAACATCCATCATCTACAAAAGGACCCTACAATAAAGCTCGAAGGTACGCAATACAGAACGATACATACAATAATTATGTGATTATGCAGGAGCAATTACTGACTTAAGTATCAGAGGGTCCTTAGCCGGAATGATCGGCGACCCTCATCTTATCTTTATGGCTGCAGATTTACATCGTCCAATAAGAGGCCTATCGTATAAGAAAACATCTACTGTCGATTCATCCTAATCATCTGTTACCCATTTTTTGGCGTTAATAGATTGGTACCGTTTGTGGGAATGACGTGATTATTCTCATTATCATCATCTTTGTTCTTTGCCGCCTCAACACCTCCCAAGAAGAAAACACATGTTGGTGGATCTGTCGCCACTCGGGCATCTGGCTTGGCGGGCTCTCAACAACGACAGGGGGGGGGGGGGGGGGGGGGGGGGGGGCACTTCCATCCACGAGGAGGAAGAGGTTCCTCTCACTAGGCTTGTTAATGATGAGAATAAGATCCAGGCCGTAGAAGAGAATGTGCGCGAGATACGCGCTGAGCTGACTCAATTCACGAGCATTGCTAGGCTATTGGAGCAGTTCCTTATGCCCGAACCACATCAACAACAACCTCAGCCACCGCCGCATTTTGCCCAGTCTTCCCCTCGTCACGGACAAAGTCGGCCCGTTGCTAGCCAAGCAAGAGTTCAACCCCAGCATCGTCCTCAAGCGCCTGCCCGGCTGGCAGTCACCGATCTCCCGGCCGGTGAGTTACTCCACACCCTTGATGCTAGACATCAAGGCCAAGCCAACAATCTACAATGAAAGGATCAGGGAGAGGCAGTGGTAGCAGTCGAAGTTTCCAACAGCCATAATACGCCCACTTGGGAGCAAGATTTTTGAAAGCTAAAAGAGAGATTTGTAAATATGGAGCAGCGCTACTAGTCCAATGCACCTTTGTCAATACAAGTGATGGTGGATCAAGTAAATCCACCACTCACTGAAGAAATTATGAAGGCCCCTCGACTAGAGAAATTTCGAGTTCCCATCAACATTTTGTACTATATTGGAATCGGGGGCCTGGTGGAACATATTGAGACTTTCATATCTTAAATGGAATTAGAAGGGGTAAGTCCAACAATAATGTGTAGAGCATTTTCGCTTACGCTTAAGGAAGCAGCCCCAACTTAGTATAGTAATCTAAAGCCACGTTCTATCAGCTCATTTTCTGAGTTATGCACGTTGTTCGTATCTCAGTTCCTCAGTAGTAAGAAGATGAAGAAACCAGCGGCACACCTGGCCAAAATAAAACAGAGACCAAATGAATCGACTTCATGGTTTGCTTCACATTTGAGTCAGTTCAAACTAAAGGCTACACTGATGAAGTTGGACTAATTGCACTTCTTAGTGGAGTTAGAAACAAAGAGTTCTGATTCGCCCTCGACAAGTCTACTCCTAAGACAATGGTTGAGTTGTAGGCCAAAGCTAAAAAATATATAAATGTAGAGGAGGGGGTGACGGCAAGACTTGAAGTGGAAGCAGGCCCCAGTGACAAGAAAAAGAAGTCCAAGGAGACTTCCTCAATTGACAAGAAGAAGCAAAGAGATGATTAGCACAACTGGTCACCACGAAGGGGTCCTCCAGAAGGATGGTATTCTGAATACACTCCCCTCAATGCTACCAGGGAGAAGGTCTTTATGCATATTAAAGATATAAAAAAAAATGTACGAAGTGGCACCCCAAACTAAGGACGGATCCAAACAAAAGGGACAAACGCAAGTATTGTGAATTTCATCAGGACCACGGCCACAATACTGCGGATTGGGTGGCCCTCACGGACGATTCGAAACATTGCTTCGTCAGGGCACTTCCGAGCATACATTGATCGGAAGGATCAAACTTTCAGGGAATGTGAAAGATCTCCCCGTCGGAAGGACTAATCACAGCAGGAAAGATCCCAGCTAAGGCAAGACCACCTAAATGAAGCTCACTCTGAACCTTCCAAACTCATAGGAGAAATTCGCACCATTTTTTGTGGTCCCGATGGAGGAGGAGATTCCAACAATGCTCGTAAGCCTCATACTAAAAAAGCATAGGAACCTCCTCAACAAGTCTTTTCAGCATCAAGACTTGGTAAGCAGCCCAGACTGGAACACCAAACCATTTCTTTTTCGGAAGAAGATGCAAAGGGAATCCATTTCCCTATGATGATTCGATCATAGTAGCGCTGAGAATTTCCAATTACAAGACTCATAGGATAATGTTGGACATAGGAAGTTCAGCGAACATCCTATACACATCAGCGTATGACACCATGAACTTGCCAAGGAGCAAACTTAAGCCCGTTGAAACTTTGTTGGTTAGATTCGGAGGGGAAGTCATCGAGCCAGAAGGAAGCATCAACCTTCCCATCATTTTCGGAGAGTCCCCCAACAAAATTAACGTCATGGTGAACTTTCTGGTCGCAGATCGTAAATCAACCTATAATGCAATCTTAAGTCGACCATCTATGATCGACCTTAGGGCAGTTCTTGCCCCTTACTATCTTTGTTTCAAGTTCCCTACTCCCACTGGAGTTGGAGTGGTCAGAGGAAATCAAGCATAAGCACGAATGTGCTACGAGATGGTGCTAAGGAGATGGCGAAGCATGTCACCCCAATAATGATGATGAAGGCACTTCCCCACCACCTAAGCAAAGAAGACAGACCGCTCTTGGACCCAAGAGAAGGAGATATCAGAAGACGCGCACCCACCGAGGACCCATCAAAGTGAGTGCAGATAGACTCGGCTTTGGATATCAGCACTCAGATTCACTTTTCGTAGAGTTTTTGATAGAGCATCGAGATGTCTTTACATGGTCCCACGAGGACATACTGGGCATCGATCCAGATGTGATGGTCCATCGTCTAAAAGTGGACCCAAAGTTCAAACCTGTTCAGCAAAGGCGACGTTCCTTTAACCAAGAAAGGCAAGAGGGGACAAAAGAAGTTGACAAGCTCCTAAAAGTTGGATTCATTGAAGAAGCCCACTATCCAGAGTGGGTGGCAAATGTAGTTCTTGTAAAGAAGGCCAACGACAAGTGGCGCATGTGCGTCGATTGTATCGATCTGAACAAGGCGTGCCCCAAAGACAATTTCCCTACACCTAGAATCAATCAACTCGTGGATGCCATAGCCGGATATGCTCTCCGTAGCTTCATGGATGTGCATTTTGGCTACAACCAGATCTTGATGCATCCACTAGATCATGAGAAGACGTCATTCATCACAGATAGGGGGCTATATTGCTACATGGTCATGCCTTTTGGCCTTAAAAATGCGAGCTCTACGTACCAGAGGCTCGTGAACATTTGCCAACCAGATTGGCAAGAGCATGGAGGTTTACATTGATGATATGCTCATCAAGAGCATCAAGGGAGAAGACCACTTGTCTGACCTCCACAAAATGTTCCAAATCTTGCGCCAGCATAAAATGAAACTGAACCCAACAAAATGTGCTTTTAGCGAAGCCTTTTGGAAGTTTCTCAAATTCATGGTGGCCCAACGTGGGATAGAAGCAAACCTAGAGAAAGTCCAGGCCCTCGACATGAAATCTCCGAGGACTATCAAAGACATATAACGATTGGCTGGACATATCGCATCCCTCAATCGATTCATTTCAAGGGCGTCTGACAAGTGCCTACCATTCTTCAAGCTGCTGAAGGGAACCCATCAGACATTCCAGTGGATAGACAACTGCGAGCAAGCATTTCTTCAACTCAAGGATTACATGGGAGATCCTCTGGTACTATTAAAACCTATTCCTAGTGAGGAGTTAATTCCGTACTTAGCCATGTCTGCTACAGCCGTTAGTGCTGCATTAATAAGAAATGACAACGACATTCAAAAGCTGGTTTATTATGCTAACTGTGCAGTGGTAGATGTTGAGACTAGGTATCCAGAAATCGAGAAGTTGGCCTTAGCCTTAATTACCTCAACAAGAAAGCTTCAGCCATACTTCCAAGCACACACCATAGTGGTCCCCAGGGATCAGCCCTCAAGGCAAGTCTTACAAAAACCTGAGGCTTCTAGAAGATTGGCAAAATGGGTCATCAAATTAAGTGAACATGATGTAAAATTTTGCCCACGAATTGCAATTAAAGGGCAAGCCGCTGCAGATTTCATAACAGAATTCACATACTCTATGTCACAGCCGTTGACAGAGCCCCTATCGACCTCAAATTCCTCGTCGTGCTCAGAACACTCACCTCCTTCGGAGCCACCAATGTGGTCCCTATTTGTAGACGGCTCTGCCTGTTCCCAAGGCAGTGGGGATGGATTAATTCTAATTGCCCCGAACGATTCCAAGTTTGAATATGAGCTTCATTTTGGTTTCTCAGGTTTCAATAATGAAGCTAAATATGAAGCTCTTTTGGTGGGACTCCGTTTGTCCAGAGCAATGGGGGTTCTCAATCTAAAAGTACACAGCGACTCTCAACTCGTAGTTAACCAAATTACCGATGAGTTTGAAGCTATAGATGAGAAAATTGCAGCCTACCGAGCCCTGTCCCTCAATTTGCTAAAAGAATTCCAAAGGTACGAGCTCATCTAGATCCCCATAGAAAGTAACAAAATGGCTAATTCTCTGGCTAGACTCGGCTTTACATCCGATGGGCGATCTTGCTCGCACTATTCCCATCAAGCATTTTCCTGAGCCCAGCATTACTGCCAACAAGGTTGCAGAAACATTCCCGATCCACCAGAGTTCGTGCTGGATAGATCCTATTGTTCAATATCTCCAGACCGGCGACTTCCCAACGACAAGAAGGAAGCTCAGAGTCTAAAATTCTGTGCTCTGAAGTACTTTTTAAATGACGAAAGCTTGTATAAAAGAGGGTATTCTTTACCTCATTGCACCCCATCGAGGCTGACTATGTCTTAAGAGAAATTCAAAAAGGAGTGTACGGTAACCATTTGGGAGGTCGATCAATGGCTTACAAGGCAATCAGACAAGGATATTATTGGCCCACAATGAAGGCTGACGCTATCCAGTTCTCGAGAAATTGTGACAGGTGTCAACATTCCGCAGAAATTTTGCATCGGCCCCCCACAAGTCTCACCCCCATGGCAGGGCCTTGTTCATTCGCTCAGTGGAGTATTGACATCATCGACCCTTTACCTAAAGGGAAGGGGCAGGTGCAATTTGCTATTGCTGTAGTGGATTATTTCACCAAGTGGGTGAAGGTTGAACCACTGGCAATAATCATAGAAAAACAGATCACCAAGTTTATCTAGAAGTCTATTGTTTGTTGATTTGGAATTCCCCATACAATTATCATGGATAATGGGAAACAGTTTAACAATACGATATTCAAGGAGTTCTGTGAAGAGTGGAAGATCTAACATGTCCTAACTACGTCATATCACCCCCAGGCAAATGGGCAGGTAGAGGCCGTAAACAAGAACATCAAGCATCACTTGAAGACAAAGTTTAAGAAACAAAAAGGCGTCTGGCCTGAAATGTTACCTGAAGTTCTATGGGCGTATCGAACAATTGATCGGACCTCCATAGGAGAGACCCCATTCTCTCTCGCTTTTGGTGTCGAGGCTGTCGTCCCAGTAGAAATTGGAATGCCTTCGTTTCGAACCGAGCATTTCTATCTAGAGAAGAATAAGGAAGATATGAATTTCCAACTCGATGTGCTTGAGGAGCATCGAAATCAAGCACAACTTTGTCTCGCGGCTTATCAGCAAAGGATGGCTTGGTATTATAATTCTCGAGTAAAGGATAAACCTTTTTGCATTGGAGATCTCGTGCTCA
This sequence comes from Liriodendron chinense, assembly GCA_003013855.2. Taxonomy (NCBI): domain Eukaryota; kingdom Viridiplantae; phylum Streptophyta; class Magnoliopsida; order Magnoliales; family Magnoliaceae; genus Liriodendron; species Liriodendron chinense. Next base: position 4,252 of record ML058337.1, on the reverse strand, counting down.
GGAGAGTTATTCTAAACACTAGGGACCCGGGCCCTCGGGCCTTCAGGCCTAAATGGGAGGGACCGTACAAGATTGCGAGAATTGTCCGGCCCGGGACTTGCTACCTCGAAAATATGAAAGGACAAGTCATCCGACGACTATGAAATGCGATAAATTTACGGAGGTATTACCAGTAAGCTGTCAATAAATATGTAGTAGGTGTTTTCACACTTAATCGAAGTAAATAATAGAGGATTATATTCCATTTTCTTAAACAATTCTTTGCCAATAAAAATATATTATGTTCAGTTGCCCTTATTCCTAGAGGATACGAGGCCCTAAGGAAAATGCATGACATTTCCCTACTGAACCCTTTGCCCTTAAAAAGGGTAAAAGTCAAAGACTTGGTTGACAACATAAGTTGTTTAAAGGAGGAAAAAGCCAACAATGGCATCCCCCAACCAAGCACAATTTGCTTGGACGAACTGACTGAATACGAAATGCATAATCCACTAGAAGAGTTCTCTATATTTCGATATGTTATAAAGGCAGTACAGACAGGGATAAAAAAAGATAATAGAGAAGCGACAATGGCTACTTTAGAATTACATAATCGATGGCGGGTGGGGGCTCGATACTTCCAGCTGGTGCAGCTGGTTCAGAGGGCCTAACAATTGAAGGGTCGGGCTTCATAACCTCCTCGATGTCTGGGGCTTCAATCATGATGGCCGTCTCCTCCTCCGCCTCAGCTGCACTCTCCTCTGCAAAAATATCTGCCTCGATGTCATCAAACTTAGATAAGTCAAGCACAGGAAACATTCGGGTGAAGGTCTTGAGTGCTCGACTCCGAGCAGAATTGTACAGTCGGACCCAATGTTGAGGATTCGAAGGCGTCCACAACTCTCTCCCCTTCACCTCAGAGTTTTTCTTCAAACTCAACTTCCTTTATCTGAAGATTCCTCTCGAGTCCAGCCTTCTCTGTTTGAAGACTGTCCACTTTCACCTCTAAAGAGGTTTTCTCCTTGATTTCCTCTTCTTTCTCCAGTTAAAGGTTCTCGGCCTCCGACTTCTCAGCACGAGCTCGAAAGTCTTTAGCGAATATCGTCAGCCGCTCCACATCTGCCTCCAGCTCCTTCTTCGCCTCCAACACTTTGATGACCCTGGTTTTCCCGCAAGAGGAGGCTTCAGCGATACTTGCTCTCTCCAGTGCTTTATTCGCTTCCTCTTCTAAGCCAGCGATCCATTGATCTCTCTCGATCATGATCCGCCTAGCCTCAAAGATATCCCTCCGGGCGTTGAGGTTCACATTCAAGGCCTAATAAAAAAAAAGGGAAGAGGAGAGTGGAAAAAGTTAGGAAAATGTGAAGACTTAGAGAAATTCTTCATCAAGGTTGACTGGCATGTTCCGATTACCTGGATAGTTAGCACTCCCACACGAGTAACGCTATCCTCTGGGGAAGCATCCTGGTCGGTTCGAGATGCTCGCCCCCGATTTGCTTGATCGTGAACCGATAGAGATGTCATAAGTGGTCCGGGACTGGATAACATTTAACCCTGCTAGAAGTCGCGACCCCTTGGACGAACAAGTGTCTAACTGTAGAAGGACCAGAAGGGCGCTTGCCAGACCCCTGAGCAGCTTGAGCAGGTACGGATGACTCCCTGGCCTGAGGAACTGTAACGTCCTGAAAATTCACTTACCAGAAAACCCGAGCACGTGCTCGTGCAGTGATGTCATAAAAGTCGTATGCATAGTTTTGTCCCCTTCCAAACCCATGTGTGGTTTTTCCACTAACCACATAGGCATCAAACGTCGAGATTAGCACGGCTAGGCCTGTATTACCCTACCCATCTGTTACCGATTTCCACTAATACCCGGTGGGACCCTAAGTATCCTAATCGTCTGCGAGGTTCTTGAAGAATCATCGTATGTCGTGAGGTTAAGCGTGGTCCTCCGCCTTGGCAGGCTTGACGACCCACGATGACGTTGGGCCAAGGCGATGGGCCGGACCGCTCAACTTGGGCTTCGAGTGGAGGCACATGAGATGTGCAAGTTACATAGGTAACTTATGTATGTCCTTTTAAACATTTTTCAAGTGGTTAAATCTGAAGCATTGAAATGTCGTGGGCTTTGGGCCCCCTATTCTAAATAAATCCATACGTGATTCCCTAAAGCCGCTTCACCGATCTAGGATCGGTGATCATTGATTGTGTATCATGCGGTGTTGATTGATCGTCGTGCCTGATGTACGAGATAGTTTGGCCTATGATAGATATCATGATGACTGAACTTATGACTGGTTTAGTTGGGCTCATGAGGGACCTGATGGGCCATACGAAACAATTAGTCATCCTATGGGCTAGTTTCTTGAGGTGATAGAAGGTAGGGCCATCCAGGTTATTCTAGACTTATAAATAGAAGGTGTTGAGGCATTTCTCTCCAACACAAAAATTCACCCCCTTGCTATTGAGAGAGAGTTGAGAGTTAGGTTATTCGAAGGAAGTGAATTTTGGAGTGCTTGGGTTGAAGCAAGGATTGGAGCTTATGATCCTATCTCTTAGCTTGACCTTCATTGTCGTCTTGTGTCGCCGACAATCGTCTCAACACATTGTTGAGATCGTTGGTGAGTTAGAATTTTCGTATCTCTTTACCCAAATCATTGCAAATCAGTGCTACGAGCCCTAACTCTACCATTGACGTGCTTACAGGATTGTAACTTGTCAACCCTAACCTAGTCTTGTGAAATCAGACGAAACCCTAAAACTTAAGGTGCGGAGTTATACTTTTAGGTTTGCGTTTGTCAAACCTAGACGATTTAGGATTGATGTAGTTGTTAAGATAGAATGAATGACTGTTAATTGCTTTCACATGATATTCGTTGCATATATGATGCTTATCAAAGTTGTGTAGCTAAGGTGTTTGATGAAATGTTTGAGTGAGATAATTTGCCAACTTGATGAAATTCTTGACTTCCTGCTTATTGAACATGTTGAATGCAATTATGATGATAGTAAAATGCGTATTTGCTTGTTAGTATTTTCCTAAGTTTGTAAAGATGATGTGAATTGTAAATAGGTATGTGATGAAAATTGATATGAAATGTTGGCCAAACTTTCTGAGACAAATAGCCCAAATACATTGGCTATTCGAGGCATTCCCGACTGGTCGGGGAAAATGGATGGTTGGCGGTAGTTGAACTACGCGGGTCATTTGTGCCCACGTTGAACCAAATAGAGACCCTTGTATCAATCGGATTCGGCTAATATATGGCATCGTGGATGATTGATGATTGCAATGACACGGTCCCCCAAATTCAGGGTACCCCTCGGCCTCAAACATGGTGAGTCCATTGAAAATCGAAGGTGCGATTTGATCCCGACAAGTCTCTTGGGCCGGGCATAGTGGTATGGGACACCATGTCTGTTCGCTCGCCTCAAGTGCAAGGATTGAGATGTAGTAATAACTGAGTAAGACCGAGGTTGATCCACAGGGAATTAGGGTAAACAACTCCAATTGTTCTAATAACTTCAATCTCAGCAATTTAGAATTCAATTTTAAGAACTAAGTAAAACAACAACTTTTAGAAAAATCTGATATTTAATGGAACTAAGGCCTTAAGGATCCACTTGTAGTAGTTTAATGAGAATTCATTCATCCAAGCATAAACACAACTAGATTCGAAGTTCTATCTCTCATCTAGTTGGAAGATTAGGCATTCAAACACAAACAATCTCACTTAAGTCAGAAAATAAGATTCAAGTTCTAATGAAACACATAGAATTCAAACTTGTAGCCTTCAGAGTAACAGTCATGCCAAGAGACTGACATGATCTAGGGTTACTACAATTCGAATCTAATCAATCCAAACATGGCAATCTCAAAGATTTGCAAGGAACTCATGTATGAAGTACATGAACTCTTATAAAACATTCAAAAATACCAACTTTATTCAAACTGAAACTTAAAATCCAAACTTTAAGTAAAGGTACTTGAATTAAACAAACCCTACATTAAAACTAACTACAAGCTTCACCTCTTAGCCCTAGCTAAAAGGTTCAAGCCGAGCATCATCATACTTCAACTTGAAACAATGAAAAACTACTAAAAAACATAAAAAAATCGAAATTGGAAGAGTTGTAGACGCTCCATGATGATCCTATTCATCTCCCATGAGTTTTCAAGCCTTTTATGATGAGTTTAGATCCACCCCTAGGTGTCCTTTTATAGCATTGAAGCTCCACCGCCTCAAAATCTTCCAGAAGTGCGTAACAACTT